>CM062819.1:749900329-751129530 GCA_031772625.1 Pinus tabuliformis
ACTTTAGGTTTCTTATAGATTCTCAGGGTATGGGGGTTGTGGGGAATAATATGTTTTTGGATGCTAGGGTTCAGGGAGGAGCATTTGATGGATTTGGTAATTAAGGATGTGATTGAATTCATGGGATTATTTGGGAGGGGTTTGCATGATGAGGAATATGGGAGATTTAAAAGTTTAGACTCGTAGTAAAAAATGTCCATCATAATAATACAATTGCATTTATTAGCTTTTAGGTTGATAATATTAGGGTTGTCATTAATCTAACAAATAGATTGAAATCCATCCTTGGGAAGATTTGGTTAAGGGGGTTTTAAATGAAAAATAATTATGATGCATTCTTGTCAATTTTCTTTCGCTTCATGGGCAAGGAGACGATGAGTAATGGATTCAATGGCACAAAAAATGTCTTCCATTAGAATGTGATGGAGGGAGAGGGAAAAGTTAAAGCCTTTCTCTAGGATTTGGATGATGGGAGAGTCAAAATGAGACAAAATAATGTTTATGGTAGTAGAAGGGATAGAATGAGAGAGAATTATATTCTCAAGGGACTAGTGCCTAAAATTGTAATAATATAAAGGGCTAATTCACATAGTGTGGCTCTAGAAATATCACATGTATTATGAACAATTGCGGAAACCTTCATTCCCATTAACTAATTGACCAAATTTCAACTCGAAGAGAGGAACCCCTCAAATTTACCCCACGTTGAATTGGGAGTTAAAATACTCCAATGCCTTAGTATCCATGATAGAGAGCGCTAAGTCCAAGGGACAACCTCATACATGAACATACCAATTTCCTTTCATTTTCATCGGTAAATAAAAAGGTGGGCCAAGGCACTCGCAAAGTAGTTTTCAAGATAGGTGAGGAAAGATGTCCCATACCATACATAATTCAATGTAGCCAAGATGAAGGGATAGTCAATTTGGTCATAGGATTTCTTAGAGTTAATCTTGATTATAAAAGCATCAAATTCTAAAGTTCGATCCCATCCCATTCCTTTCTATATCGAAATGAGATTGTTAAGAATGTAGAAATCCTTGATAAAGCTAGTTTTCTTAGTGATCAGGTGATCCATTTTAAGATAAAAAATTAAAGTGCCCATAAATTCTTGAAACCAACACCAAAACAAAGTACTTGTCGTTCTGAATCCAATGACGGATGTTTCACCTCAATCCGACAATGTATGCTCAAGTTATTGCGTGCTGACCATTTGGTGAAACAACTAAAATTTGAGTAGGGCAGTTGATTGGGATTCCGTAATGCTGAGTCAGCAGGCTGACTATGCAAGGTACAACCCAATGACAACTTGACACTTGGTAGGTTCTGGTTCGTTGGTTGATGGTCGAATTTGATTGGTTCATACTATGGTATGTGGACCAATGAAGTGGTGCCACATGGCCTAGTCATGGCTTGCCACGTGGCACCCCAACAGAGGTCAAAACTTTTGCTATGGCTAGATTTCCACTAGAGGGATTTGAACTCAAGACCAAAAAACCACCATTGCAGTGCTTTACCAATCGCGTTGCGGGTGTTCCTTGTTATACCTTGTGGCACATTTATATTTAAATGATATGTGTTTTGTTGTTGGGGGATGGGGTCAGGGCTAAGACTTGGCCCCTGGTCACCTTACCACCATGGGACCATAGGCAGCAAGAGACGAGGGCTTCATCTTAGCCCTCGTCCAAGGTTCTGGCACTCATGTTTATCAACCACTAGACCAACGCCAACAAATGGGGAGCGGAAGCATTGGGACTAGCCCACGGTCGTGGTGCATTGCATGGGACCACAACGAAGGGCTCGATGGAGGGCGTGAAGGCTAGGCCCTATCCCAGGGTGTATGGAATTTCATGTGACCACAACGCGGAGTTTTGGGTGTTAGGCGGAGGTGCTACAAAGTGGGGGCCAACACCGGGGTCATATGCCGCCACAGTACCACGTGCTAGCAGAATGGGGGCTCTGACAGTTAGGACGAGCCATTGGCTCAACCCTTGGACACTTGGCACCCCATGTGACCACGTGCCCAAGATTTAAGGGCTTAACTGGCAGGGGCGAGCATTAAGGTCCAGCGCTCGGCCCTATGTGGCCCATATGGCCATAATTTTCAGACTTATGGGGTCATTGGGTAATTTAATAATCCAACATAATGCACTCTGGGAGGGTGAATTTGTCGCTTAGTTAGTGAATTTCGGGCGGATTTGTAGGACTGTTAGATAGAAGGTCGAATTTGTAGGATGCTTAATAGTCAAGTTCATGGGTGAGCTTAGAAGCTCATATCTTTTTTAGTTTTTGACCAAATTGAGCTCAGAAAGAGTGCACTTAGGGTTTTTTTGATGTTCTGAATCCATTGGTAACCTCTAATTTCTTATTTGAGCACATCTACAGAGCCTTTTTTTACAAGTTTGAGATTAAAGGTGTATCGATTAGTCAGGGTTTGTAAGTAGTTTTGGAAGGTATTCAGGCATGGAGAAGACCTTGTGGGGGTATTCTCACCTTGAGAAGTCTACTGTAGTAGCTGTAACTTGTAGGGTTCAACTCATGTTCAATTTATCTTAACGTGAAGTTTTGTTTATGTGCTTCAATGTGGAATTGAAGTGTTCACATGCTCTTTTTAGCTCATTTCAGTTGGAGTATGTCATCTTTGTAGGAGATGCTTTGAGTTGTTGTTGTTTGTGAGAGTTATTTGTAGGAGAACATTACCTTGTAGGGGTGATGGCCACATGTTTACCTATAGAAAATGTTTATGTACTTCATTTGGTATTGAATATATGAGTGGTCTAGTCATGTTGATAGACCTGGAGATGTAGCCCAGGAGGGGTGAACACCATCAACAAACCTTTTGTTATGCTCTTCATTATGCCTACATGGAATATGTGATGTTATGTTCATTATGTTAAGTTACACATGAAGAACAATTCATGATTTGAAGAGACATTGGAAAAACCTATTTGTTTCAAGACCCATTTTTACCTTGCAAAGCGTCGACATGGTCATAATTTTTGTTTTATTTGATTTTGGAAAAAAGGAAGAAATCACCTAATCCAATTTAACATCAGTTTGGTATCATAGCACTAGTTGAACAAGTTACAAGAATGTGTAGCAAAAAGAGTCTTCAAGTGTTGTAGGAGAAGAATTTGGTTCTTCTGATGGAGAACATAAAATTGAGAAGGATGTTAAGGATGTTAGAGATAGCAAAAGAGGAGAAGAGGCACATGCGCTTTGTATTGTAGGAAGTGCTTGATGAGAAAGCTACAAGAGAAACCTCCATAGTGAAGTCAATATGTGGTCATGGTTCAAATCATGGTTTTGGACCATATGTGGAAGATGTTGCATGTGCATTTTTCAAACATATTCAAGAAGCACACCATATTCCAGTGGATGAGAGTGGATGGCTAGAGTCATCTACAAGTTGGCCAATTATCGTCATCATCAAAAGTTGAAATGATGAATGAAAAGTTTAAGGAGGTAATTAGCATCTCAAGTACCAATCCTTCCATTTATATGCATAACAAGTCTTTTGCAACATTTGAGCAACATACCAAAGGCATAGGTATGAAGTTTCTTTCCATGATGGGATATGAAGGTGGAGGCCTCGACATAAATGGCCAAAGTATTACCAATCGAATTATGGTTGAGGAGAGGTTGAAGTATATGAGATTGGGATATGGTCGAAGGGAGTTTGGAGAATGCTCCAAATGACTTGAGGCACATCAACCATCTAAGAATGAGATGTCACCACCTTGTGACAACTATCAAAGTTGCAGCTCTAGAGATAGATATAACTCTCAAGAGTGTTTTCCAATGCATGGAAATTTTGAATATTTATGAAATAAGTACCCTTGTACATTTTGTGATGCACTTGACCATTGCATGGTTGTATTTGACCAACATATGATAATGGTTAAAATAATGAAGAAAATTTTAGGCATTAAGCATAATGAATCTACTTCACATGAGAGAACTTCTATGTCAACAAACAAGAGGAAGTTATTATGTACTCATTAAAAGGTGCATGGGCATGACACTGAACGATGTTGGAAGTTGCATCAAGAACTTCATTCAAATAAAGGTAAAGAGATTATGCTACATAATGCATTGAAAACAAGAGGTGGCAAAGAGATAAGGATGTTGCGGTGATATCTCAACAACGTCAAACAGAGGGTTAAGAGGATAGATAACCAGTCCAAGCTGACCGTCAGTGGTTGGCGAGTTATCTGGAGTTCGAACGCGATTGTCTAGAGATTTCGGGCCAAGATCAACAGATGACCCTGAATCGAAAGTAGGCAGAGGACGAGATGAAAATGGTTGAACACTCAAAACAATTGCGAGTTCAACATTTTGGTCTTCAAGTGACTCTGATAACTCAGGAAACGACTCCTCAGACAATCTTTCAAACGGAGGAGAGGAAGAGGAATTGGGTGAACCAGATGGTTCAGCCACGATGACCTTGTCTTAGTCGACAAAACAAATAACTTCAAGGCTTTAAAAATGTAATTTTAAGGGAACTCGCGATTTGGTCAAAAGAATAATGGGATGTTTTGGATCGTGGGCAATCAATTATTAAGACACATAAAAGACTGATGTTCTTTCACTTTTTAAGAGTCGAGAAAGAAACAAATATGACTCTCTCACTTTCGATTGGAAACAAGCTCGAAAGGACAAATTCTCGAATGATCTTTTAAATTTAATGAGTCAAAAAGATCAAATGACTACTCTGGATGATCTAGGTAAACAGGATTACCAGGCAACCGTGAATAGAAGAATACCTCTTGGCGAACCAAGAAGTACGAGCAGGAAATCAACCCAAATGTTGTGTTCAGTGTATCACATTTGCAAGGCAGTCAACTTGACTTCCTAAGGATAAAAGGATTGCAATCTAGTGGGGTCTCCCATTATATACTCGACGGTACAAGGAGCACAATTCCATACTAGCGTTGTCTAATGCCGAAGCTAACGATAGCTGCTAAGTTTAAAGACGCCGAAACACGTCTCTAACCTAGACCTTCTAGATATGATCGTTAATGTCAAATGCGCCTTAGGTTAATTGAATTCATTTTAGAGTTGATCTTGAGTTAAGTTTCAATTTTCAGGTCTTAGCGATGCTACTCAAAAAACCTAAAATGCAACTAAATGGGACAAGACCCTTTCAATTCGATGAAATTCCTACACTAGAGAGGGTAGAAACTACTCAATCAAATGCAAACAACCAAGCAACTGAAAATGAAATGATCTTTCACTACTTCACTTTTTCAAAAAAATAAACTAATGAAAAATGCATTCCAATTCCTAATTTCCTGACAAGCACTTATCTATTAGTCCTTTCAAAATGAAAAAATTCTCTTCCTTTTTCAAATGTTGATGCAATTCTAGTCTTTAAAAAGATGCAAATTTCGTAACACGATGATGCAACAGGCTAGAATTTCATACTTTCTCATGAAACCATGAAACAAACTTCGCATACAAACTTTCAATGAAAAAGTTTTCGAGACAATGAGCTCTTCAAGCAGATGAAAACATGAAAAGAGAAGTTCATTCAGATCAATGAAACACCGACTTTACCAAACACAAGGCCAACAATGTAATCTATGCCGGAAAGAGACGTTCAAGCTAGTAAACGAAACTTTTTCAAACTTGTGTAAAAAGAGGTCAAAGTCATAAAAGGACCAAAAAGCAAATGCAAGGAGTAAACACACCTACAACCGGACTTAATGAGTCCACAAGCTGTTGAATGGGCGACTAACTAGATGCCCTAGTGTCGTTGGCCACTCAATGACTCAATCAATCAAATAACAAGATGACAAACCAACAATAAAGCAAAACCAAATGAAAAGTAGCCTTCTAATCAGGGAGAAAATAGTAAAAAAGGCTCACAGGGTAAAAAACACAAGAGCAGAACACACTAGCCAAGATTGGGGCCAAGCCCTAATCTTCACTTACAGGCATCGACGCGACCGCCTAACTGACAACAAGCGCCAGAGGCTGGTTGGTGCGACTGTTCCTCAATAATTTGCACTGGTTGGCGTGACTATCAGCGAATTAAATGCGTTGGTCGAGGTAACTAAGGAAAAATAAAAATAAAAATTCAAAACAGGGACTAGATCTGCTACTATGAATTTTAGACTCAGGCCAGTAAGCATGAGAAAAGAAATAGAACCAAAGGGAAAACGTGAAACTAGAAAAATTCTCACGAAATCATGAAATCCAAAACAAACAAAAAGATGGGATCTCCCCAGCGGAGTCACCAATTTGTGGTGAAGTAAAATTATAAGTGCAGACACGAACGAATTCCTCTAGCCCGATAATGGGTCTAGCCACAACAGATACATTCTATGTAAGATTTCCTTAGGTTAGAATCAATCAAGAGGGCCTACCTCTTGGTCGCTTATCCTACTTGATGATGTCCTCACTTGCTCATCCTAGCAATCTCTCGCTTCCTTCTTCAAGCTCCTGAAACAAGTAAACAACAACAACACAAAAACATAATAATAGACAAATTTCAATTCAACCTACTTAACGAGTCAAGAAGCATTAAGACATGGATATGTAATATTACAAAACATGTAGGAAATCAATTGATAGTTGCATATATTAATATCAAAGAGAGATTACAACCATTCGTCATGACGATGTAGTCTTCCTCTGACAAGACCAGGTTCCCACACACTTCTACTAGCATACCACTTTGGCTTCAAACACCAATAGTTTAAAGGCTCCTCCCTTTAGGCTTCACTCCAAACCAAACAGACTTCTCCCTCACACAACTAGATGGCTACAACTAGTAATAGCTTGCTTGTCTAATCCAAAATAGTATACTCACACTCATCCAAAACTCTAACTATGACTAGGACTAGTTTGTGCTTGGGAAGAAGGGAGGTTTATATAGGAAATATGGATGGGAGATGGATCCTCTTCTCATGGGAGAAGGACTTATCCCTTGAGGTAGTTCCATCATTATAGGGGAAAGGAGCCCAAACTATCATCCTCGACCCCATCCGACAAAACCATTTACCAGACTTTCGTTACGGAGCTTCTAGAGCTGGAAGCTCCAGCTCTAATTTAAAAAACTTTCCATAACAGGACCGACGCGACTGGAACATAGCTCAGTTGCACCAGTCGACGCAGGGAATTGTGCTAATCTCTGCACATCGGCGCGATGAAGACAAAGGCCATTAGTGCCGGTCTTGTAAACTGGGCAAAACAAAAGTTTCAGGGGAAATGGTGCAAAAGGGAAATGATATGCTCATGGAGAGGGACATAATGGGAGTTTCTTCATGAGGGAAAAACATGTGGGGTTCACTGTAGAGGTCCTCCAGGATCAAGGAACAGGGAGTATAGGGACAGTGACAAAATTTTATGTAACACTAGGGAAGTAAACATTTGGAGTCCAAAAGTTCTTAGGGGGAGGTGTGATCAGGTGATCAATTTAAAGTTCAAAAATGAAAGTGCCAAGAAATTATTGAAACTAGCGCCAAATCGAAGTGCTTTTCGTTCTGAATCCAACATCGTTTGTTTCACCTCAATATGACACCGTGTTCTCAAGTTATCGCGTGTTGATCATTTGGTGAAACAACTAAATTTGAGCAAGGCAGTTGACTAGGATTCCTTACTGTTGAGTCAGTAGGGTAACTATGCAAGGTATGTCCCAACGATAAGCTAACACTTGGAAGGTTCTGGGTTGTTGGTTGATGGTCAAATTTGATTGGTTCATACTGTGGTATGTGGACCAATGAATTGGTGCCATGTGGCCCAGTCATGGGTTTCCACATGGCAACCCAACTGAGGTAAAAAAATTTGTTATGGCCAAACTTCCACTAGAGGGATTCGAACTCGAGACCACATAATCAACATTGCAACACTTTACCATTCGCGATGCGAGTGTTCCTTGTTATACTTAGTGGTGCATTTATATTTAAATGGTATGTGTTTTGTTGTTGGGGGGCGGGGATGGGGACGGGGCCAGAGGTAAGCCCTGTCCCTTGACCTAAGGGTTCGACACCCACGTTTATCAACCACTGGACCAACACCAACAAACGGGGGGCGGAAGCATTGGGACTAGCCCACAGTTGTGGCGTGTTGCATAGGACCATAGTGAAGGGCTCAACAGAAGGCACAAAGGCTAGGCCCCAGCCCAGGCCATATGGTCGTTCACGTGACCACATCACAGATTTTTGGGGGGTAAGCGGAGGTGCTATGAAGTGGGGGCCAACCCTGGGGTTATATGTCGCACCATGACCATGCACCAATAGAATGGGAGCTCCGATAGTTAGGGTCGGTCGTTGGCCAGACCCTTGGACCCTTGGCACCCCATGTGACCATGTTCTCAAGATTTAAGGGCTTAAACGGTGGGGGCAGGCGTTAAAGCACAACCCTTGGCCCTATGTGGCCCATATGGCCATAATCTTCGGAATTATGGGGTCATTGGGAAATTTAATCATCCAACATAATGCACCGGCCAAGGGCGAATTTGTTGCTTAGTTAGCGAATTTCAAGGTGTATTTGTAGGACTATTAGACAAAAGGTTGAATTTGTAGGATGATTAATAATTAAATTCATGGGTGAGCTTAGGAGCTCATATATTTTTGAGTTTTTGACCAAACTGAGCTAGGAAAGAGTGCACTTAGGGGTTTTTTGATGTTCTAAATCCATTGGTAACCTCTAAGTTCTTATTTGAGAACATATACAAAGACTTTTTGCAAGTTTGAGATTAAAGGTGTATGGATCAGTCAGGGTTTGTAAGCAATTCTGGAAGGTATTTAGGCATGGAGAACACCTTGTAGGGGTATTCTCACCTTCATAAGTCTACTACAATAGTTGTACTTTGCAGGGTTCAGCTCATGTTCAACTTCTCTTAACATGAATTTTTGTTTACGTGCTTCAATGTGGAATTGAAGTGTTCACATGCTCTTTTTAGCTCATTCAGTTGGAGTATGTTATCTTTGTAGGAGATGCTTTGAGTTGCTGCTATTTGTGAGAGTTCTTTGTAGGAGAACATTACCTTGTAGGGTTAATAGCCACATGTTTACCTACAACAAACGTTTATGTACTTCATTTGATATTGAATATATGAGTGGTCTAGTCATGTTGATAGGCTAGGAGATGTAGCCCGAGAGGGGTGAACTCAATCAACAAACCTTTTTTCATTCTCTTCATTATGCCTACATGGATTATGTGATGTTATATTCATTATGATAAGTGACATATGAAGACTAATTCATGATTTAAAGAGACATTGGAAAAAGCTATTTGTTTCAAGACCCATTTTTACCTTGCAAAGCGTCGACACACTTAATTTTTGTTTTATTTGATTTTGGAAAAGAGGAAGAAATCACCTAATCCAATTTCAAATCACTTAGCCTAATTAATCTTGGGACTAGATGGTTCAAATTAGGAACCAAGGCATTGGCTAAGATTTTATAAGAAGTATGAGTAGAGTAATACAGTGCTAGTTTATGACTGTCTTTGAGAGTCTTGCTTTAGGTATGAACAAAATAAGGCCTAAATTGATGATTATCCACAAAGAATCGCACGAAAAATTCTTGTAAACCTGTAATAGATTTGGGCCAACAAAATTGTAGGTAGCCTTGTAGAATTCATAAGGAAATTCATCCACAATAGGGCCTTATCACAAGCCACTTCATGAAGGGCTACAATTAACTCATTGAGGTAAGTTTTTACCTATTTGGCTCTCTTTTCCTCCTCAATGTGCTTATGAGGAACGATGTTAAGCCATTTTTTGGTTAGCTTTGTGCAAGTCCACTATCATCTCTTAGGTTTGGAATAACATCTTTATGTGTTCCAAAAGTTCTAGAAAAATGATCTCTTGATGGGTCAAATAACCCATATTTATCTTTAAGGCATAAATGGGTTCCCCAAATTCTTTAGTGGCTAGAGCTTTGAATGATGCTTTTGTAATCTTGTCACCTACTTTCATCTATTGCAACTGAGCACACAATTGAACACTTTTGACACAACACATATATTGGTGGTAAGTGGCATTTATAGGTCTAACTTACTTATCTTGATCATATATATCCCATTGCAAGTCTTTGATAATGCCATCTAGCTCATGGCATAACGCATAATCGCAAACTACCAAATTTTGGCTATTTGGTACCCATACCCATATCAAAGGCCATAATTTTGGAAATAACATTATCCCACCAAGTAACCTAATCATAGTCTACACATCATTGAGGAATGATCTTTCATCCCATTCAGATACATGAAAAGTAGTACGATCTCTGTAGATGGGAGACATTTGGAACATACTAGGATTTGGGAATACACACTACTTGACCTCCTAAGAAATAGATAAGGTGATGGGTTTGTAGTCAAATATAGTGGTGGTGTTGTCCACATGGATTGGCCATCCTTTTATAGAGTAAAAGAAAGTATTTTTGTTTTGATAATAGGGATCGATCCAATTGTTGATGAATCCTCTTGGCTACTTAGTGAAAATAAGTTCACTGGAATCCTATTTCTAGTCACACTTAGGGTCATAGAGTCAATTCTCACCACACCTCTTTCTCTCCAACTAATAGCCATATAGGAAGTGCCTCTTCTTTATCTGCCTCTAATCCCCATAGACAAGAAAAGTAGCTTCAAGGAGTTCAACAACCATCTAATGGTAAAATGTTGTGTGCTCACTAACATTAATAAAGGCATTGACATTGGCTAACCCTAAAAGTTGGTTGTCCAAGTTAAGAAGAATCCATACAAGTCTCTAGAAAGGGTTTGTACTTGAATGAACAACAATAATAAGAAACTTGGGAGATACAAGGATCATGATTCCCCCCTTTCCATTAGTATAATCTAAAAAAAAAAACTCTATTGTTGGTCCAAGTGATCAACTTGGCAATATGAAGCACAAAACATACAATTTTGGCCTCTTATAAACAAAGAATATATGTCCCACCTAGAATAGACAACAACTAGTGTAATATGTTTTTCACTAGGGTTGTTAAGGCCTTGAGAATTCCAAGAGTTCATTTTAATTAAAAGCCAACAACACTATGCATCTTTGCCTTGTTGTTCTTGAGGCCTTGAATAACAAAGAAGGAATTGTAAAACGACAGATCACTAGTCTAAAAATCAAAAAATATGTTGGCAACACATCCTATAGAGATAGATATAATCTCTTTGGGAGTTTGTAAGCTATCAAAAAGAGAGAGCTTGCTAGCTACCACCACCCACATGTATGGAACTAAAGGATGCCTTTGAGGCCTCAATGTTTTCTTACTTACTTGGATAGATTAAGGAGGAGGCCTTAGAGGTTGAAGGCTTATGACTAGGGGATTTCTTAGGTTGGAACTTGGTCAAATTTTGCACTCTTACCCTTAAACATAATTTTTTTTGATACCACTTCACTTGCCTTATGTGCTCACAAAGCTTTGGGAGCAAGAAGGGCTTGTGAAGTTGGGGCTATTTTGTTTTTGATTGGGGACATGAATATGTAATCTTGAATGTGAAGGTCAAGACATTAGTAGGGGGAGTAAGATTGTGTAGATTCATATGGCAGAGTCACTAATGATTCAATTGACCACCCATCTGAATGTACATAAAATTCTTTAGGTCTAGGATAGGTTAATCTACACATAGACATGACATTGAGGGAGGGGGATAAAAAATATCTTATTATTTTCATAAATAAAATCTCCCAACAAAGTGGTACTTCACCATAGTGTTGACCAAAATTGCATAGGAAGGTAGGAAAAATCTACCCAAACTAGGCATAAAGTTTTTACTACTTTGACAATTGAGAAGTTAGGGTTTCAATAGTTAAGGATTGCTTATGTATTCTTGCATATATAGGGGAATTGATTCAATATCTACCTCACATGAGAAGGGTCACAAATCTGGAACATGAAAGGACCTTTAATCAATGCCACATGTATGTGCTATGCTAACTATTGGGCTCCTATACCTCATGGACCTAGTTTTGAACAATCACTTCACAATGTACCCTTCCAACAAAGTAGCAAGGAAGCCCTTATGAAACTCATGACATAGACTAGCATAACTAAGACCATATAATTCAATACGAGGAGGAGGGTCATTACCTCAAGGTATACATTTAAAATGAAGTTCTAAGGAGCCTTGGGTGTCATCACCAACTTTTGGTTCAGAGTTGCTATCATGAATAATCATAGAAAGGGTAGGGCGAGCCATTATGACTCACCTTATGACAAAAGGTCATTGGTTTAACGACTTAATTAGGCCACACTCAAAGTTGAAAAGATAATATGAACATACAATCCACAATTGAAGATCACAATTTTCAAACCATTAACTCTAGTCTTTAAGAATATATATTTAGATATTACAATTTTTTATACCATTACTTGCAAATTACAACAACCCGTAAGGGGACAAGGACTTGTTGGTTAATTAACCCTTGTTAGTTGGTTCACTTTCCTGTGATGGTTCAAATTTGATATTTAGATAAGGTATTGGTTGGAAAATACTACCCACTCTCCCTCCCATCAACCTATCAACTCACATTGTCTTCGATGGTCGCCTCTTATGCAGTTTGAAGATAAGCCTCTAACACTTATTTGTATTTCCACGTGCATTAATCATCTCCCTCTTAATCTTCTTCCTTAACTAGTTTTTTTTTTTTTACATCCCTTTGAGTTTCCTATCTACTTGGTTAAAATGAGATGGGTGATGAGAGTGGCACAAATGACCTCGAATTTCATTCCAATAGTTGGATCACTATGGTGAAAAATTAAATAATAAAACTTGAGATGGCAAAATAGAACAAAGGTGCTTAATCACATTTCATTTAAAATGGACGGATCTAAAATAAACCATTCGAATTCTATGATTATTTTTATACATGCCGATAGATAGGCTATATTGCAATCAATGTGTCCAACTATTAGACATGTTATATTGCAATCAATGTGTCAAACTATGTTTGACTTTTAAGTAATTTGTAAATTTTTTTCTATTTTTTTTTAATTTTTTTTTATGGTTTTACAATATTTAAATATTAAATCAAATATTTGATAATTATAAAAATATTTTTCTTTTTTTTTGAAAAATGTGTTTCAATTTTATAATTGGACAAGGGCAATAAAATGACTAATTTTATGTGCTTTAAAATGCATTTTCCAGAATAAAAAGTTTAATTAAAAAATAAAATTAAAAAAATCCATTATAACTCCAAGTGACGCTTCAATTGTATTATGTAGATATATATTAAATACCTCAAAGATTCTTGCACCTCACATTACAAAAATCTTCAACAACATCATACAACGGGGGTTCCCCACAGATTAGACAACTAGTCTGACAATACCTCTTTTCAAGAGTGGTGATGTCAATATTCCCTCCAATTATAGGACCATAATGACAAACCCCTTATTTGCAAAGTTATTTGGAAGCATGTTAGAAAATAAAATTAGCAAGTGGGCAGAAGAAACAGATAAGCATGCTAAAGGGAAAACATGTTTTAGACCTAAACATTCCACATTTGATCATTGCAGAATTTTAAGGCACATCATTGAAAAAGTTTGGGAGAAAAAGGAAGAAGCCTTTTCAGAAAAGCATTTGACACGGTTCTTAGGGATAAGTTGTGGCATAGAATGGAGGAACTTAAAGTTCCTAAACATTTGAGAGCAATTGTGCATAGGCTATATGAAGAGGTGAAAATCAAAATTAGAACTTCAATAGGCATTTCTGAAAGTTTTAGAAGC
Source organism: Pinus tabuliformis (assembly GCA_031772625.1). NCBI lineage: Eukaryota > Viridiplantae > Streptophyta > Pinopsida > Pinales > Pinaceae > Pinus > Pinus tabuliformis. The sequence goes on from CM062819.1 coordinate 749,914,030, forward strand.
AATATCGGGGTCAAGCAAGGTTGCTCATTGTCTCCTACCCTTTTTGGTTTATATATTGACAAGCTTGAGGAGTGGTTAAATTTGTAAGGGGGTGGTCGTATCCATTTGAGCAAGTTTGTTATAAGGCTTCTTTTGTATGCAGATGATCTTATTCTGATTGCTAAATCTACTCTTGGTTTGCAAGAGCACTTACTATCCCTTGAACACTTTTGTAGAAGGGTGGGATGAAAGTCAATATTAGCAAAACAAAAGTAGTGGTTTTCTCTAAAAAATAAAGCATAACCAACATAAGTTCTACTTTGAATGCAACAATCCAGAGGAAGTTGCGAATTACAAATACCCCAAAATTGACTTCAACAAAAATCTAAGCTAGTATGGTTGTATAAGGAAAATAACTTTGGGGGGTTGGAAAGCATTTTATGCTTTTCAAAATAGGTGTAGAGTGGCAGAGTTATGGGACTGGAAAACCACTCAAACTCTTTTTGGGCTTCTAGTGATTCCGATGATTCTCTATGGTTGTGAATTGTGGGCCAACAATACATTTGACATGCAGTGGAAACAAATTGAGAAAATTCAGAAGCGTTTGATTACAAAAAATTCAAAATTAAAAGTGCAATTCCTTATCCTATCTTGTTAAGTCAAAGAGGGGTTGCTCCTATTGAAGCAATTTCTATGGTGCGAGTCATAAGTATTTAAAAAAAAATAAGCAAATGGAAGAGGGCATATGACCTAAGGTTGTCTTTAATGACATATTGTGCAAAAGAAGGAAGATTTGGATGCAACAAAATAACAAATGATTTAGTAAATGTGGTATTTGCTTGAACACATGCCCCATAAACAATAAAGAGATAAAGGTTTTTGTTATGGATAAGTTCCACAAGCGTATTTGGGATAAGGAGCTAGGGAGAAATAAAAAATACTATATTGAAGTGTTTAATCCCACTCACCATCATCAACAAAAAGCGTACATATAGGCCAATATTACTTGAAGAGCCAAAATTCTTATTGCTAAGTTAAAGATTAATATCCGTTGTGAAACAGGGTGTTGTAAAACACCAAAAGAAGAGTGGGAGGAAAGAGTATGCATTTTTTGTTCTTTTGGAAAGTGGAAACATAAAAACATTTCGTTTTAGAATGTGAGGCCTTCAAAGAGAACAGGGAAAGTTATGCGGATATTATGGCAGCTAGCTCTTGCGATACTCTATTTAGCAAGGGGTTTGTCGAGAATATGAGAGCGTTTATTGTGAGGCTTCACAAGAAAATGGTCGAATACATCAACTAGATGAAGAATCAATTTGTCCCATAGGCTACCTTTAGCCTCGTGGACGTTAAAATAATTTATTTATTATTTTTTTTCTTACCCTTTAATATATCTTTTTATTATTTCGTTTTATTCATTGTTTTATAATGTTAATCTTACCATGGGCAAATGAAATAAATGTAAAGTACTGGATGTGACACATGCACAAACACACAGAATAAATTGATTAATTTTGTAAATAGTTAAATTAATTTATTATTATTATTATTTTCCAACTCCTTATTTTTTTTTTTTTTTTAAATAATAAGCATATAATAAGAAGTAAAATATTTGCATGTGGTAAGTAATAAAAATATATACATTGCCAAATATTTAATGCAATCTACTAAAGACCAGCTATTGCTTGATTTTGTAAATAATTAAATTAATATTTTATTATTAGTTTTCCACCCTCCTAATGTTTTTTTTGGTTTTTAAATAATATGTATTAAGTAATAAAATTATGTTTTTGAATTATAAGTGTAATATGTTTCCAAATATACTTAATTATTAGTTATTATTTACTAATTATTCATTAACATTATGTTTTTGAATTATAAATGTAATATGTTTCTAAATTTACTTAATTATTAGTTATTATTTACTAATTATTTATTAACAGTGATATGATCCGGATTATCCACAGTTTTGTGTTCATTCTGTCGACGTTTCAAACCCCAAAGAGGGTCCATCATAAGGACTAATAGAATATGAATGAAAGCTTATTGAGAGAAGAGTCAAACGACCTGGGAATAAATAAACCTAGATCCCTAATTTTTTAAAGAAGTTGACACTCATATGTATGATTTCTTATTTATTTTATTTTAATTTATTATTATTTTATTCAAAGATTAATTTATTAGTTTATAATTTAATTTATTAGTTTATAGTTTATAGTCAAGAATAAAAGGGTGGATAAAGATGATATTCTAGTTAGTTTCGATGTGGTTTCTTTGTTTACAAAGATTCCTCTGGATGAAGCGGTTTATGTTATAAAGATGGCCACCGATCCTGAAACAGCAAAGCTTGCAGAAATTTGTTTGCGGTCCACTTTTTTCAGTTTTCAAGATCACTATTATGAACAAATATCTGGAGTCGCCATGGGTTCCCCACTCTCACCCATTGTCGCCAACTTATACATGGAGTACTTTGAAAGGAAAGCCCTGGACTCATACCCTCTGAAGCCAGCATGGTGGAAAAGATTTGTTGACGACACTAACCTGAATTGGACTCATGGTAAGGCGGAACTGGAGAAGTTCTTCAATCATCTTAACTCTATATCTTTCGAAATCAAATTTACTATGGAGCTTGAAGAGAACGATAAAATCCCCTTTCTTGATGTTCTCATCAGTAGAAAGGAAGATGGTACTTTGGGACACCAGGTCTATAGGAAGAAGACCCATACTGATAGCTATCTTCATGCTGACTCTTACCATCATCCTTTCCAAAAATCTGGCATCTTAAACACTCTAGCTGTTAGGGCTTTCAGGATTTCTGACCCTGATCACCTAAAAGAAGAGATTGAACACTCAACCTCTGTCTTCAAAAACCTTGGGTACAGAGAGTGGAGTATCAAGAAAGCTATAAGAAGAGCTCAGGATAAGGTTCTCTCCAGGCGTCCTCCTAAAGACAAGAAAGAAAGTTATGGAAAGGTTTACCTTCCATTCATCCAAGGGGTTACAGATAAGATTGCAAAAATTTTAAGGAAGAATAACATAAACACTCAATTTACAACATGTGGAACTATAAGACAAATGATGAGGTCAGTAAAAGATAACATTGATCGTCAACAACTCAAGGGTGTGTACAAGATTGACTGCTCTTGTGGCAAGAGTTATATTGGGGAAACCAGTCGATCTCTGAAAATAAGACTAAAAGAGCACGCGACTGATATAAAGAATGAGAGATCCCGTACATCAGCCCTTGCAGAACACTCATCCAAAACAAAGCATCATATGTGTTTAGAGGACGCTAAAATAATTGCAAGAGAGGAGAATTATCATAAAAGAAAAATCAGAGAGGCCATTGAAATTATGAAATTTCCTCAGAACCTCAACAGGGACAATGGGAGTGAAATTAGTGGAAATTGGCTTCCCTGATCAGACAAATAAACCCCTCCAGTCCTTTGGAAGCATAGTATCAGGGTTTTCATTTTAATTAATTAATTAATTTTAATTAAATAAATTTAATTAAATAAATAAAAATAGAAATTAAAATAAATAAAAATTAATTTATTAATTAGTTGGACAAATGATTAATAACAATTATAAAATTAATATAAAATAAATAAAAAACAATAATAAAATAAAATAAATCAAAATTAATTAATTAATAAAAAAAATTTATTTTAATTAATAAAAAAAATTTATTTTAATTAAATAAAATAGGAATAAAATAAAATAAAATAAAAATTTATTAATTTATTAATTAGTTGGACAATTATAGCTTAATAGGTTAAATCTTGAAAAATGATAAAATGATTAATAACAATTAAAATTAATTAATTAATTAATTAATTAAATCAATGATTTTTTTTAAATTGATTAATTAAATAAAATAAAAATTAATTGATTAATTAAATAATAATAAAAATCAAATAAAAAACAATAGGAAGAATTAGAATTAATTATTCAATTGAATTTAAATTAATTAATCAATTAAATAGATAAAAGCAATTGAAAGAATTATAAAATGATTACTTGATTAATTTTAAAATAAAAATTAGAATTATTAAATTAATTAAATCAAAGCTTATTAATTTAATTTAATCTAATTAATTTAATTACATCCATTTTAATTAATTAATTAGATTCTAATAAAATTTTTAATATAAAATAATTAGTAAATTAATTAAACTAAAATAATTATTAATAAAACAAATAAATTAAAGATTATGAAATATAAATTAATTAATTAATTAATTAGAAAACTAAGGCTAAATAATAAATAATAAATATGGTAAATAACAATAAATAAATAAATAAAAATTATGAATCAGATTAAACTAATTAATCAAGCTATAAACTAATAAATTAAATTATAAACTAATAAATTAATCTTTGAATAAAATAATAATAAATTAAAATAAAATAAATAAGAAATCATACATATGAGTGTCGGCTTCTTTAAAAAATTAGGGATCTAGGTTTATTTATTCCCAGGTCGTTTGACTCTTCTCTCAATAAGCTTTCATTCATATTCTATTAGTCCTGATGATGGACCCTCTTTGGGGTTTCAAATGTCGACAGAATGAACACAAAACTGTGGATAATCTGGATCATACCACTACAAAAAAAAACTTCCACAGAAGCCTAAAATCTAACATATTTATTAACATTTTGATTTTTTTTATATAATGATGTTTTTATTTTTTTGTTTAATAATGTTTTTTCCAATTATATTTCAGATAAAAAAATTAAATAATTTTTTTTATATATAATAAAATTTTCAAATATTCTATTATTTTATTATAAATTTGACAAAAATCAAAAACTAATTTTAAATCAATTTATATTTGTAAATTAATTTATATTAATAAAATTTAATTAAAATTATAAATCAATCAAAATTTGAAATATGATTAAAATTTGAAATATATATAATTTTTTAAAATTTAGCAAGTATCAAAAACCAATTTTAAATTAATATATATTAATAAAATTTGATTAAAATTATAAATTAATGAAATTTATTATTATTATTTATTTTATTTTATTTTAAATATGAGAAATTCGATATAAAATTATATTATTTCTCCTTATGTCTTCTAAAAATTATTTAAATTATACATTATATAAGTTTCATTCATATAATATATATATATATATATATATATATATATATATAAATTTCATAATAAAATAATCCATGAGTTTTGAATATTAAATTTTCAATTTTTTTTTTTTCTCTTGATCCGGGTGTCCCAATGGCGAGCAGCACTTTTGACTGACAAGATTTGGTACGTGGAGGGAGTATGATGTCCCATGGATCCAACTCAACATCTTTACTGAACATACCCGATTGCCTCGGTTTGTGAGAACCACTTTGCATCTTCTCCAAGCTTCTTAACCTGCCGCGGCCTACACTCTATGTTGTTACTTCTATGGCTGCTTCCCCTTCTACCCAACACCACCTTTCCTAGCCTCGTTGCTATGCCCACCGGCTCCTATATTCCAACCATGAGTGGGGAAAGAGGGCATGGTCATCATCCTAGACGTGGACGAGGCAGAGGGAGACCGCCCACCACCCTGAATGACCATTCCATTGCCACCATGTTCAACCACGCCATTCCAGAGAGTATCCATAGGAAAGTCATGGCTTTGGAGGAAGAGGAAATGCGCCATCAGTGCTCAGCCCTCTGGGTCCTACGCAACCTTCTGGCATGACAGTTGAAAGAACGAGCAGAGATTAAGGACAATGCCACCCATCGGATTACTGAGCTCTTTGCGCTCCTTTGACAATCATCTACATCCTTGTAGCAACTAGCTTGTGATTACCCTCCCAACATCCCCTCCTTGGTCGGTCTCCTGCGCACTCTTGTAAGCTCCTCCCCCCTCCTTCTCACAGAGCTCCCCCGCCTATAGTCACGCCCAATGCTCCCCCTTCTTCCAAACCTAGGCCTAGCCCTTACAAGTGCTTCATTCTGGAGGAAGTCCTGGAGGAGGTCAGTTCATTACAGGCTCGTAGAACTTCTCAGGCGCATGGTGGCTCCAACTCGACTTTTTTTGGGCTTCACAACAGCTCGTGTCACGCAACGACATCTTGAGCATACTGAGGTTGGTTTTTTTTTCTCCTTTTGATCAATGGACTACATAAGACCGTTTTGCATGAACAACTACCAATGCGATAACACAGTTGCAACTCGGCCTAAGAGTGCCAATTCAGAGATTGAGGATCTTTTTTCTCTACCTCAATGTGAAACTACCATTTCTCATCAATCCACTGTCTAGGCACTGAGAGGCCTTGCCCTCCCTTACAGTTTTTATGCTTATATCTTTTGGAAAAATAATGTTAACCCTGATTTTCCCCTCCAGGGGCAAAGAATTCCTGTCTTATCTTTTTGGTTTCTTCGATATAAGGTAGAGACGAAACTCATGAATATACATATTGTAAATTTGGCCTAGTTAATATAATTTAGACATGCTTACTTACAAAAAAAAATTCATTTTATATTTTTTTAAGTATACAGACTATATTTAAAATATTTAAAAAATATTAATTATGATATACTCTTAAAAAGTTTTTGGGTTGAGAGGCACTCTCCAACCCAGTATGGAAGAGATGTTGTAAGATTATGTTATGTTATGTAAACATTTTGACTTTACATGACAATAAAAATACAAATAAATAAATAAATAAAATATAAAAAATAAAAATGTAATGTAATGTTTAACATTTTCACTAAGTCGTACTCTCAACATTGAAGTGTCGACAGACCATTGTCTGCAACTCGGCTCTTGCTCTGCAAACCCTCGAGATTCGCATCTTGCGCGTTCTGTAGACAGCAATCGTGCCCGCTCTCGGCTGCCCTAATCCCTGCGGGCGTGTCCGCCTGGGGCTCTCCTTCATACTGCGGTCAGACTGGTTCATGGAGGATCGCGCTGCTGCCTGCTAGCTTTTGACAGGCCCGTTCCCTAGGGCTTGCGACCATGGAGGTGTTGGGCACTCCCCATGCGCCTCTACCTTCTCCTCCGCCGATCTCGCCTTCTGAGGCCTTCAATTGGCTCTTGGCAGGGCTCTCAAAGAAGAATAATTCTGAAGCTGCGAAATTTGTAAAAAAGCTAGATGATATTCCTGTGATCTCCCTTCCTCCAGAAACCCCGATCCAAGTTGCATTGTCTTTGGCCGAACGGGCTCTCATCGGCCAGTTCACTGGGCTATGGCCATCCCCAAAATCCACTGAGAGCTGGGTCAACAGAAACTGGGTGCCGTTGATAAAAGAAAGTGTTACCTCTTACTTTCTGGGGAGAGGATACTTCCTCTTTGAATTCACCTATGACAAAGATCTGATCTTCCAAAACGGCCCCTACTTCATGGGCCCTCAGGGTTTGTATCTGAATAAATGGACTCCGGACTTCGATCCAGCAGTAGATGTGCCCAAAGCAGTCCCGGTGTGGGTTAGACTTCCAAATCTCCCAGTGCATTGTTGGAATTGGGACTCTTTGATGCACATTGGAAATGCCCTGGGGAAATTTATAGACCAAGTGAACAATAAGGACCAATATGACTGTGCCAGGATCTGTGTAGAAGTAGATCTGGAGGTGGGGCTACTAGAGGCCATCAAAATAAATGTCGGAAGCTGGACGCACTTGCAGAAACTGGACTATGAGCAGCTGCCCTTCAAATGCCGGAAATGCCATGTTTATGGTCACTTCGCCAGAGGCTGCCCGACCAACAATGAGGCTGTGCAGGGGAAGGAGGACGGATGGAATCAAGTCAAGCGCCCCAAACCTTATCTCAAGACACAGAAGCCGGGAGGCCCTAATGGCAAAGGACCTCACTAGGCCTCTGCTCAGCAGATCCCGCCCAAGCCTGCTCCAGAAAATAAGTTCGATCCTCTTAGCTCGCAACCAGAGGACACCCAGGAGGTCGTGGTCCAAAAGGAGACAGAAGCTACTCAGGAGATCGAGAACCAAAAACCAGTTTCTCCAAGCAAAGGTACTCCCTCAGCCTCCCTTAAAGGAACAAGTGCTGAAGATCCCAAAGGTATGACTTTAGAAGATAAGGAAGAAGAGTAGGAAACAGACGAGTCAGAGGAGGAAGGAGAAATAGGAGAGTCCCAAACCTCGGTAAGAAGATCTACAAGAGGCTGTAAAACTGACAGGGAAAAAAGAGAGCAGGAGACTTACAAAGACAAGCTACAGGGTAGCCAGCCAACTCTGGAAAAAATGCTAGCCTCAAAGCCTAGGATGTTGAAAAATCAGCCACAAGGCTCCAAGGGAGCCCACTAGAAACATAAATAATGAAGGTCATCTCCTGGAATTGTAGAGGTATGGGGAGTAAAGTTAAGGAAGAAGCCATGAGAAGCTTAATAAGAACAGAAACTCCAAACATACTTCTCGTCCAGGAGACTAAGCTGGAAGACATAGTCTTCCTGCAAGCAAGCAAGAAACTTTGGTTTAAAAGTGAAGCAAGAGCAATCTCTGCCCGGGGCGCCTCGGGAGGGATTGGCACTCTATGGAACGCTAGCAAATTTGCAGTCACCTTTGAGGTTAGTAATACTCATTGGTTGCCGCTGAAAATGCAGAATCTGGATACTAAGGAAATCTTTTGTCTTTTCAATGTATACTCTCTAGTCAATGTTGGGGAAAAAAAGGATTTTTGGGATTCTATAAGGCACCAAGCAGACTTGATAAACCTGGAAAATATAATTATTGCTGGAGACCTCAATCTCACTCTTCACTCGTCTGAAAAAAGGGGAGGCAGCGCAGTCTGAGATCCGGCAAGGGAATGGGCGAAGGATCTTATGTAGGATTGGGACTTGCTGGATATCAAACCTTCTTCCGGTAAGTACTCTTGGTCTAACAAAAGAGTGGGCCCTGGTCATATTGCTGCCAGATTAGATAGATTTTTCATTCAAAGCTCCTATCTATTACTAGGTTTAGAACCCAGATTGCACATTCTTGCTAGCAGCATCTCGGACCATAAGCCCTTAAAGCTAGAGCTCCTAGCCCATCTTGATCTGGGTCCTATTCCCTTTAGATTTAGTCCCCTCTGGGTCAAGGAGCCAAACTTCATGCAAACAGTCAAGGAATGTTGGAGTCAGCCTGTCAAAGGATCTCCTTTCTTTATCTAGGAGGAAAAGCTTAGAAGGGTAAAAGGAGTTCTAAAACGATGGGTCAAAACCCTGTCCAACCTTGATACAAAAAGAAAAGCCATTAAAGCCTCTCTTGCCTCTCATCAAACTCATATGGAGAACGCTATAGTCACAGAGGAGTTGTTAGATCAAGAGGCTCATCTGCAACAGTGCTTTCATAAGGCCTGCTTAGCTGAAGAAGAATACTGGAGATTAAAATCTCGAAATCTCTGGCTCAAAGCAGGGGACAGGAACACTGCTTTTTTCCACAAACAAGCCCAGGCCAGGAAATGCTTCAACACTATTTCTGAGATTAAGGAGGATAACGACACTCACAAGGATTTTGAAGACATTAAGAAAGCAGCCTTTTCTCACTTTCAAAACTTGTATAGTGAAGATAAGGATCCGCACCAATACTCAGATCTGTTAGACATTATTCCTTTTGCAATTTCTCCTCGTATGAACGAGATCCTTGAGGCCAAAGTCACTAAAGATGAAGTTAAAAAGGCCCTTTTTGCTATGGATCTGGATAAGGCCCCTGGGCCGGATGGCTTCTCTACCAAGTTTCTCCAAGTTTGTTGGCCGATTGTTGAAAAGGATCTTCTCAAAATGGTTCAAAAGTCTCAAAATACTCAAAAAATAGGAGGCAGCACAAACTCCGCTTTCTTAGCCCTCATACCCAAGGAAAAAGGCGCCAAAAACTTCAACAGATTCCGCCCGATTTCCTTATGCAATACTGGGTACAAGTTAATCACCAAAGTTATTGCAAATAAACTGAAGCTCATTCTTCCCAAAATAATTCCGGAGAATCAAGGAGGCTTCATCCAAGGAAGGCAGATCATGGACAACTTCACCCTTGTCCAAGAGGCAATTCATACAAGTCTTCTTCGAAAAGAACAAGTTATAGTGATTAAACTCGATTTAGCAAATGCCTTTGATCGAGTAAATCATAGCTTTCTTTTAAAAGTCATGAGCAAGTTTGGTTTTGGAGCAAACTTCATTAAATGGATCCAGGCATGCATCTCGGAGCCATGGATTGCTCCTCTTGTCAATGGAAGAGCCACTGATTTTTTCAAAGCTTCGAGAGGGCTTAGGCAGGGGTGTCCTCTTTCCCCTCTCCTATTTGTCATCCAAGCCTCTGTTCTCAGCTTCCCGTTAGACAAAAAGATGCAAGATCAAGATATTAATGGACTGTGTATTGCAAGAGGGGTCAAAAACATAAATCACGCCTTATTTGCGGATGACACTCTGCTTTTGGGTATTGCCTCTCTTTCCTCTACCTCTAAATTTAAAGCAGTTTTGGATGAATTCAGTGAGGCCTCAGGCTGCGTTGTAAATAAGAACAAATGTCGCATCTTCAGCTGGAACACTTCGCCCAGATTGCTCTCCGCTATTTCTAGATGTTTGGGTTTTGCAGCCTCCTCTTCTTGGACCTCTTTCAAATACTTGGGCCTTCCTGTTTTTCATAAGAGACCTGCAAGCAAAGATTGGCTCCCTCAGCTTGAAAAATTCAAGACTAGGATCCAAGCCTGGGGTTACTCCTGGCTCAACACTGCTGGAAAATCTGTCCTAATTAAATCTGTGCTTACCAGCCTCCCTCTATTTCAATTTGCTAGGCTTCTCGCTCCGGCAATCATTTTAAAAAAAATGGAAGAGTTCAAGCGGAGGTTCTTTTGGAAGGGAGGAAAACAGAATGAAAACAAGATTCCCCTTATCAGTTGGGAAACCATCTCCAAGTCACTGTGGGATGGTGGTTTGAATTTCAAAAACCTCTGTCAGCAGAATGTGGCTATGGCAGCTAAGATTATTTGGAGGATCATTGCGCCCAAGCCTGGCTGGGCCCAATTGGCTCTCTGGAAAAAGTATTTCAGAGGTCCTCGTTCTAGCTGTTTAAACAAGGTGATTCATTTGCCTAACTCGTCTTTCCTTAAACTGTATGTTAAAGCTGCTCCTTTAATCAATGCGCACTCCTACTCGATCCCAGGAAATGGCAAAAAGATCAACATCTGGACTGATAAAATCATGAATATGGACCCAATTGAAGACAAAGCCTCCATTAGAGTGCTGCGATGCTGGATGGATAGAGAGGGGCTATGTTCGTTGTGGGATATTTCTCTTTGGAGCGATTCTGTTTGGGCAGGTTGGAAACGTATTGAGGTGCCGGCTCATCTGATCAACGAATGGTCCACGTTGCTTGACCTCCTTCATGGCTTGGCGCCCACGCACATGAGGAAAAGAGATTTGAAAGGCTGGGGGCCAAATGCCAGAGGCTACGCTGTCTCCATGGGATATGCCAAGCTGAATGAGAGGCCATACGTCCCCCCCGACCCAGCACCTTGGCAGGGTGTTTGGAGTTTTCCTTCATGGCCCAAAGTCGACTTCTTTGCCTGGCTTCTTTGCCATGGCAAAATCCTAACGTATGACATATTGCAGAGGAAAGGGTTCTACGGTCCCTCCATCTGCTCGCTGTGCAACGAAAATGCAGAGACAACAGTCCATTTAATCCTTGAATGCAACTTCTCTAAGCAGATCTGGTTCTCCTTTATTCACAATTTGGATCCCAACTTTTTGCTTCCTTGTTCCACTGCTGATCTTTTTTCTAATTGGGCAATCAGATATCCTGGCCCACCTCCTAAAAATCAGATAATCAAAACTGCATGGGCTGTCCTTCCAAAGGTTATTTGTTGGCAGATATGGCTAGAACGAAACAGAAGAATTTTCAGAAATACTAATCAGAATCACAAGGCCTTAGAAATCAAGATTAAATGTCATTTAAAGGAGTGCTTGACTGATATAAAAGATGATTCTAATCTTAGCCAACAGGACATTGCTTGGGGATCATTCCTTGACTTGCAATTTCAATCAGCAGTTAGAAACGCCCCTCCTCTTAAAGACTGGCAAATAAGGAAATTTGAAACTGACTTTCAAGACTGGCTCAAATCGCACTCAAGGCACTCTCTCTTTTTTGATGGGGCAGCAAAGGGAAATCCGGGCAAAGCTGGTGTAGGAGGTGTTGTTGTAAATCCAATTGGGGAAAAAATTCATTCCTTTGCTTGGGGGCTTGGACATTCATCCAGCATTCAAGCTGAGGCTTTGGCCCTCTTTCAAGGCCTCAAGATCCTCAAAGATTTAAATATAAATGAAGCTAATGTTATAGGTGACTCCCAGATCATTATAAACGCAATGGTTTCCAATTCCCCAGCTTTGGATCTTAAACTAGCAAGGCTGATATCCAGAATTAAGGGCTTGGAAAACGCTTTTCAGAAGTTGAATTACTACCATGTGCTGAGAACTCATAATAAAGAGGCGGACATTGAAGCCAACAAAGCTGCCCTCCTCTCTGCCAGGGTCAAGATGAAAGATGAAGAAGAATCATGGGAACCCATCCCATAAGCTGATTATTGCCATGTTTTACTGCTTGCTCTTAAATAAATTTGTTTGTATCTTCAAGTGGGGAAAAATCTTTGAAATCGAATCTATAGATTCCTTATCAAGGAAGAAGTCTTCAAGCTTCAGCTGCATTCTCATTCTTAGCATTGAGATGCAACAGGATATATGATCTGAAAATGGAATGTACTTGTTTAAGGGTACAAGGTATCCATTTCCCATAATTTCAAATGTGAGCTATACACTCCAAGTGACCTCTGAAAATGTGAAAACTTCTTATTTCTTATACAGAGATAGATTGTAGGGGCATTCACCGGACATTTCACCTCTAAAGAGAGGATGAGTTCCAGAGGCTACCTGGCCCTCTACAGGCTCTGCCTAAAGAAATAACAAAGTAAACACTTAGAAGTCTTTGACATACACATACTTGAAGTTTGATGTCTTGCGGAATAAGACAAATAACTTTCTGCAGTTGTATAGGTGGTTATGTGTGTATGAAAGTTATGTATATTTTTTGTTTAACACTTTATATAAGTTTTGTTTAGCATATCATCTTCAGCAAATAAAGACATCAAAATGATGAAGTAGTCCACCCCTTCTGGGCTACATCTGCTGGACCAAGCCTCTCAAACTAGGCTTGTCCTCTTGTATTAAAAATGCTACAAAGGCTAATACAAGAATATGAGTGTCTCTAAAGACATATCTGACTGTAAATACAGAATCAGAAGATAGGAATTAGCTAAACATGCTCTTTCCCAAGCACTAAACAGTGAAATTGTACCTTGCACAGTACTTTCCCCAAATTGGTCCTAGTGGCCCTTTAATCTTGAACGGAGAATTTCGAGGTGAAGATGACCTCAATTGGTTCTGAAACCTCTGCCATTAGACTCATAAGGTCGAAAATAGCAGACATAGGCTTTTGAATCACCAAAAATGGATGAACACAACCCCCAAACAGCTCAAGCACTGAAATGGCCCTAGTGGCCTTGAAAGATTCCCTGAAGCTAAACAGTGAGAAGAATGCTTCAACAGGAAAAACAAGCTGTAGAAATGGATTCAGAATGCTGAAAACCTTCAGGAATGACCTTCGTTTCACATTCACTGGCTGCACACTTCCCAATGCAGCTACCAAACTGATTTGGCCCTAGTGGCTCCTGGAACTTCCACGAAGCAAAATCACCTGCAAACGACCTCAGATGGCTGTGAAACATGTTCCAATGGCTTCAGAAGGTCCAAGAGACCCAAAATAAAATAAAAAAATTCATCCAAAAAGGACTTTCCTAGCCAAAGTTATGACTCATTAAAATTTCTCCAGTCTGCGCTAAAAAAACTCCAAATAAAACTGGCTAAATGCCAGATAACCCCGACAAATAGGTGATTCCACCATTTTTGGAGCGCTCCGCCAAAAATCCGCCAACTTGACTGTTAGTTAACGGCCAGTAAATCCCGCATGTGACCATAAATCTCGGGCTGGTGGTTTGCATTGGATTTCGCGCCGGCGGTTAAGGGTTTAGGCCCATGGTTTTGGGCATATTGGTCACGTGTATGGGGGCTGGCCCCCTTCGGGCCCACCAACATCACCTTTAAACTTTATGAAAGGTTTCTCCGCCATCCCTTACAAGATCTGCCTTTGCAGTGCAGTGGTAAGACGTTGGGTTAATATGAATGAGGTTGCATGTTCAAACCTCTTTGCCACCAAACAAGTTTTATTGTGCGCCCAACATACTTTACTGATGTCACCCAGGCCACGTGGCAGCTTGCCATTCGTTGCTCAGAACGGAATATTCCAATGAATATTCTATGGAATATTCTATTTTAATTTATTTTTTTTTGAAAAATTTCAAAATTTCAATGTTATTGGGTAATTCTTCTTTTTGGCATAACTTTCTCATACAACGACCGTTTTCCGAACCGTTCACGGCACTGGAATCAGGAAGACGAGCTCTATCCGGTCGTTTAGGTTCAAACCAGTTCTGAGCACTTTCATTTTTGACCATTTTACGACACTTGGTCCTGAGCTCTTGATCAATATAGACACTCTCAATGTAATCAGATTTTCGGCATTCAGGCCAAGATGAATATAAATACTCCATAACCGTTTCTGTCAAAAAAAAAAAAAACATTTTCACGAAGTCAAACTACATAAAAATTAAAATTAAATAAATCAACATCTTAACTTGGATCTACCAAGCTTCGAGAGGATGAAATCTCTTATCACTCTAAAAGAGGGTTGTATATCAAGAAATTTGATCCCCCTTGGGGCTTGGTAGATGCATAGTTAAGATGAATCTAAACTGGTTTAATTCCACCCTTTAAATAGATTATATTCCACATGAATACCACAAGTACATACCATGGATTCTCAATATCATGGGTCAATACCATGGCCATTTTATTTTTATTTTTATTTTTACTTTATTTTATTTTGAACCTAGTATGGTAGAGATGTTATAATGTAATATTTAACATTTTGACTAAGTCAAATTACATAAAAATAAAAATTCAATAAAAAGATTAATATAATGTAATGTAAACATTTTCAAGTCAAAATAAAATAACATAATAAAAATAATTTTTGAGAAAAAACTTTCTGCAATAATTACATAAGAGAAGTTTCGTAATGTGATTATTGCTGAAAAATGGCCTATGGTATTGCCCCATAGTATTGAAAACCTATAGTATTCAAATGGAATATAGCCTATTTAAAAAGGGAAGCTTAACGAGCCTAGGTCTATATTAACTTTACCTTTACCAAATGCCTAAAAAAAAGATAGCAAGCTTTTTTTATAATGAAAAAATATTTGAAATCTAAACTGATATAATAATATTCATACTTACAAAATTAATTTAAAAATGTTATATATTTCAATTTAATTTATTTATAACTTATAAATTTTAACATTTTATTTATAAAATAACTTTATTTAATTATATAACAATATATGTTTTTTCTTCATAAAATTAATATAAAAGTAATTTTGGTACCGTAAAAGAACTACACTAGTTGGTTCGAAACGTGTCCACAAATGGTATTCCAATCTCTCATAAAATATAAAAATATAATTAATATAAAAATAATTTTGTTACCGTAAAAGTTATAAAAATATAAAAGTAATTTTGGTACTTTAAAAGTAACTTATAACTTACAGATTTTAACATTTTATTTATACAATAACTATATTTTAAAAATTCACTGGGTTTAAAAGTAATTTTGAAAATGTATCAAGTTTTTTTTTAACTACATGATGAATAGGTAACTGCCAGACCTAATCTATGGAAGACCCAGAATCAAACCTCAAATTTTTACATGTATTTTTTCTCAGTTATAATAAAATCTAGACATACAGTTCAGATCTCTTCTTTTCTCAAAACAATACCGTTTGGATCAATAGGAGGTAAAAGACAACTGTGGTAGGCAAACGTTTTTTCATTTTGTGTTTTTGGGTTTAACCTCATTACATTTTGTACTGGATGGTAAAAGATGAGAAAACGATTCATATCTACGCCACCCAATCTACGGACAAAAAGATTTATCCATTCTTCTCTGTCCAAGCTGAGTAGAGATGGCTATGGCGGTCTCCTCATGCACGCACATCTTCTCCAAATTCCAGTCCTTCTCTGTCCCTCTGTCTGTCCGATGCTCCTCATCCTCGGGCGCCCCTGGAAAAGGTATTTTTATCTCAATTTTCTGATAAATTTGCTCTCAGGTATTCAAATTGTGTAACTCTGTAAGTAAATAAGTTGATATTAATATGAGTGTCACAGAAGTGAAATTAAGGGATGACTGGAGAGAGAGGTCGAGGCCCATTCCTCCTGGTGGAATTTATCCCGCCAAGGACCATTGCAGGTCATTGCTTGCTCGCTTATATTTACAATTCAATTTAAATTAAAGATGAAGATGAACGCTATGTTTATAGGAAATTAACTTTGGCGAACTATGCCAGTCAATGCGGATTATGCGATACGTATTACATAGCTCATGTCAAAAAGGCATGCGCCTTCCTAGGAGATGGCATGTCCAAGATTGAGGTACAAAAAATGTATGGTGGTTTTTTATTTTTTAAATATCTTTGAGAATTTGGCCTTCTGATGTCCCACCATTGCTGAAAGCCGCATTGGTTGCTTATAAAAGGTAGATATGGAGAATTAAGATCTTCAAGATTCAAGAGCTTATCTCATTCTTTGCGAACATTTCACTTGTAAACTTTGATTGACATAAATAGGTAACAACAAATGTCTTCCAAGACCTGCAAAAAATCCTGTATCATAGTACTCATACAATAATAGACAAGCTACCTTTCGCACCAGCACCCACCACACCGAGGTAGATAAAGACGAAGGGCACATTGACGCAGCTGGAGCGCGGTGTTCCCATAGTCACCAACTTCCGCGTGAAACAACCTTCACATCAGTCACACAGACGGATAACACTAATGCTGACATACATTTATAGACACATCGGAGGCTTTACACAAGACTCAGCAGGAGATCACTTCCCATTACATAGTATATAAATCACTCTCGGCACCTGCTAATCTGGCTCTTCACCTACTCATTACTTTCTCTTTGCTCAGCTTCTACAATCCGACGAAACAGCCGAGTTTACTCACTTCTCGAATCTCTAACTACTTATTCAAATGGCTTCACATGCCTACTCTTCAGCCGCTTGGCTGACTCTACTCACTCCCCTAACTAATTGAAATTACTCTCCACATGAACTCTTCAGCTCCTTCGCTGTCTCTTAATCTGCCCCTTCATCCTCCTTGCATGGCTGTTAAACATCCTTTCTGTTTCTCATCTGCAATACCCTCTTGTGTGTTATTTTCTTTCAATTTTGTTCTGCGAATCTGCACACTCTGCCTCTTGGTTCACTGCGCGCACTTTCTCACCCATCTAACCATGTGTTAACTTTGTGCACTCTACAAACTATGCATTGCTCCAAATTACTTTTGAATAACTTAAGCCTCAGACTGTAGAGGATTAACTTAAGTCTCAGGCTTCAATTTAAATTCGAATTTGAATAAGCCTGTGTTACCAAGATTGATCAGCTTAGACTGGGAACTTCTGGCCACAATTTGGTAGTGAAGGTAACAAGTGTCGAGATCTTTCTTCAGGAGGGGTGTCTTGACAGCCAAGTTCGTCAAATGCGAATTGCTGAATGTTTATTTGGCAATGAAACAAGCATCGTTATTTTCACGGCCAGAAATGAGCAAGTTGATCTTATGAAGGAAGGGTCTACAATCATCATGCATAATGCTAAGATCGACATGTTAAAAGGTTCAATGTGACTTGCTGTTGATAAATGGGGTATGATTAAGGTGACTGAGCTTATATTCTCGGTGGAGGAGGAGAATAATATCTCTCTTGTGAAGTGTGAGCCTGTCAATGTTTAGGAAGACTAAAACTTGCATTTCTGATTAAATGTCCACTTAATAGGCAAATGCAAAACATAGAATGGATAGTAAGCGATAATACTGGTAATGGGCACATTTTCTTAGCAGCTTTATGGCCACTCTGGGGCAGTTTGAATGTTGAGAAAAATGTTGTTTGTAGTTTACAACAACACACATTTCCTCATTCTGAGATATGATTTGTCAAATGAACATAAAATAGGAGTTGGATGGATGTTGTAACTGACTGATTCTCTGTTCCATTGGGCATGTTGTGTTGAATACAACCACCTAGGTGAGAAGTAGTTGTGGAAATATTTTCGCCTTCTCACCTTGTATCTAACAAGGAGGGATAGTATTAGTGATTGACAGTCAGAATTTGAGTTTAAAATTAATCGAGCATGAACAAGTGAGCCAGAATTACAGCTGGAACCAGAGTCTTGAGTTAGAGCCAAAGCTGTAGTCATGGTTAGAGCCAAATCCATGAGCATGATTCAGTTTGTGGTTGTCTTGAAACAACCATTTAGTAGAAGACTTACAGCTTCTGCTAGACATCAGTTTGTGGTCATCTTCAAATCACCATTTGCAAGCACTTCCAGTTAGTAGAATACATCAACTCATAGCTAAATTAGGAAATATTTCGGTAACCGCTAAGCCTTAGAGTTATTGATTTTAACCCTGTATAGTTAACTGCTGCAAATAGATTCTAAATAAAAGTAGAAATGATGCAATGGCACAAATACACACATTTAACACAAAGATTTTGCCCTGGAAACTCTAAAATATTTATTAGTGTTTTCTATCTTTACTATGTTACACTACAATGTGCATATCCTGTAGCATCTATAAACACCCAATCCATTAAGCCTAGATTAGAATACAACCATAGTTCTATAACCAGAATTACAAAACCATTCGCTGAACCATGCGCCACAAATCCACTAAAAGCGAAATCCATGTGCCGAAAACCTCCAAAAAAGGATTTAAAACCTGTACAATTTTTTTCCTTGTATAAATTTCTATAGGGATGGGTGGAACTCCAATGAACAGGGGGGGTTGCCACCCCCTTGTGACATCCTCACTGTGGTCGATGTAACGTATTGTGTGTGGGGCTAGTCATTCAAAGAATATAACACATACCGAAGAAGAGATGAGTTATAGAGTTTGTGATCATCTTCAAATCACCATTTGCGAGCACTTCCCATCAACATAATATATCAACTCTACCTAAATTAGGAAATATTCTGAGAACTGCTGAGCCTTAGAGTTGAGTTCTATAGTTGGTGGTCAGCCTTGAACCACCATTGTGTTTGTAGTCATCCCAAAACCACTAGATTTAGAGAGCACATACAACCATTGATAGCTGTATTCATCTCTTTACTTTGATTTGCAAGAACCCCTATGGATTAAAGGGGAGGATGTTAAATACATAATGCGTTAGAGTTATGATAAGGAATATGAACTATCAGTGAGAATCCAATAAACCTTGGAAGATGAATCTAATTGTCATAAACATTGTATTTATATTTGTATCATCTTAATGAAATGTAAGTCACGCTTATCTTTAATTCTGGTGCAGTCCAGCAAGACCCTTGTTAAATATCCTAATATCAGCCCCGATTTATTTTCTCCCAACGATTATTTACTCCCAGAAATTTATTTTACTATCCAAATAAGTTATGAATTATTGAAAAATAGAATCATTGGTATTTTAACTTCTAGAAATTTATATGTAGCAGAAATAAAAATAGAGAGAAATCACACATTACAACAGATAAACACCCACAACAATTCTCTTTCATTGATTAATCTTAGGAAAATTAGGGTTTCGACCCATAGAGAAATTACAAGGAAATATGCTCTTACTGGAACCTATAACTGGGCCCCACTGGAAGAATTCATTCCTAGGAATTTTGGCTCAGTGGAAAGTAGCTTCTGCAAATCAACCCCCAGTTGGCACCTTTGGTAAAATAGGAATTGGAGAAATTACTCAGTGTAGGTATAATTGCTCCAGCCAGGCATCCCTGAATCCTCATGGTTGTCTAACCAGGTAGTGGTTAGAAAGAAGATGGGACAGATTAGGCTGTGTGTAGATTTTAAAAATCTTAGTATGGCATCAATAAAGGACAACTACTTATTGCCTAGCATGGAGCTGTTACTACAGAGAATCACTGGATCAGAAATGAGGTTTTTCTTGGACGAATATTCAAGTTACAACGAAATTTTGGTAAAAGCAGAGGATAGAGAGAAGACTGCATTTATATACCTTGGGGCACCTTCGAGTACATCAGAATGCCTTTATAAAGTTATTCTAAGCATACCCATGTGCCCAAATTGACAAATCATGGAAGGCATAGGAGATATATTATTGGGCTCACTAAATTAGAAGTACGTCCCACACTTGTGAGGCTTCTTGAGGATGTTTGGAGGATTAAAGCTAGCCATTAGATCAAGTCAATGACGGAAAAGGTCAATTACTGAATTAAAGGTCAAGTTACCAAGCATAAAGGAGGAAAAGCATTGCACAGAAAGGCAAATGGACCAAGTCGACCTCCTTAAGGTAGTTATTTGGCCTTTCCAAGGGAGCGTTGAAGGTGTAGAGGTTACTCCAAGTGAATGTTGGACCCCATGTGGACAAAGTATAGCTATTGGAAGGTGTGGGAGCCTCTCTCCAAGCAAAGTGGACCTCCTATCAAGTCAATTCAAGCCTCCTTCAAGCAAGTTCTGCTCTCATATGGTAGATGTTTTCTCCATGAAGCAATTCGACCCCCTTCTTGAGGGTTGTTTCTCATGTAAAATATATTTTTCATTGTAAAGACTTAGTCTTCATTTTGTGGATGACAAGTTTGATCATTATTTTTGGGAGAGAGTTTCAAACTAGCCGCTAGAAAGAAAATTATATAAGGCTAATCTCTCATCCCATTTGTGTGTCGTGAATTGTGAGATCATCATGCCATAATAAGAATATTTTTTGGTGCAAAGTTGCAAAGTCTTATCTTGTGGATTCATTCTTTTATTCTTTTTCTTATTAGCCATGTAAAAGAATTGTTTTTCATAAGATAATTACAGGTTTTTATAAATCACACCAAGTATGTGGATTGATCCATTAAGCGGCTACATAGTCATGTGGAAGAGGAAGGCCAGGGTGCTAGTCCTCAATTCATTTTTGTTGGTTTAGGATTTATTAAAATTTGATTATTTGATGAACCCTTTTTGGGGGTTTCTCCTTCAAGGACAAGATCTGTCCTAATTCCATAGTTGATCCATTGGCCAGAGATATTCCAAGAGGGAATTGCTCTTAGCTGGGTTTGGGCACTGATACATCATCTTAGACTAGAGTGAGGGTGATTAGCCATTTCGACTTGATATTCACATCCTAGTCCACAAATATAAGGTTGACTTAGAAGGGGTTGTACTTGCAATCTGACATGAGAATAGGTAATTTGCAATGCTAATGTAAACCTCACCTCAACAACCAATACTTAAAAAATCCAATTTTTTTTTTCAAATTTTTGTTTTATATAGTATAAAAATTCAGAAAACATAAAAATACCAAAAATATTTTACTAGCTTGAACTTAATTTCTATTTAATTTTATTACTTGGGTTATGATCAAATCTTATCCGTTTCCTCCAAGAAAGGTATAACTTGCTTGCTTTGTGTAAGGAAAGCTAATCTGAAACAAATTCAAGTGACTATCCAAGGGTTTTATAAGTCTGCAATACAATTTGTAGCAGTAGATTTGAGTGGTATGTGAAACTCTCACTCAAGGGTTTTGAGACAAAAAAATACGTACTTATAAATCCTTGTTTTTTTTTCACTTTGAAATATTAATTCTTTATTATTAGAGGTGAATAATCAATATCCAGCTTGCTGGAAATTGATTTTCTGCATAAATAAATCTGAGTTTTTGACTGCTTGGGGATTTAACTTCTCTTAGTAACATTTTCCAAATTTCAATATTTTCCAAATTACTCATTCATTTTAAGTGATGAGCTGCTCATATTGTTGCTTATTCATTGCCCTATCTTTTCCACTCCTAAATCCACTTCCAAAGAACATTATAGGCTTGTGGGTGGCCCCAAAATGGGGTTTAGCCTGCTAGTTTCTGCATTTTTCAACTGTTTTGCAGATATGAAGTTGCAAAACAACAAACTAAGTATTCATTTTCATCCATATACCAAAGTCTACAGTATGGTATTTGACATCAAATTTGATAACGACTCTTAACACTTAGTTATTGTGCTATTTCAAGGCTTATTTTTTTAATTGGAGTGTTATTTTTGTGTTGGTCTACTTTTTCTGCAGTCATATTGTCATCTTCAAATCAACAATATCTTTGAAAATTAACTCCTAGACTCCATCACCCAGGAGATATTACTAGGCACTGGTCTACTAATTTGTGTTGGAGGTTATTTAGTATAGGGAAGCCTCCCTTTGCTTTATAGGAGTTGGCCTAAAGAGTGGGGACTTGTGTTGAGGTGACAATGGGCACTTGTCCTATGTGCTGTCATCTTAGCATCTCGTAAAGACCTTATCAAGATCTGCTAATTTGGGCGGTAATGGAGCTATTTATTTGTTTTATTATATCATGATAAGCCAAAAGTGTGGATTCTATGTGCTTATGTATTATATTGGGCCATGCCTAGATGATCCATGTAATTGTGTTGGACCTAGGTGGTATCTCCAAACCCTCGGTGGCTAGTCTTGGTCTATCCTTTTATTCCCAATTTCAAGATAGTCATTGCTCTTATGGCGTATGTTGACTCCCCCTTGGTGGCATTAGGTTGGCACCATGTCGGTCATTTATGACCTAGATTTGGTATGCAAAGGTGTTGGGATGGATCTACTAGGATACATGACCTTGGGGAAATCCTAGGATTTATCACTTCTTTATATGTAATCTAACAATGTTGCTCATGTTGTGAAGGTTGTTATACCTATTGGAAGCATATTTATCTTATGCCTAAGCATGGAACCCCATGTTATATATTCATCACACTTTTGCCATGGGCTCTTGGAGATGATTTTGCATATGCTTATATAGTTTGATCATTCTTGTTGAAGTTTTGCAAATCTCAAAGTATTTTGTGTATCCCAAGGCACTAGTCACATCATTTGGGGAGCCTTTGGGCTATTTCCACATGCATAGGTCTCCTCTTGAGATGACATGTTGAAGATCTTTGAGTGCCCCCTTCGTCTATCACTTTTTGAGCTATTTGTTAATTGATGTGAGGGCTGACCTTTGATAGATAGATGCCATACTGGCTGTTGGAGAGTTTTGTGACTTGTTTTGACTTGGAGGGTCACTTTCCACTCTTTGTGGAGTTTCTTCACTTGTTATGTGGATGTTGTCATAGCTTGGAGATATCATTTGAGGACTTATGAGAATGATTAGAGGAGTTGTCCACTTCTTGAGGGCTTCTTCACTTCATTTATAAGGTCATTCGACCTTTGGAAGCTAGATGTTGGCTCATTTCTTGCTTGGAGGACTTCAACACCATGATTTGAGGCTTTTACTGTGCATTTTGAAGGGAATGTTGAGAATATTCACCAAGTCAATTTCATCCTTGTTGGATGGCCTCCTATTTTGGAGGATTTAATGTTCATATGGCATGTTTTACATGTAGTTTGATTTTGTCTCCTTCATTATGTGGATGACAAGTTATTTTTTGTAATTTTTTTATGCTAGATTTTAGGAGATAAAAAATAATAATGAGAAGAATGTAGAAGCCTCATATATAAATAAAGGCTATCCTCTCATTCCAATTTGTTGTTGTTGTTGGATATCATTGGAGAATAATTTTTTTTGAAGATCTACCTATTGGAAGCTTTGGTGTTAATTCTTGCAGCTCTTTTTCTCTCTTGGTTTATTTCTTGGTGCATCAAAGATTTATTGTGATATTTCAAGACTTTTACAAGATTTCAAGATCGATTCATTTGAAGGGTAAGTCTACCACTTGGAAGGAAGACATT
This sequence comes from Pinus tabuliformis, assembly GCA_031772625.1. Taxonomy (NCBI): domain Eukaryota; kingdom Viridiplantae; phylum Streptophyta; class Pinopsida; order Pinales; family Pinaceae; genus Pinus; species Pinus tabuliformis. The sequence goes on from CM062819.1 coordinate 749,937,878, forward strand.
ATAGCTATGTTGCATGGGGACCCTCACCCCAGAAAAGCTTGCACACCCTGCATTTCAAGGACTTGTGGACACTTAGGAAATGTCTCCAAATTGCTAGGGACTTCATTGGGGATCCTGGGACTAGCTGGCCGTCCCCAATATGTTCTAGGTAGATTTTAGGGACGTTTTGGACGACTATCAGGGAGTTTTTGGGCAGATTTTAGGGACAATATGGGCATATATCTTCAATTTTGACAATCATGGACATTGATGATTAGGCAATATTATCACTTTTTCCGTCCATAATTTTTGTGTTGCACTAAATCTAAATATGTTACACAAGTTGCAACTTAAAACATGGGTTTTGTGTGATGGGTTTCAATTGGGTTTCTAGCAATTTGAATATTGTATTTTCAACAACCAAATTACGAGAAACAAATGTAATATTCCTACTTAGGAAATACAGTGATAAACAAAGCAAAAACTGATATAAACACACAAAATTCAGAAATATAAGTAGACACCCAAAAAATCTCCAACAACACCATCCAACTGAGCCATTTTATTCAATATATGGAGCAATGGTACAATGGGTATGGAAAGAGTGCACTTGGGCTTGCCACAATGGCAATCTAGACAACCCCTAGGTCATAAAATACAATGCCTAGATGTGGGAATGTGCTGCCCCAAATATGCTGTGCGCTGCTCTGCAGAACCGCTGTCTGCTGGAAAGAAACTACTGAAAGCCCCTCGTTCGGTGCTCAAAATATTCTGCAAAATTAGCTCCGGGCTCCTCTCAACAATCCCACCAAAACCTAGAAAAGGTTTGGTCTAGTTCTGTTAATTTTAGGCAACAATGGTATGTTCTATGCTTTAGAGCAATTTTACTTCAATTTCTTTATTAGCCCAGTATCAATATTCAGATTAGCAATCACATCAACATGATAGTAAAATGCAGATAGAACATAAACATAAACAGTGGAAGACAAGCCAAGACAAGAGGACACAAGATGTGGCACCAGCCAGGGACAAACCCCAATGTGGGGAAACCCTTGATCAAATCTTCTTTTAGTCTTCAATAGTTCAGCAGAGAGAGATAGTACAATTTACAAATTTGATAATTTATAACAGTAGCAAAAGAGCCCTAACCAGAAAAGTCAACGCTGGTCAACAAGGCAGATTTGACCCTCAGCAAATCGGTCAACTTCAGTCAACTTTGGCCTCCAAACAACAAGATAAAACAACCCTCAAAACAATCAAATTCAGCCCAGTCAAAGTCTGGTCAAACAACCCACCTGTGGTCAGCCCTAGCTGTAGTCAATGCTGGTCAACAATCAACGTTTAGCCTCGATTTCTGTGCCCAGAAATGCGGCCTGCCCAAACAGAGATAGACCTCACAAAAACACAGTCAAAGGAGGTCAATGCATGCTGGTCAACGCTTGGCCAAGTGTCCAGAGATTTGGTCTCCTGAAATTTCGGCCTTCTAAAATTTTGGCCTCCTGAAATTTCGCTCTCCTGAAATTTCGGACATGTGGAGAGAGAGAGGCCCAGAAATCCGTACCCAATCAATGAGGAGAGAGAGAGAGGTGTGAAGATGAGTGTGTCCAAATGAGGCTAAGTCACCTTCTATTTATATGCAACGTTGAGGATGAATAAACGTGACTATTGGGCTTCTGAGTGTTGATTTGGGGTAGCATCGGATGTGCTCTAGCCATGAAAATTGGTGGCGAGGCTAAAGCACATGAGATCTCCAAGACCCAGAAATGGTTTGGGTAAATTCTACCCGGTGAAGGAGATATTAAAATAATTAATATTTTTAACGGGTTCCTAATTCTAAACTTAGGAAAATAAAAATATTAATGGGTATTAATATAAAACTGGGTTAGAAGATTCTAAATGACATGGATCAAGCCAAATCTAACCTTAGTCATTGATTAGAGATGTAATTTCGACCGTTGAAGACTCAATAGAAAACGTATAAGAGGAGGCTTGAGGGTCAGTTGGAGATACACTAGAGTGATCAGTTAGTTCGATTTTCTAGAGCGGGGTTTGCTAAGAGAAATCGAACCAATGATCAAAGTTGCAGCGAGGGGCAGTGAGTACGGGGCAAAGAGGCAAAGATAGTGCCAAAAGACCAGCGCAGAGGCAGAGAGGCAGACGTAGAGCTAGAGGTAGCCACGTAAAGGCCAGCAGTGACTGCGCAGAGCCCAGAAGGGTCTACGCCATCCACGCAGAGGCTGCAGAAGTGGTGTAGAGGGCCAGAGAGGTTGCACAGAGCCTTAGAAGGCTGACGCAGAGGGTTTTAGGTTGACGCAAAGGCCAGGAGGGCTGACGCAGTGCTTCAGATTGTGCTGGAGAGGGTTTCGTGGGGCAAACTTTCAGAATATCTGCTTCCGAAGAGAGGTATTACTGCCAGATTTTTTATCTCTGTCGAGTGAGCTAGTTTGGCACCCAATTGTACTCAGAAAAGTTGCATAATAATAAAACCCTCAGAATTGCTGCACCAGTTTTCCCAAGTTGGGTTTTTCCGGGGACGATTGTCCAAAAATAACGGTGTCCCTTGTGTGTTTGTCTATTTCTTTCAGTTGTTGATCTATAGATGGTTGAGACTGTATTGTGTTTATTTCAGTGTTTATATGGTTAAATAACTTGTTAGTAATTAAACAAGTAGGCGAAATAAACCAGAGAATACAGATAAAATTTCTAACGGGTAATACTTAGAAATTCAACATTGTATCAAAGCGTTGCAGATCACAGGAGAGTTGAAGACGCTAGCTAAATCAGAGAATTTGCAGCAGAAACAACTGTCTCGAGTGACAAAAGTTGTTCCTAGGTAGAAAGCAGCAGAGAAGGGTTGACGCAGAGGGCTTGCGTCATCAGTTCGAGCTAGAGAGAGGCCAGCGCAAAGGCAGAAGAGGCTCACAAAGAGCCACGCAGAGACCAAGAGGGTTAACGCAGTTGGCCAACGCGTAAAATCAGCCTTCCTGGGATTGTGCAGAGCCTAGAGGCTCAGTTCTTTAGTCGCTGGGGCATAGGAAGCTGTGGGTAGATTGCAGAGAGTGAAGCTGGTGGGGTGTTGTTGTTGCTGAGACAGAACAATACCTAACAGGGCAAAACCAAGGTATGGGGAGTCGCTATCTAGGCGGATTTCGAGACAAGGAATCCAGATCAGTGTTGCCTGTGCATAGGAGATTGGAGAGGTGCGATTCAATGGTTGGCAAGAGGATTTCTAGGAGGGAAATCGAGACTCAGAGGGAGTCGAAGAGAGAACTTCCAGGAGGGAAGTAGAGACTTAGCGGAGTTGAAAAGAAGAGCAGAGAGATGGCCATGAATGGACTGAGGGATTGAGACACACTGGATGGGGTGTCCAACTTTGTCATCTGGAAGGCCAGGATCCTGTCCGTTCTAGATAGACATTGCATCAAGGCCTTCGCCTTGAGAACCGTGGCTATCCTAGTTGACCCAGTTGATAACAAAAAGTATGAGGATGCAATGGCCAAGGCGAAATGCATAATCCTTGATGGGGTCAAGGATCATGTGGTCCAGCATATTGCTGAGAAGGAGATGACAAAGGAAACGTGGGATACCTTGAAGACATTGTATCATGGCACTTCCGTGCAGAGGAAGATGCTACTGGAGAATCAACTGCAGTTGTACTAGATGCAAAAGGGGGAGCAGGTAGATCACTTCCTCAGTAGGTTGCAGGATATCCGGGACCAATCGACTTCCATAGGGGCCACCCCGGATCAGGAGTTGATGGTGAGGACCGCCCTAAACGTAGTCTTTGAGGAGTGGGAGACATTCGTCCAGAGAATTCTGGGCAGAGCGAATCTTCCAGATTGGGAAGAATTGAGGGCAACTCTTTGCCAAGAAGAGATTAGATGGCTGACCAAGATGGGAAGTAGCAACAAAGGAACCCGGGTCAAGAAAGAGGAGGAAGAGGATTCAACTCTGGCATCTGCAGGGCAGCAGGGGAAGAGGAAGAAAAATGATCTCTCCAAGATTAAGTGCTTCAACTGTGGGGAGCTGGGCAATTATGCAAACCAATGTCCCAGGAAGAAGAATAAGGGAGAGGCATCTGACTCCAAGGCAACGCCAGCGAAGGCAGAGGATGATGACGATTGTGCCATGAGCACTCATGTACCTCTAGAGAAGAGGTGGGGTGACATCGAGCTGTAGTCAGGAAGACTACAGGCAATTAGGGGCAGGATCCTTGAGGCACCCAAACTCTTGGATCAGTTCCGGCCACGGTAGCCCTGAAGTGACAATAGCAGGATGGCGGATGTTGGTAGAAGCAGACGCGGATGGAGCAACAGGGAGTGCTAGAGTGCAAGGATCTGTAACAACGCAGTGGGGATTGCAGCAGTGCGAGAGGCACAGTGGACGTTGCAGCGATGCAGGAAGGCACATAGGGTTTTGCAGTGGTGCGAGAGGCACAAAGTTGTTGCAACAATGCAGAGAAAGCAGAGGGAGCACGAGTTAGCGGCAGAGAGAGCTTCAACATCAGAAGGGCTTCTAGCCTAACAAGGATGTCAGTAGTTGGGTAGATCAGTTACCATCGTCTCAGTAACTAAGTTGCAGTGCAAAAGTAGCAGTGGTAGTGCTATGGGCAGCACGATGCAACATGATGAGAGAGGGCTGCAGTGCAGATGCAGTGTTGGGAGGAAGGACCAGCAACAACACAAATGCAGAGGAATTGCCGTACAGATGTAGCAGTGGCAGTGGTAGAGCCATGGGCAACAATACAGGATGCAACAATGCAGAGGATGTTGGGTGGGAAGGCCAAGCATCAACACAAGTACCAATGCCGTATGATGATAGTGATGTTTAGTTGTGGAGCATTACTAGAGCACATTCCTTGCTAAGAGGGAGTGTTGATTTGGGGTAGCATTGTATGTGCTCTAGCAATGAAAATTGGTGGAGAGGCTAAAACACATGAGATCTCCAAGACCCAGAAATGGTTTGAGGAAATTCTACCCGGTGAAGGAGATATTAAAATAATTAATATTTTTAATGGGTTCCTAAGTCTAAACTTAGGAAAATAAAAATATTAATGGGTATTAATATAAAACTGGGTTAGAAGGTTCTAAATGACATGGATCAAGCCAAATCTAATCTTAGCCGTTGATTAGAGATGTAATCTCGGCCGTTGAAGACTCAACAGAAAAAGTATAAGAGGAGGCTTGAGGGTCAGTTGGAGATACACCAGAGTGATCAGTCAGTTTGATTTTCTAGAGCGGGGTTTGCTAAGAGAAATCGAACCAATGATCAGAGTTGCAGCGAGGGGCAGTGAGTACGAGGCAGAGATAGTGCCGGAAGACCAGCGCAGAGGTAGAGAGGCAGACATAGAGCTAGAGGGAGCCACGTAGAGGCCAACAGTGACTGCGCAGAGGCCAGAAGGGTCTACGTCATCCATGCAGAGGCAACAGAAGTGACGCAGAGGGCTAGAGAGGCTGCGCAGAGCCTTAGAGGGCTGACGCAGAGCCCAAGAGGGTTGACACAGTGCTTCAGATTATGCTGGAGAGGGTTTCGTTGGGCAGACTTTTAGAATATCTGCTTTCGAAGAGAGGTATTACTGCCAGATTTTTTATCTCTGTCAGGTGAGCTAGTTTGGCACCTAGTTGTACTCAGAAAAACTGCATAATAATAAAACCCTCAGAATTGTTGCACTGGTTTTCCTACTTGGGTTTTTCTGGGGACGATTGTCCAAAAATAATGGTGTCCCTTGTGTGTTTGTCTATTTCTTTCAGCTGTTGATCTGTAGATGGTTGAGACTGTATTGTGCTTATTTCAATGTTTATATGGTTAAATAACTTTTTAGTAATTAAACAAGTAGGCAAAATAAACTAGAGAATGCAAATAAAATTTCTAACGGGTAATGCTTAGAAATTTCAACACTGGCCTACATAAGTTTGCTGGCCGACCTTGACAATTTGACCATAATCAAAATAAATTCATAACTTCATTTGTACATGTCAGAATCAGATGATCCTGTGATCAATCCTACACCTCTCGGAGAGAGGAATCCAAGAAAAATATCAGCTGTCATAAATAAGATGACCCATGTGGAGTTTGGCCCTAGTTCCCAATTTTAACACTTCCTCTCAACTAGGGAGAACTCCATTTGGTAATCCATTTGCCAATCTGTACTATCTCTGCCATCAATGCATTGCTCTGCTTTGCTGAACTATGAAGAAGAAGTGATCGAGAATGTATCATACCATTCTCCACTGATTCAAAGTTAGTCCCAATCAAAGGAGAGTGTGTCATACCACTCTTACTGACCCAAAGTCAGTTCCAATCAAAAGAGAGTGTCTCATACCACTCTTACTGACCCAAAGTCAGTTCCAATTGATCCTAGATCAATATCGGTCATCCTAGCATAGGGAGCACGGTAGTACACGATGCGTGCATCGGTAGTACTATGGTCCCTATCCTCATTTCCCTACTCATTTCCAGATGAGGGGTAGTTCCCATGAGTCCCAAACTACATGGGTAGGATGTCTTAGCTGAAGAAGGACGAACCACTCATCCTGCCTACATGTCGCCAAGGGGTATCGCAAGGGAAGGGTGAACCACTCACCTTGTACACAACAAACCCCTAGGGGAAGGTTGAACCACTCACCCTATGGTTGCTCATCGCTCTAAGAAGTACCCCAGGCCTCTTGGAGCTCCCAGAGCTCAATGTCCATCTCAGACAGGACCCTCATATAGGGTCTCTCCATGACTCCAAGTTGTTCTCGGAAGGCCAAGAGCTTGACCTTCCCCAGGGGCTTTGTTAGAATATCGATGACCTGCTCATCAGTCCCAATGTGATGGAGCCTTATCGCTCCTCGTTGTACCATATCCCGGATAAAGTGGTATCTGATATCTATATACTTGGAGCGATCATGAAACACAGGATTTTCTGATAATCGAATCCCACTCTGGTTGTCGTAGAGGATCACGGTGGTATCCAGCACATGTCCAAATAGCTCACTGAAGAGCTTCCTCAACCAGACAGCTTCACAGGAGGCCATACTAGCAGCTATGTATTCAGTGTCGGCGGTGCTCAAGGCAACCGGTTTTTGTTTCCTGCTTATCCAGGATATCGAAGCAGAACCCAAAGAAAAACAACATCTAGAAGTGCTCTTGCGATCCACCACACTGCCAGCCCAATCAACATCAGAATAACCATGCAGCCTCACATCTCCGGCAGTGTATCTCAGTCCATGAGTGATTGTGCCCGAAGATATCTCAAAAGATTATTGGCACTAATCTAATGTGTATGATGAGGCTCAACCATATATTGGCTCAATGTGTTAAGTGTAAAACATATGTCTGGACGGGAGTTCACCAAGAACATCAATGCTCTTGTGAGTTGACGATACTCAGAAGCATTTCTCAATTCAGGTCCAACAACACTACCACATACTTCTTAAAGTTAAGTTCCATCGGAGTAGTCATAGGCTTGTAGTCCACCATCCCAAATCTTTCCAATATCTTCACAACATATTTTTCATGAGAGAGGAAAATTTCACTTCGCTTTTGCCAGACCTCCAACCCTAGGAAATAGTGCATTGATCCTAGGTCCTTCGTCTCAAATTCAAAAGCCATCTCCCTCTTACATTTGTGAATGAGAGGGTCTGCACTTCCGTTAGCTCCATGCTTGATTTTGTAGAGCCACTTAGAGGTGACAACCGATTTGTCTTGGGGTCTAGGGACCACATCCCAGACATCATTCTTCATAATTGACTTGTATTCTTCATTCATAGCATCCTTCCATACTTGATGCTTCACATCTTCTTCAAATGATGAAGGCTCATTTTGAATGATAGTGCTCATGGCGGTGAAATATCTTTTATACCTGTTCGGCTTCTTGCTTTCATAGAAAGTCCCCCTTGGTGCAATGTGTCCCTTGGCATCTTCGAGAGTCCCTAAGCCATGAGGGTCTCCTTTTGGAGGAGGAGGGCTCATGAGGAGGAGGATTAATATGATCCATAGGTTTATCAACATTAGGCATCGTTTCGTCTTCTTTTGCACCCTGATTTCTGGTGTCAGCTCTTTGTCCTTCCTTAGGATAGGAAGGTTGTTGATCTTCTTGAGGGACATATCTTCGTCGAAGGTGACATCATGACTTATCTCAACTTCCTTTTGACCAGCCACATAAATTCTATATCCCTTAGAATTTTCACTATAGCCCCCACAAAGATTCCTTTCTTCCTAGATGCACCCAATTTGCTTCTTTTCTCTTCCAGCGCATGAAAATATACAGGACTTCCAAAAATTCTAAAATGAGAGACATTGGGTTTCTTACCAATGAACATTTCTTTGGGAGTCTTGGAGTCCAATGTTTTATGAGGGCATCAATTTTGAACATACACGGCGATATTTGCAGCTTCAACCCATAGGAACTTTGGAAGGCCTTGATCATGAAGCATGGCATGCACTGCTTCTACAATAGAGTGATTCTTCCTTTCAGCCATACCATTTTTCTCAAGAGTGTATGGCGTTGTGGTCTCCCTCTTAATGCCAACTTTTTTGCAATAATCTTGGAATTCATTGGATTCGTACTCAGTCCCATTATCAGTCCTCAATATCTTGATTTTCTTCTCGGATTGGTTTTCGATCAAGGCTTTGAAGTGTCGAAACCAGGTGAACACTTCATCCTTCTTCTTCAAGAAGTAGATCCAGGTCTTGCGAGAATAGTCATCTTTAAAGGTGAGATAATATAAGTACCCTCCCAAAGAGTTTACGGGCATCATACTAGATATGTCGGAGTGGATCAATTGCAATATATCTGTGGTCTTGCTATTACTTGAGGGGAATGGTCCCCTTGTAAGTTTTCCTTCGGCACATCCCGGACATACACCTTCATGCTCTACTTTGAACTCGGGCATACCTGTCACCATCTGTCTCACATCGGGTAGGGCCTTATAATGAAGATGGGCAAACCTTCGGTGTCATAGTTTAGATTGTAGAGATGTGTCGCAAGACATGGCTCCCAATGGACTTCCTCCAACTTGATACAAAGTGTCAACCTTGAACCCAAGAGTAAAAGCATCTTTAAAATTTCTTTTCCAAACATGTACCTTTCCATCGATGAATGCCACCTTGAATCCTTTGTCCTCCATGGCTGAAATGGACACCAGGTTCTTCTTGAGATCAGGTACATATAGTACTTCTTGCAAATGAATAGTGTTACCTTGATTCAATTGAAGGGTAACATTCCCTACTCCCTTCACGGGATAGGTGGCATCGTCTCCAAGGATGATCTCCAAGTTTGTCTCCTTTTCTATCAGATTAGAGAGGGCTTCCTTGTATTCGGTGAAGTGCCTTGAGGCACCACTATCAATTAGCCAATTTCCCAAAGTGTTCGGAGGAGAGGCAGTGGAGAGGGCTGATATAAGATAATACTCTTTTTGCTTATTGTTAACAACATTTGATTCTTCATACCTGGAGTTCCTTGATTTCTTGGAGGGTCGACCATTTCCTTGATGTCCCACATTCTTTTTTCCTTTGCCATTGGACCTGCCATTCCTTTGATCATTGTTGTTGAAGTTGCCCCTGGAATGATTGTGATCATCATCATGCGATGTGTCCCTTCTATTTGGACACTCCCTTGCATAGTGGCCAAACTTATTGCAAACAAAGCACCTACCCTTCCTTCCTCCCTTAGATCCAGGCTTTCCATGGAAATGACCTTTAGACCCTGCATTATTTCTCCTTTTGGCATGAGCAGAGAATGCAGTGGGGTTGCTTCTATTAGAAGGCATTTCTTGCTCCACCATTCTTGTTTCTTCTTGAATGCATCTTGACATCAATTCTTCAAACCCTGGAATTCGATCATTGTTGAGGACGGTGGTTATAAATACATACCACTCAGGTGGGAGTCCTCCAAGGGTGGTGAGAGTAAGTTCCTTGTCAGGAATGACTTCTCCAATCGAGAGTAGATCATTCTTGATCTTAGTAATCCTCAAGAAATAAGATTGAATATCCTCGTCCTTGCCCTTCTTAATATCCTTCAACTTATTCTTGAGAAATAGAATTTGATTAGCATTACTAACCTTGAACATGCCAACCAACTTGTCGTAGATCTTCTTGGAGGTCTTCAATTCGGAGATGTAGGCCACCAGAATCCCTGATAATATTCTTTGCTTTGACTTCAATCCTATTGTACTTGGTCTTCGCAACAACCAGTGCATTTGAAGGAGGTTCAGGGATTTTACCCAGCACATAGTCCATCACTTCTTTTTCTTCCAAGGTCAAATCAAGAGACATCTTCCATCCATGATAGTTAGATTTATCATGGAGCTTGTCTTCAGTTAGGAAGTAGGATGAGGAACCCATTGAACCTTTTGTCCTTGTCCAACTGTCTTTGGTGATTGCTCTTTCACTCTTGCTTGGGCTTTGTCTTCACCTCAGCTCTGATACCATGTTAATTTTAGGCAACAATGGTATGTTCTTTGCTTTAGAGCAATTTTACTTGAATTTCTTTATTAGCCCAGTATCAATATTCAGATTAGCAATCACATCAACATGATAGTAAAATGCAGATAGAACATAAACATAAACACTAGAAGACAAACCAAGACAAGAGGACATAAGATGTGGAACTAGCCAGGGACAAACCCCAAGGTGGGGAAACCCTTGGTCAAATCTTCTTTTAGTCTTCAATAGTTCAGCAGAGAGAGATAGTACAATTCACAAATCTGATAATTTGTAACAGCAACAAAAGGGCCCTAACCAGAAAAGTCAATGTTGGTCAACAGGGCATATTTGACCCTCAGTGAATCGGTCAACTTCAGTCAACTTCGGCCTTAAAACAATAGGATAAAACAACCCTCAAAACAGTCAAATTCAGCCTAGTCAAAGTCTGGTCAAATAACCCACCTGCTGTCAGCCCTAGCAGTCAACGTTTAGTCTCGATTTCTGTGCTCAGAAATGCAGCCTGCCCAAACAGAGATAGCCCTCACAAAAACATAGTCAAAGGAGGTCAACACATGCTGGTCAACGGTTGGTCAAACTGTCCAAAAATTCGGTCTCCTGAAATTTTGCTCTTCTGAAATTTCGGCCTCTTGAAATTTTGCTCTCCTGAAATTTTGGCCTCCTCAAATTTCGGTCTCTTGAAATTTTGGTCTCCTGAAATTTCAGACGTGTGGAGAGAGAGAGGCCCAGAAATTCGTACCCAACCAATGAGGAAAGAGAGAGAAGTGTGAAGGTGAGTGCGTCCAAATGAGGCTAAGTCACCTTCTATTTATATGCAACGTTGAGGATGAATAGACATGACTGTTGGGCTTCTGAGCCTACGTAAGTTTGTTGGTTGACCATGACACATTTGACCATAATCAAAATAAATTCATAACTTCATTTGTACATGTCAGAATCGTATGATCTTTAGATCAATCCTACACCTCTCGGAGAGAGGAATCCAAGAAAAATATCAGCTGTCATAAATAAGATGACCTATGTGGAATTTGGCCCATTGTTGCCAATTTTAACAAGTTCTGACCTCCGAGAATTTTAACAAGTTATGACCTCCCCAAATACCACGCCTTCCTCACTGGCTGGAAAATACGGCCTGCTTGGAGATTCACTGTAACTGTTGATTTGGGGTAGCATCAGATGTGCTCTAGCCATAAAAATTGGTGGAGAGGCTAAAGCACATGAGATCTCCAAGACCCAGAAATGGTTTGGGCAGATTCTACCCGATTAAGGAGATATTAAAATAATTAATATTTTTAATGGAGTTCCTAAGTCTAAACTTAGGAAAAATAAAATATTAATGGATATTAATATAAAATTGGGTTAGAAGGTTCTAAATGACATGGATCAAGCCAAATCTAATCTTAGCCATTGATTAGAGATGTAATCTCGGCCGTTGAAGGACCAACAGGAAAAGTATAAGAGGAGGCTTGAGGGTCAGTTGAAAAAAACACTAGAGTGATCAGTCATTCGATTTTCTAGAGCGGGGTTTGCTAAGAGAAATCGAATCATTGATCAGATTTGCAGCGAGGGGTAGTGAGTACGAGGCAGAGAGGCAGAGATAGTGCCGAAAGTCCAGCACAGAGGCAGATGCTGAGCCAGAGAGAGCCACGTAGAGGCAGAAGAGACTGCGGAGAGGCCAGAAGGGCCTGTGTCATCCACGCAACGGCTGCAAGAGTGACATAGAGGGCCATAGAGGCTGCGCAGTGCCTTAGAGGGCTGTCACAGAGGGTTTCAGGTTGACGCAGAGGGTTTCGGGTTGGCACAGAGGCCAAGACGGCTGACGCTGAGCTTCAAATTGTGCTGGAGAGGGTTTTGTGGGGCAGACTTTCTGAATATCTGCTTCCGAATAGAGAGGTATTACTGCCGGGTTATTTTTCTCTATCGAGTGAGCCAGTTTGGCACCCAGTTGTACTCAAGGAAAAACTGCATAATAATAAAATCCTCAGAACTGCCGCACTGGTTTTCCCTAGTTGGGTTTTTCTGGGATGATTGTCAAAAAATAATGGTGTCACTTGTGTGTTTGTGTATTTCTTTCAGCTGTTGATTTGTAGATGGTTGAGACTGTATTGTGTTTATTTTCAGTGTTTATATGGTTAAATAACTTGTTGGTAATTAAACAAGTAGGCGAAACAAACCAGAGAATACAGATAAAATTTCTAACGGGTAATACTTAGAAATTTCAACATGGTATCAAAGTGTTGCAGATCAGAGGAGAGTTGAAGGCACCAACAGAGTCAGAGAATTTGCAGCAGAAACAACTGTCCTGAGTGATAAAAGCTGTTCTTAAGCAGAAAGCAACAGAGAAGGGTTGATGCAGAGGGCCTGCGTCATCAATTCACATCCGAGAAGGGGCCAGCGCAGAAGAAGAGAAAGGCAGAAGAGGCTCACGAAGAGCCACATCATCAGTTCAAGTCCGAGAAGGGGCCAGCGCAGAAGAAGAGAAAGGTAGAAGAGGCTCACGAAGAGCCACGTCATCCTGCTCAGCCAAGTAGGAGTGACGCAGTTGGCTAGTGGAGCGATTCAGCCACTGTCGGGATTGCGCAGAGCCTAGAGGCTCAGTTCTTCAGTTGCTGGGGCATAGGAAGCTGTGGGCAGATTGTGGAGTGTGAAGCTGGTGGGGTGCTGTTGCTGTTGAGGCAGAACAGTACCTAACGGGACAGAACCAAGGTAGAAGGGAACCGCTGCCTTGAGGGATTTCTAGCCAAGAAATCCAGATCCGAGTTTTGCAGTTGCAAAGAGGATCGGAGAGGAGTAGTTCGACATTTGGCAGGAGGATTTCCAGGAGGGAAATTGAGACTTAGAGGGAGTTTAGGAGAGAACTTCCAGGAGGGAAGTCGAGACTAAGAGGGAGTCCAGAAGAGGAGCGGAGATGGCCGTTGATGATGATTGTGCCATGAGTGCTCATGTACCTCTAGAGAATAGGTGGGGAGACATCGAGCTGTAGTCAGGAGGACTACATTTGATGAGGGGCAGGATCCTTGAGGTACCCAAACTCTTGGATTATACTTGGCTATGGGAGCCCTGAAGTGAGAGTAGCAAGATGGCAGATGTCGGTAGAAACGAATGTGGATGAAGCGACAAAGAGTGCTAGAAGTGCAGAGGTCCCATGCAACGTAGAGAGGGTTGCAGCAGTACGAGAGGCACAAAGGAGGTTGCAGCACAGAGAGGTTTGCAACGATGCGAGAGGCCTAGAGTTGTTGCAGCAGTGCAAAGGTAGTAGAGGGACCACGAGATAGCGGCAGAGAGAGCTTCAGCATCGAGAGTGTTTCTAGTATGATAGGGATGTCAGTAGTTGGGTGGATCAGTTACTTACTTCTCAGTAACTGAGTCGTAGTGCAGTAGCACGATGCAGCATGATGAGAGGGGGTTGCAGTGTTGGGAGAAAGGACCAGCAACAGTGCAAATGCAGAGGGAGCTGCCATATAGATGCAGCAGTGGCAGTGGTAGAGCCATGGGCAGCAGTACAGGATGCAACAGTGCAGAGGATGTTGGGCGGGGAGGCCTAGCATCAACACAGGTACCGGTGCGGTATAATCAGAGTGATGCTTAGTATGGAGTATTAATAGAGCATAGTCCTCGCTAAGAGGGAGTGTTGATTTGGGGTAGCATCGGATGTGCTCTAGCCATGAAAATTCGGGGAGAGGCTAAAACACATGAGATCTCTAAGACCTAGAAATGGTTTGGGCAGATTCTACCCAGTGAAGGAGATATTAAAATAATTAATATTATTAATGGAGTTTCCAAGTCTAAACTCAGGAAAAATAAAATATTAATGGGTATTAATATAAAATTGGGTTAGAAGGTTCTAAATGACACAAATCAAGCCAAACCTAATCTTAGCCGTTGATTAGAGATGTAATCTCGGCTGTTGAAGGACCAACATGAAAAGTATAAGAGGAGGCTTGAGGGTCAGTTGGAAAAAGCACCAGAGTGATTAGTCATTTGATTTTCTAGAGCGGGGTTTGCTAAGAGAAATCGAATCAGTGATCAGAGTTGCAGCGAGGGGCAGTGAGTACGAGGCAAAGAGGCAGAGATAGTGCCAGAAGTCCAGCACAGAGGTAGAGAGGCAGACGCTAAGCCAGAGGGAGCCACATAGAGGCAGAAGAGACTACGCAGAGGCCAGAAGGGCTTGCGTCATCCACGCAGAGGTTGCAGGAGTGACGCAAAGGGCCATAGAGGCTGCGCAGTGCCTCAGAGGGTTGACACATAGGGTTTCAAGTTGATGCTGGAGAGGGTTTCGTGGGGCAGAATTTCTGAATATCTGCTTCTAAATAGAGAGGTATTACTGCCGGGTTATTTTTCTCTGTCGGGTGAGCTAGTTTGGCACCCAGTTGTAATCAAGGAAAAACTGCATAATAATAAAACCTTCAGAACTGCTGCACCGATTTTACCAAGTTGGGTTTTCCCGGGGACGATTGTCCAAAAATAATGGTGTCACTTGTGTGTTTGTCTATTTCTTTCAGCTGTTGATCTGTAGATGGTTGAGACTGTATTGTGTTTACTTCAGTGTTTATATGGTTAAATAACTTGTTGGTAATTAACAAGTAGGCGAAATAAACTAGAGAATACAGATAAATTTCTAACGGGTAATACTTAGAAATTTCAACAGTAACAACCCTCCAATCACTGCCAAAATGCTGGTCTTTACTTCTCCAGATGACCTCCTCAAATCCTTTTCTCAACCTAGCTCCTCAAGCTCACTCTCCAACTCCCACGTGTGCCTAGAATTTGCCCTCTGCGCAGGCCCACGCAGTCACCAAAATGCCACAATGCTACAACAAGGACTCCCTCCAAGGTTTACGCTATTCCTCCCAAAATCTCCAGCAAATAGCACTGCAAATCTCCCCCAATAACCTCAGACAAACTCCTGAACTTTGCTGGCCCCAACTAGCAAGTCATGCCTCCCTACTGCATCCTGAAAGCTGCCACGAAATGCCTGAATTGATGTTGAAAATGCTCACAAGGGACAATCAATTACCCTCCTTGGGCTGGCACTCGTAGTCCACCGAAGCAAGGGGTGAGAATCTCAGATGCAGACTTGGCTAAGCAGCTCAAGCGTGCTAAGTGCAAGAAATTGTCAATTTGTCAAAAGCCCCAAACTAAAGTGAGCCCCTTCTATTTAACCTTGGCTGCCTCCTCCTCATGTGGGTCCCATCATCGAACTCCCTTCCTCCCCAAGTAGCTCGAATTGCCTAAGTGGAGTGTATTTCCTTCTTGGTGGCCCCCACATCCCACTAAGAGTTCAATTTTTGCCTTTTTCCATAGTGTGAGTGCCTCCATCAATCAAAAATTGGAAGTGGGGTGCTCCAACCCATTTCTCCTAAGTTAGAGCCCAAAATTGTCAGAATGGTACAAAAATTATATTCTCACTTAGCAATAATTTCTAAGTGGGAATATCGCAACAAAGCCTTGATGTCATGAAAACAAGAAATGCAACATTTCAAAGGGCTTATCCTTGTGGTTATTTCTCTTGTTTTTTCTCATTTTTCAGGTCATCTTAGCTTTTACATATTGTATATGGTTTCCAGGAGTCATTCAAGAAAAAAATCACATAATAGTGACTTGGATTGGGTACTAAATGTTTGAATAAATTCCTATTCAATCCCCTTCTTAACCTAAAATATGAATCTAATCTCTTTATAGAACCAAAGTATTTGATGGTAGTTTTCAACACAACTGTAAAAGTTTGCAGAACCTATTGAGAAGTGAATGGTTCTATGCTTAGCATAATCACCATTAACAAGAAAAATGAAAAAAAACAACTATAGAGACAATTCTCTATCTCATAGACCCTTCATGCTCTTTATTGCAAATTGAAAATAGTTACAATTAAGTTTCTTAAGGCTAAATTGCATTTAACTTATGTCTAGAGAGAAATAATGGAAAGTCACTCAACCCTTTTTTAAATTACTCGATATTTTTCAGAATTGGCAAGTGTAAGGGTTGTGCATAATTATATAGTATAGCTTGTTATGCTTATAAGCTTGAAGCAACTACAAATGTTAATAATGAATTCAATATTTTTCATATATATATATATGTATGTATGTATGCATGTATTATTGCCGTCCACAACCCACCTTCTCTTTGAAAAAATGGGGTGTGTGCTCTGGCCGTCCTAGGGATGCGTCCCATCCCAAAAATCAATCCAACATAGCATTATGGGGTTTCATCCCTTCCCTCTTTTCTTAGCTTGGTTGAGTGCTCAATCCTTTGCTTTTTTTCCTCTTGGTTCCTTAGCAGGGGTTTTAAGTATTTTATTTAATTTATGGTTGATCTCGTTGCTGAAGGATTTTTCCTTCTGGAATCCTTTCTCGTAGGCCCTTGCTCTTCCATGTTCATACATTATCTTGATTAGATAAGAGATTATTCTCCCTAGGGTTCTAATCTCTTACCCTATTGTTTATGATAAATAAAACCAATTCTTAGAGGGGCATATTTTCTGACCCCATAAGTTTTAGTGGGAATAAGGCACTTCTCTTATCCCAACAATAAACTCAAAACCCTTTTTTTGCTTAAAAATTAATCTAACGTTTAAAAATCAAAGTAACATCTTAATTTGGATTTTTTTATGAGTCTAGTGCAAAGGTCATTGATTATTTCATTACCTAGACTAGTCTTATCAAAGGTTTGTGCATAATTGTCTCTCTAAATTTAAAAAAGGTAAAATGGCCCTATAGTATTGTGCTTCAAGGTTTATCTAACTTGTCATGAGTTTATTTAAGGCTTTTTCAAATTTGGAAAAAAACATAACAATGATAAAAATTAGGTTAGTAGAAACCCTAAAGCTAGGGTTTGTTGTTTAAAGGTTCATATTTACTCATACCTAGCTTATATATCATTTCTAAATTGTTAATATGAGTTTATTTTGTTGAAAAGTAGCGAAGGAATGGATTCCTTGATCTGTGCCTTGATTCAAGGAATCAATTTGGAGATCTTAGTCATGTACAAGTTCCAGTGATGAGGACAAGTTCAAGAAGCAGTTTGACTAGTGCAAGTTTGTGGAGGACAAGTTATCTGTCCACTAGTGTGAGTTAAATTGGGAATTGAGTGAAAAAGTGAAGTTAACCTCCTAAATTTTAGGAGGATCTAGTTAACTAAGTGTTTTGACTTTCGTTAACTAGAAAAGCTCCAGTTCAACTCCTAATTTAGAAAAATCACTAACAATAGCCTAATCGAAAAGCTTATAAGGAGATTGAAGGCACATAATTGATCATTCAATTCTTGACCAAAAGTTTGTGAGCAAGAGAGCTTAGAGGAGATTTTTCTTGAGCGACTTATTGGAGGGGAATTATTCTTGAGAAGTGCGCTAGAAACTAGGAGGAAATTCCTATTCTTTAGGAGCTGGGAATGTGCTTAGAAATAGGGCCATATTTCCTTAGGAATGTGCATAGATTTAGGAACTCAGGTTGCACAGTTTTCAAGGAGTAGATCAACATTCTAGCAAGTGTTTCAAGCCTAGTTTAACGCAGACAATAATATATATATATATATATATATATATATATATATATATATATATTTTTTTTTTTTTTTTTTCTGATTGAGACAAGCTGATTGTAAGAGATCTGTAGCTTATTCTTCTTCAATAAATTTCTGAAGCGAGCGAGGGTTTTCCCTGTTCGGTTCCCTAGAATAATTGTGTTTTATTGTGTGAATTTTGTAAAATTATTTATGTTCTATTTTGCTATTATTTGGTAGAGAAATTTTGTGTCTGTGTGAAAAGAAAATTCGTTTTTAGATTGTTCATAACAACAAATTAGAATTTCGTGAAAAATCTACATGGTATCAGAGCTGTGAATAGAGATCAATCAACACATAGTCTTCAAAGATGACAACTCACACAAGATTGGGATTGCGAGAACATGATGGATTGGATGGCTCTTCAAATTTTGGTTTTTGGAAGGTCCACATGTTGTTTTTGTTGGATGAGTTTGGGCTGAAAGGATTTGCTGAGAAAGGTGTTGCAGAACCTTTAGATCTAGACGAGTTGAGGCTCTTCCAAAGGTAGATGGCTAAGGCCAAGAGAATGATTTTGGATGGACTTTGGGATCATATAGTTCCTCATGTTGCAGGTAAAGATACAACTAAGGAAAGGTGGGAGGCCTTAGTCAAGCTCTGCCAGAATTCTTTAGAGAACTAGAAGATTGTCCTCAAAGAGAAGTTGAGGACAATCAAAATGCACAAGGGTGAGAGTGTAACTGCCTATCTCACCAAAATCCAGGAAGTTCGTGATGAATTAGCAGCTGTTGGAGAGAAACCCATGGACACAAAGCTAGTGTGTGTGGCTTTGAATGGGCTTACCAAAGATTGGCATACTTTTGTTTAGAGTATTACTGGATGGGATAGGTTATTGGATTGGGAACATCTATGGAGTGTCTTCATCTAGGAGGACCTAAGGCTCAGGCTAGATGAGACTTATAGCAGCAGTGGCAAGGGTTCCAATGTTGAGAAGGAAGAGGAGAATCTCGCTCTTGTAGGTAAAGTCAAAGGCAAGAAAGGTAAAGGGAAGAGCGAAAACAGTCAAAGGGTGACAAGAAGAAGACGAATTTTAGTAAGATCAAATGCTTCCATTGCCATACTTTTGGACACTATGCTTCCAAGTGTCCTAACTGGAAGAAGAAGGGGTTGAATAAGGAGCATGTAGCTGCATCAACTAAGGTAGATGAGCTTGCCTCTTAGTTTGAGAAGGACTTCTCATTGATAGCTTGCATGTCAAGCTCGGTAGGGAGTAGTACGTGGTATATTGATTCATGAGCCTCTTTCCATATGACTGGAAACTAAGAGTATTTCAGCCCGCTGGATGAGAAGGATATGCAGGTGAATATCAAGCCTGGAGATAATGGCAAGTATGCTACCAAGGGAGTTGGTACTGCCATCTTTAAGAGGGAGTCAGGTAATACTCTTCATCTCAAGGATGTTCTCTATGTTCCAGGGCTGAAGAAGAAATTGGTTTTAGTAGTTATCCTTGAGGATAAAGGATATGATGTTACCTTTAGCAGAGGTAAGGCTTACCCCTAGCACTTGGCTTTTGGATGTAAAAAGTAGATAGGTGTGAGGGTGAAGAATCTCTACAAGTTGTAGGTAGAGACAGATGCAACCTTGAGCAGCAAGGCATGATGTGCAGATGTAGGTGAACATTGGCACAGGTGCATAGGACACTTGCATCATGGAACATTGAAGATTCTTTAGTAGATTGCCACAGGATTACCAGCACGAGGCCTTGACAAAGGTGGAGTGTGCAAGGGGTGTACACTTGGAAAGTATGCCAAGTCTTCCTTCCATGGTCAGGATAATAGAGCCAAAGGTATTTTGGAGTTGGTGCATTCAGATGTGTACAGGCCCTTCTCTTCTCTATCACTGATGAGGCATAGGTATTATGTTACTTTCATTGATGATTTTTCTTCGAAAAAATGGATTTATTTTATGAAAAAGAAAGATGAGGTCTTAGACAGGTTCATGTTGTTTAAGGCTTTGGTAGAGAGGTAGACCAGGAAGAAAATCAAGGTAGTGAGAAGTGATAATGGTGGAGACTACATCTCCAATGCCTTCAAGGAGTTTTGTGCCAAGGAAGCTATTAGGAGAGAGTTGATAGCACCTCATAACCCTCAACAAAATGGGGTGGCTGAGAGGAAGAATAGGAGTATTGTTGGAGCAACTAGAGCTATGTTGCATGACTAGGATCTGCCTAGATTCTTGTGGGCAGAAGCATGCAACACTGCAGTATTTCTGCAGAACAGGAGTCCACATAGGGTGCTTGGACGAGTCACACTAGAGGAGGCTTTCATAAGCAAGAAGCCTGATGTTTCACACTTCCGGATCTTTGGCACAAAGGTCTACTGTCATGTGTCCAAAGATAACAGAAAGAAGTTGGATCCCACAATAGAGAAGGGTATCTTTGTGGGGTATAGTGAGACATCTCAGGCATACAAGGTGTATCTTCCAAGATTTAGGAAGATAGTTCTCAGGCGAGATGTGAGATTCCAAGAGGATCTGTGAAAATTTGGTGACCCCGAATCCTACTACAGCAAACTGATGATATTTCTTCTATTTGTTAAATTACTTTAAACAAATTACTTGTAGTTATCTACGACAAATATCGAAATACATACACTGCAACCTACACAAAATAAATAACACAGAAACAAAATACTGCACAGGAGAGAGGTAAACACACACACAATTACATCGTTGTTTTTGGACCAATGTCCTTGTAAAAACCCACCTTGGGAAAACCAATGCAACAGCTGAGGGTTTTATTATTATGCAGTAGTTTTTGTGTACAAATCTCTTAGATGCCCAAACTGGTAATCTGATACAGAGAATAAACTGGCAAAGCAGTAGTGAGAAAAATCTCACACTGCCACTGGCGATCCGAATTTGATCCAGGCTTTGGATGGCTAGCCCCACATTGCCTCTACACAGTCTTTGCGTTAGCCTACGCAGATCTGCTTCACAACGTCTAGGTATTGTGTCACCTCCTCCTCTGATCTTTTGTTGATTGGAACTTCGACCCTCTGGCACTCCGGTCTCAAACCTCGACTTTTGGCTCTAGATCTCGACTGCTCCCAACAAAAATACGGACTCCCTCTGAAGCTCTGCGCTGCATCTGCGTGGCATTGCACTGCCTCTCTGAACCTCTCGTTTCCTTCTCTGCCTTGCACTCTCCGGAACTAGAAAATGCTCCTCAGGTCTACTATCCCTGCAAGATTACTCGATCTCTCTTCGGCAACTCAACACTACTACTCTTGAGAAATTCGATCTCTTGATCTCACTAACTCAATGTGTTCTCCAAGTGCCCATCAAGCTTCTTCTTATAATCTCTCGTTGGAGCACCAACGACTAAGATTAAAACATAATCAAAGGCTAAGATTAACTGGGAGTTGATCCTCGTCTTCTTCTAGAAGATTCACACTAGATTTAATTAATACCCTTTAATTATTCACATTTCCTAAGTTTCGACTTAGGAATACATTAAAAATGATTAATTATATTAATTAAACCATCTCTAGGTGGAATTTTTTGAAACAATTTCTGGGTATTGGAGAATGCATGTGTCTTAGCCTCTCTGCAAAGCTTCAAGGCTAGAGCACATTTGATGCTACAAAATTCAACACTCCCTCTTAGCGAGGAGTGTGCTCTAGTGCTGCAACTCACTGAAGCATCACTCTGTCTCTGCACCATCTCCTACTATGCTGTTGATGTCAGGTTGCTGTTGCCCACCAACTACTGCGCAACCCTGATTGCTGCATCCGTGCTGCTGTTGGCCCTGCTGAACTGCTGCCAACACTGCATCTGCACTGCAACCCTCTCCAACTTCTGCTGCTGCAACGGAAAAGCATCCAAAATACTGCACCAATTCTGGTCAGTATGATGCATTTGTCACTCGAGTTTTGACTACTGCTAGACTCTGTGCTGTCACTGAAGCCTCTACGCTACTGTTGACTCTACACTGTGCCAATTGCATTGCTGCCAACTCTGCTCTGCGTTGCTTAGTCTCTGACCGCTACGAGCTATTGCATTTGTCACTCTGGCACCTGATTGAACCAACTACCACTGATCCATCCTGCTACTGCTGACTATGGGCTCCCGTAGCAAGGTACTGATTCAAGAGGTGGACCTCCTCAAGAATCCTGCCCATCCTGTAGCTCTCTGGGACTACAGTTCTAGATCACCCACTGTTGATTTGGGGTAGCATTAGATGTGCTCTAGCCATGAAAATTGATGGAGAGGCTAAAGCACATGAGATCTCCAAGACCCAGAAATAGTTTGGGCAGATTCTACCCGGTTTATGAGATATTAAAATAATTAATATTTTTAATGGAGTTCCTAAGTCTAAACTTAGGAAAAATAAAATACTAATGTGTATTAATATAAAACTGGGTTAGAAGGTTCTAAAGGACATGGATCAAGCCAAATCTAATCTTAACCGTTGATTAGAGATGTAATCTCGACCGTTGAAGGACCAATAGGAAAGGTATAAGAGGAGGCTTGAGGGTTAGTTGGAGAATACACTAGAGTGATCATTCATTTGATTTTCTAGAGCGGGGTTTGCTAAGAGAAATCGAATCAATGATTAGTTGTAGCGAGGGGCAGTGAGTACGAGGCAGAGATAGTGTTGAGAGACCAGCGCAGAAGCAGAGAGAGGCAGACGTTGAGCCAGAGGGAGCCACGCAGACGCAGAAGGGACTGCGTAGGGGCCAAAAGGGCCTGCGCCATCCACGCAAAGGCTGCAGGAGTGACACAGAGGGTTGTAGAGGTTGCACAGAGCCTCAGAGGGCTAACGCAGAGGCCAATAGGGCTGACGCTGAACTTCATATTGTGCTGGAGAGGGTTTCATGGGGCAAACTTTCCGAATATCTGCTTCTGAATAGAGAGGTATTACTTCCGGATTATTTTCTCTGTCAGGTGAGCCGGTTTGGCACCCAGTTGTACTCAGAAAGACTGCATATAAAATAACCCTCAGAATTGCTGCATCGGTTTTCCCAAGTTGGGTTTTTCCGAGGACGAGTTGTCCAAAAATAACGGTGTCACTTGTGTGCTTGTCTATTTCTTTCAGCTGTTGATTTGTAGATGGTTGGGATTGTATTGTGTTTATTTCAGTATTTATATGGTTAAATAACTTGTTGGTAATTAACAAGTAGGCGAAATAAACCAAAGAATACAGATAAAATTTCTAACGGGTAATACTTAGAAATTTCAATACCCACCTCACCCCTGGAGGTATCTTGATGATCATGGCAAGCTCTTCCTCCAATCTGGAGGATAGCCTGTCGATCTCAGCAGATGCAACTTGTTGATCCTTCTTCTCTTCCTTGTCCTTCTTTCTGAGAGGACATTGAGTGCTGTAGTGGCCAAGCTCACCACACTTGAAGCACTTGATCTTCTAAATGTCCTTCTTCCTCTTGCGCTGCTCTTGCTGCCCCTTAGATGCAAGGGCCACTTCTTCCTCCTCCTTTACTTGCTTCGTCCCACACCTGCTGCTGCCACTAATGGTGGCCTTCACCAGATCTCGCCTCATCTCCTGTTGGAGATCAACCCACACATGTTCCCAATTTGGCAGTTTTTCTCTGCCCAAGATACTTTGGATGGAAACTTGCCATTCTTTAGAAACGCTGTTCAATGCTAATCATACAAACTCTGTAGGCTGGGGCATTGATCCTACTGAAGCCAGTTGATCCCGGACATCTTGAAGCCTATAGTAAGGAACGGGTCTACACGCTCTCCTTTCTGCATCCTTGTGCATCTCAGCTTCTCCTCAAGATACATTTTCTGCTGCTCAGAAGATCCTTCGTACAACGTAGCTAGTGCCTCCCACATCTGCCGGGCAGTATCTTTGCTAGCTGTGTGAGATACCACATGATCTCGAACCCCATCGAGAATAAACCTCTTATCTTGGCCATCACTTTCTTGTACTTCTTGAGCGGATCTGCATCGACGGGTACAACTACCACACTATCAACATAAGTTTTGAGATCATGCTCATCTAGAAGGTAGGAAATTTTAGCCTTCCAGATCACATAGTTGGAGGCTCCGTCCAACCGATCTTGATCTCTCAACCTAGCTGATGCCATCTCTCTAAAGAAATTCAAATTCTTCCTCATGTCCTCTACGTAGCTACTGCCTAGCTATTCGCACTCCCTTCTGGAGTGAGAAATCCTGCACACAGCTACTGCTGCTCTACTGGGAAAATTCGAACTTCTTGGCTAGAAGTCCCTTGAGGAAAGAATTCCCTCAGTGTGTGCTCTCCTCTCCTTCTGACGCTATTTTTCCAACAACTGCTGCAAAGTGACTGCGTCCTAGTTGAAGATCTCCTTTGCGTGGAAACTGCTGCGCTGCTCCCTTTGCCTCTGCGAATCTTCGGTTTGGAAAATTTACTCTCTGTCGACTCACTGAGAGAAGTAATTTCCCACGAAAATTAACCCTTCTGGCCAATGGACCACGCAGCCACTCTGGGGTTTCGAAATGCTGCCTACGCAGTGTTTTCAAACTCTCTCTTTCGCCTGCAATTGAGCTCTTCTGCTTACGATCTATGCTCTGATACCATGTGAAAATTCAGTGACCCCGAATCCTACTGCAACAAACTGATGATATTTCTCCTATTTGTTAAATTACTTTAAGCAAATTACTTGTAGTTATCTACGAAAAATATCGAAATACATACACTGTAGCCTACACAAAATAAAATACTGCGGAAACAAAATACTGCACAGGAGATAAGTAAACACACACAATTACACCGTTGTTTTTGGACCAATATCCTCGAAAAAACCCAACTTGGGGAAACCAGTGTAGCAACTGAGGGTTTTATTATTATTCAGTAATTTCTGAGTACAAATCTCTTAGATGCCCAAATTGGCAATCTGATATAGAGAATAAACTGGTAAAGAGGTAGTGAGAAAAATCTCACACTGTCACTGGCGATCTGAATTTGATCCAGGCTCTGGATGGCTATCCCCATGCTGCCTTTGCCTTTGCGTCAGCCTACGCAGATCTGCGTCACAACCTCTAGGAATTGCGTCACCTCCTCCTTTGATCTTTTGCTGACTGGAACTTCGACCCTCTGGCCCTCCGGTCTCACACCCCGACTTCTGGCTCTAGATCTCGACTGCTTCCAGCAAAAATATGGACTCCTTCTGAAGCTTTGCGTTGCCTTTGCGTGGCACTACACTACCTCTCTGAACCTCTCATTACCTTCTCTGCCTTGCACCCTCCGGAACTGGAAAATGCTCCTCCAGTCTACTATCCCTGCCCCTCATTGCAAGAAGATCACTCGATCTCTCTTCGGCAACTCAATGCTGCTGCTCTCGAGAAATTCGATCTCTTGATCTCACTAACTTGATGTGTTCTCCAAGTGCCCATCAAGCTCCTTCTTATAATCTCTCGTTGGAGCACCAACGACCAAGATTAAAACATAATCAAAGGCTAAGATTAACTGGGAGTTGATCCTCATCTTCTTCTAGAAGATTCACACCAGATTTAATTAATACCCTTTAGTTAATCACATTTCCTAAGTTTAGACTTAGGAATACATTAAAAGTGATTAATTATTTTAATTAAACCATTTCTAGGTGGAATTTTCCCAAACGATTTCTGGGTATTAGAGAATGCATGTGTCTTAGCCTCTCTACAAAGTTTCAAGACTAGAGCACATCCGATGCTACAAAAATCAATAGGATCAGGGTCTGAGAGTTTCCTTAGAGTATGAGCAGATTGCAGTACCTAAGGAGGGCTACTTGCTCCCAAACAGGGGGCACAACCAACACCTCAGAGTCAGCCACAACCACAGTCACAGTCTAGTGGTAAGAGGGTCGTGCAACAATATTTGCAGCAGGATTAGAAGGACAAACCAGGTCGAGAGCAAATAAATCAGCCAGAGCCACCCACCATAGGGAGGAAGAAGGCCAAGTGGGTTGAGAGGTTGATCTAGGAGGCTCAGGAGCAAGTCGAGGCTCGTAGCACCATGTTTAGGCAGAGTAAACAATCTTAGGCTCCTTGATTACTAAGCTTATGGTCAATCTCTTGATTTCTTTCAATGGTGTTAACTTGATCTTCCATGGAAAACATATTTATTTGACCACTTGTTCCCACATGTTCACCTCCTAACACCCCACTTTCCATGATTTTCTTCACATCTGGGCATGTGGCCTCTTCATGAAACTCATTACATGGCCTACAATAAGGGGGAATTTGATCTACCATGTTGGTGGACTCCAATGGATTTGGAGGCCTATAATCTTGTGGAGGGCCCTTATTCTTTTGCCATTTATCATTTGGCCTAGGTTGGAACCTTTGCACTTGTGATCTTTCCATGGCCACCAACCTATTTTGCATGGCTTGCATTTCTTTTGCATGATTTATTTCCATGCTCTTGATCAAATGGGTTAATTCCTTGATGGGATCCTTATCAACCTCCTTTGCTTCAATTTTCCCCTTAGATTCATGAGCCTTCGATGGCCCTCTATTATAACTAGGAGTTTCTGACTTCCCTGATTCATTTATAGCCTTTTTCATGTCTAAGGCTTTAGTTTGAACTGCTTCTAGAGTTGTAGGTTTCTTTCTTCTCAACTCATAATATGTGTCAACAACAAAACGTCTAGATATGAGCACAATAAAAACTTTTCTAGAGGCTTAATATCTTAAGGCATACTCTTTACTAGGTCATTGAATCTCTTGTTAAATTCCTCCACGGTTTCATTCTCATTCTTCTTGATATGGATAATGGCATTGATCAAATGCCTATGTTCTTTCTTTTCTCCATACTTCCATAAAGGCACTAATGATGGCTTGCAAAGAGTCATAGGAGTTAACAGGACACTCAGTGAACCAATTAAGAGCATCCTCTTCTAAGGAGAGGACAAAAAGTCTCATCTTTACATTCTCATAGTTAGCAATGTCACACCACTTAGTGATGCAAACATTGAAATTCTTAACATGCGATGCAACACTAATGGAATTGCTACCTTGAAAAGAAGGCAACTTTTCAATAGCCTTGTCAGGGATATCACGTGGATAGCCATTAATGTTAGTAAAGTTACAAGGACCAAAAATATTATTCACGATGTCTTGTTGTACTTGTCCTTGAAAAAGAAAATGAATATCAAAAATAGCCCCCTGCCCCAGATTAGCAAGAAGTCTACTAGAAGAGAGTCTATTTAACCTTGCTCTAAAAACCCTTTCTGGCTCAAGCGTGGGGCTAACTAGAACACTTGGATTTCTCCTAGTAGAAACTCTTGCAGAAATTGAGCCAAGTGGAGTTGCCACTTGAGCAGGAATCTAACTCTAAGATCCAATATGAAAAAATCAAAAGTTAGTCATATTCCAGGTATAAGAGGATTTGTCCCCAACAACGACGCTAAAAATTGTGGCTGCATCACTTGCACACCTAGTTTAGTGTGGGAAGAATACTCAACCATAAGGTGTGATCTTGGTGGCAAACTAAGAGAAGGGACTGTCACCCAATCCCTACTCTCTCTGTTAAAGGTTTCTCCCAGTTAAGCTAAGGTGGGTGGTCCCTAAAGAAGGTTAATTACAGAAAATGTGAGTTTTTAGGAGACTAAAGTTAGAAGGAGATACTTATCAAAGATAACTTGATTCCAAAATGTGAACACGCATATAAATATTTTGGTATGTCTTAAGAAAAGTCTTTCGGTACAAATCACATAAGAGAAATTTTTAGCTGACCTGTTTCGAACCAATAAGTATGGTTCATCATCAGGACCAGATGAAAAAGCAAACCATGGCAAAGGTTTAAATAGAGAGCAATGTAGAGACCATAATTTCAAGTAACGACTATATATGAACAATAATATTTAAATTATGATATTTATTTATTAATATATTAAAAACAAATATTATTAAATATTAAGTAACGACTATATTAAACAACTAGTTTTTGAAAAATAATATTTAAATTATCATAATAATTTATTAATTTATTAAAAACAAATATTAATAATTAACTACTACATTAAATGGCTAGTTTTTTGAAAAATAATATTTAAATTAATTTATTAAAATCAAATATTATTAAAAAATTCTATCACTGGGAAATAATTGAAAAAAAAAATCCAAACAAGGATAGAAGTAAAAAATTATAAAAAGGAGTCAAGACCCTAATCGAGACAAGATCATTTAATAAATAAAAATAATTAATGGAAATAAAATAAACTAAAATAAAAATAATTAATGGAAAATAAATAAAATAAAACAAAAATATACACAAGTCAAAAGAATATATATATATATATATATATATATATATATATATAAATAAAAATAATTTCAAAGAAAAGTAATCAATAAATAAAATAGGGTCAACAATAAAATACGGGGCTGAGGCCCATTAAACAAATAACGAAAATACTAAAAGGAGATAAGAACGAATAGGATGATAAAACATTTGAGAAAACACGAAGGATCAAAAATATAAACTCTAAAGAAGAGTAAACCAACAACAAATACTATAAAAAGGACACCAATACTGTAGTATACCTAGGGGGGATAATATGGGGTACAAAGGGAGGTACCCAAGGGAATAAAATAATTTTGGGATGGGCCATAGTAATAAATAAGGTGGTTAACCCGTATCATGTAAGGGATCACAAGTAGTTAGCAATAATGTAACAAGCCCATGGTATTAGATAGATGGTATTGAGGGAACCATGGTAATGACCCATGGTATTGTATGTATGAGGCCTATATAGAGGCTAGAGACTCCCCATTGAGAGATGTCAAGGAATATTGTATGAACAGGCATATGGCTTGTGGAGTGTTCTCCTTCTTTAAGGAGTGAATGTATGGTGTTGTCCTACCTTAAGGGTTTAATCAATAAAGTGAATCATTTCTATCTATATTCATATCCTGTTATTTATTGGGCTTATTTGCATTGTCTTATATTTTTAGATCAGATCCATAACAAGTGGTATCAAAGCACTTTCTTGGGCAAAGTGGAGAATATTTTTATTTTTATTTATTTTTTTGTAGGAATTTTTTGGGGCGGCGAGTTTGCAGATCAGATTTGTACGTTTTGGTGCAAAATCTGCAAAATCTAATTGCAGATCTGGATTGTTTGTGAAAAAATACCCAAGTTCAAAAAAAAAATCGACCGAATCAGAGTCCGGATGAGGGAGATATTACTGATTTAAAAATCAGTGGGGTTGCAGAGATTTTTCGGGGCGGCGAGTTTGCGGCGCAGATCTGTACGTTCTGGTGCAAAATCTGCAAAATCTAATTGCAGATCTGGATTGTTTGTGAAAAAATACCAAAGTTCAAAAAAAAATCAGTCGAATTGGAGTCCGGATGAGGGAGATATCGCTGATTTAAAATCAGCGTTTTTTTTAGAATTTTTTTGTGACGACGGGACAATTGCAGCGCGGATCTGAAATTCCAGTGCCTAGATCGAGATTTCTACCACATAGGAAGATGCAAAATGGTTGTTCCATTTCTGAAAACAGGTCATAATAGGATTCTAAGCAATATTGACGAAATTGTGACAATTCCAAATTTTCGCCAAGTAAGTGAATTTTTCCCAAACCCTCTTCATGGCGATTCTATATTTTACAGGAAAAGATAATGGTCCTACTATTGAAGAATACATAAAAGCAAAAAAGTCAGTATTGGCACAACATTGGAGATTTTTGGTAGTGGCTCATTTTTCAGATGAGGCGGCCACATGGTGGGAATTACAGAACAAAAAGAAGTTGTACACCCTTTCAGATGAAGAATTTGAAAAATTACTTTTAGACAGATGGTCTCATGCTAGAAAACAAGATAATGAGAAACATGTGGGGTTATTTCCTACTGGTATCTCCTTATTGTAGGTTCATGGATTGATTCAGAAGGAGAAGATGATTGTGTCTATAAATCCTAGCTGCAAGCATAATTTTATCAATGTTAATTTGGCAAAAAAATTGCAAATTCCAGCGAGGATCAAGAATATAAACCCTAAAGAAGAATAAACCAATAACAAATACTATAAAAAGGACACCAATACCTACATAGATAAATAAACAAACAAAATAAATCCCAAAATGTCCCCAATTTCAATTTTTCCATTTGAGGAGGTCAACTGAGATTTTTTGGGTGGTGCTAAGCATAGCACAATTTTGAAATTCAGGAATTGGAGGCAATGTTGATATGGAAGGCATGAACAACTTGGGAGAATATGAGAAATTTCAACCTTGGTGGAATGCCACAGAAAGGAAGCAATTCGACCCTAGGAGATAATTCACACTTGTGGAGGAAGAGAGAGAAAGAAAGGGGGTGCAAGTTAGTGGAAAATGGGGTCCGCCAAGAGAAAGAGGGCAAACTTCTATAAATAAGGCAAGAAGGCCTCCATTTGGTATCTTTTGACAATCTAACTTTGAACACAAGTTTTCTTGAGTTGTTTAGCCAAGTAAATTAGTGTTGTTTAGCACAAGGAATTCCCAAGCGGGAATTCCATCTCTACCTTCGGTGAATTTCGAGTGTCACCCAAGGAGAGCATTTCAGAACTTAGTGGGGAGAGATTTGCTGGTGTTCGTGGGACACATCAACTCTTGTTTCAGCTAGTTCGAACTTCCAGGTGGCGCAGGGACAAAAATTGAACCACTGAGTTGAGGGAGTTTCAAGGGGAATTCTGGTGAGCGAATTTAGGATAAATTTCATTGAGGGTGGACCAACATTTATGGAGAATTTCGGGGTTGGAAGTTGCTGTTCTTGAGAGAGACAAACTCACCATTTTAGGGCCCGCACAAAAGTATTACTGGGAAGAATTTGTGGGGCTGGATTTATCTTATTTGTGTCGGGTTTTGGAAAGAATTTCAGTCACATCTTACGGAGGAAATTTGCAGGGAAATCCTACAACTAATTGAGAAGGAATTGGCGACATATCCAACAATTTGAATTGTGGGGGACATAGAAACTGTCAAGGAGGACGTAGTACCAAATTTGGGTAATTCTGGGAAGTTGGAATTAGCCCAAATCATTTTTGGGTTTTGCTGGACTAGCCTCAAGGAGTCTGCTTCTAATTTTGCATAATTTTTGGAGGAGTTTTGGTGCCCCAAAACAACAGGATTATTTAGGAGTGAACTTAAATTTTGGGACTCGGGTGGTCGGTAGAATTTGCCAAAACCCTTTTTGGGTTTATGTGGGGTGAATCCAAAAAAATTGCAGAAATTTTTGGGCACTTTTGAGGGGTCAAATACAGGGTTGCTTCCCGTTGTAGCAGTAGTTTACACCAGGAAGGGTGCAGTTTCTTCTGTGATATTTTCCAGCACTTGGAGCCATTGATTTTTCACCCTGGGTTTTGCATTGCTTGCTATAGCAAGCTCAGGTTTCTCTTATCATGATTATTGTACTCATAATCTATTATATTAATACAATGGCTCAGAGTTTTTGTCCACATTTCAGTGTTTATTTGTGTATGGATGTGCATGCTTGAAATTTATAGTTGTAGCTAGTTCTTTGCTTTTGTTATCTATTGTATTTTTTCATTTGGAGCATGACATAATACTTATATGAGCAACATTCAATGATCTATTTAAAGTATAGACTAGCGCTTCAAAGTAAATGACAAATGTTTGCTCAAAAATAAAATTAAAGATACAATGATAAATAATCTTGCAAAATCAAATGATAGACCAAGATGAACTTATAAATATAACTTGCAACCATAAAGGAAATAGTACTTGGAAGAACATGCTCAAGTAACAAGATAATGACATCAATTACTCATGAGCTAAATGAGCATCAAAGTAACAAATACATGAAATAACTTGAAATAGCGTTGCACCAATGAAGAATATTTGAAGTACAAGAAAGCTAATAGTTGCAAAAGTAAAAGATTCATAATTCTTGCATAATAAAATAAATGCTTCTTGAAATAAGGACGATATTTACAAATAAGTCTCAAATAGATCTAAGATAACATATGTTGGAGAATTGCATTTGCAACTAAAGTAAAGTTGTGATGTAGATCTACACTTGGTTTATTTTATTAGTTGTATTCTAAAGCAAGTTTCAGTTGAACTCTTATCCCCAGACCTCACTCTCGCCTGAAAATCTGGATCTCACAGTGAGGAGTCAATAGGGGTGGAGGGTCCCTAAAGTCTATACAACCAACTTAAGTTGGATGCTAATTTTAGAGATGCAAATTAACATAAAAAATGTGCCTAAGTGAGACGCTTGAGTGAATGTTGTTGCTTCCAAAAAAGTACTTGTGCTTGTGAATAATAGACAATGCTTGAGTAAACAATACCAATATCTTCAAATGGAAGTGAAGGTGAAACAATTAGCCCAATGTAGCTCCACAAGTTCACAAGAATTCTCAATAATAACCAAGATGCCTGTTGGACACCTAATCCTCAATGGTTTAGTGTGGAAGCCGAATAGACAAAAGGAGTCCAAGAGACCTTGGGATGTGGAACCCAACGGTCACAATATGTACTATAAATGTATATCAGCTGTTAATAAAAATTGTACTCTCATGTTTTATCCTTCCTATTTGTTATTGCCCATGTGTGTTGAACATGGTATCAGAGCGGGTGAATTCTGAACCTGCTCCAATTTGAGCCCTGGTTTTGTCAGTTTTTCTCTATTGGCTCTATCCTACTTGCCAGAACTTGAGTGCTCTAATTGCTTGCATGACCTAATGCTCCACTAATTTGGCCTCTGTCAGAAACGCATTTTCTCATTTTTGGGCATTCTCTGCGATTGTCAGCGCTCTTTCTTTCCAACGTCCACTGTACGTCTGGCCATTTCATTAATTATAATCTCTGTCTACTGCGCAGTCTGTCCACTACCTCTCTGTGTGTCTTCTGCGCATATCATCGTGGTCCACTGCCTCTCTACGTGCCTACTGCGCAGTCTATCCACTGTTTTCTTGCTGCCTAAATTCAGAAACCATTACTGCGCGGCGGGACAGTTGGCTGCATGGTTTTCCGCTGTTGATCTTGACCGCCTGTCTTCCTCACCTGGACAACAAACTCAAATGCTCTCCTGCTCCGTTGAAGCCATTTCATAATCCATTCATAATCCTATCTGCGTGAAGCCATCTCTGTTGAAACTAGAACTATCAAAGCATATATTTGATTGATCGCTGCCCCAATCCGCCGAACGGTCTCTTGTTGCGTGGCCCCAAGAGCCATCTGCGTGATAGTTCGTTCCTGCGTGGAAGGGCACCAGTCCTGCGCACAAATTTAAGTCGGACCACATCCAACAGCAATTTACACGCTGTTGCTGCGAATTATTTCCTCTACCATTATAGACAGACATGCGAACATGTATCACTAACCTCTCTGCATGGTTTTCTCTGTGACGGACATGGAGACCAGAGAGAGAAAGCATTCGAGATCGATTCCCACATGGAGATGAAGAATGACAGATAAATGTCAATTCGGGTGTTAGGGAATCTTGCATCCTGAACG
The DNA here is from genome assembly GCA_031772625.1 of Pinus tabuliformis. NCBI lineage: Eukaryota > Viridiplantae > Streptophyta > Pinopsida > Pinales > Pinaceae > Pinus > Pinus tabuliformis. The sequence goes on from CM062819.1 coordinate 749,971,231, forward strand.
CTGCTCCGGTTATTGAGTTGGCATATCTGTTGAAGAAAATTAGTGCTGCGTGAAGGACCACTATAAGCTTGGTGTTATAAGGCTGTTGGTATCACGCTGTTGGAATGCTAAAATAACTGTGAGAAGTAAATAAGCGCGTGGATTGCTGCCATGAATGTAGCAAACACCTGTGAGAAATAGTTAAGCACGTTGTTGAAGTGAAACCTTGGTATCAAACTGGATGTATTCATCTCAGCACTCACTCTCAGGTTAAGGGTGTTTTAGAAAACTTCTTCTCCGGACGAACAGACCTTTATCTTTTCAAATTAGACGCATCCAAGCTTGGGGAGGGTTTGATCTACGAATCTGCTGATGATCTGAATTTCTTTCCTCATTTTTATGGTCCTTCGGGCAGCTTTACCCCTCTGACTGTAAACCCAATTATTGAAGCCAACAAGTTGGAACTGGTGGATGGTAACTTTGTTTTGCCTTTCTGATCCGTTTAGCGCTGAGTTCAATTGCATAAATGCTACGCTTTTTTCCTTTCTTTGTGGGAAGAAACAGAGTTTTGTTGCTTGTAAAAGCAATAATTATGGTCATTGAATAATTTTGGCACAAAACCCAATTTGTAAACGTTATATATGGAGTTTTAATTTGTCCCAGATCCATGCTGCTCAGTTCAATGATAAGTTTAAACAGAAATACGGCGAAGGATTCGATCCCTAATCGTTGATCCCTTCGTTTTCTTCTCTGATACTTTCAGTTTGGATTTCATTTTGATATGGGATGGATTTTATGAAGGGTCACACTATAGCGACTCTGTATGGTATTGCGTTGTATGTCGTATGTACTATATACTGTGTGAGAGTGTGCCCTGTTGGGCTTTATAGCCTATTGTTTTGAATCCTGTAGGAAACAGGGGATTACAGGCGCCATATTTTGGTTTTGATTTGTTGAGAAAAACAAAGGATTTTTCTCTTGCATGATAGTAATATTTGAGAAGAACTAGTTATGAATGCATTTATTATTTATTTAAAAAAAAAGAGTTTATGTGTTGACTGTGGGAAGTGTGACTTACTGCTGGTGTGATATTAGTCAAGGGGATTATTGATAAAGGGACGTGGACTTGTCCTATAGCGAATCATGAACTAGTTGCAGCGTGGCACTTCTGGTAGCAGCGTACATCACTACAAATATCTTCATGCAATTATTACATAAGGTTGAAGTGGACTATTGTTTTCATGCAAATCTAGTATCTCAAATATTGAAGTGGACTATTGTTTTCTTTGAAGAAAGTGGCAAGATCAGAGAATATTGATTCGTACCCCAGTGAAAGCATATGAGCATTCAAGTCCTGTCCGTGTCATGGTGTTATAATTGTTGAAGTTTTGTTAGCCATCATTTCTGATTCAAAAGTGAAGGAGTATTTGAAGGATCCAAGCAAGTTTGCAATTGCTGCTGCCCCAGTTGTGGTATTAAAACTCATTATAGTCTCTGTCTACATATATATGCATTGATTCCTTGATTCATTTGTTGCACATTTATAAAGGATATTGCTGTGTACTGTGAGTGGGTATTACTTTTCTGCATTGAGTAGTAGTTGTGATTAGTTTTTAAGGTGTAAATCAGACATTGAAAAAAAAAATGGCTAGAATCAGTGAAGTATTAGAGTTCCTTAAAACTCTGATATTGCCTACTAATCATGATACATTAAAAGTCAGCAAAGTTTCTCTCACAGACATTCAAGTCTGTCTACAAAATGCACAAGAGAAAATTGATTTTTTGCAGCTTGAAACTCAGCTACAACAAGAAGAATTAAAACAAAGGAGTCATCATTCTAAACATGTTTCTGTTCAGAACATTGAGACTGCAACCCATCAGAAGCAAGTCAATAATGTTACTGTTGGTTCAGATTTAGTACTCAATAAAGCAGCAGTTGTACATGCAGATGCAGAAACTCAGTCTGCACTTCCCAAGCCCATCATCAGACCTTGGGAACAGCGTGTCCGCAACAAGCACAAAACCGGTCTTGGATATGACAAGGACTTGTCCTTTCATATTCCAGACTACTCAAAGCCCATTTAGTTTCAGAGTGCTGGATTCATTCATGACAGTTCACATCCAGCTGTTCCAGATTCTGCTCCTCTTCCACAACAACAACAACAACAACAGATTGTGAAATGCCAACACTGTGACCGAGTTGGCCATTTGAAAGATCACTGTTTTGATCTTCATCCATGTAAGCACTGTCATAAAACCACCCATTCTTCACGTAGATGCTTCAGAAATAGACGTCCTGCAAGAATAAAGATTCATCTTGGATGGATTGCTTCTTGGCAATGGGCATCAACAACCAAGAAGATATTCCAAACACATGTCAGAACTTGTTCCAGAGTATTGAACAATGTTGCAGTTGAATTTTCTCCATCATCTCACCTTGTATCTGATAAGGGGGGAAATGATGGTCATCTACAAGCTTCAAAGTCACATCAAGCGAGCTTGAGCCACAACCTGCCATACCAGATTCAGAGTTGTAGCCAGAAACAAAGATGCCCCTGAGCATGCCTTCAGTCGGTCATCTAGAACACTTTCTCTAGCAGAAGACTTCAGCTTCTTGCGAGCTTCGGAAGAATTCCAGGAACAAAATTGAGAACACTTCCTCTAGCAGAAGGCTCCACCTTATTGCCAGTTTTGGAAGAGTTTCAAGAATTGCATTAAGCATTCCAGAGTTGTTGGTCATCCTTAAACCATCACAGGTTGAGACTTCCCTTTTCAGGTTGAAGTTCTCCCTTTTATGCGGGGTGAGACCTCCCTTTCATGGTTGAAGGTTTCCCTCTTCAAAACAATAGGAGCACTTCCTCTAGCAGAAGACTTCAACTTCTTGCCAGTTTTGGAAGAGTTCTGGGAACTGCACTAAGCGTTCCAGTGTTGGTGGTCATCCTTAAACCACCGCCCTTTATACCAACATTTCAGAAAGCACATTCAGCGTAGTGTTGCCATGCATTTTTGCACATTTTGTATTATAGCTCTCTTCTTGGACTCATACATAACCCTTCGGATTAAGGGGGGGAATGTTGGACACCTAATCCTCAATGGGTTAGTGTGGAAGCCGAATAGACAAAAGGAGTCCAAGAGACCTTGGGATGTGGAACCCAACGGTCACAATATGTACTTAGTACTATAAATGTATATCAGCTGTTAATAAAAATTGTACTCTCATGTTTTATATTTGCTATTTGTTGTTGCCCATGTGTGTTTAACAATGCCACATAAATTAAATTGACAATGATAAAGTAAAGTTCTCAAGAGACTTGTGAAAACCAAATGGATGGATAAAATAAACTAGTTTAAGCTTGCCAATGTGTAAAATACTTGCTTGAATTAAAGAAATATTACATGGTTGTAATAGATTGCTCGATGCAAGTACTCAAGAAATTGAAATAACAATTATAAACCAATTTCAAAATTATGCTAAAATGAAAATGGACATAAGTGTTATGTTAGAAAACTATGCATGAGTGAGCTTGGCAAATGAGATTAGCAAAAAATCTAGAGAAACTAAGCTAAGATGATTAGTCCAGCCACAAGCAATGTGAAAATTTCTGAATCTATACATCAAAAATCGTATTGCAATCACTGGTTTATCATCTTCTATTTGTCCTTTACATTCAACAAGTTATTTAATTATTTAAACAGCGATGAAACACTATTGCAGACTACACATACATATAGATCATGAATTGAAATAAAATGAGACAATCACGCAAGGGACACCGTTATTTTTGGACAATTGTCCCTAGAAAAACCCAATTCGGGAAATCTGTGCAACATATAGAGGGTTTGTATTATTAAGCAGATTTTTGAGTACAACTAGGGTGCCAATTCCAACTCACCCAACAGAGAATAAACCTAGCAGAAGTACCTCTATCTGGAGATAGATATTTTGGCGAATCCAACAACTGGATGATCAAACCCCACTGATGACAATGTTGTCCCTAGTGATGGGCAGTGATGGCTGCTCCAAGCTCTGCGCTGGAATTGCGTCACCTCCTCTAGGAGCCACGTCACCCTCTCAGTGAACCTTCCTTGCTCAGAAATCGATATGCTGAACTGCTGCTCTCTCTACCGCGTCTCCCTCTTTCCCTCTGCTCGGCTGCTGGAATTGCTATTCGTACTCCTCTTTGGAGTGAGAAGATCTTCTCACAACTACTGCCGATCTGCAACGAAAAACAAACTTCTTGAGACTAGAAGTTCCTTGAGGAAAATTTTCCCTTTGTGTGTGCTCTTCTCTCTTCCACCTGACACTAGCTCTGCTTTAGCGAATTGCTACGAAAACCACTACATCCAGCTAGAGATCTGCTCTGCGAAAATACTTGGGCTGCTCCCTCTGCCTCTGGAATCCCTCGATCTGGAGATCGAATTTTTCTGTCCCTCTCTTAGAAAAAATCGATTCTCAAGAAATTCGACTTCTTAGCCAAGGTGATTGCGTTGCCTTTGGGGTTTCGATCTACCGCCCACATTGAACAATTCACTACTGAGCTCTCCAGCTGATCATCTAAGCTGTGATAACATGTGAAAATTCGGAAATCTGAATCCTATTGTAGCAAATGGAAATTATTCACCTAATTGTTATTTTAATTAACAATTTATTTACTATTTCCTACAACAAATACTGAATAACTCACACTGCAACCTACACAAATAAAAATGTGGAAGAATAAACGCTGGAAGAAGTGCTAGCATGCACACATAAATTTACACAATTATTTTTGGACTCATGCATTATAGCCTCTCCACAAAATTTCATGGCTAGAACACATCCGATGCTACAAAAACTAACCCAAGTAATCCTTCAACAAACTTAAAAAAAAACATTTCTACACACTTGGAAAGATATGTTAGCATTTATATAAGGATTAGATACAACAATGGATGAGGAGGCTAGAGATTCCTCCAAAAATCATCTAGTGCACCTCACTCCTAGAATATTTCTCTAATAAAAGATAAACACAAGATACCTTGCATATATTAATCTAAAACAATGGCGAGATGATAACTAACGTAATCCAAATTGCATATAGAAAGTGAAGCATATAAATTAGAACAACATCACCGTAAGAAGAGGAGAACACCATCAATATAATACCATAAAGTCTTTTTTATTATATGAAAGCAAGTACACAATCCAACATAGTCTCCTTAAGCCCAATAACTCGTTCCAAAGATACATAATGAGAGCCCAATGGCTCAATTTATAGAGAAACTGGAGACGATCTCAATGTAAAACCCCAATGCCAAGTGAAGAATGGTGGAAAACACAAGGAAATTTGATTTTGTTAAGTGGAGAACCTTTAGACAAGTGTAAAAACGAATTCTGGTAAGTGGAGCATTTTCCTCACACCCATGTGCAAAAAAAAACGAGCTGCTTGTTGTAGATAACATGTGTGATGAGTGGTGGGTGAGATGGGAGCCATCTCCCACGAATTTCTCAACCAAAACTGCTGTGATAACACCTCTACAACCATACCCACAACTGTTGTGCGTTAAATTGCTTGTTCTGGGCCTGCATTGAGCTGAAACGAGGGGAAGCGTATATCTTGAAGTTCATGGGCAACGTTCAAATGTGAAGGAGCATAAACTATAGTGGAAACATTATCCCATGAAAATCTCAATGAAATATTCCCAAATATTTTCCATAGTGCGTTTATCTCCTAGGTGATGATTTTTGGTAGCATCGGATGAGCTCTAGCGATGAAAATTGGTGCAGACGCTAAGGCACATGAGATCTGAAAGACCTAGAAATCTTTTGGAGAAATTCCCCCTGGATGAAGAGATATTAAAATAATTTATATTTTTAATGGGTCCCTAAGTCTAAACTTAGGAAAATAAAAATATTAATGTGTATTAATATAAAATGGTTGAGAAAGTTCTAAGAGACGAGGATCAAACCAGATCTAATCTTAGCCGTTGATTAGGGACTTAATCTCGGCCGTTGAATCGTCAATAGGAAAAGTATAAGAGGAGGCTTGAGGGTCAGTTGGAGATACACCAAGAGAGATCAAGAATTCGATTTTCTGGGGCTGGGTTTGCTGAGGAAATCGAGTTAGAGATCAGTTGCAGTGAGGGGCAGTTTAGTAAGGGATTTCGATCCAAGGCTGAAGAATACATATCAGAGAGGCAACAAAGTGCCAGAAGAGGCAGTGTAGAGCCTAGGAGGGCTGACGCAGAGGCTAAGGAGGCCAGCGCAGAGGACGCAGAAGCTGTAGAGGCAAACTCAAAGGACGCAGACGCTGTAGAGGCAGACGCAGAGGACACAGAGGACACAGAGGCTGACGCAGAAAGCTGTAGAGGCTGACGCAGACAACATAGAGTGCTGTAGAGGTTGACGCTGGGCCAAAGAGGTTGCGTTGAAGAGGTTCTATGGGGTAGACTGAGAGCAGATCAACCGAGAGAGGGTGACACAGTTCCAGAGGAGTGCTTGGAGTAGCTTTCGCTGTCCAGCACAAGGAACAATCATAGTCACTGTGGGGTTGATAATCCGGTTGCTGATTTGTTGGAATATCTGTCTTCGGAGAGAGGTAGTATTGCCAAGGATATTCTCTGAAGGGTGATCCATTTCTGGCACCCTAGTTGTATTAAGAAATCTTCTTAATAATAAAACCCTCATATATGCTGCACCGGTTTTCCCGAATGGGGTTTTTTCGGGGACGATTGTCCAAAAATAACGGTGTCCCTTTTGTTGTCTTAGTTTATTTCAGTTGTTGATCTGTATATTTGTGAAGGCTGCAATTGTGTTTACTTTAGTGTTTACGTTATTAAATAACTTGTTAATCTAAAGAACAAGTAGGAGATGTAACCCATAAATTGCAGTAGGGGTTTTTGAAGTGTTAGATTCAGAAATTTTCACATGGTATTAGAGCCAGGTTGCAGATCCAAGGGACTGAAGACACCAGCCGAAGAAATCTAAGAATTTGCAGTAGAGAAGCAGCGGTCCCGAGAGACAGTGCTGCTCTAGAGTTGAAGAGGTGAGAGGAGGAGTGACACAGTGCAAAGAGGGTGACGCAAAGGCTTACGCAGAGCCTGCATCAGCATTCTGAGCCAGGAGAAGGGCCAACGCAGAGGCAGAGAGGGGTAGAACAGGCTCACGCAGAGCCACGTCATCTTTCTCAGCCAGGAAGGATTGACGCAGTTGGCCGGGAGGAGCAGATTCAGCCCAAGCCGTGATTGCGCAGAGCCTGAAGGGCTCAGATTCTTCAGTTGCCAGGGCTAAGGGAGCTGTGTAGATTGTGATTTGAGGAGCTGGTGGGACGCTGTTTCTGTCTGTGTAGAACAATGTCTAAGGAGATGGAACGAAGGTAGAGGGAAGCACTACCTCGACAGATTTCTAGCCAAGAAATCTAGATTCGGGTTGCAGCGACAAAGGAGGATTGGAGAGGAGTGATTCGATAGTTGGCCAGAGGAAATCCGAAAGGGAAATCAAGACTCAGAGGGAGTCTAGAGAAGAGGAGCAGAGATGGCAGTGGATGGATTGAGGGATTAGGACAAATTGGATTGGGCTCCCAATTTTGTCATCTAGAAGGCCAGGATCCTGGCAATCCTGGATAAACATCGCATCAAGGACTATGCCTTGAAAACAATTGCTGTCCCAGTTGATCCTAATGCAAATGAGAAGTATGAGGAGGCCGAGGCTAAGGCGAAGTGCATATGATTCTAGACGGGGTCAAGGATCATGTCAAACCACATTTTACTGAGAAGAACACAGCAAGGGAGATGTGGCAGACACTGACCACCTTATACCAGGGTTCTTCCGTGCAACGGAAGATGTTATTAGAGAATTAGTTGAGGTCATATTAGATGCAGAAAGGAGAGGAGATAGATCTGTTCCTTCTCAGGTTGCAAGGAATTCGTGACCAACTTACTTCTGTGGGGTCTACACCGGATCCAGAGTTTATGGTCAGGATTGCTCTGAATGCAGTCTCCGAGGACTGGGAGACGTTTTTCCAAAGCATTTTGGGCAGAGTGACTCTCCCCAGTTGTTAGGAGATGTGGGCAGCTCTTCGACAGGAAGAGATCAGGAGATTGACCAAGGCGGGGAGTAGCGGTAAGGGAGTTCAAATCAAGAAAGAGGAGGTGGAGGATGCATCTCTAGCATCTACGGGACAACAATGGGTTCATAAGAGGAAGAACAAATATATCTCCAAGGTCAAGTGCTTCAACTGTGGAGAGTTGGGACATTATGCCTCTTAGTGCCCTAGGAAGAAAGGCAAGGGAGAAGCTTCTGACTCAAAGGCTCTTACAACAAAGGCGGAGAAGGATGTCAAGATTGATGACGATTGTGCCATGAGTGCTCATGTGCCTCTAGAGAAGAGGTGGGGAGACATTGAGCTGTAGTCGAGAGGACTACAGAAGAGGGGTAGGATCCTTGAGGTGTCCAAACTCTTGGATCACATCTGGCTACGGGAGCCCTTAACGATAGTAGCATGATCACAAGCGTCGGGTGGAGCAAGGTGTGATGGAGCGGCAAGGCAGTGCTAGAGTGCAGAAGTTTGTAGTAGCGCACTGGAGGTTACAACAGTGCAAGAGGCACAGAAGGGTTGTAGTAGCGCAGTGGCAACAGAGGGAGCACAGGATAGCAGCAGAGGTGGCTTCAACATCACGAGGCTTCCAGACTAACCAGGATGACAGTCTTTTGGTGAAGTCAGTTACTTACTTCTCGGTAACTGAGTTGTAGTGCTAGTGCTATGGGCGGCATGATGCAACATTTTGAGAGGGAGCTGTAGTACAGATGTAGTAGTGGCAGTGGTAGTGTGATGGGCAACATTACAGGATGCAACAGTTCAAAGGATGTGAGGTAGCAGGCCAAGCATCAACACAGGTATCGATGCGGAAGATCAATGTGATGTTTCAATGGTGAAGCATTACTAGAGCACATTCCTTGCTAAGAGGGAATGTTGATTTTTGGTAGCATCGGATATTGTTCTAGCCATGAAAATTGGTGGAGAGGCCAAAGCACATGAGATCTCCGAGACCCAGAAATCGTTTGGAGAAATTCCACCTGGATGAAGAGATATTAAAATAATTAATATTTTTAATGGGTCCCTAAGTCTAAACTTAGGAAAATAAATATATTAATGTGTATTAATATAAAATGGGTGAGAAAGTTCTAAGAGACGAGGATCAAGCTAGATCTAATCTTAGCCGTTGATTAGGGACTTAATCTCGACCGTTGAATCATTAATAGGAAAAGTATAAGAGGAGGCTTGAGGGTCAGTTGGTGTTAAATTATGGTATGTTCTATGCTTAGAGTAGTTTACTTATCTTTCTTTTTATTATCCACAGATTAGCAATCACATGTACATAAAGTAAAGTGCAGATAGAACATTTAAACGATCAAGGAGTTCACAGGCATCATACCGGATATGTCTGAGCGAACTAACTACAGTATAACGGAGGTCTTGCTTAGGCTTGAGGGGTATGGTCCTCTTTTTAGCTTTCCTTCAGCACATTCGGGACATACACCTTCTTGCTCTAATCTGAACTCGGGCATCCCGGTCACCATTTTTCTTACATCAGGTAGAGCTTTATAATGAAGGTGAGCAAACCTCCGATGCCATAGTTCGGACTGAAGAGATGTGTCACAAGACATGACACCTAGCAGACTTCCTCCAACCTGATATAATGAATCAACTCAAAACCCAAGAGTGAAGGCATCTTTAATATTGTTTTTCCATACACGTATCTTGCGATCGCTGAAAGCCACCTTGTAGCCTTTGTCTTCCATTGGCGAAATGGACACCAGGTTCTTTTTGAGATTAGGTACATATAATACACCCTGTAGGTGGATTGTATTACCTTGATTCAATTTAAGAGAGACATTGCCTACACCTTTCATGGGATATTTCATATTATTGCCAAGGACAATTTCCAGGTTGGTTTCTTTCTTTATCAGATTATGGAGGACTTCTTTGTAACCAGTGAAGTGCCTTGAGGCACTACTATCAATAAGCCAATTTCCCAACGAGTCCGGAGGAGCAGAGGTAGATAGAGCAGCTGGTAGATAATATTCATCCCGCTTATTGTCAACAGTGTTGGATTCATACTTGGAATTTCTTGCCTTCTTGAATGGTTGTCCTCTTCCTTGTTTTCCAGCACTCCTTTTACCTCGGTCATTGACTTGCCATTGTTTGATTGCCTTGAGAGGGATTTTGATCATCATCCCGGTGTGAGTTCCTTTTATCAAGACACTCCCTTGCATAATGACCTGGTTAATTGCAATGGTAACATCGTCCTTTTACACCCTTTGGTCTAGTCTTCCTTTTGGATTTAGTCTCGGAATTGTTTCGTCTTTTAGCATGAGAAGAAAAGGCAGTGGGATGACCTTTAAGTGTGGGCATTTCCTGTTCTTCCATTCTTGCTTCTTCTTGAATGCATCTAGCCATTAATTCCTCAAACCCGAGAATTACATTATTGTTGAGGAGAGTAGTCCTGAATATATACCATTCAGATGGTAGTCCTCCAAGAGTTGTGAGTGCCATTTCCCTGTCAGGAATTACTTCCCCAATAGATAGGAGATCGTTCTTGATCTCAGCGATTCTTAAGAAATATGCTTGCATATTTTCATCTTTTCCCTTCTTAATTTCTTTAAGCTTATTTCTAAGAAGCAAAAACTTGATTTGCATCATTAACTTTAAATAAACTCACTAGTATATCGTAGATTTCCTTGGAGGGGTTTAGCTCAGAAATATAGGCCACCAAGCGCTTGTCGATAGAGTCCCGGATGATCTTCTTTGCTTGACTTCTCCCTTGGTCCATTTGTTCCTGGCAGCAGCGGATGCATTTGATGGACGCTCGACAACTCCGTCTCTCACATGGTCCAACACTTCTTGTTCTTCTAATGTTAGATCAAGAGACATCTTTCATCCGTGGTAGTCAGATTTCTCATTGAGCTTGTCTTCAGCAGGGAGGTGTGATGAGGACCCCATGAATTCTTTTAGATAGCCTTGCCAACCTTCTCTTCGGTGATTGCTCTTGCTCTTGCTTGGGCTTTGTCTTCACCTCAGCTCCGATACCATGTTAAATTATGGTATGTTCTATGCCTAGAGTAGTTTACTTATCTTTCTTTTTATTATCCACAGATTAGCAATCACATGTACATAAAGTAAAGTGCAGATAGAACATTTAAACGATCAACTGAAAACAAGCCAAGACAAGAGACACAAGATGTGGCGGCTAGCCAGGGACAAACCCCAATATGGGGAAACCCTTTGATCAAATCTTCTTTTATCTTCAATAATTCAGCAGAGAGAAACAATACAAAAGTCTGATTTACATCAGCAGCATCAACGGCATCAACCCTAAACTAGGGCAGTCAATATCTGCCAAACCGGTGGTCGGATCACCTTGATTCCTTCACCAAAAAATGTGGCCTTCCAAAGAGAGTCAACTTCACCTATTGCGTAGTCCACAGAGAGAGAATGCTGGTCAACGTTGGTCAAAGTTCCGATCTGCAGTTGCAACCCTAAAAACTGCGTCCCTTTTCCACACGTGTGAGAGATAGAGTCCTTTCTGCGCAGGAGAGAGAAGAGACTCTTTTCTGCGCAGGAGCGAGAGAGAGATGTGATGAGAAGTGTGTGTCCAAATGAGGAGGAGACATCTCGTATTTATATGCAAATGTTGATGTTTGAATAGATGCATCTGTTGGGCTTCTGAGTCTACATAAGTTGCTGGCTGACTTTGACAATTAGTCCATAATCAAAATAAATTCATATCTCCATAAATACTTATCGGAATCGGATGATCTTTAGATCAATCCTACACCTCTCGATGAGAGGAATCCAAGAAAAATATAATTAGCCATGAATAAGGTGACCCACATGAAGTTTGGCCCTAGTTGCCAATTTTAACAGTTGGAGATACACCAAGAGAGATTAAGAATTCGATTTTCTGGGGCTTGGTTTGCTGAGAAAATCGAGTTAGAGATCAGTTGTAGTGAGGGGCAGTTCAGCAAGGGATTTTGATCCAAATCTGAAGAATACATATCAAAGAGGCAACAACGTGTTGGAAGAGGCAGTGCAGAGCCTAGGAGGGCTAACATAGAGGCTAAGGAGGCCAGCGCAGAGGACGCAAAAGCTGTAGAGGCAGACGCAGATAGCGCAGAGGGCTGTAGAGGTTGATGTTGAGTTGAAGAGGCTGCGCTGAGGAGGTTCTGTGGGGCAGACTGAGAGCAAATCATTCGAGAGAGGGTGACGCAGTTCTAGAGAGGATGACGCAGTTCTAGAGGAGTGCTTGGAGCAACTTTCGCTGTCCAGCACAAGGAACAGCCAGAGTCACTGTGGGGTTGATCATCCAGTTGCTGATTTGTCGGAATATCTGTCTCCGGAGAGAGGTACTATTGCCAAGGATATTCTTTGAAGGGTGAGCCATTTCTGGCACCCTAGTTGTATTAAGAAATCTTCCTAATAATAAAACCCTCATATACGCTGCACCGGTTTTCCCGAATTAGGTTTTTTCGGGGATGATTGTCCAAAAATAATGGTGTCCCTTGTGTTGTCTTAGTTTATTCATTTGTTGATCTGTATATTTGTGAAGGCTGCAATTGTGTTTACTTCAGTGTTTACGTTATTAAATAACTTGTTAATCTAAAGAACAAGTAGGAGATAGTAACCCAGATATTGCAGTAGGGGTTTGTGAAGTGTTAGGTTCAGAAATTTTCACACCAAGGATGACTGTTGTACACACTTACATACTCTCACAGTTTCGGATAAGGATGACTGCTGTACACACTCACATACTCTCACAATTGTGGATAAGGATGACTGCTGTAGATACATAGTTACATTCTCGGTCAAGGTGCAGTCATGATCCTAACATTGTCATGATCTTGGTAAAGGCTACGAGAAGACAGTCCTCATCTCGGTGGATCGAAAGGCAGCTCTCCAACACATATCTAAACATGGAAGATCTAGTTGATGAAGAATTCAGTGAAGGGACAGCAAAGATGTTGCAGCAGTAATGAAGTGATGCAGTAGTGATGACCTTGATGGTGCAGCAATGAAGAGGATCTCAACAGTGACAAAGAAGAGTATTGGTGTCTTGGTCTTGGAATGGCCTAGTAGGTTAAGGATCATGGTCTTGGTATTCGTCAAGTAGAATCTCTATAAGAAAGCCAACACCTTGTGTTCTTGTCTCTTGTATTTTGGTAACTGTTTGATGAAGTAAGAAATGCACACACTAATGATATCAAGATAAGATTGCGCTAATAAGCAAAAAGTTAAAATACCTCACAAATAATTATCATGCTAAGAAGAATCACAGTAACTACATTTTCCTTAGATTCTTCAACACGGTATTAGAGATAAGGTGCTGAAGTCAAATGAAGGGCAACAAAAGAGACATATAAGGATCTGTCTTCAATGACATCAAAGCAGGTTGAAAGGATTAAAGGAGAAAGTATACAACAAGCAGGTCTACAATAGTCATGGAGTATCAACTTCGTTAATTACAATGATGCATTCAACTCATGCTCAATTTGATCGAGTATACCAGTGATCCTCACTTCTTGATCACTGAACTTTCTACATGCCATAAAAGATAGTCTCATGTATACATATATATTGCAGAAGTAATCCAAGGAATACCTCTCACAATCCATGATTACATCAGTATCTCAGTATAGTTATTACATCAAGGTAGTTTTGGTGATGAGAAAGTCTATCTATACAGTACCACCCACAATTTAGTTATGTTATTCATTGATAAGTTTGGCCTCTCAGTACATTGCCTCTATACACAATGCACATAGACATCATTGTGTAGTGCCATACCAATATACTTGTCACAATGTCAAATTCTGCTATCATTATGATCTCAATAGCATGGTGCTCGGATCAGAACATAGTATCACTAACATGTCAGCAATATGTTGAAGTCAAAAGTACCTTAAAAATGAATTGGGAAAGTCGTGAAGCAGTCTCGGTGATGTCAAGACCATTGATGTCATGGTGCTAGAAGGCCTCCAAGGAAGTCGTGCTGAAAGGATACTAATGATGGGCAGCTCAAACAAAAGAAGCATCAAGGTGAAGATCTCCTCTTCACACACCAAGTAAGTATCTTTCAATTTCATAATCAGATTTGGTTAAAATGATTTCATGATTGCAAGGGGTTTATAAATCGGTTAGCTAATCAGAAGTCCTTGCATAGAATAAGGAGGATTGTCATAATCCTCATAGAAAAGAGAAATCATTGATATCTATGAAAAGGTCTATAAAGGTCACGCATTGTTTGAATCCATCAAGAGATTCATAGGATTCATATGATATCACTCAAAAGTCCTCTCATACCTAAATAGCAGAAGAGGAGACATAAAGAGAGATATATGAAATGCTAGATATACTCTCGGAAATTAAAGTAAAGAAGGTCACTTAGACCTACACAATAGTAAAGGTATCAAAGAATGAAGGAACAACTTCATGAGGATCTAGGAAAGATGATGAGAAGGTAGTCATCATTGATGAGCAAGGTAACAAATATCAATAAACAAAGAAGGTTACCTCACCTGACAATTTGTGGTCTCTATGCTAGATAGAGAAAGACAAGTTGCAGTCTATAGTATTAAAGGATAAAAGAATTCAACCATGTGCAGAAAGGAAAAGCAAGGTTGGTCCTCAAGCAAAGGCAAAAATAAGTATAGTGAAGATTCAATGCTATAGAAAGATTTTGGAAGCTCATATCATTGAAAGATGGAGGAAGCTAAAGAAAAGGGCCAAGGAAAGAGGGAGTATCAAATCTCTCCTATGAGTAAGATAGTATCCCTCACAAAAGGGTCCTATCATAAGCTCCTAAATCTTGTGTTATAAGATATGACAATGATAATAAGATGCATCATGGCATCATGGAAGCATTAGAAACAAGAGATCGTGACATCACCATGGGAATCATGAAGGACAAAATCCATGGCAGACAAACATGTAGGATATATAGCTCTTGGGAACCTCAATGGACATTGAAGGAAAGAAAGGAGTCATCTAAGGCTCATCATACATCAAGTCAAAAAGGAATCCTCATCGTAGGGTTCACTAATCTAGAGAGGAAGCAAGTGTTTCAACAAGAACTCCAACTTATGGAATCTATGAGATAATAGTGTGATGACATGAAGCAGATCAAGGGATTGAAGATATCTTCAATCAAGGAAGCTATTGGAAGAAGCCTAGATGACCTAAAGGTAAAATGAGGTATGTATGCGTGTATTTAATTTTATAATGTCATATCGTATCTTTGCAGGTAATATAGATCATCACTTCTATCTTAAGAAGCATGATCAAGAGAAAAGGATCTCCTCCTCTGAAAAGATGCCGGAAAGGCACAAGTCACACTAGATGAAATCAACATAATATGTCCTCATATGAAGTATGAGGTGGTTGACTACAATTAAGAAACTCTGATTGAAAGATCTTGGGAATGGAATGTGTGAGGAAGGAAGAGATCGATATGCAACCCTGATGAAGGTGATCAACATCCAAAAGACCAAGAAGACTTGACTAGGAAATCTCCCGGAGAGATATGAAGACTCTGATAATGAAGACCCTTGACAATGGATATCTTTGGGAGGTGTGTCAACATGTATGCAAGATACTGATACCTACAGGAAGATGTCATGATGAAGAGCCATCTCGTAATGTTAAAATTGGCAACCAGGGCAAAACTTCATGTGGGTCATCTTATTCATGGCTAATAATATTTTTATTAGATTCCTCTCGTCGAGAGGTGTAGGATTGATATAAAGATCATCCAATTCCGATAAGTATTCATGGAGATATGAATTTATTTTGATTATGGAATTATTATCAAGCCGACCTACAACTCATGTAGGCTCAGAAGCCCAACAGTCGCATCTATTCACCCACCAACGTTGTGTATAAATATAAGAGGACTTTTCCTCATTTGGACTCACTCATCTCATCACATCTCTCTCTCTCTACTGCGCAGATATGAGTCTCTTCTCTACTGCGCTGAAATGGGTCTCTCTCTCTCACACATGTGAAGCCGGAAGCTGTTGAATTTGAAGCTGCAACTGCAGAAGTAAAGATTGACTTGCGTGGCCTAGAAGATCTCCTCTTTGGAACTGCATTGTAGGTTCTTTGAACCTCCTTTGAAAGCAACAACTTTTGGGGCTGGAATGAAGTCAATCCGATGAACGGTTTGCAAGATATCGACTGCCCTAGTTTGAAGCCGGAAACTGCTGAAACTGACGCTGCAATTGCAGAAGTAAAGATTGACTTGTGTGGCCTAGAAGATCTCCTCATCTGAACTGCGCTGTAGGTTCATCTGAACCTCCTCTGGAAGCCGAAACTTTTGGTGGTGGAATGAAGTCAATCCGACTGTCGGTTTGTGAGATATGGTCTGCCCTAGTTTGATAATGAAGCCGCTAATGCTGATGCTACTGATCTAGGGTTTGCTACTGCTGATATGAATCAGATTTATTGTACTATTTCTCTCTGCTGAATTATTGAAGATAAAAGAAGATTTGATCAAAGGGTTTCCCCACACATTGTGGGGTTTGTCCCTGGCTAGCCGCCACATCTTGTGTCTCTTGTCTTGGCTTGTTTTCTGTTGATCGTTTAATGTTCTATCTGCACTTTACTTTATGTACATGTGATTGCTAATTGGTGGAATATAATAAGAAAAAGAAGTAAACTGTTATAAACATAGAACATACCATAACTTAACATGGTATCGGAGCTGAGGTGAAGACAAAGCCCGAGCAAGAGCAAGAGCAATCATTGAAGAGAAGATTGGCAAGGCTATCCTAAAAGAACTATGGGGTCCTCAACACTCTTTCCTGTCGAAGACAAGCTCCGTGAGAAAGCTGACTATCACGGATGGAAGATGTCTATCGATCTAACCCTTGAAGATCAAGGAGTGCTGGACCATGTAAGAGGCAATATTGTTGAGCCTTCATCAAATGCATCTGCTGCTGCCTGGAACAAATGGAAAAATGGAGAAGTCAAAACAAAGAAGATCATCCGGGACTCTATCGACAAGCGCTTGGTGGCCTACATCTCTGATCTAGACACCTCCAAGGAAATCTACGATAGACTGGTGAGTTTATTTAAAGTTAATGATGCAAATCAAGTTTTGTTTCTTAGGAATAAGTTGAGGGAAATCAAGAAGGGTAAAGATGAAAGTATGCAAGCATACTTCTTAAGAATCACCGAGATCAAGAACGATCTCCTATCTATTGGGGAAACCATTACTGACAGAGAAATGGCACTCACAACTCTCGGAGGATTACCATCTGAATGGTATGTGTTCAGGACTACTCTTCTGAACAATAATGTAATTCCTAGTTTCGAGGAATTAATGGCTAGATGCATTCAAGAACAAAAGAGTAGGAAATGCCCTTGCCTAAAGGTCCTCCTGCTGCTTTTTCTTCTCATGCTAAGAAAAGAAATAATTCTGGGTCTAAATCGAAAAGAAAGGCTGGATTTAAGGGTGGAAGAAAAGGACGATGTTTCATTTGCAATAAAGCAGGTCACTATGCAAGGGAATGCCCTGATAGAAAGGACTCTCACCGTGACGATGATCAAAATCCCTCTCATGGTAATCGAAGGAATGGAAAATTCAACAACAAAGGAAAAAGGAATGCGGGAAATCAAGGAAGAGGGCAACCATTTAAGAAGGCTAGAAATTCCAGGTATGAATCTAACACTGTTGACGATAAGCAGGCTGAATATTATCTACCAGCTGCTCTATCTACCTCCGCTCCTTCGGACTCAATGGGAATTTGGCTCATTGATAGTGGTGCCTCAAGACACTTCACTGGTTACAAAGAAGTACTCTGTAATCTGGTAAAGAAAGAAGCTAACCTGGAAATTGTCCTTGGAGATGACATGAAATACCCAGTGAAAGGTGTAGGCAATGTTTCTCTTAAACTGAATCAAGGTAATACGATTCACTTACAAGATGTATTATATGTACCTGATCTCAAAAAGAACTGGTATCCATCTCGACAATGGAAGACAAAGGCTATAAGGTAACCTTCAGCGATGGTAAGGTACGCATATGGAAAAATAATGTTAAAGATGCTTTCACTCTTGGGTTTCGAGTTGATTCTTTATATCAAGTCGGTGGAAGTCTGCTAGGTGTCATGTCTTGTGACACAACGCTTCAGTCCGAACTTTGGCATCGGAGGTTTGCCCACCTTCATTACAAAGCTCTACCCGATGTAAGACAGATGGTAACAGGGATGCTTGGATTCCAAGTAGAGAAAGAAGGTGTATGTCCGGGATGTGCCGAAGGAAAGCTCAAAAGGGGACCATTCCCTTCAAGTCAAAGCAAGACCTCCGATATATTACAACTAGTTCACTCAGACATATCAGGTATGATGCCTGTGAACTCCTTGGGAGGATACTCATATTATCTCACTTTTACAGATGACCATTCTCGAAAGACCTGGATATACTTCTTGAAAAAGAAGGATGAAGTGTTCCCTTGGTTCCGACACTTCAAAGCCCTAATCGAGAATCAAACCGAAAAGAAGATCAAGATCTTAAGAACTGACAATGGGACTGAATATGAATCTAATGAGTTCCATGATTTTTGTAAAGAGGCTGGCATCAAGAGGGAGACTACTACACCATATACTCCTGAACAAAATGGTGTGGCAGAAAGGAAGAACCGCACAATTATGGAAGCTGTCCGGGCCATGCTACATGATCAAAGTATTCCTAAGTTTCTATGGGCTGAAGTTGCAAACACTGCCGTATATGTACAAAATCGATGCCCTCATCAAGCATTGGGTTCCAAGACTCCTGAAGAAAAATTCACCGGTAAGAAACCTGATGTTTCTCATTTTAAAATTTTTGGAAGCCCTGTATACTTTCATGTGCCGAAAGAGAAAAGAAATAAATTGGGAGCATCTGGAAAGAAGGGAATTTTCGTGGGCTATGGTGAAAATACTAAAGGCTATAAAATCTATGTAGCCGGTCAAAGGGAAGTCATAATTAGTCATGATGTCACCTTTGATGAAGATATGGCTCTCAACAAGGTGATCAATCTTCTGACTTTGAGGAGCTCTCAAGAAGCCGACACCAGGGAACCGAAAGAAAAGGATGATGAATCAATGCCTGATGTAGAAGAACCCATGGATCCGATTGATCCTCCTCCATATGAGCCTTCCTCTTCTAGGAAGAGGCCTTCATGGCTTAAGGGGTTACTTGATGATGCTGAAGGACATGCTGACCATCATGAGCACGATCATACAAAATGAGCCTTCGTCATTCTCAGATGCCGTCAAGCATCAAGTATGGAAGGATGCTATGACCGAAGAATATGAGTCTATCATAAAGAATGATGTTTGGGAAGTAGTTCCCAGACCCCAGGACAAGACTGTTGTTACTTCAAAATGGCTTTACAAGATAAAGCATGCAGCAGATGGAAGCACGGAAAAGTATAAGGTTCGTTTTGTTGCTCGAGGTTTCTCCCAAAAGGAAGGTATAGACTATGATGAGATATTTGCACCTGTTGCCAGATATACGACCATCCGCTCTATCATAGCCCTTGCCGCTTCACAAGGATGGAACCTACATCAGATGGATGTCAAGACTGCGTTCTTGCATGGCTCGATCAAAGAAGAGGTCTACGTGGAGCAACCCGAAGGATTTGAGATTTATGATCGAAAATCTCATGTATGCAGGTTGAAGAAAGCTCTTTATGGGCTGAAGCAAGCACCCCGAGCATGGTATGAGAGGATCGATAGCTACTTGATGAAGCTGGGATTCACTAGGAGTGAAGCCGATCCTAACCTTTACTTTAAGGTTGAAGATGACAAGCCTCTCATACTGGTGTTGTATGTGGATGACCTCTTTATAACAGGTGCAGATCCTCTCATTCACAAATGTAAGAGGGAGCTGGTCTCTGAATTTGAAATGAAAGACCTAGGACTGATGCACTACTTCCTAGGACTTGAAGTGTGGCAAAAGCCAGGAGAAATTTTCCTATCGCAAGGAAAATATGTGGTGAAGATATTGGAAAGATTCGGAATGGTGGACTGCAAGCCTGTAACTACTCCGATGGAGCTTGACTTCAAGAAGTTAAGCGGTAGTGCTGCTGGACCTGTTTTACGAAATGCTACCGAGTATCGGCAACTCGTCGGAGCATTAATGTTCTTAGTGAACTCCCATCCAGATATATGCTTTGCAGTCAACACGTTGAGCCAGCATATGGTTGAACCCCACCACATACACTGGATTGGTGCCAAGAATCTGCTGAGATATCTTCGTGGCACTATCACTTATGGGTTAAGATACATTGCCAGAGATGTGAGACTATTTGGATACACAGATGCTGACTGGGCAGGCAATGTGGAGGACCGTAAGAGCACTTTCGGGTGTTGTTTCTCCTTGGGATCTGCTTCGATATCCTGGATGAGCAGGAAACAAAAGTCGGTGGCTTTGAGCACCGCCGAAGCAGAGTATATTGCTGCTAGCATGGCTTCTTGTGAGGTAGTTTGGTTGCGAAAGCTCTTCAGTGAGTTGTTTGGATTCACATTGGATACCACTGTGATCCTTTGTGACAACCAAAGTGGGATTCGTTTGTCAGAGAATCCCATATTCCATGATCGCTCCAAGCATATTGATATCAGATACCATTATATTCGAGATATGGTGCAACGGGGAGCTATAAGGCTCCATCATATCGGTACAGATGAACAGGTCGTCGACATTCTGACAAAACCCCTTGGGAAAGTAAAATTTCTGATTTTCCGTGAACAACTTGGAGTTGTTCAAAGACCCTCCAATGAGGGTCATGTATGATGCATTGAGCTCTGAGAGCTCCAGGGGGGTGCGGGGTGCTTCTTGGAGCAGCATATGACCACAGGATTATTCACTATCCCCTGGTGGTATACATGTACACCCCGTGGCGACATTGTAGCAGGATTGATGTGTTCTCCTGTGAGGCCTGGATTGATGTGTTCTCCATGGCAGCCTGGATTGATGTGTTCTCCATGGCAATTGTAGCAGGATTGATGTGTTCTCCTGTGAGGCCTGGATTGATGTGTTCTCCATGGCAATTGTAGCAGGATTGATGTGTTCTCCTGTGAGGACAGGATTGATTAGTTCTCCTGTCGAGGCATCCTACCCATGCAGTTTGGGACTCATGGGAAGTACCTCTCATCTGATCAATGAGCAGGGAAATGAAGTTAGGGACCATAGTAGTACCGATGGACGCATCGCTGTAACTACCGTACTCCCTACGCTAGGATGACTTCCATTGATCTGGGATCAATGATACTGCTCTGGGACCAGTGGTAGGAGTTGTACCATACTATGACGCTGACTTCGGGTCGGTTGAGACTGGTCTGGGATCAGTGGTACATACTCTGAGACTGACTTTGAGTCAGTGGAGGATGATATTGGTCTGGGACCATTGGAGTTGTACTCACTATGACACTGACTTTGGGTTGGTTGAAACTTGAGACTGGTCTGGGACCAGTGGTACATACTCTGAGACTGACTTTGAGTCAGTATGATACATCCTCGATCATTTCTTCTTCTTCATAATTCGGACAAAAGCAGAGTAGAACAGAACAATGCAAGAGCAGAGCAGAACAGAACAAAACAGTACAGATCAGTGCAGGGCAGAACAAGTCAAAGCAGAACAGGCAAAATAGAGCAGAGCAGGGCAAGGGTCAGGCTGTACAAGGCAGTGCATTCGATGGATGAATAGTAACGACCAATAGACAGATTGCAAATGAAGTTCTCCATGGTTGAGAGGGAGTGTTAAAATTGGCAACCAGGGCAAAACTTCACGTGGGTCATCTTATTCATGGCTAATAATATTTTTATTAGATTCCTCTCGTCGAGAGGTGTAGGATTGATATAAAGATCATCCAATTCCGATAAGTATTCATGGAGATATGAATTTATTTTGATTATGGAATTATTATCAAGCCGACCTACAACTCATGTAGGCTCAGAAGCTCAACAGTCGCATCTATTCACCCACCAACGTTGTGTATAAATATAAGAGGACTTTTCCTCATTTGGACTCATCTCATCACATCTCTCTCTCTACTGCGCAGATATGAGTCTCTTCTCTACTGCGCTGAAATGGGTCTCTCTCTCTCACACATGTGAAGCCGGAAGCTGTTGAATTTGAAGCTGCAACTGCAGAAGTAAAGATTGACTTGCGTGGCTTAGAAGATCTCCTCTTTGGAACTGCGCTGTAGGTTCATCTGAACCTCCTTTGAAAGCCGCAACTTTTGGTGGTGGAATGAAGTCAATCCGACGAACGGTTTGCAAGATATTGACTGCCCTAGTTTGAAGCCGGAAACTGCTGAAACTGAAGCTGCAACTGCAGAAGTAAAGATTGACTTGCGTGGCCTAGAAGATCTCCTCATCTGAACTGTGCTGTAGGTTCATCTGAACCTCCTCTGGAAGCCGAAACTTTTGGTGGTGGAATGAAGTCAATCCGACTGTCGGTTTTTGAGATATGGTCTGCCCTAGTTTGATAATGAAGCCGCTAATGCTGATGCTACTGATCTAGGGTTTGCTACTGCTGATATGAATCAGATTTATTGTACTATTTCTCTCTGCTGAATTATTGAAGATAAAAGAAGATTTGATCAAAGGGTTTCCCCACACATTGTGGGGTTTGTCCTTGGCTAGCCGCCACATCTTGTGTCTCTTGTCTTGGCTTGTTTTCTGTCGATCGTTTAATGTTCTATCTGCACTTTACTTTATGTACATGTGATTGCTAATCGGTGGAATATAATAAGAAAAAGAAGTAAACTGTTATAAGCATAGAACATACCATAACTTAACATGTAAGGTATGATTTGATTTAATATGATGTTTTGATTTCTTG
Source organism: Pinus tabuliformis (assembly GCA_031772625.1). Taxonomy (NCBI): domain Eukaryota; kingdom Viridiplantae; phylum Streptophyta; class Pinopsida; order Pinales; family Pinaceae; genus Pinus; species Pinus tabuliformis. The sequence goes on from CM062819.1 coordinate 749,994,076, forward strand.
AGTAATATCTGGATGAGTTCATGTAGGGCTACTAGAACAAGACTTGTAAGAACAAGTACAACCAACATTCATGCGATGGATGGAAACTCTTGAAAGAAGCACGGAGAGAAAAGAAGTAGCCATATTAAGAAAGCTCCAGATGCATGCCAAGAAGGCCACTTTCCATGAAGAAAGGAATGACATGATGAAATAAGAAGGAAATTGATCGATGGTTGTTGCCCTACAAGGAAGAAGCTCAACTAAATTTCATGACATCAAGGAGAGAAGTTGAGCAGCTGAAGAACCCATGAAGAAGAAGTTGTTGATGTATAAAAGAGTCCCTAGGTAAGAGGGAGCTCTGACAGGTCCTTGATCAAGAGGGAGTTTGAATTAGATCACCCCTGATTACAAATGAGTGATAATTGTGTTTTTCCACTTCATGTGTCATGCACTAGACCAGGACTAACAGCGGTAAGTCTAGATGAAGGCTATGAATGGAAATGTAGACACATGATAGACACAACATTCTTGTATTCACTTGAGAAGAAAGAATGGGAGGATTGGGTAATCATATGGCATCCGATACTCTTTGAGGATGTGTAGGGCATCCAAGATAAGAGTAGGCAAGAGGACCAATATTCTTTGAGGGTTGGGTACCCAAGATAAGAATAGTCCTATAAGGTCATACTCAGTGAACACCCGGGTGGGTATGTACCTTGAGAAACAATGATGAAGGTGTCTATAAATCATTGGTCTCGCCGGTATTGTAGCTCATGGTCTCATGAAGAGATGACGCTGTTAGTCAAGGCCTTGCACTATGACAATGCTGATTGATATGATGCTATACAAATGGGATTACCGATCCGATTCTTCTTATGAGAAATTCTTCAGATTGAGAATAACCAAGTACCATTATGAATACCTCCCTCGTTAAGAGGGAGTGTTGAAGAAAGTGTAACTAGGTTCGGTATTTACAAATGTAAATTTGATCTTTGTACTTGTCAAGAAAAAGAAATATTATTTTTGTAAATTATAAGAATGAGTTTCTTGCTCATTCCATAGTGTTGATTTATGGTAGCATCAGATGTGCTCTAGCCATGAAAATTGGTGGAGAGGCTAAGGCACATAAGATCTTCAAGACGCAGAAATGGTTTGGGGAAATTCCACTTGGTTGGAGAGATATTAAAATAATTAATATTTTTAATGGGGTTCCTAAGTCTAAACTTGGGAAAATTAAAATATTAATGGGTATTAATATAAAATTGGGTGAGAATGTTCTAAAGGACATGGATCAAGCCAAATCTAATCTTAGTCGTTGATTAGAGACTTAATCTCGGCCGTTTAAGACTCAACAAGAAAAGTATAAGAGGAGGCTTGAGGGTCAGTTGGAAATACACCAAGTTGATCAGTCAGTTCGATTCTCTGGAGCGGGGCTTGTTGAGAAAATTCGAACTAGTGGTCTGTTGTGGCGAGGGGTAGTGAGTACATAGCAGAGAGGCAGGGATAGTGCCAGAGGGTTAGCACAAAGACCAAAGAGGTTGATGCAGAGGCAGTTGGGGACTGCACAGAGGCTGAGAGGCTTGCGTGGGTGATGCAGAGGGTTAGAGAGCTAACACAGAGAGCCAGGAGGCTGACACAGAGGTTTCAGGAGTTGAGTTGAAGCTAGCAGGGCTGACGCAGGGCCAAGAGGAAGCGCCAAAAGGATTTTTCATTTAGGCAGACTAGAGTTGAGAGGCTGAATATCTCTCTAAGAAGAGGTATTACTGTCGTGTAACAATCTTTGTTGGGTGAGCCATTTCTGGCACCCTAGTTGTACTCAAGAATCTGCATAATAATAAAACCCTCAGAACTGCTTCACTGGTTTTCCCGCATTGGAATTTTCGGGGACGATTGCCCAAAAATAATGGTGTCCCTTTTGTGTTTGTTTCAGTATTTCAGTTGATGATCTGTATATGAGTTAAACGCATTTCAGTTGATGATCTGTATATGAGTTAAGGCTGCATGCGTTTATTTCAGTGTTTTTATTTATAAATAACTTGTTAATGGAATAAACAAGTAGGAGAAATAAACCAGATAATGCAGTAGGGATTTCTAACGTGTCAGACTTAGAAATTTCAACATGGTATCATAGCGTTGCAGATCACAAGAGAATTGAAGGCACCAATAGATATCGGAAATTTGCAGTAGTAGTAGCTGTCCCGAGAGACAGCGCTGCTCCTAAGCAGAAGGTAGCAGAGAAGAAGTGACGCAGAGGGCATGTGTCATCATTTTGAGCCAGAGAGAGGGCCAGCACAGAGGCAGAGAGAGGCAGAAGAGGCTCTCGAAGAGCCACGTCATCCTACTAAGCTAGGTCGGCTTGACACAGTTGGCCAAAGGAGCAGTTCAGCCTTTGCCGGGATTGTGCAGAGTTGGAAGACTCAGTTTCTTCAGTTGCCGGGGTCTAGGGAAGTTGTGGGCAAATTGTGGATTGGGAAGCTGGTGGGGTGCTGGTTCTTTCGAAGTAGAACAATACCTAATGAGACAAAACCAAGGTAGAGGGAGTTGCTACCTTGACGGATTTCTAGCTAAGAAACCCAGATTCGAATTGCAGTTGCAAAGAGGATTGAAATGGAGCGGTTCAAGATTTGGTGGGAAGATTTCCAGCAGGGAAATTATGACTTAGAGGGAGATTTCTAGGAGGGAAGTCGAAACTCAGAGGGAGTCTAGAAGAAGAGCGTATATGGCAGTGAGCGGATTGAGGGACCAGGACAGGTTGGATGGGGCTTCCAACTTTGTCATCTGGAAGGCCAGGATCCTGGCAGTCTTGGATAGACATCGCATCAAGGGATTTGCCTTGAGAACCGTGGCTATCCCAGTCGACCTAGCTGATAATGGAAAGTATGAGGATGCAATGGCGAGGGAAAAGTGCATAATCCTTGATGGGGTCAAGGATCATGTTGTACCACATATTACCGAAAAGAACACAACAAAGGATATGTGGGATACTTTGACGACATTGTATCAGGGCACTTCCGTGCAACGGAAGATGCTATTGGAGAATCAGCTGCGGTCGTATCAGATGCAGAAGGGGGAGAAGATAGATCTATTCCTCCTTAGATTGTAGGAGATTCGTGACCAACTTACTTCCATAGGGACCACGTGGGATCAGGAGTTCATGGTGAGGACCACCCTGAATGCAGTCTCCGAGGAGTGGGAGACATTTGTCTAAGGCATTTTGGGCAGAGCTACTCTTCCAGGATGGGAAGAGATGTGGGCAGCTCTTCGCCAAGAAGAGATCAGACGATTGACTGAGTCGAGGAGTAGTGGGAAGGGAAGTCTAATCAAGAAAGAGAAGGAGGAGGATGCGGCTCTAACATCTCTGGGACAGCAGGGGAACAGGAAGAAGAAGGATATCTCCAAGGCGAAGTGCTTCCATTGTGGGGAGCTGGGTCATTATGCATCCCAGTGTCCGAGGAAGAAGAACAAGGGAGATGTAACGACCCATCTAAACTAATTAACTAATATAAAGTTTTAAACTTTATATTAAAACTGATATGATAAACTTCATATTAAAAAAAATAAATATGAGTTAAACTTTAAAAATAAATATGAATTAAACTTTATAATAAATATAAATTTAAACTTTATAAATATATAAAATTAAACTTCATAAAATTAAAGTTTATAATAAAAATAAAATTTAAAACCTTATGTAAAAGGTAACGCATCAACCAAACCTGGAATATAAACAAAGTACATAGATCAGATGGATAAATATCTGAGAGTGAAATGCATGCGGAGGCGTGTCGGGAGGAGGAAGAGCGGTGGCCGTAGGCGGGAGGGCGGCCACCGCCAAGCCTGCAATTATAAAACCACTGATCTGAGCCGATCAAGGGGAGGAACGCAGAAAAGAAGGAGGAGAAAATCAGGAGAGAAGGGAGGGCAAACCAGAGGAAGACAATTGACCAAGGGAAGAGCTTTAGGCATTCTGAGGTTCTGGGCACGGGGGACAGTGAGCTTCTGCGAGAAGCTTACTGGATTGAGCAGCCAGGCTCTGCTCAGTCTGGCTGGGTGGAATTGGTTTCCCGGTAATTGGATCAGAGTAACCACAACGCCATCAACTACACTAGAGCAACACCAGAGCAGGCAGCAGTTTAGGTAGGTGTTCAAAATCCCTTACGGTTACTGCATTTCAGTTTTGGTTCTTACTGTATTTCAGTTCTGGTTCTTACGGTATTTCAGTTAATGGTCATTATAGGAGAGGCTTTCGACTCCAAGGCAACTTCGGCTAAGGCGGAGAAAGAAGTCGAGAGTGACGACGACTGTGCCATGAGTGCTCATGCATCTCTAGAGAAGAGGTGGGAAGACATAGAGCTGTAATTGAGAGGACTACAGAAGAGGGGCATGATCCTTGAGGTACCCAAACTCTTGGATCACATCTAGCTACGGGAGCCCTTAATGATAGTAGCAGGATGACAGATGTCGGGTAGAAGCAAGATGCAATGGAGCGACAAGGCAGTGCTTGGATACAGAAATCTGAGGCAATGCAGTGTAGGTTGCAGCAGTGCGAGAGGCAAAGAGGTGTATGCAGTAGCGCAGTGACAACAGAGGGAGCACACGATAGCAGCAGAGGCAACTTCAGTTTAATGAGGATTCCAAAGTGACCGGGATGTCAGGCTTTGGGAAGATCAGTTAGTTACTTCTCGGTAACTGAGTTGCAATGCAACATTTAACACTGGCAGTGCCAGGGGTAGATGGGCAGTATATTGAGAGGAAGCTACAGTACAAATGTAGTAGTTGCAGTGGCAATGTCATGGGCAATAGTACAGGAAGCAGCAGTGCAGATGATGTGAGGCAACAGGCGAAGCATCAACATAGGTATCGGTGCGGAAGGATCAATGTGATGTTTCAGTGGTGGAGCATTACTAGAGCACATTCCTTGCTAAGAGGGAGTGTTGATTTGTGGTAGCATCAGATGTGCTCTAGCCATTAAAATTGGTGGAGAGGCTAAGGCACATAAGATCTCTAAGACCCATAAATGGTTTGGGGAAATTCCACTCGGTTCGAGAGATATTAAAATAATTAATATTTTTAATGGGGTTCGTAAGTCTAAACTTAGGAAAATTAAAATATAATGGGTATTAATATAAAACTGGGTGAGAATGTTCTAAATGACATGGATCAAGCCAAATCTAATCCTAGTAGTTGATTAGAGACTTAATCTCTGCCGTTGAAGACTCAACATGAAAAGTATAAGAAGAGGCTTGAGGGTCAGTTGGAGATACACCAAGTTGATCAGCTAGTTCGATTTTCTGGAACGTAGCTTGCTGAGAAAATTCGAACTAGTGGTCTGTTGCAACGAGGGGCAATGAGTACATAGCAGAGAGGTAGGGGCAGTGCTATAGGGTCAGCGCAGAGACCGAAGAGGTTGACGCAGAGGCAGCTAGAGCTGTGCAGAGGCAACAAAAGCTACGCAGAGGCAACTAGGGACTACACAGAGGCTGAGGGGCCTGCATGTGTGATGCAAAGGTTCAGAGAGCTCATGCAGAGAGCCAGGAGGCTGACGCAGAGGCTTTAGGAGCTGAGCTGAAGCTAGTAGGGCTGACGCAGGGCCAAGAGGAAGCGTCGAAAGGATTTTTCATGGGGCAAACTAGAGCTGAGAGGTTGAATATCTGTCTCCGAGAAGAGGTATTACTACCGTGTAACAATCTCTGTTGGGTGAGCCATTTCCGGCACCCTAGTTGTACTCAAGAATCTGCATAATAATAAAACCCTAAGAACTGCTGCACCGTTTTTCTCGCATTGGGTTTTCTGGGGATGATTGTCCAAAAATAACGGTGTCCCTTGTGTGTTTGTTTCAATATTTCAGTTGATGATTTGTATATGAGTTAAGGCTGCAATTGTGTTTATTTCAATATTTATATCTATAAATAACTTGTTAATGGAATAAACAAGTAGGAGAAAGAAACCAGATAATGCAGTAGGGATTTCTAACGTGTAAGAGTTAGAAATTTCAACACATAGTCTAGGAAAGTCAAAGAGTCAAAGACATGTCAAGAGCCCTTCTTGAGCATATGTGTAAATATATATACTAGTCTAAAAGGCCTTCCAAGACAAGCACAATCCTCCAAAGACAAGCACGAAGATGTCTGCCAACAAAACGATGAAGAAAGGCAGTCATGTCTGCCTCAAGATAAATATAAAGGACATGTCGGCTCAAACACAGGGACAAACTACTATATAAAGGAGCTAGCACCCTCGCATTTGGACAGTAAGATCCTCGCACTCCTCTCTGAAATCTCGGTCAAGGTCAAGGTTACAGAATTCTCGAAAAAGGGTGCAGGACAATGTTTAGGTTAGGAGAAGGATCCCTCTGGCTTTTTGGATAAAGATGACTGCTGTACACACTCACATACTCTCACAACTTCGGATAAGGATGACCGCTGTACACACTCACATACTCTCACAGTTTCGGATAAGGATGACTGTTGTAGACACTCACATACTCTCACAATTGCGGATAATGATGACTGTTGTACATACATAGTTACATTCTCGGTCAAGGTGCAGTCATGATCCTAACATGGTCATGATCTCGGTAAAGGGTACGAGAATACAGTCATGATCTTGGTGGATCAAAAGGCAGCTCTCCAATACATATCTCAACATGGAAGATCTAGTTGATGAAGACTTCAGTGAAGGGACAGCAAAGATGTTGCAGCAGTAATGAAGTGATGCAGTAGTGATGGCCTCGATGGTGCAGCAATGAAGATGATCTCAACAGTGACAAAGAAGAGGATTGGTGTCTTGGTCTTGGAGTGGCCTAGTAGGTTAAGGATCATGGTCTTGGTATTCGTCAAGTAGAATCTCTATAAGAAGAATTTTGTGTGGGTTTTCCTCTCCAAGAGGGAGAGGTTTTGGACCTGGCAGAATGCCAACATCTTGTGTTCTTGTCTCTTGTATTTTGGTAACTGTTTGATGAAGTAAGAAATGCACACACTAATGATATCAAGATAAGATTGTGCTAACAAGCAAAAAGTTAAAATACCTCACAAATAGTTATCATGCTAAGAAGAATCACAGTGACTACATTTGCCCTAGATTCTTCAACAGGCCAGACCTTGCCAAGTCTGCCAATTCAAGCAGAAACATGCCCTAAAGTAGCTTAAAAGTGGTTCATACCTCTTTAAAGTTTGATTTGTTGAACAGTAATAATTCAATATGAGTTTCTTTACATTGTTTATCTTTCATATCAGATTTGGCACAGACATCCACTACCTCCCAACCGTCTTTCTCAAGTGGATATATTGGTGGTTTATGCTATTATTTCTAATTGGTTATCTTTGAAGTGTTTAATCTCATATTGGAATACTTGTGCATTTAGTTGTTATACATTTTGTGGATTCTTTGAAGTAAATCATAAGATTGCATGGTAAATAATTCACTAAGAGGTTAACTTGATCAAATAAGGATACATTAGTTGTTATGCATTTTGTGGATTCTTTGAAGTAAATCATAAGATTGCATGGTAATTAATTCACTAAGAGGTTTACTTAATCAAATAGGGATACCCTTATTGGCTTCTAGAAATTGGCCTAAAGTGAAGGGGAAATTGTGTTGAGGTGACAGTGGTTCATTTCCCAGCTTGTTGCGCCAAGTTAGTACCTGTGTTGGGACTTTTCACAAGGGTGCTAGTTTAAGCAATAACATGGGTGAGGCACACGATTCCATACTGTTGACACAATAAACATGTACATACATGCATGCATACTTTTAAGCTTTAACTATGGTAAGGACTTGTTTAAGATTCCACACTATTGACACAATAAAGATGCATATACATACATGCATTCATAAATTAAGTTTTAACTATGGTAGGGACTTTCTGCCTTATGTAATTTTGTATTTACTTGTATTATACTTTGAATTGGATTGGCCTGGAATACGCTTATTGGTGATCTTGCCATCTCACAGGTCCTAGAACCTATAGTTCATGGAAGAGGAAGAAAAGAAGACTCGCTGGATGACCTGTATTTTGGTGTACATGAGGAAGTGAACTATGCACGAAAGATTGAACCTTTGGAAGGTAGTACTTACCCTTTTCTATATATGTTGAAAGTTTATGTATACTTGTATATTGGTGTACAAAACGATGTAAAGTTAAACTATGCACGAACAATTGAGTCTTTGGAAGCTAGGACTTACTATTTTTTGTATATGTTGAAAGTTGATCTATGTAAAACTGTTCAAATCTGTAAAAGTCTTCTTGAAATGAAGTATATCCCTTAAATCCTTTGTAGGCATGCATGCATGAACTATTATAGTTGCATGTAAAGAGAATTAATAAAGCTTCTTTTGCATTATTTTAGCATGGAACTCCTTTGTAGGCTTTTCATAGATTTTCAGTGGACACATTTTCTTCATCTTTCTTGTCCTATTTCATACATCAAGATTCATGGCAAATATATGAATCCTATATGTAGGTAGACTTTCCAATTATGATAAGAACGAAGAGGAATTGAGAATCACATCACCTGTGGGGCTGTTATGATCTAATTGTCTTTAGCATACAGTCAATCTTGTTGCAGATAATTAATGCATTTCATGTTGAATTTTAGCCTTCAATGACTGGATGGGTTGTTGGCATTCTAGGAGCACAGTGGACAGGCATTGTGACTACTATTGCCATTGAGATGTTACGCTCTAACAAAGTGGATGCAGTTGTTTGTGTCCAAAGGTAATTGATTTGAGAACCTCGAACATGTTCAAGGAAGGATTTTTTTGGTCCAAAATAGCTATAATTTTAGTAATCTTTGCATGTCTCATTTATTGGTTTGTGGAGAATAATTTGTAGCCTATGACATTTGCAGTGATGCTGAAGATAGGTTTTCACCAAAGCCATTTTTGGCCAGGTTAGTGTATGCAACAGGGTACTTATTTGGAATAGAGATTAAGATATATTTGTAATAAATCCTCTCAATGTCTTCGATTTTTTTGTAGATAGCTATGTCTATGACTCTACATTGACCTCGTGGATGTTTGTCTCAAATGAGTTCCTTTGTACAAAAGAGCTTTGAGGATTTGGAAATTAGTTACGAATTGTTTAGAAGCATCAAAATACTTTTGTTATGTATTTCTGCTGGGCGTTTTTAACCTTAGATATTTAGATATTTTCTGTTATTAGATTTTTACAATGTAAAGATAATTCTGAAGGTGAGAAATAAAGCTCATTATTGACAATAAATATATTGGTGTTGGTGATAGGACACCAGAGGAAGTTCTTGCAGCAAGAGGAGTGAAGCCAACATTATCACCGAATCTGAACACGCTGGCTCTTGTAGAGGTACCTCTTTGTTATCTTTTTGAAGGGTATTTTTCTCTTTGTTATTTATTTTTGAAATTTCTTTCTTACCTGTAGGAATTAGTCTTATGAACCACAGAAGTCGATTATATGTTAGGAGAGGGAGATATTTAATCTATCTTGCATTCCTGTCCAAGCTGGAACAAGAGGTGCTTTACAGGGCCTTTTATAGGGAAGTAAAATGCAGAATAAATCATATATTGAAAGGCTGAACAATCTCATCCTATGGTTTATTTATGTTAATTTTAGTTAACAATGGTATGTTCTATGCTTAGTACAATTACTTCAATGTTCCTTTAGCAACCCAATGACAATTTCAAATTTTTCCAATAGCAATCACATTAACCATAAATCACATTGACAGTAACTGTAGATATTACATAAAAGTCAAGACAAGAGGACACCAGATTTGGCGGATGCCAGAGAAAAACCCCAATGTGGGAAAAAACCTTTGATCAATTCTTCTTATTGTTATATCAAATGTTCAGCAGAGAGAGAGTACAATAATACAAAGTCAAAGTCAAAATTGGCTTGCCAAATCACTGTCCAAAACAGCCCTGTAAAATCTGCATTACTGCTTAGTCAACAACACTCAAATCAACCCTAACTAGGAAGTCAACGGTGGTTAACGCGGAAGCAAACAGTCCACTTGGAGCTCGGTCAAACCCAGTCAAATTCAGCCTTTCTTGCTGGTCAAATTCAGCCCAAAATAGTCAACAAATCTGTGGTCAAACTTGGTCAACCCTGCAGTCAAACATACATGTGGTCAATGCAGGTCAAAGTCAACCTTTTGCCTCAGTTCTTGTGCCAAAAAATGCGGCCTGCTGAGACAGAAATTCACCCGAAAATCGAAGTCAAAGGATGCCCAGACAGTCAAAGTCAACGCTGGTAAAAGCTGGTCAAACTGCAGAAAAATTCTGAAATTTTCAGCCTTGTAATTCTGTCCAGAAATTTGACCTCCTTTGCCACACGTGTGAGAGAAAGAGAATGCCCAATAGCTGTATGAACCAATGAGAGAAGGAGAGAGAAGAATGTGTGAATGATAAGGATGCCAAATGAGGTGAGAGGTCACTTGTATTTATACAAGTCGTTGAAGGTGAGGTGACATGTCTCTTGGCCTTCATGAGCCTACATGATGATGTGTCTGACCTGAACAATTTGCACAAGATGTGGACATAAATTCAAATACACACTTCTGCTTGACCAAATTAGACGATCTTTATATCAATTTTGGTCCTCTTGAAAAGAGGAATTTAACGCAATCAACATCTTCATCAAATGAGCTATCCCAAGGTGTAATTTGGCCCTAGTTGCCAATTTTAACAATTTAAGGAAATTTTACTCTTGATGTATGTTCCCCCAAAATGAATGTGTTTATCAATGCTCATAAAGCCAAAAAAGCCAGGTTCTCACTTGGTGTGAAAGTGCTAAAGCAAAAATTGTGAGACCTCAAGGGCCATTTAGACAAACTACCAACTGTCACCATAGTAGCCTTGCTTCCCTCTTTAGACTAGATGAGCTCTAGCCTAGGGGGAAAAACCTATGGTAAACTATGCTCAAGATGTTCCACCAAGAGTTGTTATATATTGGAACAATTGGCAGCAACAAAGAAAAAGCAAGCCTAATAACTCATCTATACAGAAAAATTCAAGGGTTGTTCTGAACAGTCATAGAATGACAGAGGATATCTGAAGTAAATTCTTGACAGCAAAGGTGATACACACAATTTTGTTTGCACAAAATTGGGAATAATCAAGTGGAAACGGTGTTCTTTCAGAGCATAACCTAGCCAACAGTCCTTGCAATGTCCTAGTTAAAAGGGTGCTGTGGATCTTTGAAATACAACGAGGATAGAGGATTTCCAAATCTATGAGTGCTGCAATCAATTCTACCATGACTTGAGAATGTGTCATATCTGATCCTCAACTTTCCTCCTTTGTTGACTTTAATGGCTAGTAAGAGGGTTGACCTAGCCACTTGGCTAGATCTTCGACGCCCTTGAGAAGTGAGGATTTTGCAACTTGGGTTTTGTTTGACTAATTTTTTACATAACTTTTGACGTCAAGTGATGATGTCATCATGCAATAAATGATGATCTCCAATGTCCTAGGGAAATTAGAAATCTGCCACCTGGGTTTTGTCCAACTCATTTTGTAGACAACTTTTGATGTATTGCATGTCTCATTCTTTCAAGACCTACCCTTATTATGCCACTTGGATGCCTCATATACTATTGGATCACCTTCGGCTGCCATATCTTGATGTTTTCACATTTTGTAAATATTTCAATGTGGCATGTCATCTAGATTTTTTGTTGAGCATTTTGAGATCAGTTGATTTTTTGCCTTCCGAGACCACATGCATTAGGAAATGTGTATTGCCTTAGAGAACATGAACATGTAGAAAAATTGTGAGACAGCCATGTTAAGAACTATCTGAGGAATACACACCATGTTAGTTTTTTTAGCATTGGATGTGTTCTAGCTTTGAAAGTTTGTGGAGAGGCTAGAATGCATGAGATCTCGAAAACCTAGAAATCATTTATGGAAATTCCGGCTAGAAATGATGTAATTAGATTATTAGTTTGTTTTTAAATATTTCCTAAGTCTAAACTTAGGGAATATGATTAATTAATCAGAATTAATTAAGGCGTGAATGATCTAGAAACTCACACGGATCGACTTCAAGATGATCCTAGCCATCGATTAAGATCTAATCTTGGTCGTTGAAGTCTCAACAGAGGATTATAAGAAGAAGTCGATGGGGCTTGGAGAAATCATTTGAGCAGTTCGATTTCATGAGAAGATCGATTTCTTGAGTAGCAATAGTCAGTTGCTAGAGAGAGAGCAAGTGAGATCGAATCAGTGGGAGAGGGTCAAGGACAGTGAAGCCAGAGGAAGGATTCCAGTTCCGATGAGTGCATTTGCAAAGAGGCAAGTGAGCCACAATGACGCTGATGTAGAGCAGCGCAGTAGCCTGTAGAGGCAATTTCGAAACTGCTGGGGAAAGCTGAGTTTCAGTGATAGAAGCTGGGCAGAGGTTCCAGAGGCTAGGAGAGACATTTTCCTAGACAACAGCAGGCCAAACGACTTGAGGAGAAGTTGGTTCGAGTTGAGCGCAGAAGTGACCGCACGAGGGTGATGCAGTGGCTGCGTAGAGCTAGTTTGGATGGTTCAATTTGAGCTAAGGTTAGAGTCTGAATTTGCCTGTGGAGTGAGGAAATTCCTCACTAGATTTTTCTTGCCAGTTTTTCTCTGTAGGATTTCCAGTTTCGGCATCCAGTTGTACTTAGATTATTTCACTACTACATAATAATAAAACCCTCAGTCGTTGCACCAATTTTCTCATGTTGGGTTTTTCCGGGGACATTGGTCCAAAAATAGCTGTGTAAATTTATGTGTGTGTGCTAGCATTTCTTCCAACGTTTATTTCTTTTGCAGTTTTATTTGTGTAGGTTGCAGTGTGATTGATTCAGTGTTTGCTGTAGCAAATAGTAAATAAATTGTTGAAAATTGATTTACCAATTAGGAGAATTATTTCCAATTGCTGCAATAGGATTTGGGTTTCCAAATTTTCACACACCAAGGCCAAGGCCAAGGCCACAGATAGACTCAAAGCCACATATAGACTCAATGACAAAGAACTATGTGGTAAGCTATAGGTGTACCTTGATGCGGCCTAGACTAGCCCATACACAGGTGATCACCCCTACATAAACCAAGGCTCCCACAACCATGAGTCTAAATGCAATCCATCTAAAGTCCTCCAAACCTATCCAAGATGAAAGGAACTATGGACATAACTCACAAAGATCGGCCATGGCCGACCATCACACGCTTAGGATACCTAGATATAAAGACTCACATGGTTTTTACAAGGCTTTGACTTGTGACCTTGGGATTATGATGGTGATAATGCAAAGTAAAAAGATGTATGTATGTACCCTTGCTGACATGATGGCTAACAACTGACTCCAATTGTGGAACACATGCTCTACCCTAGAGGATGTCAGAACCACAAAATCTTCCACTTATCGCCTGAAACAATCTCACACATTAGGCGTAAGATACTAGTAGGGTGGAAGACATGAAGTCTTAGCCCTTCCTGACATGGAAATAAATCAAAATGAAATAACAACTAACTAAAGAAAACTGCATAACTAATGTGGTGGAAATAACATAAGGAAGACATCATATAACTAATCTAGTAAGCATGGATAATATTACATCAATGAAATGAAACCACATAACACAATTTTGGGATTGTGAAAATGGATTTGTGATAAATGAAAACAAAACATCAAAACTATGCTCATGCTAAAGAAATTATTCATCCTATCCTACTCTAATCTAAGAAAGATGAAGTATGTTAAGTAAAATCATATAACCAATGCAACCAACAAATAAACTTATCATTACCTTAGATTTTACCTTTTTGCTTGGTTGGTAAGCAAAATAGTGAAACATTAAACCCGAGAGAAGTATACTTTGGAACTTCCTTCATGGCTTGGACAACTCCTACAATGGGATTATCATTATGTGGAAGAAAATCGAAGAAGTATGAAGATTCGCCTATATTATTGCAAGCTTTTTTGATCCACAAATCAATAGGGTTAATATAATAGTCTTTCTCGTTGAAAGGATAAGGCCACTTATCACTATTCTTTATTGCATTGGTAAGCAAGGGAGGTTTGTTAAAATTGGCAACTAGGGCCAAACTCCATGTGGGTCATCTTATTTATGGCAGCTGATATTTTTCTTGGATCCCTCTCATCGAGAGTTGTAGGATTGAGCTAAAAATCATCCGATTCCGATAAGTATTCATGGAGTTATGAATTTATTTGCATTATAAGACAATTCATTAAGGTTGGCCAACAACCAAATAAACCACACATGTGCTCAACGTTTTAGTATAAATAGAGGTGGCCTTCAAGTCATTTCAACCCACTTGGGATCTCTTCCTCTCTCTACTTGTCTTTGGGTTTTAGTAGGAGGAGAGATCCTAAGGAATAACGTTGCCCTGATCCAGAGGGCAGAAAGTCAGAACTGCTGAAAAAGTCGGAAATGCCGGAAAAGCCGGAATTGCCGGAAAAGCCGGAAAAGCCGGAATTGCCGAAAAAGCCGGAATTGCCGGAAACGCTGGCACTGCCAGGAAAGCCGAAAAATTCGGAAAAGCCAGAACTACCGGAAAAGCCAGACAAGCCAAAAATGTCGGAAACGCCGGAACTGCTAGAAAAGTCGGAAAAGCCGAAAATGCCAGAAAGCCGGAATTGCCAGGAAAGCTGGAAAAGCTGGAATAGCTGGAAAAGCCAAAAAGCCGGAATTGTTAGAAAAGCCGGAAAAGATGGAACTACTAGAAAAGCCGGAAAAGCCGGAAATGCCGGAACTGCTGCAAATGCCAGAAAAGTCGGAATAGCTGGAAATGCCGGAAAGCTGGAAATGCGGGGAAAACCGGAACTGCCGGAAAAGCTGGAAATGCTGGAAAGCCGGAGATGCCAGGAAAGCCGGAACTGCCGGAAAACCCGGAACTGCCAGAAAAGCCGGAACTGTTGGAACTGCCAGAAAAGCCGGAAATGCCGGAACTGCCGGAAAAGGCGGAAATGCCAGAAAAGCCGGAACTGCCGGAAAAGCTGGAACTGCCGGAAAAACTGGAACTGCCGGAAATGCTGGAAAAGTCAGAATTGCCAGAAAAGTCGGAAAAGCCGTAAATGCCAGAATTGTCGGAAAAAGCCGGAATTGCCAGAACTGTCGGAATTGCGGGACCAATCAGTTTTGCCGGGAACAGCCGGAACTGCCAGAATTGCCGGGAACTGTTGAAACAGCCGGAACATCTGTCTCTGAAGGAGAGCAACATGCAAGGGACAACTAACTAACATTGGGACAGTTGTATGGTACTTAGCAGCAAATACACCAAACATGCAATGTTACAGCTAGCATGCAAGGGACAACTAGCATGCAACAACAAGCATGCTAAGGACAATAAGCATGCTAGGGACAACAAGCAAGCAAGGGACAATAAGCAAGCAAGGTGCAGCCAACACATAGGTCAGGATGGCAACATGGTGCAGCAATGGCACATAATGCAGTACAGTGATGGGTACAGTCATGATTAATGAAGTGTGATGAGATGCAACATAGTGATGATGGGTGCAGCATGGTGCAGTGCGGTGAGGTGCAGCATGATGATGAAATGCAGCACAACGATAGGTGAAGGAGTCACCTTGGACAATTAATTGAAGCAACATGCCTTCAACTGATCTCATGTATCATCTTCTTAGAGATGATCTATGCTCTTATCTAGATAAGTCAAAGTGTTGACTTTTGTTGTAAACGTACTCTCTCTCTCTGCTGAACTATTGAAGAACATATAAGAAGAATTGATCAAGGGTTTCCCCACATTGGGGTTTGTCCCTGGCTAGTGCCACATCTTGTGTCCTCTTGTCTTGACTCTTGGCTTGTCTTCTGCGATTTATGTTTATGTTCTATCTGCAGTTTACTTTAATGCTGATGTGATTGCTAATCTAGAAAAGATATGGAGCTAACTGTGAAAATTGAAATAAATTGCTCTAAGCATAGAACATACCTAAAATTAACAAGGCTTTGCTTATGGCTCCAACTGGAACCTGCACATTGACTGCTACCCTTCCTGGGAAAATTTTGAATAGGGTTTGTGCTCTATTCACATAGAAGCACAAATGATGAGAAAATTCATGAAAATTTAGAATATATTGAAACCCGCAATTTACGATTGATTGCTTTGGCCTGTAAGGCTGAAAGCTCATGAAATATGTTTGGAATTGAAAATGTTGTGGCCTGCATATTGTTGCTAGGTTGAGATCCTTACTATCAAATGGGTCTTTGTACACATGAGTGTGAGAATTCTTTTGCAATTAATTTGGTAATATTCTCCTCATCCGGGTAGAATCTCTCCAAACGATTTATGGGTTTTGGATATCTCATGTGCTTTAGCCTCTCCACCAATTTTCATGGCTAGAGAACATTTGATGCTACCAAAACGTAACAACTAAGCGTGGCTTATATATACACCTTTTCTCATGTCCTTTAGGCCGACGTGATTACTTGTAGTTAGGCCGACTTCTTCTAGTAGTTTCTTGCATCATTGTAGGCTGACTTGAAGAGGATAATGCTGGAATTTCTAAGTCTAACCCGTTAGAAATTTTCCTGCACTATCTGGTTTATTTCACGTACTTGTTTAATTACTTAACAAGTTATTTAACCATATAAATACTGAAAATAAACACAAGTACAGTTTCAACCATCTACAAATCATCAACTGAAAGAATAGACAAACACTCAAGGGACACCGTTATTTTGGACAATCGTCCCCGGAAAAACCCAACTTGGGAAAACCGGTGCAGTAGTTCTGAGGGTTTTATTATTAAGCAACTTTTCTTGTGTACAACTAGGTGCTAAACTTGCTCATCCTATAGAGAAATCTATCTGGCGATAATACCTCTCTTTGGAAGCAGATATTCTGCAAGTCTGCTCCACGAAACTCTCTCCAACGCTTCTCTGAGGCTCTGCGTCAGCCTAGAACCCTCTGCGTCAGCCTACAGATGCTCTGCGTTGCCTATATAGCCCTTTGCGTCACCCACGCAGGCCCTTTGGCCCTCTGTGCAGTCACTCTGGCCCTCTGCGTGGCTCCTGTTGGCTCTGCGTCTGCCTCTCTGCCTCTGCGCTTGTCTTGCGACACTATCTTTGCCTCTTTGCTATGCACTCACTATCCCTTGTAGGAATTTATAGGGTAAGTTCCTTAGATAGAACACCAAGGGACACCACTCACAAACAGATCACAGCTGAGTACACCAATATTCTTGACGTGGTTAAAACCCTCAAAGAGGGAAACAGTTCATGGCCTGAGCCAACGCGGCCACTTCAGGCAATTTATTAATGTAAAAGAAAGAAACTTTACATATGCTTCTCTCATGAATGGTCGCCTTACAAATGACCCTCCATGCTCTTCAAATAGAGATCATGGACCAATCGGGCGTTAAGCCACAGATCAAGTGTCGGTAATACCGAGGAGAGAATGAACCATCGGATCACTTCATGTCTAGAACATATCGTGACCGTCAGATTGTAAGTTACAAAAATACATAGTAAAGACACACACTTTACCTAACTCTACACTAGACCAAGTTATGCTTAACTATTTCCTATGTGTCGGAATATCCTAACATCCCCCCTTAAGAACAACTTGGGATAGGATTGAAGGATGTACAAATATGACACAATAGGAGAAGGAAGGAGGCATTAGAGCCTATCCCCCCTTAGTGACAACTTCCTGAACTCCAACCATAAATCGAAGTTTAGTAAACTTCGCCTCTGTGAGAGCCTTTGTAAAGATGTCTGCAACTTGATCATCGGTTGAACAATATTGCACTTCAAGAACATGGTCATGAATGAGATTTCCGATGAAGTGCATGTGTAGTTCAATGTGCTTGCTGCGCTGATGTTGGATTGAATCTTTGCATAGTTGAATGGCACTTTGATTATCACACCAAAGTGTAGTCGGATGCTGCTGCTGAAAGCCAAACTCTGACAGGATTTGACGAAGCCACAGGGCTTCCTTACTAGCTTCTACGGTGCCACGATACTCTGCTTTTGCTGAAGAAAGAGAAATGGCACTTTGTTTCTTGCAAGCCCATGTAATAGGTCTAGAACCAAGAGTGAACACATAACCTGCAGTAGATTTTTGATCATCAGGGTCACCAGCCCAATCGGAATCAGTGAAACCAACCAATATAGGAGATGCTTTTGCACTGTAATGAATCCCAAACTGAACTGTACCTTGAACATAACGAAGTATTCTTTTAGCTGCTTTCCAATGACTTCATGTGGGTTTTGCATAAACCGAGCAATAAGGCCAACAACAAAGGAAAGGTCAGGAGTGTTATGGGTTAGATACAAAAGTTTTCCTAGAAGCTGACGGTATAAGATAGCATCAACTTCAGGGGAAGTACAAGTGTCTGAAAGTTTGGCTCTAGACTGAAAGGGAGAAGGGGTTGGCTTACAGTCTTCCATGTGAAAGTGGTGCAGAAGATCACAGGCATACTTGGATTGGGAAAGGGAAATACCTTCCTTAGATTGCAAGACTTGAAGACCAAGAAAATAATGCAAGTGTCCTAAGTCTGTCATTTCAAACTGCTTTTTAAGGCTAGACTTCACATGGTTTATAAGGTTGAGATTGCTACCAGTAAGGATAATATCATCAACATAAAGAACAAGAATGATAAGAGACTTACCCACTTTGTTGGTGTAGACAATATTGTCAAAATGACACCTAGAAAAGCCAGTGTCTAGAAGAAAGCTATCCATTTTGGCATACCAAGCTCGAGGGGCTTGCTTGAGACCATAAAGGGATTTCTTAAGCCGACATACAACGCTGGAGTCTGTTTGTATAAATCCAGGAGGTTGTTCCATATAGATTTCTTCATGCAAGTCCCCATGCAAGAAGGCAGATTTAACATCCATCTGATGGACTTCCCATTTGAAAGAGGTAGCAAGGGAAAGAACAAGGCAGATAGAGTTCAATTTGGGAACAGGGGAGAAGGTTTCAGTATAGTCAATGCCTTCAACTTGTGAAAAACCTTTAGCAACAAGACAAGCTTTATGTTTATCAACTTTTCCATTTGGTCAAAACTTGGTTCTGTAAACCCATTTGCATCTTACAAGTTTTCGTCCCTTTGCGAGAGGAACAAGATTTCATGTATCATTTGCCAATAATGAACGATATTCTTCATTCATAGCTGCGTCCCAATCTGGATGGCCTGAAGCTTCTGTAGAGGTGTTAGGATCATAATTTGCTGAAGCTTGATCCAGTAAAGAAGAGGCTCTATCAAACTGAGAATGTGTATGTCGTTGATTTGTAGGATCACCTGCAAGTGCACCTGCTGCATCCCGAGTAGCACGGATCCATTTTGGAAGCTAAGGAGCTGAAGGAGGATCCCGAGAAGGTGGGAAAGGATTGTCATCCTCGCTGTCATCATCTGAAGAAGAAATATTTTCAGAAGTAGAAGGGATAGAGAGAGGTGGCACATCCGCCGAACTAGGCTTGTAGGCCGATATATTTTCAGCAAACTTTACATCTCTTCTAATGATAACATTTTTGGATTTAGGTGGAAGAAGTCTATATCCTTTGACATCTTCAGAATATCCAACAAAAATACATTTTTCACTCTTAGGTTCTAAGGCTTTATGTTTCTCATCTGGAATATGGGCCCATGCTTCACTTCCAAAAACATGAAAGTGACTTACATCTGGTTTAATTGAACTCCATGCTTCTTCTGGAGTGATATTCTTTAAAACCTTAGTAAGAGTGCGATTTACTATGTAATTTTCACAGTTAATTGCTTCTGCCCAAAAATTAAGACTAAGTCCTTTAGATTGAAGCATACAATTAGCAATTTCCTTTAAGGTGCGATTTTTCCTTTCAGCTACACCATTTTGTTGTGGAGTATATGGAACAATATGTTGCATTTGAATTCCATGCTTAGTGCAAAAGTTGATGAATTTGTTGTTAACATATTCTCTGCCATCATCAGATCTTAGCTTAAGAATTTGATGTCCAGATTGTTTCTCAACAAAGGCCTTAAAGGCCAAAAACATGTTAAATACTTCACTCTTGAGTTTTAAGAAGTATACCTAAGTGCGTTTGGAGAAATCATCAATGGAAGTTAAGAAATACTTGTAGCCAGAGAATGAAACAACTGGAAGTGGACCACATAACTCACTATGCACAAGCTGTAAAGGGGCCGAGGCGTGCCAAGAGGCACATTTTTCAAAACTATCCCGATGGTGTTTTCCAAGTACACATCCGGAACAAACACCATCTCTGCAAGATACCATAGGAAGACTGGTCACCATATTTTCTTTACATAGATTTTGAAGGGAGTGATAGTTTAAGTGACAAAATCGCTCATGTCAAAGTTTGCTCACTTCATCATTATGAGCAACAAATATCGAGGGAAGAGTTGATGACCCAAAGTTGTTAAACTTATACAACCTTGTAGAATCATCAACAATTCCAGTAGCTAAAGTCTGTCTAGGATCTCTTAGGTCCTTAATTACAACATCGTGATGTGAAAATTCAATGGTTTTACCCTCACCTGGATGAGTTATTTGATATACAAATAGAAGGTTGCAGGATAAGGTTGGAACACATAATACATCATTAAATTGACCATTGTCTAGATGAATAGTTCCAGTTTCTACAACACTAAGAGATCTATCATCACCAACATATATATTTTTGGTGTTACAATCATTTAAAGAAGAAAACATGGCTTTGTTTTTGGCCATGTCATAAGAAGCTCCAGAATCAATGAGCCACACAAGAGAATGAGAAGAAGAAGTTACATTTAGTGCATAACTAGACCAAGATGCTTGACAACCACATGCAGAAAGTGGTATTCTTGAAGATGAAGTTGAAGTTGAAGAGTGCTCCAAATGGATGTTATGCTTCTTCATTGTTGCTTCCGAGGCTTCCATCTTCTTAAAGCATTTGGATTCTAAGTGGCCATCTCGATTACAAAAGTTGCAATGTCTATCAATCTTCTTCCCTTTGTTTTTATTTGCCTTATCGTTTTGTTGAATTGATTTTTCATTTTGTTGAGGCTGAAAGTGCTTAGGACCCTTGTTTGGTTTAGGACCTTTCTTTTTAGGATACTGCTTCTTAGGATTCTTTGAATTTGGTCGTTGTTGGGCTGTTAGAAGAGTTTCTAGTATTAAGAAGACCAAGTTGTAAGAGTTTTTCTTGTTCTCTTATTAAAAAATCACAAGAGACATCAAAAGAGGGGGACTTGTAGGCTTGTCCTCGAGAAATAAAGGCTTCTCTAGTAGAATGGAAGGTGGAAACAAACTTAGAGTAGGCTGGTCCTAACTTAGTAAGAATGCAATAAATAAGGCTACCATTTTCTTTCTTCACCGTAACACCTTCCAAGAGAAGTCTAAGGGTCTTGAATTTGGACAAAAAATTTTCAATGGAAGAAAAATTATTGGGGTCCAACGTAAGCAACTCATTTTCAAGTTTATGGGCTCTAATTTCATTTTTAATTCCAAAAACTTTATTGAGCTATTTCATTGCTTCATTAGGGGTATCAAGTTCTGCGATATGGAATCTAAGGTCTGGAGAAATAGACATCCCTATCAACCCACGTGCTTGATCTTGCTTATTTTCCCATTTGATTGCCTTATCTTCATCTATAGGTTTACATTCTTGGCTTGCGGCTATTCTATAAAGACCTTTACTTCTAAGTAAATCCTCCATGTAGGACACCCATTGAAAGTAGTTGGTGCTGTCAAGAGTAACTTGGCATGGGCTTACCATTTTAACAGAAACTGAAGCTGTTGATGCTGAAACTAAGTGTTCCAATGGAAATATTTCAAAAATTAGGCCGATTAAAAAAAACGGATTCCGGATGAAGAAGTTATGGCTTTTTGAAGAAAAGTTGTTGAAGTTGCCGATGAAGTACGTGAATGTGTGGAAGTGAATGATAATTTTATATTTAAAAAAAAAACTCCCCTCTTTCCTAACTTAATCTAATTAGTTCACTTAAAAAAAATTATGTGACCTACTTTTATAAATAAGTGAAAGTCACTTTTACAATGGTACTTTATGAGCTACCCACTAAATTGTAACTTAAATAAAAGATAAAGAGACTTTAGAATTATAAGTGACTTACTTTTTATAATGGTTGAGAACACTTTTACATAAAGTAACTTTAAAACATAATTTACATGTGCTTTCTGAAAAAGTAACTCAACAAAAAGAAAGACTTGAACCTAGGACCTTTATTCTCATAAAGTAACTTTGGAGCAAGTGAGTTAGTTTAAAAGGTTAGTAATCTTTGGAAAAGAGGAAGGGTTTTTTTTAGTCACTGAAGCTTTGGGTTGCGTACTTACTTGAGAAAGCCCTTTTTTACCTACAAAACAAAAAAACCACACAATCCAAAACGGACATGCAAAAAAAACAAACGTTATGGCTTGAAGTTAGATTTCGCTAGAAACTAAATATTTTCCTCCATGTTTCTGATTTTCTGAGATCACACTAAGGTGCGGCGGAAAAGAGCATACGCATGAGAAAAATCCTTCCTTCTTGTTTCTGATTTGCCCAGATCGCACAGAGTCGTGGGGAAAAGAGCATACGCAAAAATGAAAGGTATAGATTCGGTAATAAAAAATAGAAATATAAATAAACCGAAATAAACAAAGAGATAAATAACTAAAACTGCAAATAAAGACTGTATACCTCCGGATCTTAAACATGACATAGCTAGGGCTACCAGAAACCTTTTTGCGTGAAGCGAAAGGGGTTCCTCACTGGAACAGATGCTCCTAACACAATAGAGCAGTCCTCTCAGCCAGAAAGCGGCTAGAAACAATAGATCTAGGAAACAACAATCGGATGCAGTTGTACTGGCTTCAGATTTGGATCACCAACGCATGCGGCCCTCAAATAGCTTTGATACCATGTAGGGATTTACAGGGTAAGTTCCTTAGATAGAACACCAAGGGAAACCACTCACAAACAGATCACATATCAGTACACCAGTATTCTTGACGTGGTTAAAACCTTCAAAGAGGGAAACAATCCACGGCCTGAGCCAACACAACCACTTCAGGCAATTTATTAATGTAAAAGAAAGAAAATTTACATAAGCTTCTCTCATGAACGGTCACCTTACAAATGACCCTCCATGCTCTTTAAATAGAGATCATGGACCAATCAGGTGTTAAGACACAGATCAAGTGTCGGTAATACTGAGGAGAGAATGAACCGTTAGATCACTTCATGTCTAGAACATATCGTGACCATCGGATTGTAAGTTACAAAAGTACATAGTAAAGAAACACACTTTACCTAAGTCTACACTAGACCAAGTTATACTTAACTATTTTCTATGTGTCAGAATATCCTAACACCCCTCGCTGCAACTCTGATCACTGGTTCGATTTCTTTTAGCAAACCCCACTCTAGAAAATCGAAAAAGATAATCAATCTCTGGTGTGTCTCGAACTGACCCTCAAGCCTCCTCTTATACTTTTCCTGTTGATGAATCAACGACCAAGATTACATCTCTAATCAATGGCTAAGATTAGATTTGGCTTGATCCATGTCATTTAGAACCTTCTAACCCATTTTTATATTAATACCCATTTTTATTTTTATTTTCTTATGTTTAGACTTAGGAACCCATTAAAAATATTAATTATTTTAATATCTCCTTCACTGGGTAGAATTTCACCAAACCATTTCTGGGTCTTGGAGATCTCATGTGCTTTAGCCTCTCCATCAATTTTCATGGCTAGAGCACATCCGATGCTACCCCAAATCAACACTCCCTCTTAGCGAGGAATGTGCTCTAGTAATACTCCACCATTGAGCATCACCCTGATTATTCGGCACCAGTACCTTTGTT
This sequence comes from Pinus tabuliformis, assembly GCA_031772625.1. Lineage (NCBI taxonomy): Eukaryota > Viridiplantae > Streptophyta > Pinopsida > Pinales > Pinaceae > Pinus > Pinus tabuliformis. The sequence continues at coordinate 750,017,835 of CM062819.1, forward strand.
GGTGTTTGGCCTTCCTGCCCAACATCCTCTACACTGCTGCCCATGGCTCTACCACTGCCACTGCTACATCTATACGGTAGCTCCCTTTGCATCCGTGCTACTGCTGGTCCTTCCCAACACTGCATCTGCACTACAGCTCTCTCTCGTCATGTTGCATCGTGCTGCCCATAGCACTACCACTGCTACTGCTGCAATGCAACTCAGTTACTGAGACGATGGTAACTGATCTACCCAATGACTGACATCCTTGTTTGGCTAGAACCCCTCCTGATGCTGAAGTTCTCTCTGCTGCTATCCTATGCTCCTTCTGCTACCTCCGCGCTGCTGCAACAAATTTTGTGCCTCTTGCACCGCTGCAACCCTCTATGTGCTCCCAGGGACTACTGCACTTTAACACTCTCTGTCGTTCCATCTGCATCCGTTTCTAACGACATCCGCCATCCTGCTACTGTCACTTCAGGGCTCTCATAGCCGAATATGATCCAAGTGTTTGGGTACCTCAAGGATCCTGCCTCTCATCTTCTGTAGTCCTCCTGACTACAGCTCGATGTCACCCCACCTCTTCTCTAGAGGTACATGAGCTCTCATGGCACAATCGTCATCATCCTCTACTTCCTTCTCCGCCTTCGCTGGCGCTACCTTGGAGTCAGACGCCTCTCCCTTATTCTTCTTTCTAGGACACTGGGTTGCATAATGGCCCATCTCCCCACAGTTGAAGCACTTAATCTTGGAGAGGTCCTTTTTCTTCCTCTTACCTTGCTGCCCCGCAGATGCCAGAGCCGTATCCTCTTCCTCCTCTTTCTTGACCCGGGCTCCTTTGCCACTACTTCCCGCCTTGCTCAGCCATCTGATCTCTTTTTGGCGAAGAGCTGCCCACAGTTCTTCCCAATCTGAAAGATTTGCTCTGCCAAAAATTCTTTGGACGAATGTCTCCCACTCCACGGAGACTGCGTTCAGGGCGGTCCTCACCATTAATTCTTGATCTGGCGTGGCTCCTATGGAAGTTAGTTGGTCCCGGATCTCTTGCAACCTGCTGAGGAAGTGATATATCTGCTCCCCCTTCTGCATTTGATATGACCACAACTGATTCTCCAGTAGTATCTTCCCTTGCATGGAAGTGCCCTAATACAATGTCGTCAAGGTGTCCCACATCTGCTTTGCCATATTCTCCTCGGCAATATGCTGAACCACATGATCCTTGACCCCATCAAGGATTATGCACTTTGCCTTGGCCATCACATCCTCATACTTTGCGCAGGCCTTGATGCGATGTCTATCTAGAATATAGAGGATCCTCGCCTTCTAGATGACAAAGTTGGACGTCCCATCCAACTTGTCTTGATCCCTCAGTTCGTTCATGGCCATTTCTGCTCTTCTTTTCGACTCCTCTGAGTCTCAACTTCCCTCCTAGAAGTTCTCTGCTAGACTCCCTTTGAATCTCGATTTCCCTCCTAGAAATTCTCTTGCCAACAATTGAATCGCACCTCCTCGATCTCCTTTGCTCCTGCAATATTGATATGGATTTCTTGGCTAGAAATCTGCCTATGTAGCGACTCCCTTCTACCTTGGTTCTGTCCCGTTAGGCACTGTATTGCCTCAGCAGCAACAACACCCCACCAACTTCACACTCCACAATCTGCCCACAGCTTCCTATGCCCTAGCAATTGAAGAACTGAGCCTATAGGCTCTGCGCAATCCCGACAGTGGCTGAATCGCTCCACTATCCAATTGCGTGACTCCTACCTGGTTGAGTAGGATGACATGGCTCCTTGTGAGCCTCTTCTGCCTTCCTCTGCCTCTGCGTTGGCCTCTCTCTGGCTCGAAATGATGATGCAGGCCCTTCTGCGTCACTTCTTCTTTGTTGCTTCTTGCTTAGGAACAACTTCTGTCTCTCGGGACAACTGCTTTTGCTGCAAATTCTTTGATTCAGCTGGTGTCTTCAGCTCTCCTGTGATCTGTAATGCTTTCATACCATGTTGGAATTTCTAAGTCTAACCTGTTAGAATTTTTCCTACACTATCTAGTTTATTTCACCTACTTGTTTATTTACTTAACAAGTTATTTAACCATATAAATACTGAAAATAAACAAAAGTACAGTCTTAACCATATACAGATCATCAACTGAAAGAATAGACAAACACACAAGGGACACCGTTATTTTGGCAATTGTCCCTGGAAAAACCCAACTTGGGAAAATTGGTCAGCAGTTCTGAGGGTTTTATTATTAAGCAGCTTTTCTTGAGTACAACTGGTGCCAAACTGGCTCACCCGACAGAGAAATCTATCTGGCAGTAATACCTCTCTTCGGAAGCAGATATTCGGCAAGTCTGCTCCACAAAATTCTCTCCAACGCCTCTCTAAGGCTCCGCGTCAGTGCTCTTGGCCTCTGCGTCATCCTAGAACTCTCCACGTCAGCATACAGATGCTCTGCGCTGCCTCTCTGGCCCTCTGTGTCACCTAGGGCTCACCCGACAGAGTAATCTATCTGGCAGTAATACCTCTATTCGGAAGCAGATATTTGGCAAGTCTGCTCCACAAAATTCTCTCCAACGCCTCTTTGAGGCTCTGCGTTAGCCCTCCTGGCCTCTGTGTCAGCCTATAGATGCTCTGCTCCGCCTCTCTAGCCCTCTGCGTCACCCACGCAGGCCCTCTAGCCCTCTCCTCAGTCACTCTGACCCTCTGCGTGGGTCCTGCTGGCTCTGTGTCTACCTCTCTGCCTTTGCACTGGTCTTCCGACACTATCTTTGCCTCTCTTCTATGCACCTATGCCCCTCGCTGCAACTCTGATCATTGGTTCGATTTCTCTTAGCAAACCCCGCTCTAAAAAATAGAACTGACTGATCAATCTTTGGTGTGTCTCCAACTGACTGTCAAGCCTCCTCTTATACTTTTCCTGTTGATGAATCAACGACCGAGGTTACATCTCTAATCAACGGCTAAGATTAGATTTGGCTTGATCCATGTCATTTAGAACCTTCTAACCCAATTTTATATTAATACCCATTAATATTTTTATTTTCCTAAGTTTAGACCTAGGAACCCATTAAAAATATTAATTATTTTATGTTAATTTTAGGTATGTTGTATGCTAGAGCAATTTATTTCAATTTCTTTTTCACATTAGTAATCACATCAGCATAAAGCAAACTGCAGATAGAACATAAATATAAATCGCAAAAGACAAGCCAAGACAAGAGGACACAAGATGTGGCGCTAGCCAGGGACAAACCACACAATGTGAGGAAACTCTTGATCAATTCTTCTTTTATGTTCTTCAAAGTTCAGCAGAGAAAGAAAGAGAGAGATAGTACATTTACAACATAAGTCAACACTGACTTATCTAGATTTGAGCATAGATCATCTCCTATAACGATGAGATCAATTGAAGACATTCTGCTTCAACTGATTCTCCAAGGTGACTCCTTCACCTATCATCGTGCTGCATCAGGTCCTCTCGTTGCACCACTGCATACTGCACCATGCTGCACTAATCATGATTATCATCATGCTGCCCATGTCCATGATCTTATCCATCATAATGTTGCTCAAACTAATGTGCATCATCATCATGCTGCTGCCTCTGCTCCATGTATCATTGTACTGCCCATGCACATGATCTCATAGTGCTACCCATCATGCTGCTGCCTTTGCCTTCTCGTTGCTTCATCATGCTGCAACAATTTGCTTCTGTTGATATCAGCCTTAGCTGCTTGCTATGGCTTGCAGCCTAGCAAAGCAGCTAGGGTATAGATCCTATTCGGCAGACTTCTTAACCTATCCTTCTTTCTGTGTTAACAGGTCTCCATGTGTTAACAGTTTTCCATTACAACGTTTACAGGTCTCTATTACAGTGTATAGGGTTTCTCCATGAACCAGTGTATCATGTTGTTACCATGACAACGTATGAACATGTACAGCGTAGGTGTCTCCCGGATCTGCGTATATATCTTCATCACTGTATCATCATGTACAGCATAGGTGTCTCCGGATCAGTGCATATATATCTTCATCATGTACAGTGTAGGGACACAAAGCTACTCAGAGCCACGCAAAGTGACGCAGAGGTGATGCAGGAGTGAGAGAAGGGTCTCCAAAGTGTCAGAAAGTCAGAAAGGGAAAGTCTCAGGTGTTTTCTTTCAGTTTATCTGTAAAATCATTCTTTGTAAAAGCAATTGTTGCTGAAGATTGATAAAAGCCTCATCTGCTGCACCGGTTTTCCCACATTGGCTTTTTCCGGGGACAATTGTCCAAAAACCACTGTGTTGATGTGATTGGTTCTTGTGCATGTATTTTCTCTGTGTAATTATGTGATAACTACAGTAAAATTTATTTTAATATTTGTTGAAGCGATTTCGTAAATAACTTATTGTGAAGTATAAGTAGGTGAAATAAATCAGTTGTTGCAGTAGAATTTCAGTTTAGAAATTTTCACATGGTATCAGAGCAGAGATCCGGCAACAGGAGAAAAAAATCGACTATGGGTCAAGAGCATGATGCAAAGACATCAACTCAAAGGGACTCATGCAAATTTATAGAAGAATGCACAAGGGACATGGATCACAATTATTCGATGTTAGCTTCCAGATTGGAATAAGAAGTCGCTTACCTAGCAAGCTTTGCCTCCTCTGAGGTTTGGTATATAGACAGTGGAGCTTCCTGGCATATGACAGGAATTTGAGAATGTTTTTCAGATTATCAGGAAGAGAGAATGATTTTTCAGATCACCATGGGAATAAGGCAAAGTATACCCTAGTAAGAAGAGGTACTGTAGTCTTTCAAACTGAAGTAGGAGAGCGGCTTCGAGCAATCAATGTGCCGCATATGCCAGGATTGGGGATGAACTTACTCTCCGTCTCTCAACTTCAAAACAAGGGCTATGACGTTTTCTTCATTAAGGAGAAAGTATATGTCAAACACCAGAGTTGGAAAAAGAAGGCCCAAATTGGAATCAGAAGTAATAGGCTATACAGGTTACAGCTAGAATCACCAATGGCACTGATAGGGAGTAATGGAGACAAAGATTTGAATGAATTATGGCACAAAAGGATGGGACACTTACACCATGGGACTCTGAGAATTCTCAGGAAAACAGTATCAGGAGTTCCAAAACTAAGTACCGAACGAGATGATGTATGCAAAAGGTGCACTCTAGGCAAGTATGTCAAAGCAGCGTTTTCCATAAGTAACAATAGAGCTAATAGTGTGCTAGGGTTGACACACTCAGACATCTGCGGTCTGATGTCCACAAAATCTCTTAGTGGTGCCAAATACTTTGTCACCTTCATCGATGACCATTCCAGAAAGACTTGGATCTAATTTCTGAAAACCAAGGATAAGGTCTTTGGTCGATTCAAAGAGTTCAAGGCTCTAGGGAAGAATCTGACAGGAAAGAAGATAAAAGTGTTGCGCTCAAACAATGGTGGAGAGTATGTTGACAAGAACTTCACTGATTTTTGCACTAAGGAAGGCATCAGAATAGAGTGGACAACTCCTTACAATCTGGAGCAGAATGAGGTAGCAGAAAGGAAAAATAGGACTATTGTGGAAGTAGCTAGGGCAATGCTGTATGATCAGGATATGACCAAATTTTTGTGGGCAGAAGCATGCAACACGGCAGTTTATGTCCAGAACAGGACTCGTCATAGGGCATTGGGCAAAATTACTTCGGAAAGGGTCTTCACCGGGAAGAAACCTGAAGTTAGCCATTTCAGGATATTTGGGAGTTTAGTGTATTGCCATATAGCCGAAGAAAAGAGAAAGAAATTAGATCAAATTACTGAGAAAGGATATCTTGTGGGATATAGCGAGAATGCTAAGGCATATAGAGTATATCTTCCAGGGAGTAGGAAGGTAGTGGTTCGGCGGGATGTAAAGTTCATGGAAGACAGAACTTTCAGGAAATCCCGAGAAATGCCTTCCGAGGAATAGTCAAAAGACGAACCGTTGGTCCAACCACTTCGACCAGCAGAAACTAGTACCGGAAATTCTCCTGAAGACAAAGCTTCAGATGAGGAGGAATCTCAGGGAGAGGAAGAGCTGATTAATGTGCCCACTACTAGTGGAAGAATGAGTCGGGAACTCTGACAGATGCTACGGGATGCAGAGGACTTCATTGGTGCACCCAGGAATAATAAAAGGCAGCGAAGACAGCCAGACAGATACTAGGCCCTAATAGCTCAGGTTGGGGAATCTTCTAGTTTTCAGGAGGTCGTTCAACATCAAGTGTGGGTAGATGCTATGGTGGAGGAATACAATTCTATAATGGTCAATGATGTTTGGGAAGTGGTACCTACGCCTCAGGACAGGTCAGCGGTAGATTCAAGATGGATTTACAAAGTCAAATATGTTGCAGACGGCAGTGTGGAGAAATACAAAGCCATGTTTGTGGTTAAGGGGTATGCTTAGAAGGAAGGGATAGACTACGAAGAAACCTTCGCCACAGTGTCCATGTATACTTTTATTAGAATCGTGATATCTCTTGTAGCACAAAAGGGGTGGGAGATTCATCGATGGATGTCAAGACGACATTCTTGAACGAGGTAATAGAAGAGGAAGTATCCATTGAACAACTAAAGGGTTTTGAGACACATGAGAAGAAACTTCATGTATGTAGATTATAGAAATCCTTGTATGGGCTTAAACAGGCACCTAGAGCATGGTATGGTTGAATTGATGACTACTTGCAGAAGATGGGGTTCGTCAAAAGTGACGCAGACCCTAATCTCTACTATCTTGTCGTAGAGAATGAGCCTTTAATCCTAGTGTTATATGTGGATGATCTTTTCCTGACAGGATCATCCAGGCTCATCAAAGACTGCAAGAAGAACCTAGCCACAAAATTCGACATGAAGGATTTGGGACAAATGCATTATTTCTTGGGGTTGGAAGTTTGGCAGCAGAAGGGTGAGATCTTCCTTGGACAAGGGAGATATGCTATAGAGATCTTGAAGAGATTCAGGATGCAGGACTATGGGCCTATGGCTACTCCAATGATCACCAATGCGAAGAAGATTGATGCATCAGAAGATAAAGACATTGATCCCACCTTGTACAGACAACTTATAGGGTCCCTGATGTATCTGGTCAATATGCTATCAACACCCTCAGTCAGTTCATGGTGGAACCCAAGAGGGCTCACTGGGCAGTAACCAAACATGTTCTCAGGTATATTCAAGGAATAATCGAGCATGGACTATTGTACACCCAAGGCAATGACATCAGGCTGAGTGGGTTCACTGACGTAGATTGGGTTGGAAGTTCAGTAGATCGGAAAAGTACAATTGGGTAGTGTTTCAACATTGGATCAGGAATGACCTCCTGGTGTAGTAGGAAACATAAATCTGTGGCACTGAGCTCACCTGAAGCAAAATATATGGCAGTTAGCACAAGTTCGTGTAAAGCCATATGGATTAGAAAATTTCTTGTGAATCTATTCAGGAGAAGGATGGAAGCGACCAAGATTTTGTGTGATAATCAGAGTTGCATCAAGCTCTCTGAGAATCCAGTATTTCATGATTGATCGAAGCACATTGATATCAGGCGTCACTTTGTCAGAGACTGTGTCCAACGAGGAGCAGTATAGTTGAGGTACACTCCTACAAGAGAATAAGTGGCAGACATCTTCACCAAGGCTCTAGGAAGAACAAAGTTTGTTTATTTAAGGGAGAAGATGGGGATGGTGAAGAATCCATTTCAGTAGCATAAATGGATAAGTGTCGGAGTTGCAGTGTAGCAGTTAGTAGTGGCAGTTCTATGGGTAGCATGATGCAACATATTGAGAGGGAGCTATAGTACGGATGTAGCAGTGGCAGTGGAAGTGTCATGGGCAACAATACAGGAAGCACCAGTGCAAGGGATGTGAGGCAGTAGGCGAAGCATCAACACAGGTACCGATGTGGGAGATCAGTGTGATGCTTCTATGGTGAAGCATTACTAGAGCACATTCTGTTGAAATTTCTAAGTTTGGAACATCAGAAATCCCTACTACATTATCTAGTTTAATTTCTCCTACTTGTTCATTCCATTAACAAGTTATTTATAAACATAAATACTGAAATAAACACAAATGCAACCTTAACTCATATACAGATCAGCAACTGAAATACTCAGACAAACACACAAGGGACATTGTTATTTTTGGACGATCGTCCTTGGAAAAACCCAACGCGGGAAAACTGGTGTAGCAGTTTTGAGGGTTTTATTATTATGCAGATTCTACAATACAACTAGGGTGCCAGAAATGGCTCACCCAACAGAGATTGTTACACGACAGTAATACCTCTTCTCAGAGACAGATCTTCAGCCTCTCAGCTTGAGTTTGCCCCACGAAAATCCTTCTGGCGCTTCCTCTTGGCCCTGCGTCAACCTTGCTAGCTTCAGCTAAGCTCTTGAAGCCTTTGCGTTAGCCTCCTGGTTCTTGTGCGTCAGATCTCTGGCCCTCCGCGTCACCCACGCAGACCCCTCAGCCTCTGCGCAGTCCCGAGTGGCCTCTGTGTAGCTCTAGCTGCCTCTGTGTCAGCCTCTTCGGCCTCTGCGTTGACCTTATGGCACTATCCCTGCCTCTTTGCTATGTACTCACTGTCCCTCGCTGCAACATACCACTAGCTCGAATTTTCTCAGCAAGCGCCGCTCCAGAAAATCGAACCGACTGATTAGTTTTTGGTGTATCTCCAACTGACCATCAAGCCTCCTCTTATACTTTTCCTGTTGAGCCCTCAACGACCGAGATTAAGTCTCTAATCAAAGGCTTAGATTAGATTTGGTTTGATCCATGTCATTTAGAACATTCTCACCTAGTTTTATATTAATACCCCTTAATATTTTAATTTTCCTAAGTTTAAACTTAGGATCTCCATTAAAAATATTAATTATTTTAATATCTCTCCAACTGGGTGGTATTTCCCCAAACCATTTCTGGGTCTTGGAGATCTTATGTGCCTTAGCCTCTCCACCAATTTTCATGGCTAGAGCACATCCGATGCTACCAGAAATCAACACTCCCTCTTAGCAAGGAATGTGCTCTAGTAATGCTCCACCACTGAATCATCACACTGATCCTTCCACACCGATACCTGTGCTGATGCTTGGCTTGTTGCCTCACATCATCTGCACTGTTGTTTCCTGTATTGCTGCCCATGACACTGCCACTGCCACTGCTACATCTGTACTGCAACTCCCTCTCAATATGTTGCGCACGATGCCCCTAGCACTACCATTGCTAATTGCTGCATTGCAACTCAGTTACTGAGAAGTAAGTAATTGACTTCTCCCAAATACTGACATCCCAGTCAGGTGGAAGCCACGTGAAATTGAAACTGCCTCTGCTGCTATATTGTGCTCCCTATGCTGCCACTGTGTTGCTGCACACACCTCTGTGCCTCTCGCACTGCTGCAATCTCCACTGCGCTGCCTTAGATTTCTGCACCCAAGCACTGCTTTGCTGCTCCACTACACTTTGCTCCACCCGACCTTTGTCATCTTGCTACTATCGTTAAGGGCTCCCGTAGCCGGATATGATCCAAGAGTTTGGGCACCTGAAGGATCTTGCCCCTAGTGTGTAGTCCTCCTGACTACAACTCGATGTCACCCCATCTCCCTCCTGGAGATGTGGCTTCCATCTCTGCCAAAATGAGTGTGGAACTGGTTCTCTTCTCCCTCTTTTGCTGCTGCCCCAACAAAACTCGAATCGCTCCTCTCCAATCCCCCTTGCAATTGCAACTCGGATCTGGATTTCTTGGCTAGAAAACCGACTATGTAGTGACTCCCTCTACCTTGGTTCTGTTCCGTTAGGTACTGTTCTGCTTCGACAGAAACAACACCCCATCAACTTCCCAACCACAATCTGCCCACAACTCTCTAGGCCTTGACAACTGAAGAAATTGAGCCTTCCACCTCTGCGCAATCCCGACAAAGGCTGAATCTCTCCTCTGGCCAAATGTGTCAATCCTACCTGGCTGAGTAGGATGACGTGGCTCTTTGTGAGCCTCTTCTGCCTCTCTCTACCTCTGCACTGGCCCTCTCCTTGGCTCGAAATGATGACACAAGCCCTCTGCGTCACTTTTTCTCTGCTTCCTTCTACTTAGCAACAGCTCTGTCTCCGGGATAGCTGCTACTGCTGCAAATTTCCGATATCGCTGATGCCTTCAGTCCTCCTGTGATCTACAACCCTCTAATACCATGTTGAAATTTGTAAGTCTGACACATCAGAAATCCCTACTGCATTATCTGGTTTAATTTCTCCTCCTTGTTCATTCCATTAACAAGTTATTTATAAATATAAATACTGAAATAAGCACAAATGTAGCCTTAACTCATAAACAAATCATCAACTAAAATACTGAGACAAACACACAAGGGACACCGTTATTTTTGGACAATCGTTCCTGGAAAAACCCAGTGCGGGAAAACCGGTGCAATAGATCGAAGGGTTTTATTATTATGTAGATTCTTGAGTACAACTAGGGTGCCAGAAATGGCTCACTCAACAGAGATTGTTACACGACAGTAATACCTCTTCTCGGAGACAGATATTCAGCCTCTCAACTTTAGTCTTCCCCACGAAAATCCTTCCGGCGCTTCCTCTTGGCCCTGCGTCAGCCCTGCTAGCTTCAGCTAAGCTCTTGAAGCCTCTGCGTCAGCCTCTTGGCTCTCTTCGTCAGCTCTCTGGCCCTTCGCGTCACCCACATAGACCCCTCAGCCTCTGCGCAGTGCCCAGCTGCCTCTGCGTAGCTCTAGGTGCCTCTGCATCAGCCTCTTCGGTCTCTGCGCTAACCCTATCACACTATCCCTGCCTCTCTGCTATGTACCCATTGCCCCTCGCTGCAATAGACCATTGGATTGAATTTTCTCAACAAGCCCCGCTCCAAAAAATTGAATTGATTGATCAGTTTTTGATGTATCTCCAACTGACCCTCAAGCCTCCTCTTATACTTTTCCTGTTGAGTCTTCAGCGACCGAGATTATGTCTCTAATCAACGGCTAAGTTTGGATTTGGCTTCATCCATGTCATTTAGAACATTCTCACCCAGTTTTATATTAATACCCATTGATATTTTAATTTTCCTAAGTTTAGACTTGGGAACTCCATTAAAAATATTAATTATTTTAATATCTCTCCAACCGGGTTGAATTTCTCCAAACCATTTTTGGGCCTTGGAGATCTTATGTGCTTTAGCCTCTCCACCAATTTTCATGGCTAGAGCACATCCGATGCTACCACAAGCAACACATTTCTCGCTAAGAGGGAGTGTTGATTTTTGGTAGCATCAAATGTGCTCTAGCCTTGAAATTTGGAAGAGAGGCTGAGGCACCTAAGATCTCCAGGACCCAGAAATCGTTTTGAGAAATTCCACCTGGATGAGGAGTTATTGAAATAATTAATATTTTTAATGTGTTCATAAGTCTAAACTTAGGAAGATAAAAATATTAATGGGTATTAATAAAGATAAGGGTGAGAAACTTTTAAGAGACGAGGATCAAGTCTATCTTAATCTTAGCTGTTGATTAGAGACTTAATCTCGGTTGTTGATTCATCAACAGGAAAAGTATAAGAGAAGACTTGAGGATCATTTGGAGACACACCGACAGATACTTAGTATCTCAAGGAAAATCGATTCTCAAAAGGAGATCGATTTCAGAGAGAGAGTTGCAGGGTGGAGGAAGAGGAGGGAATCAACAACAATCCATGACTAAAGAGGAGGTGGCGCAGAGACAGTGAGAGAGAGTAGAGAGAGATGTAGTCCAGAGGAGAGACGTAACCCTCACGCAGGCTGACGCAAAAGGATGCAAAGCCACGCTGAGCCATGCAAAGTGACACAGAGGTGACGTAGGAGTGAGAAAAAGGTCTCCAAAGTGTCAGAAAGTCAGAAAGGTAAAGTCTCAGGTGTTTTCTTTCAGTTTCTCTATAAAATCATTCCTTGTAAAAGCAATTGTTGCTGAAGATTAATAAAACCCTCATCTGATGCACCAGTTTTCCCGCATTGGGTTTTTCCGGGGACAATTGTCCAAAAACCACTGTGTTGATGTGATTGGTTCTTGTGTATGTATTTTCTCTATGTAATTATGTGATAACTGCAGTAGAATTTATTTGAATATTTGCTAAAGGGATTTTGTAAATAACTTATTGTGAAGAATAAGTAGGTGAAATAAATCAATTGTTGCAGTAGAATTTCAGTTTAGAAATTTTCACTCTTGTTTTAGAGCTGCCCACATCTCATCCCAATTCGGCAATGCTGCTTTGCCTAGGATACTCTGGACAAAGACTTGCCACTCATCTGAGACAGAATTGAGGGCCAGTCTAACCAACTCTGAATCCTGAGTTGTATGCCTAGCAGCAGACAACTCATCACGGGTTTCCTTCAGCTCCCTGACAAATGGATCCACACGCTCTCCCTTCGGCATTTGCGCGGATCTCAGCTTCTGCTCTAAGTACATCTTCCGTTGCTTGGAAGATCCTTGATATAACGTGGCCAAGGCATCCCACATCTCCTTAGTAGTCCCTCTGCTAGCAGGGTGACACACCACGTGATCCTTGACTCTATCCAGGATCATCCTCTTGGCCTTCGCTATTTTTGATCTGTACTTCTTCAGTGGATCTGCATCTGTAGGGACAACCACCATGCTGTCTACGTACGTCTTGAGGGCATGTTCATCTAGAAGGAAAGACATTCTAGCCTTCTAGATGACGTAGTTGGATGCTCCGTCCAACCTGTCCTTATCCCTCAAGCCACTGGTTGCCATTTTTGCCAAAAATGTTGAAAATCTTCTCTCTCTTCTATGTTTCTGCTGGGCTAGCTTAAGCATTCCTTGCTGGAGCTAGTAAAACTGCTGCCCTCTATTGCTGCTCAACTCAAGAGAATTCAAATTCCTTGGCTAGGAATTCTCTGAGGAAGAAATTCCCTCAGTTGTGCTTCTCCTCTTTCTTCTGACGATCTTCCACTCAACAAACTGCTTGCAGAAAAATCTGCATCCCACCAGCTCTCCTCATGCTAAGGCTTTAGTGCTGCTCCCTTTGCCCTCACAAAAATTCGAACTGGAAGTCCTTCTCTTTGTCGACTCACTTAGAGAGAGACTGCCTCGAAAATCTGCCCTCCCGGCTTGGACTGCGCAAACCCTTCGGGATTTCGAACTGTTGCCTCTTGTAGCTTTTTCGAACTCCCTCTTCTGCTCAGTGCTGGATCCATTAGCGCTGCTCTTCTTGCTTCACCTGCAGCTCTGATACCATGTGAAAATTCCACAACCGGAACCCCTACTGCAGCAACTGATCATATTACTCCTATTTGTTAAATTCCTTTAAACAAATTACTTGCAGTTTCCTACGACAAATATCGTAATACATACATTGTAGCCTTCAGCAAGAAAGAAAATACAAGACAATGACATCGTTATTTTTGGACAAATGTGCATGGAAAAACCCAATAAGGGAAAACTGGTGCAACGTTTCTGAGGGTTTATTATTATTAAGTAGTAGCAAATTCTGAATACGTATTTGAATACCTCTCAGGTTATTCAGTTACAGAGAGAGAAATACTGACAGAAAGAATTGTGAGATTACCTCACACTATCACTAGAAATCTTGGCTGGTCCAGCCCCTAGAATGATTGGCTCGGATTTTCTGGATGCCTCTGCGCAATATCCGCATCATCCAAGCGTCAAGCTCTCTGGGGACAACGTCAATCCTCTAGATGGTTGCTCTGCTACCCAAGAGATTCGATTTTTGCCTCCCAGTCTCACACCCCGGCTCCCGGCTTCTGAAACTCGAATTCCCTCTGCAAATTTCGGACTTCCTCTTGGCTTCTGCGTTACCTCTGCGTCAGCCCCTCTGGCTTAGTGCTGCCTATGTGTCAGCCCCTCTGGCTTAGCGTTGCCACTGCTAGATTATTCTCTGCCTCTCTCTGTTGATGATTCTCTAGCTGAGAAAATCACTGTCTCCGAATGCTATCCTTGCCCCTCAACTGCAAGAAATCTCCTCAATCGAATTTCTTCCTGAGAACTTCTCACTTCAGAAAATCGATCTCTTGATCTCTCTTGGTGTGTTTTCAAAATGACCCTCAAGTTCTCTTCAATAATCTTCTCGTTGACATTCAATGACCTAGATTAAAAGCTAATCAATGGCTAAGATAATTTTAGCTTGATCCTCTTCTTTTTCCAGAAGTTACACCCACAATTAGATTAATACCCATTTATATTTTTAATTTCCTATGTTTAGACTTAGGGTCCCATTAAAAAATATTAATTATTTTAATAAAATCGTTTCTGGGTGGAATTTCCCAAAACACTTTCTGGGTTTTTTGGAATACATGTGCCCAAGCCTCCCTACAAAACTTGAGGCCTAGAACACATCCAATGCTACCCCAAATCAACATTCATGGTGTGTTCCATGAGGACTATTCTTATCTTGGACTCCCCAACCCTCAAAGAATATCGGTCCTCCACGATTACTCTTTCTGTTGAATGCGCTATCTCATCCTCAAAGAGCATCAGAGGCCAAATGATTACCCAATCTTCCATTTTGTCTGCCTAGGTGAAGACCATAATGTCATGTTTCTCTTCCTCTCAAATAGGGAGGCCATATTCCAATAAGGAATGTACTCATTCCTACAAAAGGAATGTACCTAAGCTCCCTCTTGGCTTAGGAATTTCCAAGTTTCTTCCAAGTAAGAAACTTCTTTTTCTGGCTCCCTCTTAACTAGGGACCTATAACAACTCCTCATGTGGAACAACCAGCTGCCTAAAGAACTCTTTTCTTCGATGTCATCAATTTCTTTTGTTATGGAGTCTTCATCTTTTGGGGACTTCTTCATAGGGCACAAACCATCCATCACTTTCATCCATGAGTTAGTCATGTCCTCATCTCATCAGAAAGTGATCCATTAGTTTTCCATCTGGCTTTGCTTCATGTCATTCTGCTTTCATACCATATTTTCTAGAAGGATCTTACATCCTTCAATATGGTCCTCTTGGAAGTCATCCACAGATCTTACCTTTTGCAGTCCTACATAAGCCCATTTAGATATTAGTTCAAAAATAAGAAATGTACACTTAAATCGAAATTACCTTTGTGATGGTCTTCCATCTTGACATCTTCATGCAGGTATCAACATCCTGCATGCAGATTGACACATTTCCCAAAGATATCCATTGTTAAGGGTCTCCATCTTTTTTTGACTCCTGTCAGAGTCTTCATATCTTTCTGGGAGATATTCTAGTCAACTCTTCTTGGTCTCGGATGTTGAATGCCTTCTATCTTTGTTGCATATTTTACGATCTCCTCCTTTCTTTTCACACACTTCATTCCCAGGAGCTTATAATCAGAGTTCCTTAATTGTAGTCAGCTTCCTCATGATTCATATGAGAACATATTATGTTGATTTCATCTAGTGTGACTTATGATTTTGTGCAATCTTTCAGAGGAGGAGATCCTTTCTTCTTTGATCATATTTCCCAGGATGGAAATAGTAATCCATATTATCTGCAACCATATGACATGACTTTCATAATATCCTATGTAAGCATACATACCTCTTTTTTCCTTCGGTCATTCAGACTTCCTATAGCAACTTCATTTTAACGAAAGAACTTTATCCTTTAGACCTGTTTTCCTGTTGTGTCATCATACCATCATCCATTGAATCCCACGAGTTGGAATTCTTGATGAAACCCTTGCTTCCTTTCTCTAAATCGGTGAATCCTTTGATAAGGATTCCAACAGAGAAACTTGGGGATCTTTCATATCCTCACCTGGTAGATGTTTCTTTATTGACTATAGTATGATGATCCCAGTAGATGATGACTTCTACTTGAATGAGGTTTCCAAGAGCTCCCATTCTTTGTAAACAACAGAATTTATTCCAAAGATTCTTTCTGCTTCCCATATCAAGAGCTCTTACTTCTAATGCTTCCATCATGGTGTTATTTTCTAACATAATGCATCCTATCTTATTGCTTCCTATCTATAAACTTACAAGTGAAAAGTACCTTTTAGTGAAGAAGATCATCTTAGTCACAGTAGAGATCTTTTTGCTTCTTCCTTCTTAAGCTTCTTTGTCTCAGGTTCTTTCTCCTCCTTAGTAGTATGGGCTTCTTCCCTGCCCCTCCCGCATTGAGGACAATCTCTTCTATAACGCCCAAATTTCTCACAACCATAACATCTCTCCTTAGCCATGTTCTTCTTTTTTTTCTTTGGAGGATCAAACTTTCCAAATTTCCCTTTTCTTCTTGTCCCTGATTGATCCCTTCTATTTGAGCTTTTGTTATTTTCTTTCCTCAACATGTCCTCTTTTACCTTGCAGAGAGACCATAATTTGATGGATGGGAAAGTTTTGTCTTCCTTAGTAGATATGATGTTACCTTGTTCATCAGTCAATGCATTTAGAATCACAAAGATTATTTCGTTATCAGATACCATCTCTCCTAGATCTTGCAATTGACCTTTTATTTGAGATGCTTTTGAGAGACATGACAATATCCCTTCATCCTTTGATACCTCCAATTTATATAGATCAGATCTAAGTGATATGATCTTTTCTATTGTGCTTTTAGATAAAAGTTTTCCCATCTTATCATATATTTCTTTAGATGTTTCCAGCTAAGCTAAATAGGAAATGAGAGGATCTTTGATAGACTCCTTAAGAATCTTTTAAGCATTGAGATCCCTTTCCATGTATTCAGATAATGCTTGTTCTTCGGATGGCTTGGAGACCTTTCCATGGACATGATCAATGACTTCATTTACTTCGAGGACTATGTCTATCCTCCTCTTCCATACAAGGAAGTTTGATATCTCAACCAGCTTTAGGTTCTCCTTGAAACATGAAGTCATTTTTACTTGAATAAGGAAAATGTACTTACTTGTGAAGATAGAATCTTCAACTTGATAATGATGTTGCTCCAGATGATCCTTTCTTTAATAGAGAGAAGATTGCCTGTTCGATCTAATCTTCCTTAGATTTGAAGAGCTTCCACTTCTTTAGTGAAGTATGGGTGATGATGTCTGAAGTGCTTTTAGGGTTTCAGTCTTTCTTCCTGCTTCCTTCTTGAAGATAATTTCAAGACTCTTGTTGTTGTAGATTTCTTTGATCTAGGGTTTTGATTATATTGACCTAGTTGTCCTTAAATCTGCTATGGTCACTGCTTGATGTCTTCTTGATTGAATGCCCCTTATTGACTTTAGCACCTATGCTTTGATTCCATGATGAGAAATCTAGGGCATGAATAATTAAAATATTTCTTTGCTTGATAATTGCTTGTGATGTATTTTTACTTCTTAGCTTATAGTATTTTCTTCGTTATGTAATTACTGTGTTCTTTTCATCAAGACAATTATCAATATTCACAATAAAAGACAAGTGACATAGTACGTAGGCTTGTCAGCGAGGGCCAAAACCTCTCATCTCTTGAGAGGAAAACCCGATCAAAATTCTTCTTCTAGATCTTCAATTGATGAGTACCAAGACTATGACACAGACCATTGACTCTAGTATCCTCCCAAGCACCTTGTCACTATCCTTGATGCTTTGCCTCTTCCCTTCGACTTTCTTTTCGTTCTCGAACTGCCCTCCTCGGCTCCTTCTAGAGAAACTCAGTCTCTATACTTCACACTACTTTTTTTGAACTTCGCCTAGAGAAACTCAGTCTCTATGATCTTACTTACTTCCTGTAGAGAATCTCGGTCTCTAGATCTCTATCTTAGTTACCCAAAACGAGTATCCAGAAGAAACCTTCCAGAAGAATTCCTTCTTCGCTATCCCAGAAGAAACTTCTCCTTTGCTTGCCTAGAAGAAACTCTCCTTTGTTGACCGCAGAAGAAACCTCCTTTGCTACCACATAAGAATACTTCTTCGTTGCCCCAAAAGAATGCTCATTCGCTTCTCTAGAAGATTCTTTCTTTGCTGCCCCAGAAGAAAACGTTTTTCGCACTTCTCTTGTTAGCCTCTTCTTCACACTTCTTCACACTTCTGCTTGATCGAATGCAAGTCGAGTTGCTTGCTCTAAGTGAGGCCGAGTGTGGCTTATATATACACCTTTTCTCATTTCCTTTTGGCCGACATGATTACTTGTAGTTAGGCCGGATTCTTCTAGTAGTTTCTTCCATCGTTGTAGGCCGACTTGAAGAGGATAAGTGACAAAGTCTTGGAGGATACTTTACATGGACAAAATTTGACCTTTTACAAAGTGTAACAGGACTTCATTACATGACCATGACTCTAACATTTTATGACTTGATAACAAATAAATCCTAAAGACTCTCAGTGGGAGTCTTGACTTAAAAACAAAATCTCTTGCTCATGAAACCCATGAAGCAAGTCAATACAATAATTTTATTTTTATTCTTTACATCATTACATAAAATCATAATTACATGTCATTATGAAGACCGAACCTAGTTACACTTTTCATCAGCTATGAGTGCTTTCAGGTTTCCGATTAAGTCTTTTCTTATGGTCTTATTAAGGCACTGTTTAGCTTAATTTTAAATAATGTGACAATAAAGAATGGAAAAGCGAAACTCAAGGGTTGGCAGTCCTTTAATGACTGATCTGATGAGTTTAGATGGGTACGCTAAGGCCTTTAAAAGTCACAAAATTTATGACAGAGTCAAGAGAGGAATGTTTGAAGGTCAGCGTTAAGGTATGAAAGGAGCATTAAGGCTAGAGGGCACGCCAAGGGAGGAGAAAAGGCCCAATGGTAAATGCAGGCCTGCATTAGGCCTTGAAACTACTACAGGGAACAAGAAAGGGTGATGAGGGCAACGACAGGGTTAGGAGAGCTGCAACAAGGAAAAGGAGAGGGCCAAGAGGGAGATAGGAGTTGCGGCAAGGTTAAGGGAGTAGGGAGGAGAAGGCCGAGAGGAGCGGAGGAGATTTTGAGGGCTGACAGGTGGCTAGAAGACCACGATAGGCAGGAGTGGAGGCCTTTTAGGCCACGACAAGTCTGAAGAAGATACGCTGTTAGGGTTAGGAAGATGCCGCAGGGAAATAGGGAAGCAACCAAGGGTTAGGAGGGTAGTGAAAGAGGGAAAAGAGCTGAACAGAAGGCCACGACAGGGGTATTGAGGGGCAGCACTAGCCCTCAACGGCTCAGATCTTTTGCCCAATCTCACCAAAAAAATATCAGATCTTCGTTTTTCATTCAATAATCTTGTATTATTTGGCCCTGCAAACAGAATTTGAGACTAGATCTTGCCCCCCAGGGCCTAGATCCGTCTCAAACCCCAAGAATTTCCTCGAATAATCTCAAATCTCTACTTGCACAAGTGAAAAATAAAATACCCTAAACCCAATATATACAAAATTTTAAAATAAGGCCCAAAACCCAAAAAACTAGAAAATCAAAATTTGTTTTACCAAAATTATTTCTGATCTATACAATTATAATACAGATCTACTGGATTTGACGAGTATGAGTCCAACTCCGCTCCCAGATAGAAATAAGCTCTTCCTAGCCAGATCTATCTAATGAGCACAATATATAAAAGATAAATGAGTTTAAATGAGGCACTAGCCAAGAAACCCTGCAAGAAAATCTTCGTTAGATAAGTCTTGGGATTCAATCAGGAAGGCTCTTTAGTTCTTATGCCTTGGGAGTTGGCTGGTCCAACCGAGGACTTCCCCTCACGCCCAAGTTTTCGAATATAAAAGATCTTTGCACACTCAAAATCAAGTTGTCAGATCGATAGAGACATAAAATGACAATATAATTTTCAAGAATGAGAGATACCTGCTAATTTAATTGAATTAAAACGCTACCTTAGATCCAATAACCTATGCAAGATACCCATGCAATAAGTTATTTCGCGAAGGCTAATGATTAAAAACTTCTAAAATATTATTCAACAAAACGTTAGGAGAAGTATTACCATAAGAATTAGGAGAGAAACACCACTGTCAATGAAAACCCCAAAGACTTTTGCGTTATTATTATTCCAGAAAAATTACAAGAGAGTTTTAAGAGCTAGTACACGATTCACATATCGGATCTTTGAGAAGCAAATGACTTCAAATTTATAGATAAATTTTTCAAATGGCTAGTTGGCTTGATCCCCGTCAAAGTAATCTCGTCTGTTGATAAAAATTTGATTATTTTTTAATCTCCATTGTCGAAAATCTTTATTTTTTGAGAATTTTCAAATTTATCTCTTAACTCATTTTTAATTAGCTCAAAATTAATTATTTTGAGCTAATTTCCTCAAAAATATGTTTTGACTTAACCACCAATTCCAATATTCCCTTGGTGGGGGATCTCCAAAAATTATTTTCTCTAGGACCCACGAATTTTTATTTTTGGAGAATTTATTATGTCTAGGATTTTAATTTTGACTCTAATTAATTAAATTTCTGGCTTAGGATTTTAATTTATTTTTGCTAGAAAATTTAATTAATGGACACATTAGGGGATTAATAATTATTTCCAACCCTTTAATATTTTATTCATAATGCTAAAATATTATTTACATAAGATAATTACATTTCAACCCTCAAAGGGGGAAACCCGTTTGTCATAGAGCCTCAATTTTTTACCCAATTTTGCGACTCAATATGATTTATTAGACCAAGTGATTTGTAATAAAATAATTTAACCATTTATTAAAATTATTCCCAAATCACTTTTACAAAAAACTTGAATAGACACTAGGACTAGATATTGACGACGAAATCCATCCTAGCTTTGGGGTGAGACTGGAGGGAAAAACTCTGCCAATCAACTGTGTTTAGAAACATAGATGAATCAGTGAGAAAAAAAACCTCCTAGGTTGGAAATTGTCACCAAAATAATAGGCTTAGCTAGTTTGTTACATACATTTATGGTCTTACTAAGATCATTTACATTACAAACTGTAGAATGAGTGTATAACTCTGATAGATTGATGACTGATGATGACGAGTCCTGAATGATCTGAATGCCCGAACACGATGGAATCCTTTTGTGAAAAAATGTACTGCTATAGGGTAGTTGACACAAAGTGGTCAACATTTGGCTCTACTTGGGGACACATTGCTTCACCGAAGGAATATGAGAATCTAGAATCTGCAACCAAGCAACACACAAATTTATATAAGTAGTGTCCATCAAAATATAATCCGAAAACCATCATATAACATTAAGGACATGAAATAGAAGCTTTGTATCTAGTAACAATTCTACTAACATGAAATGTAAATCTAATCTAAAGACAAAAATGAAATGCTGAAATAACAAGTAATAGGATTAGAAATACAATACAAAGGATGCCCTATGGCATCAGATGTATTCTTTGAAGAACAACTTGAGCATTTTGCCATTTGAAGGTAAGTCAAGTGGTTCACCATCCAATGTGCTCAAGTGAAATGAGTTTTAACTTAGTGATCGGAGAACCCACAGTAAAAGTCCTGAAGTCCTGATGATGGATCCCTGTTGGGATATGAAACGTTGACGGAAAATGGTTTTTACTGTGGGTTCTCTGGTTACTAAGTTAGAAGATATAAACCATAGATGTCTTAAATCCTGAAATGAGTTTTGTCTGGCAATGTCTATGATAATGTAAGGTCCCAGCCACAAACTGTCAAACTTCTTGTGATTTCCTGGTTTCTCATTTCTACGATCTCAAAGTAACACCATAACCTGCAAAGATCTAGCTCGAGAAGACTTATCAAAACTTTTCTTAATATTAGATTGAATTTTACACATTATCAAAAGCTTTTCTTCGAGTTTCATCTAACTCCATAATTTGATCAATTCTATTTTGGACAACATCTTTATTAATGGAAAAATGCCAAAGGAGTTGATAAGCTAGCAATTTAAGGTGCACACGTAGAGTTACATCCAAACCATAAACTAATTCAAAGGGTCTTTTACCAATAGCTTTTTTCTTTGTAATCCTATCTACCCATAATGCATACTTGATTTTGCTATCCTAGGACTGCTTATTATTTCCTACTATCTTCTTGATAATGGTTATAAGATTTTTATTACTTGATTCTGGATGGCGATTACCTTGAGGATAGTAGTTAGATGAATGAGATAATACAATGCCATACTTAAAGCAAAAAGATGAAAAATCTGCAAAACTAAAAGCTTTGGCATTATCAGTGGTGATTATAGCTGGGACGCCAAATCTAGTAATGATTTGATTTTCAATAAAATTCGAAATAACCTTTTCAGTGGCATTCTTAGTAGGAATAGCTTCAACCCATTCAGTAAAATAATCAGTAGTAGTTAAAATCCATGTGTTAAAATCGGCAACCAGGGCAAAACTTCATGTGGGTCATCTTATTCATGGCTGATAATACTTTTACTAGATTCCTCTCGTCGAGAGGTGTAGGATTGATATAAAGATCATCTGATTCCGATAAGTATTCATGGTGATGTGAATTTATTTTGATTATGGAATTATTATCAAGCCGACCTACAACTCATGTAGGCTCAGAAGCCCAACAGTCGCATCTATTCAAACATCAACGTTGTGTATAAATATAAGAGGACATTTCTTCATTTGCACTCACTCTTCTCATCACATCCCTCTCTCTCTACTGCGCAGAAATGAGTCTCTTCTCTACTGCGCAGAAATGTGTCTCTTCTCTACTGCGCAGAAATGGGTCTCTCTCTCACACATGTGAAGCCGAAAGCTATTGAACCTGACGTTGCAACTACAGTAGCAAATATTGTCTTGCATGGCCCAGAAGATCTCCTCTTTGGAACTGTGTTGTAGGTCCATCTGGATCTCCTCTGAAAGCCGCAACTTTTGGTGGTGGAATGAAGTCAATTCGACGAACGGTTTGCAAGATATCCACTGCCCTAGTTTGAAGCCGAAAACTGCTAAAACTGAAGCTGCAACTGCAGAAGTAAAGATTGACCTGCGTGGCCTAGAAGATCTCCTTATCTGAACTGCGTTGTAGGTTCATCTGAACCTCCTCTGAAAGCCACAACTTTTGGTGGTGGAATGAAGTCAATTCGACGAACGATTTGCAAGATATCGACTGCCCTAGTTTGAAGCCGGAAACTGCTGAAATTGAAGTTGCAACTGCAGAAGTGAAGATTGACCTGTGTGGCCTAGAAGATCTCCTCATCTGAACTGCGTTGTAGGTTCATTTGAACCTCCTCTGGAAGCCGCAACTTTTGGTGGTGGAATGAAGTCAATCCGATGGTCGGTTTGTGAGATATCGTCTGCCCTAGTTCGATAATGAAGCTGCTAACGCTGATGCTGTTGATCTAGGGTTTGCTATTGTTGATATGAATCAGATTTATTGTACTATTTCTCTCTGCTGAATTATTGAAGATAAAAGAAGATTTGATCAAAGGGTTTCCCCACACATTGTGGGGTTTGTCCCTGGCTAGCCGCCACATCTTGTGTCTCTTGTCTTGGCTTGTTTTCTGTCGATCGTTTAATGTTCTATCTGCACTTTACTTTATGTACATGTGATTGCTAATCTGTGGAATATAATAAGAAAAAGAAGTAAACTGTTATAAGCATAGAACATACCATAACTTAACACCATGAGTAGCCATTGCTAGAATTTTCATGAAACTTCCCAATGAAATCCAGACCTCAATGCTGCAAAGGTGCCTCAACAACCACAGGTTGTAAGTGTTGAAGCAAATTTAATTAGGTTCGGTCTTCATAAACATACTTTTGATATTTGTATTTATTCAAAAAAAGAAATATTATTTCTATAATATATGTCAATGAGTTTCTTGCTCATTGAAGTAGGTCTAGCACATGTTAAAGTACTATAGGTGAGTCAAAGAGTCAAAAGAATTATGTTGAAGACCTTAGGGGAATGTTACACCATGTATATTTATGTATGAGAGTCAAAGAATACACCTCCAAGCAAAGTCAAGCCTCCTCCTAGTAATGGCACCATTAAATGAAGCAAATTGAAGCAAAGAAGACAATTTGGCCAACAGTCTTCAAGTCGGTCTACAAGTCGGCCTAGAAACTTGGAACCTGACAAAGCAAGGCCAGGAGGAGTTGCTACTGAGGGTTTCTAGCTGAGGAACCCGGATCAGTGGTGCGGTTGCAGAAGACAATCATAGTAGGGGGCATCTTGACAGCGACAGAAGGATTTCTAGGAGGGAAATCAGGACTTAGAGGGAATCCAGAAGAGAACTTCCAGACAGGAAGTAGAGATTCAGAGGAGTCGAACAGAGTACTTCCAGGAGGGAAGTAAAGGAGCATCATGGCATTACACGGAGTAAGAGACCAAGATAGACTGGACGGAGCATCGAACTTCGCAGTCTGGAAGGCCAACATCTTATCTGTATTTGACGTAAATCGTGTCAAGAACTTCGCCTTGAAGGTAATAGCTATCTCAGTCGACCCCAATGATAACGACAAGTACGAAGAGGCAATGGCGAGGGCCAAGAGCATTATCCTTGACGGGGTCAAGGATCATGTAGTACCACAGATAGCCGAGAAGGAAACAACATTTGAGATGTGGGAGGCTCTCAAGAAGTTGTACCAACATACTTCTGTGCAGAGAAGAATGCTACTTGAGAATCAGTTGAGATCGTATCAGATGAAGAAGGGAGAGTTGATTGACACCTTCCTCAGAGGACTGAATGAGATTCGAGATCAGTTGACTGTTATAGAAGCGACACCGAATCAGGGGTTGATGGTGAGGACAACCCTGAATGTTGTCTTAGAAGACTGGGAGGTATTTGTCTAGAGCATACTGGGCAAAGGGACTCTCCCACCTTGGGACAAGATGTGGGCAGCTCTTCGCCAGGAAGAGATCAGATGGCAGTCGAAGACGGGTAGTAGCAGCAAGGGGATCAAAGTCAAGCAGGAGGAGGAAGATGTGGCACTAGCATTTGAGGGAAAGCAGGAAAAGTGGAAGAAGAAAGATTTCTCCAAGATCAAGTGCTTCCACTGTAAGGAGCTGGGTCATTATGCGACCCAGTGTCCAAGGAAGAAGAGCAAGGGAGAGTCTTTGAGACTAAGGCAGCACTAGCACGGTCAGGGAAGGAAGTTTTGATAGACGATGATTGTGCCATGAGTGCACATGCGCCACTTGAGAAGAAGTGGGGAGACATCGAGTTGTAGTGAGGCAGACTACAGGTGATGAGGGGCAGAATCCTCGAGGTACCCAACCTCTTGGATTAGACCTTGCTACGGGAGCCCCGAAGAGGAGTAGTAGGACTGGCTAAGTCGGGTAGAGATTGATGCGGATGGAGTGGTAGAAAGAGCTACAGTGCAGGAGTCCCGAGACAGCGTGAGGCTAGTAGCTTGTAGCAGTGCAAGAGGCATAGGAGTGTTGCACCAGTGCAGGATGGCACAGAGAGGTGTACAACGATATGAGATGCAGGGAGTTGTTGCAGCAGCGTAAAGGTCAGAGAGGGAGCACTTGTCAGCAGTAGAGGGAGCTTCAACATCAGTGGGTCTCTCTAGCCCAACAGGGAGGTTAGATTGGGAGATCAGTTACTTACTTTTCAGTAACTGAGTTGCAGTGCAGCAGTGGGCAACACAATGCAACATGATGAGAGAAGGTGCAGTGCGGATGTAGTGCTGGCAGAAAGGACCAGTAACAACACAGATGTAGAGGGAGCTGTTGTACAGATGCAGCAGTGGCAGTGGCAGAACCATGGGCAACAGTATAGGATGCAACAGTGTAGAGGATGTTGGGCAAGAAGGCCTAGCGTCAACACAGGTACTGATGCCGAATGATCAGAGTAATACTCAGTGACGAATATTACTAGAGCACAGTCCTCGCTAAGAGGGAGTGTTGATTTGGGGTAGCATCGGATGCGCTCTAGCCATGAAATTTGGTGGAGAGGTTGGGCTACATGAGATCTCCAATACCCAGAAAGGGTTTGGGCAGATTCTAAACAGTTCAAGAGATATTAAAATAATTAATATTTTTAATGGAGTCCTGTTGACCACTGGAGTGGCACTTGATGATTATATGAAGACTCCATGCCCAAGGATGATCTAGAGGACATTTGTACCATCAGATATTGTCAGTCAAAAGATTTTTTTTTTTAACTCTACTTTTATCTTCTCATCATCTTTCTTGTACCCAGATTCCACACCCTACGGGGAATTGTAATAAGTGATACTAGTAATGATGAGTTCTGAGTCTTTAACAAGCCTAGGATATTGAGACTCTATCAGCAAACGAGTACACCTTGGAGTGTTTTTTTCATCTAATTAATTATCCCTTCTTTTTTCGAGGCGGATAATTTTCTAGGTTTTTTCACTCACATTTTTTTCCAATGTCGAGGTGATGGTTTGAAGGTTGAGCCCCCGACATATCTTAGTGTCTAGAGTCGATGTATATTACCATACTAGATCACACAAAAATTTTCGTGGAATTTGGTTAGGTCTAGGTAGTCATTTTTTAATTTTAGATTTCCCGAAGGTAAAAAATTGCAAATAAAATTGTATTTAAATTGTAATAAGTGTAGTCTAGATAAGTTGTATGGGGTATGAGTAATCAAAATTACACCTCTCACCCTCAACTTTCTATTGTAACACACTTTGAGAGGTTAATAATATGTTTTAGACCCTCAAAACCCACTTTTTCCTAATTTTAGTGGGAAATCTAGCAATTAATTAAGCCATAAATTAAATAAATGGAGAAAAATAAATATCCACACATGCTAAATGTTGTGGAAATGAGGTGGAAAATTATGGGGGATTTAAAGTGAAGTCCCAAGGTGATATGGACTCCTAAAATCAAGGAAATGACGTGCTCAAATAAAATCGAATTTTTGGCATTAAATGAAAACGCTGCTTATAAATTCGAATTTGTGAAGTTAATGCACATTTGGGAGGATTTGGGAGAATATTTCGTGGAAATTTTTGTGGGAAATTGTCCCCACATGGGTTACCACCTATATACACTTGTCATTCCACCATAAAATTCGAATTTGGCACATAAGGGAAGAAGAAAATGATGTCCACTTGCCAGAATTCGATTTTTACACTTGACATTGGAGCTCCATTCAACAAATTTGAATTTCTCTTTGGGATTGTCACGTCATGCCACTTGTTTAATCACTCCTACATTGAAATTGGCTCCAATTCATTTGTCATTGTCATTCTTCATTGGGATTTGCTCCCAACTCTCTATATAATAGAGCCAAGGGCTTTCGCATTGTAATAAGATTGTTACTAGCTATTGTGCTTGCGGAAGCGCTGCTGCCTTGTACACTTTCAGAAATATCAATAAAGACTTTGGGGTTTCATTCATGAGGTGTTCCACCTTTTCGAGTGTGATGAATTGTTGAGCATTGGGATAATTCCTTTTACTCATGCTTTGATCTAATTTGCTTTCATATGCTCTTGTAGATTTGTTAATGTAGAGCTATCTTGCATTGACATTTGATTTAGAAGTATGCTCTAGGTATAGAATGCTCTAGTTGGTTTTAAATAAATCTCTAGAGTTTCTTATCATTGTTTATTGCTAAATCTATATGGAATTAATTCTTGGTTGAAGTTTTGTAGAGGGAACATCTTGTTGGGATTACAGAATCAAGCGTGAGGGGAAGTCTTTGGAGAGACTAACCCACTCTTGATACGTTCTTAAAGGAACTTTCATTTGTTCTTTGAACCTTCATAGTCTTATTTTACAAAGTAGTTTTGCAGGGATTTCGGCACACAGCTCGTACACAAGCTGAGAACTTCTAAATTCAAATCTCTTTTAAAAAAAACATTGTACTTCATTTCTTTCATTTGCTATCTAAGAGCTTGAAGATGGCTAGGCAAAGACGAGAGTTTACTCTCACTCTTTAGCTTAGCCTTTTGTAAATTATAATTGTACATATACATTTTATCTTGCTGATTTTTCCATTAATACTTAACTTATTTTGCAGCCATTTTTTGGATTGTTTGTTAACTCTCGTGTGGGAGATTTTGAAGAGCAACTTCCCGCAACATCTAACAAGTGTTTGCAGGACCTTTGGCAAGTGTTGGGGGTCTGCTTTCCAAGGATGTCGTGAGCTCTTTTGAGGCTTATTTTGGCCAAGTCGAGTTCACTAGAGGGCTGCTCATTTTCCTCTTTAAGCCGTGGGCATTTGGAGGAAACTCACACCTTATTTCCCTTGCATAAGTTTTGTGAGATCTTGTCACTACTTTCTCAAGAAAGGAGGTCTAGTGTCCAAGTTTCAAGAAATTATTGTGAGGACTCTCCTTGAAGTATGGTTGAGAACTTTGAAGGGTCCTCTTCTCATTGTAATATTAATAAAAAATCTAACTTGCTTGTGGGAGCTTGGGATTTCTCCCATGGTATCCTATCTCCCCATTTAGAGGGAGGCTTTTGTTGGGTGGATTGACATTTGCATGGTTTAAGCTTTCATACTTCATTCACTTACATGCATGCTTTAATTGGGAATTAACACAACCTCACTATCACATTTCATTAAGTTAAAGTTTGTTACAATTTCATTTGAGCTTTGCATTTTCTTTCTCATTGTTGCTTGGAGCTACAAGCTTACACTTTACTTTGGGCAATTCATCCTTTACATGCAAGCATTTTATATTCGTAACAAACTTTGATTCGTTTCCATTTACCTTGGTAAATTGTTTCATGAGCACTTGAATACATGCTTCAATTTTATGCTACATTGTTATCTTGAATATTGGAGCAATTTATTGTCATTGTCTATTTGAAACAAATTTTACTTTCAAGCAAATTACTTGTATCATTTTAATTCATTGATGAAACACATGCAACACTTGTAAGCTAATTTTATTCCTCCAATTGAAGTTATAATTGCAACTTATGTTGAACACTATTTCATTTTCAAGCATTGCAAATCAATCTCTTTGAAGCATTTGCATGTATCATTATTTTAATTTGGGGAATTAACACAACTTGCATTTCATCTAGGCATTTTAGTGTAGGAAGGCCCCAAACATCGTTTACCTCTAACATAAGTTGGTTGAAGTAGATATCTTAGGGATCCTCTACTCTTGTATTGAATCCTCACTGTGAGATCCATATCATTGGGCGAGGGCGAAGTCTGAGGATTGAAGAGTTAAATGGGAATCTTGTTGTAGAGCTAATTAATAAAATTAACCAAGAGCACTTTCCATTACATTTACTTTACTTGTCTCTTAATGGTTTGAGTTTTCATATGCAAAGTCTATTCCAAAAGCAAGTACTGTAATCATTTCAAACAAGTGTTTTCTTTTCATGTTTCAAGTCTAATTGCATATTGATGTCTTGGTTTAGCACTTCTTTTCTTTTACATTTCCAAGTTAATTACTAATTTTTCGGTTTTGGCAAGATATGTTTCACATGTTTTGATTTATAAAGTTGATTATCTCAAAAGCATTTTGTATTTTACATATCTTGTGCTAACAATTCTTATATACATTTCAGGGTTACTTTGTTTTCTCTTTTGAGAGCATTGCATTTTACTTTGAGCAAATATATCTTTAAATTGTTGAGCAAATTCCTTATAAGGCATTTTCAAGCATTTCAAATCAATCTCTTTGAAGCATTTGCATGTATCATTATTTTAATTTGGGGAATTAACACAACTTGCATTTCATCTAGGCATTTTAGTGTAGGAAGGCCCCAAACCTCGTTTACTTCCAACATAAGTTGGTTGAAGTAGATATCTTAGGGATCCTCTATTCTTGTATTGACTCCTCACTGTGAGATCCATAACATTGGGCGAGGGCGAGGTCTGAGGATTGAAGAGTTAAATTGTAATCTTGTTGTAGAGCTAATTAATAAAATTACCAAGAGCACTTTCCATTACATTTACTTTACTTGTCTCTTAATGGTTTGAGTTTTCATATGCAAAGTCTATTCCAAAAGCAAGTACTGTAATCATTTCAAACAAGTGTTTTCTTTTCATGTTTCAAGTCTAATTGCATATTGATGTCTTGGTTTAGCACTTCCTTTCTTTTACATTTCCAAGTTAATTACTAATTTTTGGGTTTTGGCAAGATATGTTTCATATGTTTAGATTTATAAAGTTGATTATCTCAAAAGCATTTTGTATTTTACATATCTTGTGCTAACAATTCTTATATACATTTTAGGGTTACTTTGTTTTCTCTTTTGAGAGCATTGCATTTTACTTTGAGCAAATATATCTTTAAATTGTTGAGAAAATTCCTTATAAGGCACTGGTTTTATGGTTTTTAATCATCTTAATGATTGGCATTATTATTTCAAGTTGCTCACTTTATATTTGCTCATAAATCCTTAAAGTTAATCCATTTTCACTATAACACTCTCTTAGAAACTCACATCTTTTAACTTAACTTTTCATTAGGGACTAGCCCCCTTAGCTAACCTAGGAGATAGCTCAAACAGAGAGAGTCGGGATTAGTGTGACAGCTGCTTCTCTGAGTTCCCTGCCACCAACCACACCTTGTGGGGTTGAAGGCTTTTCTCACTGACTTCTAGATAGGTGTAGGCGATAGGGTCTGTTGTCGCACAGATTGTCATGACAACGCTCAGATCGGGGGCTGTCACCCTGATCCCCGATCCCTCCGTTTAAGCCTGTCTCCTGCGGCTAAGGGGGGTAGACCCTATGAAATGACAAAGACCAACTGTCGACAGTTGGTTGGGAGACACGAAGCACTAAAAATGATCTTATTAATTTAGCGGACCAGTGCCTTATGGAGTTAATGTTTAATCGATTAATTATCAGATGCTGCAGCAATATAAACCATGAAGAGCGATCATTTATCATTAAAAGCTTAACTTTTGCCAGATACAAGATAACCATAAAGGCTCCATAGCTCAGCAACTTAAAAGAGTAAATGCTTTAAACAACCACCAGAGATCACATATATGCAGTCAATCTTTAAATGAACATTTAAACATGATAAAAATTAACTCCCACGCCGAAAAATTAACCTCAGCAAAAAAGATGAAACCCAAAAAATTTTCGGGCTAAAACTGAAATTGCAAAATTCATTTCCCTTTCCCTTTTTTTTTTTTTTTTTAATATTTTATAACTCAACTCTATTAAAATAAAACCCAAAAAAATAAAAAAAAGAACTAATAGAAATTCTACTCCTAAAGCAAACTAATGCTACCAAAAATTCGAAAGGAAAATAAAACTAAACTAAAAATTAAAGCTTTTTTAATCTAAATACTAAATTTAAAACACTAAACTAAAATTTAAAACATAACCAAATGAAAGCAACCTAAACTAAGCCAAAAAAAGCTAACATGAAACTACGCAAATATGCATATATATCATGAAACCAAAACTCAAGCAACCAAAGATACGCCTAACAAAGGAATGTCTGAGCCAACAGAGATGGAAAAGACCCTAATGCGCATCGAAAGAGACTGAGTACGTGAAGGAAATTAAAAAAATTTCGGTGGTGGTTTGAGAAAACGCGTGGATGAGTTCATACAACCCGTAACAGCCTTTTGGTGCTGCACAAATCAACGGCATCAACAATAAGCAAGCTTAATCCAGCCACGCAAATGGTCAAGAAAAGGCTCAACGCTGGTTCGGCGAGGGGCAGGAAGAAAATTCGAGTGCGTACCTAGGTGATCTGCAACGAAAATGGTAAGTCAAGCCGCCAGAGTTCAAAGATTGTGACCCCGGCTCAAACGAAAAATTTCAACGCATGCACAGCCGGCGGCAAGGAAAAATATGGAATCGGATTTGAAAATGTTACCTGAGCACTGTGTTAAACGAATTTTCTTACTCGTTGATCATGTGCAGTCACACCATCTGCAGTTACGCCCTTCGCTTAATAGACTGTGGCTTCAGATTTCTGGTGCAATTCGAAAGGTAGAAGGAGAAGATCACCGCACCTTTAATGCGTGCTTTTACCCACGCTGTCTTATTCCAGAACATCTCCTTCCTGTGCGTGGATACACTTTAACTTTCGTCGTTTGAGTTTTTTTTTTTTTTTTTTTTTTTTAACTAGCCCGTTAAATCCCAAAAAAAATTTTTGCTGAGCGCTTTCTTTGGGTAATGGAGTCTTGAGGAGACAGGGGCCACGCAAAAACAATTTTTTTTTATAAACCCTTGAAATTTCTCAGAAATCCTGCAAATCAAAATAGAAAATCGATGTAAGAAAAAATGTGTACAGAACCAAAACTTAAAATCCCAGATCAGTTGAGCAAAATTGCAGATTTTGGCCCCTTAATAGCCAGATTTAGCAATAAGAGCAGAAATATTTTCAAAAAAAATTCAAATTTTCAGTATGAAGAACTTCAGAAAATCTCTCATGCAAATTAGGAAAAATAAACTGAATGATAGACCCAGGATCAAATCCAGCTGGGCTCAGCAAGAAAAATGCTTGCGGGAGTTGGCTGGTTCAGCCGAGAACTTCCCCAAACACCCGCTAATCTTCTTCGATAAGGGTTTCCTGCACAGCTCACTTCAACCATCAGTAAAGAGAGAGAAAATGATACTAGCTCTCAAAAAGCAATGGAGATACCTGCCATTACTCAAGAAACCCTAATACCATTCAAACCCTAGCAAGTGAACAAGATACCTGTGCTCACAATAATCTACAATAAGTTATTATTAATGGCTGAAAAATAAAATATGCAGAAAATGAAATAGCTAACAGCACTTCCAGAGTGTAACACCAGCAAGATTTGGACCCCAAAGTCTTCTTTTATTAACCAGAAACAAATTGCAAGAGAGCTTCTTCAGTACAAGACTCACAGATCCAATGATCTGGAAAATGACCCCTAGCACCCTACTTAAAGGAAATGATCCCAACGGCTAGTTCGAGTGATCCATGTCGAAATGATCTCGACCGTCGATGAGGATCAAGACATCTCTTAATCTCATCCGTCGAAATTATTAATTCATTAAAAAAAAAGAAAAAGAAATTTTGCATGTATTTACTCAAAATATTATTATTTTATTTTTTAGGGTTTTTGCTTTATTTTATAATTTTTTATTATTTATTATTTATTATTATTTTTATTTTTATTTTTCATTTTTTTATTTATTTATTTTTTAATTTTTTAATTTTTAAATCATTTTCTAAATGGATCCTCGAACTTAGCCTTTGGAAAAAATTCCCTAGGACCTAGGACTTAGGACTCATGAGGGGGATTAAAACATTTTCTAACCTTCAAGACACTTTACATCATGACTTTTACAATTTTACATCTTAAGGGGAAAAACCCATTTAACATAGACCCTCATAAACCACCTAGTTCTGCGACACAACTATAATCTATTAGATTAACACACTAGGATTCTCCTAAAATTCGAATGACAAAATCCATCCCGACTTTGGGATCAGGCTGAAGGAAAACTCTGCCGATCATGAATCGGTGAGACGAAAAACCTTCCGGGACGTAGATTACCATTAGAAAGTTAGGTCCACCTAGGCAATTTACATACACGACTCATATCTGCTAAGATTATTTACAATTCATACATGCAGACTGGGTTTACAATTAAAATGATCAAGCTGCTGATGACTACAGGATGGCACGGACACGTTGATCAGGTGTTACGCCTTTTTGCAAAGAAAAAGGGGGGGGTACTGCATGGGTAGTTGACCGGTAGTGGTCAACAGGGTCAACATCTTTGGCGCCGTTGCCGGGGACAAGTCTTCTTGTACCTGGGAAAAATTGACTAACCTTTTGGTTTTAGCATTTTGAACTTTAGATTTAGATTCTTGCTCAAGTGGCGACTCCACTCAATCCAAATTTTGCAAAAATCTATACTAGGAGAAATTCAAGTGGTCTAGTTAGCTCCTCTCCTGATCCAAAAAGGGTTTTTAGAGAGAGGTTGAATAGACTTTCTCGTAGTAGAGCTCTTGCTAGTCTTGGGCAAGAGGCTATTTCTGATATTCATTTTCTTTTTCAAGAACAAGTAGAGCCTAGCATCATGAATGATCTTTTTGCTCCTTGTGACTTCACTAACATATATGGCTATCCTCACAATATCCCTGACAAGGCTATTGAAAAGTTGCCTTCCTTTCAAGGTAACAATGCCATTAGTGCTACATCACATGTGAAAAACTTTAATGTTTGTATCTTTAAATGGTGTAACACTGCTAATTATGAGGATGTGAAGATAAGGCTTTTTGTTTTATCTTTAGAAGAGTATGCTCTTGATTGGCTCACTGAGCAACCTGCTAACTCATATAACTCTTTACAAGCCATTCTGACTGCATTTTTAGATAATTTTGGAGAGAAGGAGGAAAATAGGCATTTGATCAATGCCATTAGCAACATGAAGAAAAATGAGAATGAGACCATGGAGGAGTTTAACAAGAGATTCAATGAATTAGTAAAAGACATGCCTGCTACTGTTAAACCTCCTGATGAATTTCTTTTATGCTCATATCCAAATGCTTTTGGGGTTGACACTTCCTATGAGTTGAGGAGGAAGGAGCCTACGAATCTAAGTGTAGCTCAATCTGAAGCCTTGAAGATAGAAAGGGCTAGAAAGCAGTCAGGAAAATCTCAAATTCCTTGTTTCAATAGAGGGCCATCAAAATCAAATGATTACAAAGGCAATGCCAAGGGAGAGTACACATGATCCTATTAAAGAATTAACTCAACCAATCAAGAGCATGGAAGCAAATCACATCAAAGAAATGCAAACCTTGCAAAATAGGTTGGTGGCCATGGAGAGGTCATAAGTGCAAAGATTCAAAACTAGGCCAAATGATAGATGGCAAAATAATAAAGGCCCTCAACAGGAGCATAAGCCTCCAATTCCATTGGAATCCACCAACATGGTAGATCAGATTCCCCCTTTTTGTAGGCCATGTAATGAGTTCCATGAAGAAGCCACATGCCCATATGTGAAGAGAATCATGGAAAGTGGCATGCTAGGAGGGACAAGCGATCAAATCAATATGTTCTCCATGGAAGATCAGATATACACCTTTGAGAGAAATCAAGAGATTGACCATAGGCCTAATAATCTTGGGGTTTACAATTTGATTGCAGATTTTGATGAGGTCACTAAGATTTTTGGGGAAAAACCTACATCTGGACAGATTCTTGCTATGGCAAAACACAAAGGGATGACTTATCAGAGAAGAGATATCCAAGACCAGAATAATCACATAAATTTTTCTCCTCCTACTTCAGAATTGAATTTTGACTTGGGAAATTGGGTGAATAATGCAAAGGTTTGTATTCCAGTGACATGACTTTTGAAGATACCATCTCAAAGGGCCAAGTTACTAAGTGCCATTGAAGTTACTCAAAGGGAAGAAAAGCCTAGTGACGAATCGGAAGATGAGGAAATTGTATTGAAAAGTATGAATTGTTATGTGGGGAAGGAAGATCATCTACCATTTTATGTTTCTTTGATAGTGAATGATCGTCTTTTACACAACTGCATGCTTGATTCAGGGGCTTCATCAAATGTCATGACCAAGAAAGTCACGGAGCAACTAAATTTAAGGGTTTCTAGGCCCTATCACAACATATGTTCAATGGATTCTAAAAGAATTGAAGTGTGTGGGATAATTAAAGATTTACATGTTTTCCTAGCTGCATACATAAATAGAATAATGACTATGGATATTGTTGTGATAGATGTTTCAGATTCATGGGGAATGCTCCTATGAAGAAAATGGGCATTAGATCTAGGTGGCAACATTCAAATGGACTTATCATATGCCACCATCCCCATGCTTGATAATACCTTTGTCAGACTTGATCGAGAGTTAGAGAAAAAATATCATGTTGAAGATCCAAGGAAACCCAACAACGAGATTATCTATAGATCATGCCAGACAGGGAGTGATGCAGTGTTGACAAATTTCCTTTCCCCCTTAATAGAACAGATTCAAAACGAAGAGATTAGGCATAGCTCAAAAAGATTAGGTACTTCAAATTTTCTATCAGAGCATTTTCAAGACAAAGCAGTAGGATTGGAAATAAATGCATCATCATCACCATCGCAACTAACCAAGAAAAAAGCGAAAAAAGAAAAAAGATATAAAAAATGAACCACCAGTTTTGAGCAGGATCAAGCTTCAATGCATCAATAGTCGGAAAAGGAAAAGGAAGAGGTTTGGTATATCTGATGGCCACAAACATGTCAAAAGGGGCAGGCACAATCCCAAGATAGTCAGAATTGGGCAAGGCACATCAAAGAAAGAACCTATGGACTTGCATGTGAGTAGGCAGGTTCTCAAGATGGATTTCACCGAAGACATCTGATGTAATGGGGCATCTTTTTGTATCATATTTCTAACCTTATCTCGTGTCATTTTTGTTTAAGTAGTTTTATTTCATGAATAAATTGTCATTTATGCTCTTAGAATAAATTTTCATTTCTTCGTTTCTGTACTTGATTTCTTTTCATGATATTTTGAATGGATACTGTTGATATATGTCTTTTGTCGGTGGATGCAGATTCCAGGTTCTTGCACACTATCACTTCATATCTGGCATGCATCCCATATGGAGCCAAATGTTGACCACTGGAGTGGCACCTGATGATTATATGAAGACTCCATGCCCAAGGATGATCCAGAGGACACTTGTACCATTAGATATCGTCAGTCAACAAATTTTTTTTTAACTCTACTTCTATCTTCTCATCATCTTTCTTGTACCCAGATTCCACACCCTACGGGGAATTGTAATAAGTGATATTAGTAAATGATGAGTTTTGAGTCTGTAACAAGCCTAAGATATTGGGACTCGATCAGCGAACGAGTACACCTTGGAGTGTTTTCTTATTTGGTTAATTATCCATTCTTTTCTAGAGGTGGATAATTTCCTAGGTTTTTTCACTCACGTTTTACCCCACAACCGGGGTGACGGTTTGAAGGTTGAGCCCCTGACACATCCTAGTGTCTAGAGTCGATGTATATTACCATACTAGATCACACAAAAAATTTCGTGGAATTTGGTTAGGTCTAGGTAGTCATTTTTTAATTTTTTAGATTTATCGCAGGTAAAAAATTGCAAATAAAATTGTAACAAGTGTAGTCTAGAGAAATGTATGGGGTATGAGTAATCAAAATTACACCTCTCATACTCAACTTTCTATTATGACACACTTTGAGGGATTAATATCCTCAAAACCTTTTTTTCCTAAGTTTAGTGGGAAATCTAGCAATTAATTAAAGCCAGAAATTAAATAAACGGAGAAAAGTAAATATCCACACATGCTAAATGTTGTGGAAATGAGGTGGAAAATTATGGGGGAGTTAAAGTGAAGTCCCAAGGTGATGTGGACTCCAAAAATCAAGGAAAGGACATGTGCTCAAATAAAATCGAATTTCTGGCATTAAATGAAAAAACTGCTTGTAAATTCGAATTTGTGAAGTTAATGCACATTTGGGAGGATTTGGGAGAATATTTAGTGGATATTTTTGTGGGAAATTGTCTCCACATGGGTTACCACCCATATACACTTGCCATTCCACCATAAAATTTGAATTTGACATATAAGGGAAGAAGAAAATGATGTCCACTTGCAAGAATTCGATTTTTACATTTGGCATTGGAGCTCCATTTAACAAATTCGAATTTCTCTTGGGATTGTCACCTCATGCCATTTGTCATTGTCATTCTTCATTGGGATTTGCTCCCAACTATCTATATAATAGAGCCATGGTCTCTCACATTGAATATTATTGTTACTAGCTATTGTGCTTGTGGAAGCGCTGCTGCCTTGTACACTTTTAGAAATATCAATAAAGACTTTGGGGTTTCATTCATGAGGTGTTCTTCTTTTTTGGGTGTGATGAATTGTTGAGCATTGGTATAATTCCTTTTACTCATGCTTTGATCTAATTTACTTCCATATGCTCTTGTAGATTTGTTAATGTAGAGCTATCTTACGTTGACATTTGATTTAGAAGTATGCTCTAGGTATAGAATGCTCTAGTTGGTTTTAAATAAATCTCTAGAGTTTCTTATCATTGTTTATTGCTAAATCTATATGGAAATAATTGTTGATTGAAGTTTTGTAGAGGGAACATCTTGTTGGGATTACAGAATCAAGCATGAGGGGAAGTCTTTGGAGAGACCAAGCCACTCTTGATACATTCTTAAAGGAGCTCTCATTTGTTCTTTGAACGTTCATAGTCTTATCTTACAAAGTGGTTTTGCAGGGATTTCGGCACATAGCTTGTACACAAGCCGAAAAGTTCTAAATTTAAATCTCTTTAAAAAAAAAACATTGTACTTCATTTATTTCATTTGCTATCTAAGAGCTTGAAGATGGCTAAGCAAAAACAAGAGTTTATTCTCACTCTTTAGCTTAGCTTTTTGTAAATTATAATTGTACATATACATTTTATCTTGCTAATTTTTCCATTAATACTTAATATATTTTGTAACTATTGTTTGGATTGTTTGCTAACTCTTGTGTGGCAGATTTTGAAGAGCAACTTCCCACAACATCTAACAAGTGTTTGCAGGACCTTTGGCAAGTGTTGGGGGTTCGATTTCCAAGGATGTCTTGTGCCGTTTTGAGGCTTATTTTGGCCAAGTCGAGTTCATTAGAGGGCTGCCCATTTTCCTCTTTAAGCCGTAGGAATTTGGAGGAAACTCACACCTTGTTTCTCTTGCATAAGTTTTGTGAGATCTTGTCACTACTTTCTCAAGAAAGGAGGTCTAGTGTCCAAGTTTCAAGAAATTATTGTGAGGACTCTCCTTGAAGTATAGTTGAGAACTTTGAAGGGCCCTTTTCTCATTGTAATATTAATAAAAGATCTAACTTGCTTGTGGGAGCTTGGGATTTCTCCCATGGTATCCTATCTCCCCATTTAAAGGGAGGCTTCTGTTGGGTGGATTGACATTTGCATGGTTTAAGCTTTCATACTTCATTCACTTACATGCATGCTTTAATTGGGAATTAACACAAACTCACTATCACATTTCATTAAGTTAAAGTTTGTTACTATTTCATTTGAGCTTTGCATTTTCTTTCTCATTGTTGCTTGGAGCTACAAGCTTACACTTTACTTTGGGCAATTCATCCTTTACTTGCAAGCATTTTATATTCTTAACAAACTTTGATTCGTTTCCATTTACCTTGGTAAATTGTTTCATGAGCACTTGAATACATGCTTTAATTTTATGCTACATTGTTATCTTGAATATTGGAGCAATTTATTGTCATTGTCTATTTGAAACAAATTTTACTTTCAAGCAAATTAATTATATCATTTTAATTCATTGATGAAACACATGCAACCCTTGTAAGCTAATTTTATTCCTCCAATTAAAGTTAAAATTGCAACTTATGTTGAACACTATTTCATTTTCAAGCATTGCAAATCAATCTCTTTGAAGCATTTGCATGTATCATTATTTTAATTTGGGGAATTAACATAATTTGCATTTCATCTAGGCATTTTAGTGTAGGAAGGCCCCAAGCCTCATTAAAATTTTACCTCCAACATAAGTTGGTTGAAGTAGACATCTTACAGATCCTTTACTCTTCTATTGACTCCTCACTGTGTGATCCATATCATTGGGTGAGGGTGAGGTCTGAGGATTGAAAAATTAAATTGTAATCTTGTTGTAGAGCTAATTAATAAAATTAACCAAGAGCACTTTCCATTACATTTACTTTACTTGTCTCTTGATGGTTTGAGTTTTCATATGCAAAGTCTATTCCAAAAGCAAGTATTGTAATCATTTCAAACAAGTGTTTTCTTTTCATGTTTCAAGTCTAATTGCATATTGATGTCTTGGTTTAGCACTTCCTTTCTTTTTACATTTCCAAGCTAATTACTAATTTTTGGGTTTTGGCAAGATATGTTTCACATGTTTTGATTTATAAAGTTGATTATCTCAAAAGCATTTTGTATCTTACATATCTTGTGCTAACAATTCTTATTTACATTTCAGGATTACTTTGTTTTCTCTTTTGAGAGCATTGCATTTTACTTTGAGCAAATATATCTTTAAATTGTTGAGAAAATTCCTTATAAGGCACTGGTTTTATGGTTTTTAATCATATTAGATTGGCATTGTTATTTCAAGTTGCTCACTTCATATTTGCCCATAAATCCTTAAAAGTAATCCATTTTCACTATAACACTCTCCTAGAAACTCACATCTTTTAACTTAACTTTCCATTAGGGACCACCCCCCTTAGCTAATCTAGGAGATAGCTCAAATGGAGAGAGTTGGGATTAGTGTGACAATCCATTCTCTGAGTTCCCTGCCACCGACCACACCTTTTGGGGTTGATGGCTTTTCTCACTGACTTGTAGGGTAGGTGTAGGCGGCAGGGTCAATAAGTCCCTAAGTCTAAACTTAGGGAAAATAAAATATTAATGTGTATTAATATGAAACTGTGTTAGAATGGTCCAAAAGACATGGATCAAGCCAGATCTAATCTTAGCCGTTGATCAGGGACTTAATCTCGGCTGTTGATATGTCAACAGGAAAAGTATAAGAGAAGGCTTGAGGGTCAGTTAGAGATGACACCATAGTGATCAGTTATTCTATTCTCTAGAGCGGAGTTTGCTAAGAGAGATAGAATTAGTGATGTGGAGATGCAACTGAGGGGCATTTGAGTACAGAGAGACAGAGAGGCAGAGATAGTGCAAGGTGAGCACCGCAGTAGTCGGGGAAAGTGACGTTGAGCCAGCCAGGGCTCACGCAGGGCCACACAGAGGCAGCCGAGAGCTGCGCAGAGCCTCAGAGAGGCCAGCGTTGCTGACACAGAGGGCCAGAGGGCTGACGCAGACCCATTCGGGGTGACGCAGGGCCAGTGTGGGACAGAGAGGGGTTGGCGCAGTCCAAAGAGAGGCTGATGCTGGGGTTTCTGGGGCAGATTGGTGCTGAGTAGTTTCCGGAAGGATTATACGGGGTTTCAGCTAGGAGATTTGTCAGAAACTGAGAGGTATTATTGCTAAGGAAATTCTCTGTTGGGTAGGCCAGTTTTGGCACCCAGATTGTACTTTGATATTGTTTAATAAGAAAACCCTCAAATAGCTACACCGGTTTTCCCACATTGGGTTTTTCTGGGAACATTAGTCCAAAAGTAATGGTGTCATCTGGTGTGATTGTTTCTGTTTCCTTTTAGTTGCTGATCTGTAATATGTTGAGTATGCACTAGTGTTTATTTTCAGTATTTACATTGTAAATAACTTGTTAAGTAAAATAACAAGTAGGTAGCAATAAATCAGATAAAGTGCAAGGAGGGTTTCTAACTATGTAAACTTAGAAACTTCAACACCCACCAAGTCTGCATCTACACCTCAAGGAAGAGTTCATTTGGTCAAGGAGGAGGTGGGATCATCACAAGGGAAGGGACTCATCACAAGTGTCTCTTCTAGAGCAAGTGCAACAAGGTACATCAACAATTGAAGGAAGAACAAAGTGCCGGAAGAAGGAGGACGAAGTGTTGGGGAATGAAGTGCCGAAAGGAGGAAGACAAAGTGCCAGGGAAACCAAGTGCAGAGAGGAGGAAGGACTTGACTTGTGCTTGGAGGATATTCTAGTCAAGGGTCTAAGGTCTAACATTGATCAATAAGAAGCTTCAATAAGAGAAAACTGAACGAAAGGTTTTCCTCTCAAGAGAAGAGAGGTTTTGGCCCTGGCAGAGATCCAACATCTTGTGTTCTTGTTCTTACGTTTTGGTAGCAGTTTGATGAAGCGCACACACATGCATTAATAAGAAGAACAAGAAGATTAAGCTAACAAGACAAATTGTAAAAAGACTTCGCAAATTGTTATCAAGTCAAGAAGAATCATACTAAACCTAATTGCCCTAGTGGTTATTTTTGGTAGCATCAGATGTGCTCTAGCCTTAAAATTTGGTGGGGAGGCTAAGGCACATGAGATCTCCAACACCTAGAAATCATTTGGATAAATTCCACCCGGATGAGGAGTTATTAAAATAATTAATATTTTTAATAGGTTCCTAAGTCTAAACTTGGAAAATAAAAATATTAATGGGTATTAATAAAGATAAGGGTGAGAAGCTTCTAAGAGATGAGGATCAAGTCTATTTTAATCTTAGCTATTGATTAGAGAGATAAACTCGGTCGTTGATTCATCAACAGGAACAGTATAAGAGAAGACTTGAGGATCATTTGGAGACACACTTACAGATATTCAGTATCCCAAGGAAAATTGATTCTCAAAGAGAAGGAGATCGATTTCAGAGAGAGAGTTGCAGGGTGGAGGAAGAAGAGGGCATCAACAGCAGTCAGTGACTAAGGAGGAGGTGACGTAGGGGTATTGAGAGACAGCGCAGAGGGAGACGTAGTCCAGGGGAGACACATCTCTCATGCAGGCTGACGTAGAGGGACGTAGAACCACGTAGAGTGACGTAGAACCACGCAGAGTGATGTAGAGGTGACGTTGAAGTGGGAGAAGGGTCTCCAGGGTGTCAAAAAGTTTCTAAGGGAAAGTCTTAGTAGAATTTTGAGTTAGAAATATTCACATGGTATTAGAGCAAGGTTCCAGCAATAGGAGAAAGGAATCGGCTATGGATCAGGAGCATGATGCAGAGGCATCTACTCAAAGGGACTCACATAGATTTCCAGAAGAAAGCATGAGAGACATGGATCACGATTATTCTATGTTAGCTTCCAGACTAGAAGAATTCGCTTGCCTAGCAAGGTTCGCCTCCTCTGAGGTTTGGTATATAGATAGTGGAGCTTCTTGGCATATGATAGGAATTCGAGAATGTTTTTCAAATTATCAGGAAGAAAGGATGAATTTTCGGATCACCATGGGCAATAAGGCAAAGTGTACCCCCATACGAAGAGGTACTGTAGCCTTTCAAACAAAAGCAGGAGAGCGGCTTCGAGCAACTAATGTGCTACATGTGCCAGGGTTGGGGATGAACTTACTCTCTGTATCTCAACTTCGAAACAAGGGCTATGACGTTTTCATCATTAAGGAGAAAGTATATGTCAAACACCCGAGTTGGAAAAGAAAGGTTCAGATTGGAATCAGAAGTAACAGGCTGTATAGATTACAGCTAGAATCTACAATGGCATTGATAGGCAGCAATGGAGATAAAGATTTGAATGAAGTATGGCATAGGAGGATGGGAAACTTACATCAAGGGGCTCTGAGAATTCTTAGGAAAACAGTATCAGGAGTTACAGAATTAAGTATTGTACGAGATGATGTATGCAGAGGGTGCGCTCTAGGCAAGTATGCCAAAGCAACTTTTTCTAGAAGTAACAATAGAGCTCAGAGTGTTCTAGGATTGATACACTCAGACATCTGCGAACCTATGTCAATAAAAGCTCTTAGTGGTGTCGAATACTTCATCACCTTCATCGATGACCATTTCAGGAAGACTTGGATCTACTTTCTAAAAACCGAGGATAAGGTATTTGGTCGATTCAAAGAGTTCAAGGCTCTAGTAGAGAATTTGACAGGAAAGAAGATAAAAGTGTTGCGCTCAGACAATGGTGGAGAGTACATTGACAAGGACTTCACCGATTTTTGTGCTAGGGAAGGCATCAGAAGAGAGTGGACAACTCCTTACAATCCAGAGCAGAATGGAGTAGTAGAAGGAAAAACATGACTATTGTGGAAGTAGCTAGGGCAATGCTGTATGATTAGGATATGCCCAAATTCTTGTGGGCAAAAGCATGCAACACGACACTTTATGTCCAGAACAGGACTCGACACAGGGCATTGGGCAAAATCACTCCGAAAAGGGTCTTCATCGGGAGGACACTTGAAATCAGTCATTTCAGGATATTTGGGAGTTTAGCGTATTGTCGTATACTCGAAGAAAAGAGAAAGAAATTAGATCATACTGCTGAGAAAGGATATCTTGTGGGATATGGCGAGAATGCTAAGGCATATAGAGTCTATCTTCTAGGGAGTAGGAAGGTAGTAATTCAGCGGGATGTAAAGTTCTTGGAGGACAAAGCTTTCAGGAAATCCCAAGAAATGCCTTTCGAGGAGTAGTCAAAAGACGATCCATTGGTCCAACCACTTCGACTAGCAGAAACTAGTACCATCAATTCTCATAAAGGCAAAGCTTCATAACAAGAGGAATCTCAGGAAGAGGAAGGCTAATAGATGTACCCACTACCAGTGGAAGCACAAGCCGGGAACTCCGACAGATTCTACAGATGCAGAGGACTTCATTGGTGCACCCAGGAATGATAAAAGGGAGAGAAGACAGCCAGACAGATACCAGGCCCTAGTAGCTCAGGTTGGGGAACCGTCTAGTTTTCAGGAGGTCATTCAACATCAAGTATGGGTAGATGCTATGGTGGAGGAATATAGTTCTATAATGGTCAATGATGTTTGGGAAGTGGTACCTAGGCCTCAAGACAGGTCAGTGGTAGGCTTGAGATGGATCTACAAAGTAAAATATGTTGCAGATGACAGTGTGGAGAAATACAAAGCTAGGTTTGTGGCTAAGGGGTATACTCAGAAGGAAGGGATAGTCTACGAAGAAACCTTCGCCCCAGTAGCCAGGTATACTTCTATTAGAACCGTGATATCCCTTGCAACACAGATGGGGTGGGAGATTCACCAGATGGATGTCAAGACGACATTCCTGAACGGGGTGATAGAAGAAGTATACATTGAACAACCAGAGTGTTTTGAGACACATTAGAAGAAATCTTGTAGGAATTTACAGGGTAAGTTCCACAGAAAGAATACCAAAAGGACACCGCTCACA
Source organism: Pinus tabuliformis (assembly GCA_031772625.1). NCBI lineage: Eukaryota > Viridiplantae > Streptophyta > Pinopsida > Pinales > Pinaceae > Pinus > Pinus tabuliformis. The sequence goes on from CM062819.1 coordinate 750,062,327, forward strand.
ACCAGATCTCAAATCAATACACCAGTATTTTTGACGTGGTTAAAACCCTCAGAGTGCAAGGAGGGAAACAGTCCACGGCCTGTCCCAACGTGGGTACTACAGGCAATTTATTAATCAAAGAATGAAAATTTACATAAGCTTCTCTCATGCACGGATTACCCGAACAATGACCCTCCATGCGCTTTAAATAGAACTCATGGACCAATCGGGTGTCAAGCCACGGATCAAGTGTCGGTAATACCGAGGTGAGAGTGAACCGTCGGATCACTACATATCGTGACCGTCGGATTGTAAGTTACAAAATGTACAACGGTAAAGAAACACACTTTACCTAACTCTAACCTAACTCTATACTAGACCAAGTTGAACTTAACTATATCCTATGTGTCGGAATATCCTAACATCCCCCCTTAAGAACAACTTGGGATAGGATTGAAGGATTTACAAATATGACACAATAGGAGAAGGAAGGAGGCACTAGAGCCTATCCCCCCTTAGTGACAACTTCCTGAACTCCAAGCATATATCGAAGTTTAGTGAACTTCGCCTCTGTGAGAGCCTTTGTGAAGATGTCTGCAACCTGATCATCTGTTGGACAATATTGCACTTCAAGAACATGGTCATGAATGAGCTTTCTGATGAAGTGCATGTGTAGTTCAATGTGTTTGCTGCGCTGATGCTGGACTGGATCTTTGCATAGCTGAATGGCACTTTGATTATCACACCAAAGTGTGGTTGGATGCTGCTGCTCAAAGCCAAACTCTGATAGGATCTGACGAAGCCACAAGGCTTCCTTACTAGCTTCCACGGCACCACGATACTCTGCTTCTGCTGACGAAAGAGAAATGGCAGCCTGTTTCTTACAAGCCCATGTAATAGGTCCTGAACCAAGAGTGAAGACATAACCGGCAGTAGACTTCCGATCATCATGGTCACCAGCCCAATCAGAATCAGTGAAACCAACTAACAGAGGAGCTGCTTCGGCACTGTAATGAATCCCAAACTGTACGGTACCTCGAACATAACGAAGTATTCTTTTAGCTGCTTTCCAATGACTTTCACGGGGGTTTTGCATAAAACGAGCAACAAGGCCAACAACAAAGGAAAGATCAGGACGAGTATGGGTTAAATACAAGAGTTTTCCGACAAGTTGACGGTATAAGGTAGCATCAACTTCAGGAGAAGTACAAGAGACTGAAAGTTTGACTCCAGACTGAAAGGGAGAAGGGGCTGGCTTACAGTCTTCCATGTGAAAATGACGAAGAATATCACAAGCATACTTGGACTGGGAAAGGAAAATACCCTCCTGGGATTGCAAGACTTGAAGACCGAGAAAATAGTGTAAGTGTCCTAAGTCTGTCATTTCAAATTTCTTTTTAAGGCTGGACTTCACATGGTTTATAAGGTTGGGATCACTACCAGTAAGAATAAGATCATCAACATAAAGAACAAGGATGATAAGAGAGTTGCCCACTTTCTTGGTGTAGACAGTATTGTCAGAATGACACCTAGAAAAGCCAGATTCTAAAAGAAAGCTATCCATTTTGGCATACCAAGCCCGAGGAGCTTGCTTGAGGCCATAAAGGGATTTCTTAAGTCGACAAACAAGGCTGGAGTCTGTTTGTATGAAGCCAATGGGTTGTTCCATATAGATTTCTTCCTGCAAGTCCCCATGCAAGAAGGCAGATTTAACATCCATCTGATGGACTTCCCATTTTAAAGAGGCAGCAAGGGAAAGAACAAGGCGGATAGAGTTCATTTTGGCAATAGGGGAGAAGGTTTCAGTGTAGTCAATGCCTTCAACCTGTGAAAAGCCCTTAGCAACGAGACGAGCTTTATGTTTATCAACTTTCCCATCTGGTCCATACTTGGTTCTGTAAACCCATTTACATCTAACAAGTTTGCGTCCCTTTGGTAGAGGAACAAGATCCCATGTATCATTTGTCATTAATGAATGATATTCTTCATTCATAGCTGCTTCCCAATGTGGATGGCCTGAAGCTTCTGCAAAAGTGTCAGGATCATGATTTACTGGAGCTTGAGCCAGTAAAGAAGAGGCTCTTTCAAACTGAGAACGTGTACGTCGCTGATCTGTAGGATCACCGGCAAGATCACCTGCTGCATCCCGAGTAGCACGAACCCATCTTGGAAGTTGAGGATCCTGAGAAGGTGGGGGAGGATTATCATCCTCGCTTTCATCATCTGAAGAAGAAAGGTTTTCAAAAGTAGAAGAGATAGGAAGAGGTGGCACATCCGCCGGACTAGGCTCGCAGGCCGATTTATTTTCATCAAATTTTACATCTCTTCTAATGATAACATTTTTGGACTTAAATGGAATAAGTCTATAACCTTTTACATCTTCAGAATATCCGACAAAAGTACATTTCTCACTCTTAGGTTCTAAAGCTTTATGCTTTTCATCTGGAATATGGGCCCATGCTTCACTTCCAAACACACGAAAGTGACTTACATCTGGTTTAATGGAACTCCAAGCTTCTTCTGGAGTGATATTCTCTAGAACCTTAGTAGGAGTGCGATTGATTATATAATTTGCACAATTAATTGCTTCGGCCCAAAAACTAAGACTGAGTCCTTTAGATTGCAGCATACAATTAGCCATTTCCTTTAAGGTGCGATTTTTCCTTTCAGCTACACCATTTTGTTGTGGAGTGTATGGAACAGTATGTTGCATTTGAATTCCATTTTCGGTGCAAAAGTTGATGAATGTGTTTTTAACATATTCTCCACCATTATCAGTTCTTAGCTTAAGAATTTGATGTCCAGATTGTTTTTCAACAAAGGCTTTGAAGGCCAAAAAAGTGTTAAATACTTCGCTCTTGAGTTTTAAGAAGTATACCCAAGTGCGTCTGGAGAAATCATCAATGAAAGTTAAGAAGTACTTGCAGCCAGAGAATGAAGCAACAGGAAGAGGACCACATAAATCACTGTGCACAAGCTGTAAAGGGGCTGAGGCGTGCCAAGAGGCACGTTTGTCAAAACTGTCCCGATGATGTTTTCCGAGTACACATCCGGAACAAACACCATCTCTGCAAGATACCATAGGAAGACCTGTCACCATATTTTCTTTACATAGATGCTGAAGGGAGCGATAGTTTAAGTGACCAAATCGCTCATGCCAAAGTTTGCTCACTTCATCATTATGAGCAACAAATACTGAGGGAAGATTGGATGACCCAAAGTTGTGAAACTTATACAACCTTTTGGAATCATCAGCAAGACCAGTAGCTAGAATCTGTTTAGGATCTTTTAGATCCTTGATTACAACATCATGAGGTGAAAATTCAACAATTTTACCTTCACCTGAGTGAGTTATCTGATAGACAGATAGAAGGTTGCAGGATAAGGTTGGAACACATAATACATCATTAAACTGACCATTGTCTAGATGAACAGTTCCAGTCCCTACAACATTAAGAGATCTATCATCACCAATATATATATTTTTGGTGTTACAATCATTTAAAGAAGAAAACATGGCTTGGTTTTTGGCCATGTGACAAGAGGCTCCAGAATCAATGAGCCACTCATGAGAATGAGAAGAAGAAGAAGATACATTTAATGCATAACCAGACTGAGATGATTGACAATGAGATGCAGAAAGTGCCATTCCGGAAGTTGAAGTTGAAGTAGGCTCCACATGGATGTTATGTTTCTTCATTGCGGCTTCCAAGGCTTCCATCTTCTTAAAGCATTTAGATTCTAAGTGGCCATCTCGATTACAAAAGTTACAATGTCTATCAGTCTTCTTCCATTTGTTTTTATTGGTCTTATCATTTTGCTGAAATGATCTTTCATTTTGAGGCTGAGATGGTTTAGGACCATTCTTTTGAGGATATGACTTCTTAGGATTCTTTGAATTTGGTTGCTGCTGGGCGGCTAACGCTTTCGTGGAAGAGTTTCCAAGATTAAGAAGACCAAGGTGTAAGAGTTTTTCTTGTTCTCTTATTAAGGAATCACAAAAGGAGTCAAAGGAAGGGGCCTTGTAGTCTTGTCCTTGACAAATGAAAGCTTCCCTTGTAGAATGGAAAGTGGAAACAAATACAGAGTAGGCTGGTCCCAACTTAGTAAGGATGGAATAAATAAGGTTACCATCTTATTTCTTAACTTTAACACCTTCCAAGAGATATCTAAGGGTCTTGAATTTGGACAAGAAATCTTCAATGCAAGAAAAATTATTAGGATCCAAAGTAAGCAGCTCATTTTCAAGTTGATGGGCTCTAATTTCATTTTTAATCCCAAAAACTTTAGCAAGTTTTTCTAATGCTTCATGAGGAGTCTCAAGTCCTGCAATGTGGAATCTAAGATCAGGAGAAATAGACATCCCTATCAAACCACGTGCTTGATCTTGTCTATTTTCCCATTTTGCCGCCTTGTCTTCATCTTTTGGTTTCTTCTCTTGGTTTGTGGCTATTCTGAAGAGACCTTTACTTCTAAGTAAATCTTCCATGTATTCTACCCATTGGAAGTAGTTAGTGCTGTCAAGAATGACTTGGCATGGACTTTCCATTTTAAAAAAAAACTGAAGCTGAAGATGCTGAAAGTAAGTGTTCCAACGGATAGATCTCGAAAAAATAGGCGGTTTTAAAAAATACGGCTCTGAAAAAGGCTTCCGGATGAAGAAGTTATGGCTTTTTGAAAAAAAATTGTTGACGTTGCCGGCAAAGTGCGCGAATGTGCGGGAATGAAAAAGTCCGCCCCCACAAAATGGAGACTTGAACCCAAGACCTCTACTCTCTTAAAATAGCTTTGAACCAATTGATCTATACAAAAAATTTGAGAGAGAGAGAGAGAGAGGGGGGGGGGGCCTTGGTTTGCGTGCTTGCCTTGAGAAAGCTCTTTTTCCCTACAAAACACAAAACGCAAAACCCAACACGAATATGCAAAGAAAAACGAACCTTGCGGCTCGAAGTTAGCTTTAGCCAAAAAACTAGAAATTAAAAAAAAAAAAAAATCTCAAAGTTAGCTTTAGCCGAAAAACTAAATATTTTTCTCAATGTTTCTGATTTTCCGAGATCACACTAAGGTGCAGGGAAAAGAGCATACGCATGAGAAAAATCCTTCCTTTCTGTTTCTGATTTGCCCAGATCGCACAGAGTCGCAGGGCAAAGAGCATACGCAGAAATGAAAGGTATAGATCCGGTAAAAAAAAAGGCTAAATAAACTGAGACCGAAATAAGCAGAGAGAAAATAACAGTAAACTGCAAAAGAAACACTGTATACCTCCCGATCTGAAAAATGACGCAGCTAGGGCTACCGGAAACCTTTTCGCGTGAAACGAAAGGGGTTCCTCACTGGAACAGATGCTCCGAACGCAACAGAGCAGTCCTCTCGGCCCGAAAGCAGTCAGAAACAGCAGATCTAGGAAACGACAACCGCATGCAGTTCTACCGGCTTCAGATTTGGATCACCAACGGACGCGGCCCTCAAATCGCTCTGATACCATGTAGGAATTTACAGGGTAAGTTCCACAGAAAGAATACCAAAAGGACACCGCTCACAACCAGATCTCAAATCAATACACCAGTATTTTTGACGTGGTTAAAACCCTCAGAGTGCAAGGAGGGAAACAGTCCACGGCCTGTCCCAACGTGGGTACTACAGGCAATTTATTAATCAAAGAATGAAAATTTACATAAGCTTCTCTCATGCACGGATTACCCGAACAATGACCCTCCATGCGCTTTAAATAGAACTCATGGACCAATCGGGTGTCAAGCCACGGATCAAGTGTCGGTAATACCGAGGTGAGAGTGAACCGTCGGATCACTACATATCGTGACCGTCGGATTGTAAGTTACAAAATGTACAACGGTAAAGAAACACACTTTACCTAACTCTAACCTAACTCTATACTAGACCAAGTTGAACTTAACTATATCCTATGTGTCGGAATATCCTAACAAATCTCATGTATGCAGATTAAAGAAATCCTTGTATGGGCTTAAACAGGAACCTAGAGCATGGTATGGTCGAATTGATGGCTACTTGCAGAAGATGGGGTTCGTCAAGAGTGACGCAGATCCTAATCTCTACTATCTTGTCGTAGAGAATGAGCCTCTAACCTTGGTGTTATATGTGGATGATCTTTTCCTGACAAAAAGAACCTAGCCACAAAGTTCATCAAAGACTGCAAAAAGAACCTAGCCACAGAGTTCGACATGAAGGATTTGGGACAGATGCATTATTTCCTAGGGTTGGAAGTTTGGTAGCAAAAGGGTGAGATCTTCATTGGACAAGGGAGACATGCTACAGAGATCTTGAAGAGATTAAGGATGTAGGATTGTAGAAATATGGCTACTCCAGTGATCACCAATTGGAAGAAGATTGATGCATCAGAAGATAAAGACGTTGATCCCACCTTGTATAGGGAACTTATAGGGTCCTTGATGTATCTGGTCAATAACAGGCCAGACATTTGTTACGTTGTCAACACCTTAAGTCAGTTCATGGTGGAACCCAAGAGGGCGCACTGGGCAACAGCCAAACATGTTCTCAGGTATATACAAGGAATAGTCAAGGATGGATTATTGTACACCCAAGGCAATGACATCAGGCTGAGTGGGTTCACTGATGCAGATTGGGCTGGAAGTTCAGTAGATCGGAAAAGTACAACTAGGTACTGTTTCAACATTGGATCAGGAATGACCTCTTGGTGTAGTAGGAAACAGAAATCCGTGGCTTTGAGCTTAGCTGAAGCAGAATATATGGCAACTAGCACAGCTTTGTGCGAAGCCATATGGCTTAGGAAATTTCTTGTGAATCTATTTAGGAGAAGGATAGAAGCGACTAGGATTTTGTGTGATAATCAGAGTTGCAGTGGATGTGTGGCAACAAGCCAAGCATCAGCACAGAGGACTGATGTGGAGGATCAGTGTGATGTTTCTATGGTGAATCATTGTTAGAGCACATTCCTCACTAAGAGGGAGTGTTGATTTTGGGTATCGTAGGATGTGCTCTAGCCTTGAAATTTGGTGAAGAGGCTAAGACACATGAGATCTCCAAGACCCAGAAATTGTTTGGAGAAATTCCACCCGGATAAGGAGTTATCGAAATAATTAATATTTTTAATAGGTCCCTAAGTTTAAACTTAGGAAAATAAAAATATTAATGGGTATTAATAAAGATAAGGGTGAGAAGCTTCTAAGAGACGGGGATCATGTCTGTTTTAATCTTAGCCATTGATTAGAGACTTAATCTCGACTATTGATTCTTCAACAAGAAAAGTATAAGAGAAGACTTGAGGATCATTTGGAGGCACACCGACAGATACTCAGTATCCCAAGGAAAATCGATTCTCAAAGAGGAGAGTGATTTCAGAGGGAGAGTTGCAGGGTGGAGGAAGAGGAAGGAATCAGCAGCAGTCAATGACTGAGGAGGAGTTGACGCAGGGGTATTGAGAGACAAAATAGAGGGAGATGCAGTCCAGGGGAGACGCAATTCTCACGCAGGCTGACACAAAGGGACGTAGAACCACGCAGAGTGGCGCAGAGGTGACGCTGGAGTGGGAGAAGGGTCTCCAGGGTGTCATAAAGTTTCCAAGGGAAAGTCTCAGTAGAATTTCGAGTTAGAAATTTTCACACCTAGATTCTTCAACATGGTATCGGAGCTAAGGTGACACATCAAGGAAAGGGCATCTCAAGAACACTCATCAAGGAAGGACATCTACAAAAGTTGAAGCATCAAGCCAAGAAGTCTCAATCACATCAAAGGACAAGAAGGTCTACCATCTATCATCCATCAAGGAAGACTACAAAGCAAGAAGAAGAGCCTTACACAAAGGCACCTACAAGAAGAGCAAATCAAAACAGGACCTACATCAAGCTACAAGTCATCAAGCAACTCTCATCGTGCAAAGGTGAAAGCAAGTCTTCAAGGTGAAAGCAAGTCTACTACATCTCAAAATGATCCAAAATGGATCCTAAACACCCTCCAAGTCTTCAAACATCCAAAACTATCACATAAGAAGAACCTTTAAAAATGGTGGATTACACTATCGGGAGTGAAAAGCACAAGGAAACAACGGAAATAGAGCCTACTGGAGGTCAAAACAACTTTGCACGGGAGTCGTCGGATCTGGCCGATCAACGGTTCAAATCCGATCGGCATATCGCAATCGACGGTGACAGGCGGAGGCTATCGGAGGTGACCATATGACAGTTGTGATCGTGATTAGTGCGGGTCAACGAGGACCGTCGATCAAGCGCGCAGATCGACGACCCAGGTTAACTCGCAATATCGCAATCGGCAAATACAAGGAGCGCTTATGAAATGGCCCAGGGTCTATGAGATATGCGCAATATCGCGTCGGAGTAGTACAACGGAGCGGGGCCAATATACATATGACTTGCGATAGCCGGACCCGATGGAGTTATAGATGATATTTTATATATTTTGAGATCCGAAAAACGACATTTTCCTTTGTATTTTGCATTTTTGTTAAATAAACAAAATGCAAAGGAAATGCACCCGATGCGATGAAGCGGACCCGATGGAACTTATAGATGAAAATATATAGCATTTCAAGTCTGCCATAAAGCCATTTTGTGATATTTTCAGTGTTTTAATGTATTTTTCAAATACAAAGGGAAACCACGGAACAGGCATTTGCGACATGCGATAGTGATTTAAAGGTGGACCCGATGGAATATAGGGCGGAATTCATAATATTTGAAGTCCGATAAACAGTGATTTGGCGGATTTTTCCCGTGTTTTACAGTGTTTCTCTGTGTAAACAAAGAACACTATTTTTGGGGATTTCAAAGGCCCGATGGTCCCTTCTGTTGCAGAACAAGTGGCCACCTTCCCTGAAGACGTTATGCCATGATTGCTAACGCTCAGAAGGGGATTCGAGCGGACAGAGGCCGAGAGCCAGAGAGCCCAAGAAGGGGAAACGAACAAATAGTGCCGATTGGCTTTAAAGCTACAAACTGACAGAGACAGAGAGGAGGCAGTACTGAGATAGAGAGAAAACAGAGACAGAGAGTGAAAGAAAGAGTTTGTGTACTCAGAGAGGCTTGAGGGATTCAAGCAAACTCCTGTTGTTTTGTATCTGTGTGTTGAGACTCAATTTGAGCTCACACTTTTGTAAAAACTCTGCTCTTGAAGACATAATAGAGAGGTCACCACTGAAGGCTGGACTAGGAGACGTAGCCCAAGAGTTTTGGGTGAACTCCATATTAAATTTGCTGTGTTATGTGTGTTGTCTATTATGTTTCTCTAACTGCTCAATTGTCTATATTATTCGCAATCTTATTGATCTGTTGCACTAAGTAATATAGGCAAATCCATGCACATGAGTCTGTAATACCTTAAAAGTAATCTAAGATCTTCATTTTCAGATCACAAAATCTATCAAGTATATATCTGCTTCTGAATATACATCAATGTCTTTTTGCAAGGAAAGTAATAAATTGGTGGGTAACAATAACTTTCTTGCATGGAAGAAGAGCACTGATTTACTTCTCAAGGAGAATGAACTTCTAAAATACATCAAAGGGAATATCACTATCCTGCTAAGGAACAAACTCAAGCCTTAGTGAAGTACAATAAGGATGAGACAAGAGCTCAAAGGATTCTAATAAAATCCATCAAAGTCCTTATGCCTCCAAGTTGGAGACATCCAAAGAAATCTATGATAAACTAGTAGAGCTATTCTCGGTAAGCACAGCTGGAGAAGTGATATCTCTACAAAATGGATTGTGCAAGATGAATATTTCAAAGGAATGAATAGCTCACTACTTCATGAAGATCTTTGAGATGAGAGATCAACTTTAAGAGCTAGGGGCATTATGACACAGGTTTGGCACTATGGCACAGGTGTTGTCCTTGATGGCAACTCACTCAAGGGGCAAATCACAGTTCAAGCTCTCAGAATGAAAGAAAATGAGGTATACACAAGTTCCTCTTAAAAAAATCGCGTATACACGCGGGTGTACCAATTGTATGCACGCACTTTAATGCAAAGAAAAGCGCGTACATGTGGGAAAACTTATGGTTGGTCCATGGTATTTAGTCCGACATATTTGAACCTATGGTTTTGGTCCTTGGTATTGCAACCAAAGTGTTGAAACTAGGTATTGAGTCCCTAGTATTAGATCTCTATGGTTTTGGACCATGGTTTGAGTAAGGCGTAAGTCTATAAAAAGGGAAGGAGATCATTTGGCAAGGTATCAACTGAAGCATTGAATATCTTATGAAGAGCAAGATCTAGAATACTGTCATTGGGTTATGGTGCATAACTAGATCTGAATTAAAGAGGAACCTGAGCGCAAGGAGAAGGATAAGTTCTATTGATGGGTCAAGATCTTAAGGCGGTTTTAAGAGAAGTATCTTTGTGTAATTTTTGATCTGTTATATTTGGCGCATGACGTGATCTATAAATATGATAATCTGGGTATAACTAATGTCTGAATAAGTAAAAAGGATAAATTATCTTTTATAGATCTGTACGCAGGTTCAACGCAACAGAGGCGCGTATACACGCTGGTTCACTAACTTAAAACAACGTATACGCAAGATGGCCTTGATACAGTTGTGTATGCACGCAGGTTCCACATATTGAAGTAGTGTATATCTCATGAAATATGTTTTAGCTGCTTCTGTTTATTGCTGCAGTGTTCTGGGTTCAGAATTGGTGTTTGGTTACTGGTACTGTTTTCTGGTTACAGCATTCTGAGAAGTTATTGGTTGATTCAGTATTTGTTTGTACAAAGGAGTTTGGTTAATGCAGATATACTTGATGTTTGATTGATATTCATGGATCCAGTGTGAAAATTTATGAAACGTGGTCCCTAGAAGAAAAGAGAAGGTTGTAGCTTTCTATAGGTCAGCACCTACGTACTAGTACCTCAGCTAGTACAAGAGCTAAGGGGGTTGTAGCTCCCTTCCAGGAGAAGCTGGAGAATGAGAGAAGGTTGTAGCCTTCTGCAGGTAGCAGCCTGTGTACTGGTATAAGATTGCACCCGTACAAAAACATTGTAAAAAGAAGTTTCTAATTGAAAGAAGATAGAGACGAATTGCAGCAGGTGGTTTTCACCCACATTGAGTTTCCACCTTATATCTTATGTTCTTATGTGTGATTGCCTGTTTTGTTTTACTGTTCCTGGTTACTGTTCATATGGTTTGATGCACAGATTAATGATCAACATCTGAAGAATCATTTAAATTACAACTCTGCTTATATACGCTTGTTTCCTTAACTGAAGTTGCGTACATACGCGGTATTTACTAACTGAAGTAGCGTATACAAATCTGATTGTGAAATGAAAAATAATTGACTTGATAACACTGATTCACCCCCCCTCTCAGTATTATTTCCAACAATTGGAATTAGAGCAGGTCCTTCAGAAGAAGCTTGATCGCTTCAAAGAAGATCCATCATCATGAGCAATTACGAGAAAAAAGCATCGATCAGGCCACCAATTTTTGATGGGAGCAATTTTGTCTATTGGAAGGTAAGAATCACAACATATCTTCAATCTCTTGGTACAGAAGTCTGGGATATCGTGGAAACAGGTCACACATTTCCATCAACAACCCCTACAGATACGGCTGGTAAGAAGCAGTATGAAACAAATGCAAAGGCTGTCAATACTCTATTAGGGAGTCTATCTCAATCAGAATTCATCAAGGTTATGCAGCTCAAAACCGCAAAAGAAATATGGGACAAGATCGTTCTGAGCTATGAAGGAGATGATCAGGTAAAACGAGCAAAACTACAAACTCTCAGAATTCAATATGAAAATCTCAGAATGTACAATGATGAAAGTGTGGCTAACTATTTCCTACGTATAGATGAGATTGTTAATTGTATGAAAAATTTGGGTGAAGAAATAAAAGAAGTTGTTTTGGTTGAAAAGGTTCTAAGATCTTTGTCTTCTAAGTTTGAATCAAAAGTTTTTGCCATAGAAGAAAAACAGAATCTATAGAGCCTTACCATGTCACAGCTACACGGAATCCTAACTGCTTACGAAATGAGAAAAGGGGGACCATCAGACAAGAGAGAAGCTGCATTCAAAGCCTCAGGAAAAGGAGATTACAATGACTCAGGACATATGTCGGAAGAAGAGGAAGAATCAAATTTTGTCAAGAACCTTCAACGGGGTTCTGGAAGATTCAGAGGTAAGCTACCTTTCAAATGTTTTGCTTGTGGAAGAGTCGGTCACTATGCTGCCAAATTTCCTCATAAAGATAAGCTTGACAAAGGTAAGGAACCGGTTAGATGGAACAAAAAACAGAATGTAAGTAAGAAGAGCTATTACACACATGAAGATAGTGATGGACTTTCAAATAGTGATGAAGATGAACAAGGTAATGGTTATAGACTTTTGATGGCTTTTGAAGATGATGATTTCTTGGATGCTATAGATGAAGAAGGTCTTTATGAAAAAATTTCTAAACTCAAAATTTGCTTAGAAGAGAAAAATATGATTATAGATACTCTGACATTCCAACTTGCTGAAATGGAGAAACACAATGAAAAGTTAGAATGTGAAATTGTGGGACTTAGAAAGGACATTGAGAAAACGAAAGCTCTTAATCTTAGATTTGCTAAAGGATCTGAAACTTTAGATGAGATTATCAAAGTGCAACGTTCTCCTCTAATCAAGACAGGTCTTGGGTATACTAAAGAAACATCTCAAGCACAGAAGCCATCTACCTCCAAAAGTTATCTTGAAGCTGCAAGGAGAAGTGAACAGGTTGACAATCGACAACAAAGGCACAATGAAGATCACCAGGTAAATCAGGGACAATTTACTTCAAAAATGAACAGAAATCACCAAGTAAATCGAGGGCAATCTACTTCAAGGATGAACATAAGCTACAACCAACCATAGGTAAATCATTCTCAATTTACCTCAAGAATGAATGGCTATTACTATGGAAGGTTTGATGATCGCAGGAACTTCTTCAATGGCCAATGTTTCTCCTGTCATAACTTTGGACATAAAGCAGCTCAATGCGTTGCCTACAAGACCATCATGACCAGAGAAGCACAAAATCAAAGGAGTGTGACTGGAATCATGAAAAGAACCTACAATAACTTTTCTGCTCTTGAAAATGAAATAGAATGTTCTATCTGTAACAACTTTGGTCATGAAGATTCTGAATGCAGGAGTAGGTTTCGGCAAACAACTCAGAAGGAGCAAGCTTCATTGAGCCCCAAAACTTGGAGGAAGAAAGAACCGCAACCAGAAAGATGTGGCATAGCCTTATATGCAGAAGTGTAGGAAAATTAGTGGTACATCGACAGTGGATGCTCTAAACATATGACAGGTGATAAAGAAAAACTTCAATCATATAGTGCCTTAGAAAAAGAAAAGAAGGTCTCATTTGGAAATGACACCCCTGCATTCATAAAAGGTAAAGGTTCTTTTCTTTTGAAAGAAAAGGTCAAAGCTGGGAATGTTATGTATGTTGATGGCTTAAAGCATAATATATTAAGTGTCAGTCAAATGTGTGATCAAGGAAATTCGGTAATATTTCGATCAAATGAATGTATTGTTCGAGAGCTTGATACAGGAGAAACAGTGATCAAAGGCAAAATGGAGTAGTTGAAAGGATGAACAGAACGGTTCGACAAATGGCTCGTGCTATGCTTGATGAGTTTGGAACTCCTGCAACCTTCTGGGGTGAAGCCGCATTTGTTGCAGTTACTATTCTCAACAAGACAAACATCCGGGTAAACAACACTCAGACTCATGAACTTTGGTATGGTAAGACTCCCACAGTAAAATACTTCAAAATTTTTGGAAGCACATGCTACATCAAAAAGACTGATGAAAACCTTGGCAAGTTTGAACCTAGAGCAGATGAAGGCATTCTCCTTGGTTACTCTCCCCACAACAAAGCATATAAGTGTTACAATAAAAGACTTGGAAAAATTGTTGAAAGTATTGATTTAGTGGTTGATGAAGAGGAGGCTTGACTTTGCTTGGAGGTGTATTCTTTGACTCTCATACATAAATATACATGGTGTAACATTCCCTTAAGGTCTTCAACATAATTCTTTTGACTCTTTAACTCACCTATAGCACTTTAACATGTGCTAGACCTACTTCAATGAGCAAGAAACTCATTGACATATTTTATAAAAATAATATTTCTTAAATAAATACAAATATCAAAAGTACATTTATGAACACCGAACCTAATTACATTTCCTTCAACACTCCCTCTTAACTAGGGAGGTATTCATAACTAGGGACGTTGTAAGGAACCTTTGGGGCCTGACCACTCATGTTTGGGTGACACCAAGGAGATGACAGGGGTAGATCAAAAGGAGATTTCTTCTAAATTTCATGATGAAGATTCTTCTACTATAGTTGAGTCCATGGGTTTTTATGAGGATACCTTTGAGGAGCATGAGTAGTGATATGGAGTTGTTGACAAAAACCTCGGTAGGCATCTATGTGAAATGGAGTATGATGGGAAGCAGATTGTTCCCATGGGGGAAGATGATCAGGGGGCAGACTGGCGAGATGAGGGACTCGTGATTCAACATGGAAAGCACATAAAGGAGCATGAGTCAACTAAGGAGGATGATATGCACAATATGCATGGTGAGTCGTTTGTGGAGAGCCAGTTGGAGGTTCATGTTGAACCCATGCTAGAGGAGGATAAGCAATCATCTTTTGGACCAACCATTGATGAAGAGCAGACATATGCACAGGCATCAAGCAAAATTGCAGCACTTTCAGTTAGTAGCTTCCAAGAGAAGATTGAGCATTTCAAGACAAATCTTATGGCATTGAAGTAAAAGATCCAGATATTCTGAGGCACCATCTTGCAACAGAACAGTAAAATTGAGGAGCTTATAAGAGTGTATGCCGAGTTAGCAGACAAGTTGTCTAATGTTGAGGGGCGACTGAGGGTCCTAGCGAGGCAACAAGAGGATTACACTTGGGAGCTTCAGAGCAGCCCTCTCTAGGAGTACCTAGATAGGGCTTGCAACACGAGTTATCCACTCCTGTTGATCTGAGAATGGGGCACTTAGGCTTCTTGTCTAACTTACAAGAACCTCTCCCACTTCCAAAGCTTTAAATAATCCCAAGTCTTTATGATTAACCAATGCAGAATTAAATTTGTGCTTGAACAAAAGGTGTATGTTGGTGTTGTTTATTAAAACTGTTTAGGTGTTGTACTTTAATGTGCTTAAGCTGATATATAAATACACATAACAGTGAATAATGCAGCAGTAAGAACAAACACATAATACAACAATTTAATTAGGAGTTCACCCAAAACTCTTGGGCTACGTCTCCGTGAGCTCTAGTCAACTCAACTAGACTCTCTGGGATTATGGTAAAGTCCTTTTATAAGCACCTTGGCTCAACTTCATTGGTTTTACACAAAAGAAATGGGTTTAGACACCATTTTATCCCCGAATCTTGAAGCTCTCGGCTTTCTGGCTCTCGGCTCTGGCTCTGGCTCTTTGGATCTGGCTTCTTTGGCTCTTAGCAATGTACAACTCTCTGCTTTTCAGTTGAACTCCAAGTGACTCCCTTGGCTGCTCTGCGCATTCAGATTTTTCTCTCTCGGCTTCTTTTTGCTTCTGTGCTCTTGCTTATTCTTTGTTTTAGCAACAACCCCAACAACCCACCTCTGTCTCTGACATTCATGGCTTTGAAGCCATTCGGTGATTGTCTGTTCATTTTCCCTCTCGGGCTCTTTGGCTTCCGGCCTTGGTCCGCTCAAATCCCTTCTCTGAGCATTAGCAGTCATTGCCAAACACTTTCAGGGATGGTGGCCACCTGTTCTATAACGGAAGAGTCCATCGGGCCTTTGAAATTCCCGAAATAGCCATTTTCTGTTTACACGGAGAAATACATTCAAACACGGGAAAAATTCGCAGAAACACTGTTCATCGGACCTCAAATATCCATAGATCCGTTTTATACTTCTATCGGTTCCACCTTTAATCACTTATCGCATGTTGCAACTACCCTGTTCCGTGGTTTCCCTTTGTATTTTAAAAATACATTAAAACATTGCAAAATCCCGTAAAATGGCTTTAGACGGACTTGAAATATTATATATTTGCATTCCTAAACCCTTTCGGGTCCAGTTTCATCGCATCGGCGCTTCCCTTCGTATTTCGTTTAATAAATGAAATACGCGAAAATACATAGAAAACTGCCGTTTGACGGATCTCAAAATATATCAAATATTGTCTATAGCCCCATCGGGTCTGGCTATCGCATCGCATATATATATATATATATATATATATATAATGGCCCCGCTCCTTTGTAATGCTCCGACGCGATATTGTGATGCGACTTGTCGCAATCGCATATCGCATAAGCCCGAGGTCTTTCCATATGGTATGGCCTATGCCAACGCCGATTGCGATCCGCCGATATCGGCGATCGCGATATCACATCGGCCCGGTCCTATCGCATGTCTGCCTCCGATATCCTCCGCCTGTCACCGCCGATTGCGATATGCCAATCGGATCTGGACCGTTGATCGGCCAGATCCAACGGCTCCTGTGCGTTGCTCCTTTGACTGTCGATAAGCCTGTTTTCCACTATTTCTTCATATTTTTGGGTCCCGATAGTGTTTTCCGCCTTTTTTGAAGGTTCTCCTTTTGCGATAGTTTTGGTCTTTAAAAGACTTAGAGGGTTTTTAGGACCCATTTTTAGGGGATTTTGCCCCTTTTTCCAAAGGATAAAGGGCAACTTCATTTTATGATAACTTCCGCATCTTAAGTCCATTTTTGCCCATTCAAGTTGCAGTAGATTCAGAACGAGACGATCTCTGCAATGGGGCTAGTTCCAGGAACTTCCTTGGACTTTTATTTTCCTCAGTGAGGAACACTTAGACTTAGGAATCTATCCAAAATCTATTTTGGATCACGCCTTCCCACTAAAAGAACTTTTGGTCTCCAAAAGACTGATATACTGATCTGAACAGTAAATGAGAGTGACTCACCCTCTTCTTTCAGCCTCCGCCTACACTTGCCTTGCATAGTGCCTCTGAACCAAAGTTTTTGACCACTTCCCTTCTTGGATGGGATAGTCTTCCTGGGAAGAGTTGCCTTCTTCTTTGCTTCCTGCAGAACTCCTGCTTAGATGGTCACAGAAGGTAGTTTGAACTTCTTTGCCTTGATCATTGATCCAAGGTGGCTCAAACAAATGTGAAGTACATCTGCTCCACAAAACTTTCATTTGTACCTGTTTGACAAGCTGTCAACAACAACAGAAATACAGACAACAACTAGGTGGTCTAACTCCTGCTTCAATAAAAGAAACATTTTTCACATCTTGTGAACACCTCCATGCCTTACATCTGCATACAAATGATGGACTAGGTAACAAGCCTACAAAACATGCCTTTAAAACAAATGACCCTTCAAGTCAAGCATGTAGAAAAAGACCATTTGGATTCTTTTTCAAAAGATGAAACACTTCATTATTACCTCCATCTTGGAGACCAATCAACTTTTTCCAAGTTAATATCGCATTACATGCATGTTTACAACAAAGCAATCAACCCTTCAAGTTAATTACACATACATGTTCAAATACAAGGAAAATATCAACATCCCTGTGTTCATGCACATCATGCTTATGCATGCATTTCATCCTTCAACTTTCACTTAGGCACACTATACTTTTGAAGCTGAAATGAAATATAATGTTGCAGCAACAAAGTGAGTCTCCTACTCAACCATTTTCCATTCACCTTCTTCGTAGAAACCTGCAACTTGCATTCAATAGAAATGCAAATAGATGCATCAATAGACATGCAACCTTAATTGGAAAAGAACTCTAGCCATTTCTTACCAATCCAGTTCCAAGGTCTTTCCTTTGTTTGCACATCAGCATCAACATGTGAATCATTCTGAGACACATCATTCATGGAATCTTCCTTTCCATTTCTGCCATCTTCTCTTTCCACTTTCTTCATCTTTTGTGGAAGCATTGCTGGATTCAGAGTCCAACACCTTTCAACAAGATGCCCTTGCTTATGGCAGTAAGTGCAACACATGTGCATCCTCTTGACAACATGATTTGCCTTGTCCAATGGACCTTTGGCTTTTTGCTTCTTTTCCTTCAAAAGTTTCCTGTATGTGGCTATTCTCTTCCAACATCTAGAAATATGATGATTATCCAAACCACAAAAGGAACATGCAATTCTTTCCCCATGCTTATGTGGAAATTTACCAAGCTTTGCAAAATCTAAAGGAATGTGTTTAAAACCAGATTTATACCTTCCTCTTTCACCTTTATTGCCTTCATGAGGAGGTGAAGCAAATGAAGAAGTGGCTCCTTTTGGAACACCATCAATCTCTTCAAGGCTTTCAGAGTTTCCACAACTCTCTGGTTCAAGTGTGTGCTTCTGAACACCTGCATCTTGCAAATGATGTTTCAAGCCATTGCATTCCTCCTGAATACAATCTTCACTCTCTGCACTGCAACTCCTTCTTGGGGCTATTTCTTCATGGCAGCTTTGGAACTCTCTCCATATGACTGTCCATAGCCAAGACCCAAGTACTTATGCCTTTTCTCAACCATTATTGGTTCAACAATACCTTGTGCATGCTTTCCCAAGCTCTTCCCTTCATAGCCCATCTTGGACATTAGCTTGGAACCTATGCCTCTAGTATGTTTTTTAAAAGAACCAATATAAACATTCTCAGAAGAATTTGAAGACAAACTGGAATGGTTTACCTCTTCTTCAAGTTGATACTTGACCAAGGCTTCTTTGGCAACAAAGAACTGGGACTCCAACTCATGCATCCTCTTTAGGTTCATATTTGCAATATGAAGTTGCCTCTCCGTTTCCTGCAGTCTGTCAAAAAGCAACTGCTTCTCTTCCTTCATGGAATTCAACTGCTGTCTAAGTATGTTGCTCTTTCTTCCATCCTCATACATTTCTCTCACCTTGTCCATCATGATGAACAAGTCTTGCTTCATGTCTCCATCAAAGAGTCTTGTGATGGAGAAAGAATTTGAGGATACACTTGAGGAAGTTGTCATTATGCCAATAAACAAGGAACTTCAAACAAGATTGATAAAGAGCTTATTTAAGCAACCTTTTGCAACAAACCTCTTGTGCTTCAAGGATTGCCTTGAGGTCCTTTGGATAAGAAGAGTGCCTTCAACCCTTTTTCCTTCTTGTCCTTCCTGGAATGAGCTATCAATAGCTTTCCCTTTACCTCTGCAAACTCAGAAAATAGTCAGAGTGCAACAAGCATACATCAATCAGACAATCAATCATTCACTGCCCAAACACCTTTGAGAAAAGCAATCTTTGCTCTGTCAATCAAGCATTCTGATATAACCTTCTTTGAAGGTGGGTTTAACCAAAATTAGGCTTTGATACCACCTGATCTGAAAATGGGGCACTTAGGCTTCTTGTCTAACTTACAAGAACCTCTCCCACTTCTAAAGCTTTAAATATTCCCAAGTCTTTATGATTAACCAGTGCGGAATTAAATATGTGCTTGAACAAAAGGTGTATGCTGGTGTTGTTTATTAAAACTGTTTATGTGTTGTAATTTAATGTGCTTAAGCTGATATATAAATACATATAACAATAAATAATGCAGCAGTAAGAACAAACACATAAGACAACAATTTAATTAGGAGTTCACCCAAAACTCTTGGGCTACGTCTCCGTGAGCTCTAGTCAACTCAACTAGGCTCTCTGGGATTATGGTAAAGTCCTTTTACAAGCTCCCTGGCTCAACTCCATTGGTTTTACACAGAAACAATGGGTTTAGACACCATTTTATCCCCGGCTCTTGAAGCTCTCGGCTTTCTGGCTCTCGGCTCTGGCTCTAGCTCTTGGCTCTGGCTCTTTGGCTCTGGCTCTTTGGCTCTGGCTTCTTTGGCTCTCAACAATGTACAACTCTCTGGCTTTTCACTTGAACTCCAAGTGACTCCCTTGGCTGCTCTGCGCATTCAGCTTTTGCTCTCTCGGCTTCTTTTTGCTTCTTTTTGCTTCTGCACTCTTGTTTATTCTCTGTTTTAGCAACAACCCCAACAATCCACCTCTGTCTTTGACATTCATGGCTTTTAAACCAATCGGTGATTGTTTGTTCATTTTCCCTCTCGAGCTCTCTGGCTTCCGGCCTTGTTCCGCTCAAATCCCCTCTCTGAGCGTTAGCAATCATTGCTAAACGCTTTCAGGGTAGCCACCTGTTCTGTAACGGAAGAGTCCATCGGGCCTTTGAAATTCCCGAAATAGCTATTTTCTGTTTACACAGAGAAATACATTCAAACACGGGAAAAATCCATAGAAACACTATTCATCGGATCTCAAATATCCATAGATCCGCTTTATACTTCTATCGGGTCCGCCTTTAATCGCTTATCGCATGTTGCAACTGCCCTGTTCCGTGGTTTCCCTTTGTATTTTAAAAATACATTAAAACATTGCAAAATCCCGTAAAATGGCTTTAGACGGACTTGAAATATTATATATTTGCATTCCCAAACCCTTTTGGGTCCAGTTTCATCGCATTAGCGCTTCCCTTCGTATTTCGTTTAATAAACGAAATACGCGAAAATACATAGAAAACTGTCGCTTGACGGATCTCAAAATAGACCAAATATTGTTTATAGCTCCGTCGGGTCTGGCTATCGCATCATATATATATATAACAACCCTGCTCCTTTGTAATGCTCCAACGCGATATTGCGATGCGACTTGTCGCAATCGCATATCGCATCAGCGCGAGGTCTTTCCATATGGTATGGCCTATGCCAACACTGATTGCGATCCGCTAATATCAATGATCGCGATATTGCATCGGCCTGGTCCTATCGCATGTCTGCCTCCGATATCCTCTGCTTGTCACCGCCGATTGCGATATGCCGATCAGATTTGGACGTTGATCGGCCAGATCCGACGGCTGCTGTGCGTTGCTCCTTTGACCGCCAATAAGCTTGTTTTCCACTATTTCTTCATATTTTTGGGTCCAGATAGTGTTTTCCGCCTTTTTTGAAGGTTCTCCTTTTGCGATAGTTTTGGTCTTTAGAAGACTTAGAGGGTTTTTAGGACCCATTTTTAGGGGATTTTGCCCCTTTTTCCAAAGGATAAAAGACAACTTCATTTTATGATAACTTCCACTTACTAAGTCCATTTTTGCCCTTTCAAGTTGCAGTAGATTTAGAATGAGACGATCTCTGCAATGAGGCTACTTCCAAGAACTTCCTTGGACTTTTATTTTCCTTAGTGAGGAACACTTAGACTTAGGAGTCTATCCAAAATCTATTTTGGATCACTTGTCCATTATAGAGAGAGGGGTAGGTTTTCTTGGACAAATCTTGTTGATTGACCGAGATGAGCAGCATGAGTTGAGCATGGACCAACACCATCATAGTAGACTTGTGCCACAAGTAGGAGCCCATGCATTCAATCCTTCCCATGGGATGGATTCACGAGAGATCATGAGTTGGTATCTTATTGATGGGGATCATTCCTAGTCAAGGGCATAGTACAACAACAACACTTAGAGATAGGGGACTACATGCCCCAGTTGGCAGCAAGGCATAGGTTGGTCGTCCATCAACATTCCATCATAGGATCAACATAGTGGGGTTGACCTTGGTCTATGCCAAGGGTTGGACTAGGGAGAGGTGATGAGTTGGTATCCTACTGGTCGAGTAAAATCTATGGCCAGAGACAGAGCACAGTCAGCGCCATGGGACTTGGGCGATGATTGGCCATGGTGGCATTGGGATCCAATTGGATCTACTGGTAGCAAGATGAGTCAGAGATGGGCTTGGGATTCAGGTATTGAGGGATCCAATGACGTTTGGATTGCTTGGAGGCATGATGTGGACTAGTGGTTCATATGAGATCTTGGTATCAATTTGTAGATGCCTCTATAGTGGACAGGTGTGGATTGCTTGAGGGCAAGAAATCTTGGGTCGAGAGGATTTGTCTTGTCCCCATTTTTATTTCCTTCTATAGTACAATTAGGATGGGTTTTCAGGGTATGTGATGGCCGGCCGTCGGAGCAGGATTACATCATTAGAGGTCCCAAAGGAGTTTTGAGGAGTTTTTATGAGATCCGATGCCATTTGCTTGGTATATTCCATCATCCACACAACTTGGCTTTCGTTCTGTTTCATTCCGACAACTTTCACAAAACAAAGTTAGTACTAGGGAAAATTTTAAGGATGGAAGTTTATCTTAAACTTTAGAAACCTTGGCGAATCTTACTAGTCCCTAATATGAAAATTGTGAAATTTCTGGTCATAGTTTTGTTAAAATATTTACATTTATAATGACTTTATATTAATATATATACAATTTTGGTGAATTTTAAGGTAATTTTTTTATTATTATAAAATTTGGGTGAATTGGTTTTAGAAGAAAAAGGAAATTTGCGAATATTTTTTTTTCGAAAAAACATGGAAAATTAGCCCACCTACGAATATTAGCCCCTAAAATTTTCCCTGGTTAGTACTTGGTCTGGTTTAATTAATTATGCTTGAGATGGCATTCGGGGAAAAATATTTGATGGAATACCTCAATGTAATAGCTCGTTGGAAACGGAATGAGGAGATCTATAGGATCGAATGATGAAGAGTCGCTTTTAGTGGTAGGAGAGAGTATGGTGGGTGATTTACCATTTTCCTAAATTAAAAGTGACTTTAATTAGTCAATTAATTAAAAAGAAAAAGGGGAAAATGACTAATTAGGAAAAAGGCTAAAGTGAATTAAGTAAATTAAAATAAAAAAGTCATTTAGATGGAGTCAAGAAGGAGCTTCTAGAATAATAATCAAATAATAAAAGAAGATGCTTCTAGAGGCTTGGAGATCTATCTATTGTATCTTTAAAAGGAGGAAGAGAACATTTGGGACATCCTTGAGTTGAGTATTTTTTCTTGTAGAGAGATTTGGAGAACCAGGGGTTCCCAACTTCAACAGTAGCCCCAGGACGGAAACCCTCAGGTGATATTCAATGAGAGTGGGTGAGTACCCATCTCTCTCCCTGGTGAATTCATCCAGAATTCACAGGTTGTATTTAGTAGATTAGTTGTTGTTGGAGGCCCAGTTTTAGCTTGCTGCAGATATTTGTGGGAGGCCAATCTCTCACCCACTTCCAGTATTTGCATGTATTATATATATTAATAAAATAAGGCAGAGTTTGTTGCATGTGTATCTTGTCTATTCTTCAGTTGCAGTTACATTTTCAGGTTTTGCCGTTCAATTTGTGCAAATGGTTTAAGGAATTAACGACTTAAATTTCTGAAGCAATTTTTTGGCAATATTATATTTGGAACATCATAGTGGTATCACAGTTGAGTTGCAGATTGTATTTTCCCGTTTTGTTGCTAAATTGATGGTTGAATTTGTGAAATTGTTATTTAAATTGATGGCATAATTTTCAGAAGCAATTTCCAACAAAATTTTTATTTGGGACATTACATCCATTAGATAGTGGCTTGGAAGTTGTTCGTGTACATCACAAGTTGGGGCTTGCACACTGGTGGTGGCCAGTGGTTGATGTAAAGGAGATTTCTTAATAATAATAAGAAAAAAACAGAATACAGTGGTTTTTCTCCTGGAAGGTTTTCCACCTAACATCCGATGTCTATGTGTTGATGTGTTTCTAATTTCCGTTCTCATGGTTTACTTGTGATATTTATGTGCCTTAATGTTCTATATGCAGCTCATGGTTTATGCATGTGTTAACTGCTGTTTATATAGGGTGCTGCTGCTAAACAATGAATACTCAGTTAATTGTAAGAAAAGGCAAAAAGGTGCAAATGATGATTCATATCGTACAATACTGATTCACCAACCCCCCGTCTCAGTATTGTCAAGCTCCCAACACAATTTATGGAATTTTTTGTCCCAAACTACATGTGGGATTTTTTCAAGTATGTTTTAGCTTTGTGAAATTTACAGCTGTTGTAGATAATTCTTTAAGTGCTATTCAGTTTTTTGCATGGTTTGGATTTTACAATTCTTCTTAAGCATGGATTATTAAATCAATTATGGTATTTTAAGAGAGATCAAACTTAGAATTCATAAGCATTTGTTCTTTCCAAATTTTAATTTGGGT
The DNA here is from genome assembly GCA_031772625.1 of Pinus tabuliformis. Taxonomy (NCBI): domain Eukaryota; kingdom Viridiplantae; phylum Streptophyta; class Pinopsida; order Pinales; family Pinaceae; genus Pinus; species Pinus tabuliformis. Next base: position 750,086,382 of record CM062819.1, read on the forward strand.
GGCCATCCATCTTACATTGTATTTCACATCTCATGGAGTTCTGTTGAGTGGTAGTCAGTTATTACCGGCAATGTCTTTTTTAGGACACAATCGTAATCGATTCTCTACTAAGTCTAGACATATATTTGATTCATAGCATCGTTTCAGTAGTTACGTTCCCAGCAATTTTTTATTTTACTGAAATTTGAATTACCTTCATTATTTCTTAGTATTGAGACTGTGTCATATATTTTAATTTTTTGATAGATTCTTATCTCCGTATCTATAGTATTGTGAAGTTTGACATTATATAATAAATTATTCACTTCTAGGATACATATTTTTATTACAAAAAACTTCTTTTGAGTTATAGAGTGAAAGGCAACGGGCTGGGCATTTCTATGGAAATTTGTGAATGAAATTTTCAAATCTGTGATTTGGAGTCAAATATGAGGATTATTAAAATTTTAGTGAGTTGTTGAAAATTTCGACTTCACCTTTTGCTGTGTCCAGGCAGCTGGAGTGAAACGACTGCTGTTTTGTGGAGTTGGTTGCCAGGTGCAAGGTGCCCATAGACCATTCTTCATAACCACTAATTTGCATCACTTTAGTGGAATGCTTCCTTTATCTAATCAACCGTGGACCTTTGGTTTTCAAATTTGCAGCACTTAGAACGGTGGAAAAATATTTGGGATTGGAGAAACTATATGTGCTTGGCACAAATTGCGGTAAGTTGTAATACTCAACTTGGTTTCAGTTTTTGTTTTTGTTTTTGTTTGTAATGATATTATTCTGACTGGCATAGACTTTTCTAAGGAGAGTGATATATATTATTGAACATCAATGTAGTCTTGTTATGGCACGGTTTCTTTTCTTCTTTGACCCTGCTTTAGTTAACTCTCATTCCCTTCTTTTGTGTTGCTGTAATTTACATTCTCATGTTCTGCAAGAAAATGTTTATGAATTTAACACCATGAAAGCAAAGTTTGCCTATTTTTCAGGAATCAGTAATCAGAAAGTTTGCTATCCATTTTTTTCGGTAACTGATGCATGTGTTTTTCATGTGTTTCTTAGTGGACAATGGGACAAGGGAGGGCCTAAATAAGTTTTTGAAGGCTGCAAGTGATAGCCCTGATACTGTTTTGCATTATGAGTTCATGCAGGATTACAAGGTGGGTAAAAATCTCCTACCTTTTACATACTGGAAGCTTTTGTCATGTTTTTGGTAGATATTGCTAAATTTTATTTCCCTTGTAAATGTTACTCATGAAATTTTAATTGTTTATTATAAAATCTAACTATAAGGAAGTGGGGATTAATAAGCAATGCTGTATATTATGTCTTTATATATTAAAGCAATGCTTTTGTGTGTTTGCTTAATTAAGTTGTTGCCAAGAAGGGAATTGCGTCCACTGTTCATCTTCCAACTTCCTAATCATTGCCAGTCAGTATATACTATATAGAGATATGTCTTGACTTTTGATTCTCTACAGTAAGACTTTTGCATGCCTTTATACTTTCTCTGTTCTCTCATGACATTCTGAATTGTGCAACTCTACAAAACTAGCAAATATTATTGAGATTATTTCAGTTAGAGCATATTGTACATCAGAGCAATGTTACTTGGGAGCGGGAGCGGGAGCGACCATTTTCAGAAGCTCCCGGTTTGGGAGCGAATCGGGGAGCGATTTTTTAAAAATATATATATTTTTTATATTTTTTAATTTTTGATACATATATGTCAACAAAAACATGTAGAATGATGAAATAGACATAAAAAACATAAAAAAACATAAATTGATCATTGAACCATATCACATCAATCATCTAGAAATTATAATCGTCATCAACCATGTCCATGAGTCTTATAAATCATGATTCATCAAATTCAATATTAAAGTTTCAACTTCAAGCTTTCAGAATTGAAAATTCAATAACATTTATCATCATTGATCACCAAAGTAACAAGTTGTACTTGTAAGCCAAGTTTAACCATTACAAGAAGTAATATCGAAGATATTTCTAAGTCCTAACTTCTAACTGTTAACATGATATGAAATGTTAAAAATTTATAAAATGAAACATGAATAATGAGATGAAATGAAACAACTTTAGTCTTTCACAAAGCATCATATTCATAATTCACAATCATTACCAATGAGTTATAATTGCCAAGGCCCAACTTCAAACTTCAAATTTTCATTGTCACAGTGATATAATGTTTACAAAAAATATCATAATGTCATAATGATATGAAAGAGTCAAGAGTCAAGAGTCAAGGACTCAAAACTCAACAGTTATGAAAACTAAAGTCTAATAGAAACTAAAAAAGACAAGTAAACTGTAAATCTACAAGTGGCCCTTGCCACGAGAATCTCCAGGAGTATAAGCAGGTCGTGGTGGTCTTCTAGGAGTCTCCCGCACAGACCGACGACCAGAACTAGAGCCTCCACGCGAGGGTGTCGATGGAGGTGGCGACAGCAATGGAACAAGACTCGGGCCCCGAGAACTGCTACTGGATGGTGGAGGTGGAGGTGGCATGGCTGCTGCAGCTGCTTCATTTTCATCTCGTACAAGCTCCTCTTCTAGTTCTTCAATATGTACAATGCCATCCTCCAAATTTTCGTCCTCAGGGTGATTGTCCCAAATTTTATATGTGGGATCTTCATTAGCCCGATCACAGTAATGGCTCAACAACCTCAAGTTGTAGTGCACATAAACCAAGCTTTCTGCTCAGTTTTCGTTGAGTCTGTTTCTTTTCACATTATGTATATAACTGTAGGTGCTCCAACACCTCTCTGCAGAAGAAGAATTTACAACCTGTGAAAGAACTTTTTTTGCCAATTTTGGCAAAAGTCCGTGGCCGCCATATGTTTCCCACCATGTGAGAGAATCACATTTATCTTTGTCGTCCATTGCATGGAAGTTACCATACAAACCACTGCCACTGAAGTATCTGCCTATTTCAAGGTGCACAGCTGCACATTCCTCCCTGTCAGGCACCAACTTTTCTAATGCTTCCAGATATCCTCTAGTTACCTCTTGATCTAAATGGGGTTTGGTCCTAACACCACCCCCTGCTGCAGGTTTGCCCAACCAATATTCTGAGTAGTATTTTGGCGTAAGGATATACGCCAAGCAATGTAGTGGAAGGTTAAGCCTATTCCACCGTTCACACACACAATCATGAATCAGTTTGTACAAGTTGGGATCTTTATTATGAACAATGTCTTTTATTTCCCCCAACATGGTATCCATTTGCTCATACACCTCGCCAATCACTGGTTTGTTTGTATCTGCAAACCGAATCATGTTATAAATTGGCTTGGTGAAATCCAATACCTATCTCACAGTTGTCCAAAACTGCCCATCAAGAGCGGCCTCCTCCACCGTTTCAAAACCTGCCATGTCAGCTACATTTGTAGCCCTTTCCTTTAACACCTGCCAATGTGGACTTGATACCATGCTAGCTAATGCCTCTCTTACCTTCAAAAGGCGCCTGAAGGTGAGGTAATAGCTACCAAATCTAGTCCTCGCAATCTTCAGCAACTCCAATCTCGAGTGACTGCGGAAAAGGCCATGGGTATTGCTATGATTTGTAATAAATTTTATCATTTTTTTTCCTTTCTTGTACAAATCACCAATCCATTGGTATTGTTCATTTTTGTTTTTGACAATATCATGCAACAGAAGGTTCAATGTGTGAACCAAACATCCAGACCAAAATATGTTCGGGTATTTATCCTCAATAATTGCTCCCGCTGCCTTACAATTAGGAGCATTATCAGTGATGACTTGGATGACATTGTATGGGCCAATACGCTCAATTGTTTCAAGCAATGATTCTGCAATGTTGATAGCGGTCTTGAACTTGTCTGAGTAATCATGTGCAACTAGAAAGATGGGACCACTTCGGGACACAGCAAGAACACTTATCAATGGCTTGCCTTTTACATTTGTCCATCCATCAGATACAATGGACACCCCATTGTCAGTCCAAGAACTTGTCATTTTATTCAAAGAATGTGATATTTTTCTTTTTCATGATCAAGGCCAACAGTTCTTGCCTTGTCATACCCAGGGCTCTTGTATCCTTTAGGGGCATCATTTATGGCAGAAACCATTTCGTGCCAATAAGGTGAGCGTAGAACATTGAATGGTATCCCACATGCATAGAGGAACCTGTAAACTTTTGAATCCACATCATTCCTACACCCCTCATCAAGGAAATCTGATATGGTTCTACGCCTTAAAGATGATGACCCTGTGCCTCCATGTCCATATCCACTGCCTTGGGAGGATGCTGAAGGAGTTCTTTGTGATGGTGAGATTGGTTCAAAGAAACCCCTTGATCTTTTTGTTCTGTATTGGGCGTCCTCCTCTTCCTTTATGTATTTGGCTCTATCTGCTGTTGACACCGCTGCACAAGTTTTGATTCCTATTTGTTTCTCTCCATCCCATGGCCTTTTCCCGCAGAGGTGTCTTCTAGCACGGGTGTATGAGCCTGTGTAATCAGTGTTGCAATGGGGGCAATGAAATTTAGTGGTTCCACCCCCTCTCCCTGTTTCAGCCCTGTGAACATATTTCCACAATGGAGTTTGGTCTTGTTTAGTTTTTTGAGGGTCATGTTCACCCTCCTCCACCTCCTCCTCACTGGGGTTTTCACCCATTTGACTTCCTCCGGCTTCTTCATCCACCTCTTCAGTTTCAGGCCCCCTCCGTTTCCTACTCTCCACCACCATAATAACCATAAAAGGGACCAGGAAGAGGAAAATGCCAATAAATATCCCCAGGTCCATGGTGTTTGATGTTTGTAGGGTTTGAGTCTTGAATCTGCAAATTAATTTAGTTTATTGGAATTAATTCATTTAATTTATTAATTTAATTTAAATACATGATCTTTAAACTCAAACAGCTAAATTAAACTAACCAAATTAACTACCTAACCAGCTAAACTAACTAAATGATTAAGTTACTTACCTCTGCAGGCTTGCTCCTCGCTCCTTGGCACTTGCTCATCGCTCCTCAGCTCTGGCTCCTTGCTCCTCAGCTCTTGCTCCTTGCTCCTTTGCTCTTGCTCCAGCTCTCAATCTCTTGCTCAATGAAGTTGAAATGAAATTTTTTTGGCCCATTGGGCTTATAAAATAAAAAAAAATTTCTAAAATTTTTGGAAATTTCGGGTCCGGCGGATTTTTTTTCCCGCCGAACCGCTCCCGGCCCGTCTGAAATCGCTCCCGGAGCGTTTTTTAATGCCCGGGAGCGATCAAGGAGCGATCGCTCCCCGATCGCTCCCGAGCATTAAAAAACGCTCCGGGAGCGCGGGAGCGATCGCTCCCTGAATCGCTCCCTAACAGACCAGGGAGCGTAATTTTTTTTACGGGAGCGCGCTCCCGAAAATCGCTCCCGTCCGGGAGCGATTTTGGGAGCGCGCTCCCGACCTGCTCCCGCCCGGAGCGCGCTTCGGGAGCGGGTTCGAAGGGGGGGGGGCGCTCCCCCGCAACACTGCATCAGAGTGTGAAATATGGTGCAATTGTTGCTCCAGAATTGACGTGTGAGGTTCCAGATTGTGAAAATTCCTAGACTCGAAGGAACCCCCACTGCAGCAAATCTGAATCTACTTCACCTACTTGATTTTTAATCAAGTTATTCTTCTGAATACTGAAGAAAATTACTTTTGCAGCCTACACTAATTAAATATATGATTTCATGAAACAGGAAACAGAGCAAAGAACAAGATACATAGGACACTTATTTTTGGACACAATAGTCTTCTTAAAAACCCAATGCGGGAAAACTAGTGCAGTAGCTCTGAGGGTTTATTATTATGCAGGAGAAATATCTGAATACAAATCTAGGATGCTCATCTAGCAATCCGTTACAGAGAAAATATTGGCGGAAAATCTGAGTGAGTTTTACTTCACTTCACCCGGCAGAATTTCAGCTAATTCGGCACAAGACTGGCTAACCCTGGCTATTTCTGCATTAGCTCTGTGTCACCTTCTCTTCTCTCTGCGTCAGCTTTATCGGCTTTTCCTACAGTTCCCGACAGTTCCAACAGTTCTTGGCAGTTTTGGCAGTTCTGGATTTTGCATGACAGGCAACTTTTATGCATCAGCTCTCCCGGCTATTGTGCTACCTCTACATCAGCTCTCCCGGTAGTTCCCGACAGTTCCGACTGTTCCGGCAGTTCTGAATTCTGTGTGACAGGCAACTTTTTTGCGTCAACTCTCCAGGCTACTGCGTTGCCTCTCTGCAAGCTCTCTGTGCCTCTCTGTCAGTATTCTTTGGAAAGTCTTTCTCCCGGATTCTCACTGCCCCTCTGCTGTAAGATCTCCCCAATCGATTTTCCTCTTAAGAACTTCTCATCTCAGAAAATCGATTTCCCCAATCTCTTTGCGTGTGTTTCCAAATGAACCCCAAGCCTCCATTTTATACTTTTCCTGTTGAGTCTTCAATGACCGAGATTAAGTCTCTAATCAACGAATAAGATTAAAACATGACTTACTCTGTCTTCTAGATCATTCTCACCCATATTTTGATTAATACTCCATTAAAAATATTAATTATTTTAATAAAATACAATCCGGGTGGAATTTCACCACACGGTTTTTAGGTTCTTTAGAACACATGTGCCTTAGCCTCTCCACCAATTTTCAAGTCTAGAGCACTTCCGATGCAACCAAAAACTAACACAGATGTCATCTCCTTTTAGCGCAGAGCCTCCTTTCCATTTGGGCTGGTGCTTGCCAACCTCATGGGGGTGTCACTAATGTCCATACCTACTGTTCTAAGTTGTAAATTTGCAATAAAACACTTGAGAAACAACATGATAAAGGATGTTTGATCAGATAGTGGCCAAACAAGTGTTTAAAAGTTCATAAATTCAATGTGTGGAATAGTCCTTCATAAATCAGCTTTTTATGTGGAAAAATAATGCTAAAAGAAAGCATATCTAGCTGGCTAATTCCCCAAATAAATAGCTAAAAAATCTTAATAATTTGCACAAAATAACATTTAATCAAACGAACCAGAGTGAATGGATCAAAATTCACTTTTATTCCGCAAGAGCCAAAATGTTGGCTGCACCAAGATGACTATCACAGAATTGGAATACAATGATACCTAAACACAATGTAATAACAACTAGAAAAGAGAGATGGCTTCTTGCTCTTGCTAAAATTTGAGTTGGAAGGGTTGCCTTCCACCTGTTTAAATAATTTTTCCCCTTGTAATTTGTGCAAGGAGGAGAGGTCGAATTCTTCCATTATTGGGTATTACTTTGCATGGTTGGATCAACTAAGCATTGAGTGGAGAAGAAACTAAGTTAAGTGGGCCTTTCTTGAGTTGAACTGATTTATCTTGCAGTTAGCATGAGATACAAATAATCCGAGACTAATTTAGCGAATTTGACTTCGGTGTTTTTCGCAAAATTTTCTCATCATAAAAATACTCCTAGTTAATGTTGTTGGAAAATGTAACTAGGTTTGGTCTTCATTAATGTATTTTAAGTCATCATGACATGTACTTGTCAAAAGAATAAAGAAAAGAATTTTTATTAGTGTCAGTGACTTATTAAAGCATGGGTTTCATGCTTGGGTCATCATTATATTAGTCGAAGTCCCCATTGTGGACTACTAGGATTAATATTGAGTTTATAGAGTCATTGTACATTCAAAGAGACCCTTCTTGGTCTTTTGAATCATGTAAAAAGGTTTACTATTGAGTCACATATAATTTATGTATCCTCCACACCAAGTCGGCCTAAGGACCCTAATTCAACCTCACTTGAAGCCTATAAATAGAAGCAACTTGAATTCATTTGGAGTATCTCATCTCAAGCTAGTTTGATATCTCAAGAGAAACTGGAGAAGTGCGAAGTGGGTCTAAGGAAGCAAAAGGAAGTGCAAGTTGGGTGGAATCTAAGGAGAAGAAGAAAATCGAACTTTTAGTGCCTTTCTCAGTCTGTTTTGCGCCCTAGTTTGGGAGATCAAAGTCTTCCAAGTTTTGCTGTTCCCTGATGCCCGAAGTTGTTGCATATTTGAAGTTGCTGGGAAGGAAGTGCTTATGGAAAGAGTTTGAAGATCTGGGAGGTTGACTTGGTGTGGAGGGACGGTCTGGTCTTTGTCTAGGGTGAAGAGTCTCAAAGAATACTATTGAAAGGAAGAGAATTTTTGACTTGGCTTTCCCCTCGAGGGGGGTTTTTCCCTGGCATAGTGCCTACATCTTGTGTCTCTTGTTTTGTGATCTTCATACACACATAATATGATAATTTATTGATGAAAGATAAGATAATAAAGAAGTAAAAGAAGCCAACATAACTCACAAGTAATTATCAAGTAAGGAGAATCAAACCCTAATCTATTTGCATTGATTTTCCAACATGGTATCAGAGCTAAGGTCAGGAAAAGTCGAATATCACTTTGTTGGCATGGATTCTCCCTCTTTGATGAACTACATAAGAATGGGTATCAACACTGCTGGAAGCTGGATCAAGAAGGTCATCTACTACTTATTCAACAAGGTCAAAAGTCAAGGATTCTTGGCTGCTCTTACAGGTTCTCTTAATGATGACAATGCATGGATCATTGATAGTGGAGCATCAAGACACATGACAGGAGAAAGTAAACAACTTCATACACTATCAAAGGAGCCATCTTCTCATGCAGTGGAATTGGGTGACAACAAAATCTATGCTGTTAGAGGCCTGGGATCAACATCGTTGAAGCTGGAAAATGGATCGAAGCTGCACCTCAACAACATTCTATATGTTCCAGGTTTGAAAAAGAATTTGCTTTCTATTTCTTATTTAGAAGATAAAGGGGAAAGAGTTTCTTTTATTGATGGAAAAGTATTGGTTTGGGGAGAAGATTCTAGTATCTCGATAAAGCCAGGGTTATTGCAGTTCGTTGTCACGTCCCTTCTCAAACACATTTGTAACAGGGTGTTGCTACACAATTTTGCACAATTTTGGCTAAGAAAGAGAACCCATCATTTTTGACTTAGGGACTTAGGAGTCAATTCAACTTAATTTGGTTGCTAGTGCAATGTGGGGGCCACCCACATGGGAATTCGAATTGGCCCATTCGAATAGCTTGGAGGGAAAGGCCAATAGGTGGGTGGAGGGGCCCGCATGAAGCAAGGGAGGCCCAAGGAGTTATAAGGAGAGAGCAACTCTCATTTTGGGATTCATTCATACATCTTACAATCAAATTCACTTGACTGTTCACTCTGTTGTTTAGCTGAGTCAACCGGCTGTTTAGCCACGGATCTCTCAAGCGGGAGATTCAACCTCTACTTCGGGGGACCATATGTGCCCACCCTAGAGAGGTAGTTCTACAAGGATTTTAGGAGTTCCGGGACAGTGACATAGCACCACTAAGCAGCGCAGAGCAGGGAGTGCGTATTTCTGGGCAGCGAAAGAATACGCAGAGGGAGATGGAAGCCAACAAAGATCAGATTGTTTGCCGGAGAGTTAGAGAGCTGAGATAGCAACAATAGACCAACATTCTTGCTGAGTTTTATAGCTAGCAGAGCCAACATTCCAACGGTTCAAATTGTTGGTTTAGGGGATAGCGTAGAGACCACTCAGCAGTTTTTCGTGGAGCTTAGGAGCAGGTGTCTTAGGCCAAGAGATCACCCAGGAAGTCAGGGATTGGATAGAAAGGGCCAGCCCAACACTTTGGGGGCATTTCCAAGAGGATTTACAGGCAGTTCCCATCAGGTTGAGTTTTGCAGTTGCCGCTGAGGTTGGGCTGCAAGGGGGTTGAATTTCAGAAGTTTAAACAAGCCAAAATCCCTTCTGGGTTTTTGACAAGGATGCCAAATATAAAGTTTCATAATTTTCTGAGCACCGTAGGTGGGTTTTTAAGCCGTATCTTTGCAGCAGATAATGTAGAATTGTTGGAGATTGAATAGTGTCTTTCGGGGTCAATTTTGGGATATCCAAATCGAGCCAAACCATTTATGGGTTTTTGTGAGTTTTGGCCAAGGAGTTTGTGGGTGAAGTTTCAGCATTTTCTGAGCACTGGAGGAAGAGTTTCTTGCAGTCCCTTTCCAGGCAGCAGTGAAGTTTTCTAGGCAGCGCAGAGCATTAGAGTAGTCATTTCCAACATTTGAGATCATTGTATTATTACCTGGGTTCTGTCACGCTTGCAATTGAGCAAGCCCAAGTGCATTCCTCCATACTATTGTACTTGCTCCATTGATTAATAAAATGGCTTAGCTGGTTCTTAATTCCAACTTTTTTATGAGCATTTGCTGATTGTTTAAAATTTTTGTGCTGTAAATCGTTTTTGCTTTGCGTATCACTATTTATTTAAGTTTGGAACATTACAGTGGTATCAGAGCATGATCTTGGCCTAGTTGTGCGAAATTAGCTAGAAGAACATGGAAGCTTTGGGTATGAGTGCACAGTGACGGGTGAAACCGGAGACAAACCCATGGCTCAAGGGAAATCCAGTATGCAGGAATTCTGGGGTAGAATTCATTGGGACAATGAGAAGTTGGCCCAGTTGAGGAGGGTGATAGACCAAACCCATCCACACCCTTTCAACAAAGGCGTTAGAGGTGAGCAGGCCATGGGGGTGCAACCATCTACATCGTGTGGGGAAGGTCGACCAGATCAGGGCACCAGATCTCCTGAAAAGGAGTAGACAGGACAAAGACTGTTAGAGGGTGAGACCAGGGGGTGCTTTTGCTGTTGGAGACCTGGATTTAGATATCAAGAGCCTGAGGAGGAGGTTGAGCATGATGCTAGGAGCCCACAGGATGGTGAGGAGCACATCGATATACCTTGTGTGGTCCAAGAGTCACCTTTATTAGAGACCTCTTTGATAGCCCCAGTTGACACCCTGGTGGAGAGGATAGAGCCTACTCGCATAGAGCCATTTGTTGAGGGGATGCCATCCTTAGACGAGATGCCAACAGTTGTTGAGGTATTTGGAGCCGTGACTGATTTTATAGGTGATATATGCCTATGATAGTTCCATCAGTTTCAGGCCAACCTGCTAGCATTAAAAAGGAGGGCCGCGTTAGTGCGAGAGGCGATTCTGTAGTAGAACGAGGAGCTGGAGGGCATGAGAGCGGTTTGTTCCAAGTCCACAGCCAAATTGACTTATGTTGGGGAGCAATTGGATTCCCTACTGGTGCAACTAGAGTGCACGTTGGAGCATGAGAGTAGCCCTCTTTGAGCATACATAGACGGGGCTGGCAGCATTGTTAGGTTACCTTGGCCCATTGGACAGAGGGAGATACTTGTATATATTGACTAGGATAGTGAGATGAGATGACCTGAGTTGCACAAGGTGCAACACCCGCATCCTGGGGTTGTTCTATGTGTGGGAGTTCGTGCATTCGATCCCTCTCTTGGGGTTGGGTGGTGAGAGACTCTGAGTTGGTACTTGGTGGAGTGGACTATGGAGATGGTAGTGGACCTAGGTGGAGCTCAACAGGAGTTTCCAGGCACTGGGGATGCTAGAATCCCCAACTGGCATTGGGATCTAGGAGGGACTACCTATCATTTCCCATGTATGCCAGTTGACTACAACCGGGATGGTGTAGTTGAGCATGCACATTCGCTAAGGTAGTCTCGATTAGCACCAGTGGCCAACCAGTATATGGACCAGTGTTGCGGGGGAGCGCCCCCCCCTCCCCCTCTCGATCCCACTCCTAATGCTCGCAAAAAGGGAGCGATTTCGGGAGTGCGCTCCCTAAAAAGAATTTGCGCACCCTGCCTTTTCGGGAGCGTTTAGCCTTTTTTGCAATTTTTTTTTTTGCAGTAATGTTCCAAATTCAATTCTTTTCATAGAAACAAATAATTTTTGAGTGGGGCAGCTTAATGATCAAGCCTATGTCCCTAGTATTGATATGCGATTCATGGTAATGTTAAATTCTTAAAGTAAAAGTGACATTCTCCTTAATCTTCATTTTCATCCTTTTACTTAAATTTTTAACATTACCATGAAATGACTTAGGATGTTTGAGAGTGGTTCCGACCTCATTGGATTTCATATGGAGAAAGTAGAATTTTAGATTTCATTCAAAATCCAGCAGACTTATCAGTTTTTCAGGATTTTAGGATTGGGGGATTACAATGTTTCCATTGAATTTTGTCATGTATTAGGGTATGGAACTTGTATTTAATCAAGAGCACCAATCCTTCTATGTACCTTGATGTTAGTGACATTGGTTGTCGAACTCCTCTATCATGACCCTTGTTAGGGTCCCACCCTAACCCCCTTATTTATGTAATGGGATCACGTCACAGTCAAGAGTCAATAAAGCCCATATTAATAATTGTAAGTGGTTAATCCACAATTAATGACGGAACCACAGTTAGTTGCAAATGGGCCGTAGTATTAGATAGATGGTATTAATAAAACCCACGGTATTGGTCCGTGGTATTGCATGTATGAGTCATATATAAAGGATAGAGACTCCCTGCGAGGAGCATCGTGTCTTATTTTGTAACCGAGCTCTGCTCTATTGGAGGTTGCCCCCTCGAAGAGGCAAGTGAACATTACTCTCTGAATAATAAAATCATTGCTATTCTGTGTTCTAGGTATCTTTTCTTCGCATATTCTGTATTTGGGTATCATTTTGCAGGTTAAGAGCATAACAACCCTCCTAAAAATGTAGGCACCACTCAAACAAAATCTTGACTTGACATGCTATGCTTTTTCTATCTTATGTTAATGCTTAGAGGGTGATATTAATGACAAAGATCTTGATTTTCCAAAAAGACTAAAAAATTAGACATTTCTCGTGGTGGCAAGAGGCCCAAGCATAAGAAATAGATAATAGATTTACTTGTCTTTTCTAGTTTCTAGTAGTTTTTATAACTACTGACTCTTTCATATTTATTATGATATTTTTTTAAACAAGATATGACAATTTAAGTTTGAAGTTGGCAATTATAACTCATTAGTAATGAATGATGAATATGATGCTTCATGAAAGTTGAAAGTTGTTTCATTTCATTTCATTTTATAACATTCCATTTCATGTTAGATATTATTTGTTGTAATGGTTGCACTTAGCTTACAAGTACAAATTTGGTGATCAATGATGATAAATGTTATATATTGAATTTTGAAAGCTTGAAACTTTAAGATTGATGAATCATGAGACTCAATATGTTGTATGTTACTACGTTACTAACTTGTGGACGTGGTTGATGAAGATTATAACTTTTAGATTATTGTTGTTATATGGTTCAATCTATGTTTTTTTATGTTTTTTATATCTAATTCATCATTCTACATGTTTTTGTTGACATGTATGTATCAAAATATAGAAAATATAAATATATATATATTTTATAAAAAATGCTCCAGGATTCGCTCCCAAACTGGGAGCTTCTGAAAATGTCGCTCCCGCACCCGTTTTCACTCCCGCTTCCCGCTTTCGCTCCTGCTCCCAAGTAACACTGATATGGATAGACTCTTTTGGTTTTCTTGGTATGGCATTTGTACACGGGATCATTGGGTGATCAACATACTCTGGTAGGAGTTTGTTGGAGGAGGTGGCATTGGCAGGCCACCAGACGGTGCCTTGCATGGCACTGGGGGCTCTTCAATTTTCTGCGGGGCACAGAGGACGCAAAGGAGCAGAGCAGTGGTGGCATCATTGTTGACACATAGGCAAAGTCACTTCTTGGATCCCTCAAGGGGGATTTGAAGGGAAGATCTATTCATCAGAGGGAATAATGATGCGATGGTGGAGGTGATGATACTGATTGGGTTGGCCTGACACAGAGACATAGCTCTAGGCCATCATATCCAGGGATGTGTGGGAGCATCTAGCATTGAGCAGTGGTCTATAGGTGGGCATGGAGATGCATGGTGGTGTGCTATAGTGTGTTGGATTGCGTTGCGTAGTGGAAGTGCCTCACATCGCAGTGAGTACATGCGGGGAGTGATAGGTTCACTGACACAGGTAGGAAGTAGGACAGTATAGGATGGCATAGCTGTAGGCGAGGGTATCCAGCAGTGTACAGGGGTAGGTCGCGGTGTACAGTGGCATGTCCAGGAGTACTGGGATGATCGGTGGTATGCAGGGGCGTATGGTGCTGCACAACGAGGTCTTGGAGTGTTGCCTCCAGGGATACCCATGGACAGAGATACCGGGCATATGTTTGGGTGTAGTTCACCCAGGATCGATGGGGACACAAATGAGCAATATTTGATGGTATCTGTGGGGACTCACACTCCTGACCTTCTTCCACGTCACTTACAGGCACGGGCGATTTGGTTGTTGTCCTTTGACACTTTGGGTACGAGCAGTAGGGGACGGGTAGCTCACCTTGGTGCGATAGAGGGGAGACTTCTCAACGGGGGCATCGATTTGGTGTGTGAGTTGACAGCCACAGGTCGAGGGATGAGTTGATCACTGATAGGGATGGCATATCATTCATCACTGATCCTATGCTTGGGGAGTTGGTCACAGGGGAGACATGTTTCACTCTTTCCACAAGGCATGTCTGGACCATGCATGAGCAGAGGATACTGTGTATGGCTGAGATAGTTGTCTAGTATGTATCTGGGTTCCCGACATTGTATCGACACATTCTCCAGAGGATGGGTAGCTGAACCAGTGGCGATGGTTGGCAGGAGTAGGATGGATCCACATACACTGAGTCGATTGTGCGTATCAGATACCCATCCATTAGTTGCATTCAGGGGGTAGCTATTTGGCACACGTGGTTTCCAATGGTCATCAATACTACACAGTGGCAGGCACCAGATAGTTTAGCATGCCTCAGATTAGTTCATGATGTATGGAGCCTATATATGGGTGGCATGCAGGGACTAGAGATGAGGGCCAAAGGGATTCCATCGGTTGTTAGGGCTATGCCGCAACAGGTCTGCCTATGGGATGCAGGGATTCAGTTGATCGATAGATCACTCATGATGAGCAGAGTCATGGCAGAGAGTGATATAGTTCGCTCTTGGGATGACACATGGGGGTTCACAGAGGGTTTCATCATATGGGGAGGCAAACATTCTCTATTGTTGCATAGGTTCGAAGTTAGATTTGGATGGGTAGGCCTTGGTGCCATGGAGATGCCCAGGCAGGATGTGTCTCGCCTCTTTCAGTATTCCATCATCGAGTTCCAGGAGAGGAGGATATTGTTTGCGCATGATGGGGAGTATGACATAATCAGGGTAGTGCAGCGTCGGCATGGTGGCACCACTTTGGGACTAGCAGGGAACTAGGGCATCACATCTCTTCATAGCTCAATAACCATTAGGGATGCACCGACTATTGCAGGGGGAGATTATACAGATCTTCCATTGGGCTTAGTGAGTCACTGATGGAGCAAGGGACTTCTGGTACTTGCACCAGGCAGGATAGTGAGTGGAGTGAGGGGAGCTTCATGTTGGACAAGATGGCCTGGGATCCTGGTATTGAAGGATTCTTTCATATCAAGACAGTGCTGAGGTCAGGGACAATTTAGTGGCACATCTGGGACCCTGGCACATGTTGCAGTGACAGTAGGGAGCAACAGTTAGAGAAGATGCTTGTTTAGGCATTTCTTGAGGACAAGCGATTTTTGGAGCATTGGAAGAACTTGCCCGATGAGGATGCCACCTGGGAGGGTGAGCACATATTGGAGCACCTAGCTTTGGGTTGCATGAGGGCAAGCAACATTTGGGAGGAAAGGATTGTCATGTCCCTTCTCAAACACATTTGTAACAGGGTGCTGCTACACAATTTTGCACAATTTTGGCTAAGGAAGAGAAGCCATCATTTTAGACTTAGGGACTTAGGAGGAAATTCGACTTAATTTGGTTGCTAGTGGAATGTGGGGGCCACCCACATGGGAATTCGAATTGGCCCATTTGAATATCTTGGAGGTAAAGTCAAATAGGTGGATGCAAGGGCCCACATGAGGCAAGGGAGGCCCAAGGAGTTATAAGGAGGGAGCAACTCTCATTTTGGGATTCATTCATACATCTTGCAAACAAAATCACATGACTGTTCACTCTGTTGTTTAGCTGAGTCAATCGGCTGTTTAGCCATGAATCTCTCAAGCGGGAGATTCAACCTCTACTTCGGGGGACCATCCGTGCCTGCCCTAACAAGGCAATTCTACAAGAATTTCAGGAGTTCTGGGATAGTGACATGGCACAACCAACCAGCGCAGAGCAGGGAGTGCGTATTTTTGGGCAGCCAGAGAATGGATAGAGGGAGATAGAGGCTAGTAGAGATCATTTTGTTTTCCGGAGAGTTAGAGAGTAGAGATAACAACAATAGACCAACATTCTTGCTGAGTTTTACAGCTAGCAGAGCCAGCATTCCAACAGTTCGAATTGCTGGTTAGAGGCCACTTAGCAATTTTTCGTGGAGCTTAGGAGCAGATGTCTTAGGCCAAGAGCTCACCCGGGAAGTCAGGGATTGGATAGAAAGGGTTAGTCCAACACTTTGGGGGCATTTTCAAGAGGATTTATAGGCAATTACCAGCAGGTCGAGTTTTGCAGTTGCAGCTGACGTTGGGCTCTGTTACACAGTAATTTGTCACCATTGGTCACCGTCCCTGTTACCCCTTTCCCGCACTTTGGAGGACTCATTCCGGGACTTGTGAGCAGTGACATAACTTGAAAACACTTGCATTATGTTCCCCTAAGTATGGACTTCATATGCCTTGAAGACATCTCCTGCAAAATATCCTTAAAAGTCCCCTTTTTCCATTAGCGCGGATCCACAGTGTATCACCCGCGCCAATGAAGGAAATTCTCCAAAGAGGGCGCGCTCATTGGCGCTCTGTCTCAGAGTCTTACCCGCGCCAACCAAGTTTGGAAAAGTTTGTTAACAAACGCACGCCCGAGAGTTTTTTCCTTTTGACTCATGTGGCTTTTCAGGGTTAATGTCAATCTCATGGACGTCGAGAATCATCATCCACAATAGCTTTTCGAGGATAATGCTTATCCCATGAATGTCTGGATTCATTGTATCTCTTCCTCCTCCTCCATCTATAAAAGCTTGTTCTGGTGCATTTGACAAGCTAGTTTTTGAGTAGAGGGGGAATGATACTGTCAGAAGTCTGAGAGATTGTTGTTGAGTCTTCTTTGCATTCATAGTCAAAGAGAGAGAGAGGCTTGTTCCTGATCCTGACAAGCTTTGCAAGACATGTGTAGCTGATCACCCAGCCAAAGGAGGATTTGACGTCATAACTTCGGTTGTATACTCCTTTGTTGATTATCAATAATAGATGACTATCATTATGGTTCTATTCTTGCTGTTCATTATAATGATGATTGAATTATATCTTTTCTGACCGATATATAATTGCATCTATTGGATTTTATGCTTGTATTCGTATCGTTCTTTGCATGTGCAGGTGTCCATTCACGAAGATCGTGAGGATCGTGACCGGCCGGAGCAAAGGAACGGGAGCGTCAATTCTCCTACAACACTAGCGTTGGAATCCAAGTAGGTTCTCGTAATCCACCTTTAATTTGCAATTAGGAGCCTGCATGATAGTATTGTTTGATTGTTGCTAGACCCATTTTGGGCTAGTGGGATCGCCTCTGTCCGCAGAGGGGATTTACCTCGCCAACAATTTGGCGACTCCACTGGGGAAACTATTTGTTGTTTGATTCGTAAACTTTGGACGGAGCCTGAAGTACGGCCAGGTAGCCTTCGAAACGCTATTGCTCTGCATTAGCGAAGTAGATCAACGCCACTTCAGTCAATCTCCGGTTTGGTTTACGAACCGAACATCTTGGAGTTTGTCTTGCACTTTGGTTTTCTCTTGTTTTGATTGCTTAGATAGTTTTCTGGTTTGGATTCTTTGCTGTCTCTTGCTGCTTGGTCGGTCTGGATACTGTCGATCAGACCCTAGACTGCTTGTTTTTCATTTTTAAGCCAACAAACTTTATTAGCGCGATTTTTTACCTAACAGTCGCGCCAGTGGGCGCAGGTTGCACAAAAGCAACTCGCGCTAATCCCTTAATAACGCGAGTTACAGACTGACAGTCGCGCCATGCCTGTGAACTTTGCCAGTTTGCTTGTTTGGAAGCATTCTGAACTCGGATTTCTGTCTTTTCACATCTTTTTCAGCTACTGGAGTGTGTCAGAGCTCTGTTTGATTGGTTTTTGACCTTCATCCTTCGGGTGTTTGCCTCTTTCCATCGATTTCATATCCCAGCCCTAGAGCATCTAGTGGCTTTGTACATCGAGCCTTCCGTGGGAGTTTTTGGTTCTTTGATTGTCCAGTCAACTTCTTGGCTGTTTTTTGCACTTGTCTAGTGGTTGTCAAAACTTTTTATTGTGTGCTTCGAGCAATCTACCTATTGTTCGTTTGGATTTCGCTTGGCTTCGTTTGGGCTTAGATCACATAGCTCATTGAGGTCTTTATGGTTCTTCTTGGCTTGACAGATTGTCTTGGTGTTTCAGACTTGATTCTATTTTCATTGAGTGAAATTTGTCTGTTTACTCTTTGTTATCATCTCTCAAAATTTGTTTAAGTGCATTATGCCATTAAAAAAAAAACAAACGATCTTTTTCCATGGCATTAGTTAATGGAAGTTAGCATTCTTCACTGTTATTAGCAATTAGTCACTTTAAAAAAAAAAAGAAAAGAAAAAGTTTCGTTTATTGCCATTAGCTGCATTAGAATCTTTGTTGATTGTTTTATGATCATTTTGTTTGATTGAAAGATCTCAACTCTCCCGTAATTAGCATTCATCGAATGAAATGATATATTTTGGCATATAGTTTGCATTTAGGAAATTGTGAGAGATTACATACGGTAGGACCTGAAAACTGAAACCTAATCAAAGATCAACTGTAAAATGAACTGAATGAATCTAAAAATGCATTGGAACTTAACGCATACATTCTAGAGGTCTAGGCTAGAGACGTGTTCTGGCGTCGTTAAACTTAGTCACTGTTGTTTCACATTATGGTTGGGTGATTCCTCCTTTTGTGACTCGATAGTGGTCTAGCACGGATTTGTGCTCCCACGTACTGTCGAGTATATGTGGAGACCCCACTAGGTTATCATCCTTTATCCACAGGAAGCCGTGTCTGCCGCCTTACAAGCCGTAATGCACTGAACACAGCATTCGGGAAGATTGACTGCCGTACGGGATGTCCTTGGTTTTCATCTGATTGCCAAGGTGTATAAGCAGTTTTACGGATTGTTTGGTAAACCTTTTGCCTAGTTCTCCAGAGTAGTCACTTTTGACCCTTTTCGAACTCCCTAAAAGAAAAGGTTCACCTGAGCATTTGTCACTTCGGGCTCAC
Organism: Pinus tabuliformis; assembly: GCA_031772625.1. Taxonomy (NCBI): domain Eukaryota; kingdom Viridiplantae; phylum Streptophyta; class Pinopsida; order Pinales; family Pinaceae; genus Pinus; species Pinus tabuliformis. The sequence continues at coordinate 750,105,612 of CM062819.1, forward strand.
TAAATATTTGAAGGAGATTAGAGTCATCTTTTTGTCCTTTTCTCGACTCTTAAAAAATGAAAAGGTCAAGTTATGTCCTTGCGTCTTAACATTTATTCGGCCACGATTCACATTTACCCGGTTAGATTTTGTTTGCGTTAGCTTGAGTAGGTTTCTTTTTCGATGGCAACTTTTCTAGGGTTCACCAACCCAGGGATCCCCTCTGACGGAAACCCTGGTCATTTCGCTCCTTTTGGGAATGTTGGTGCTCCTTACATGGCAACGTTGTCCCTCCCAGGGTTAACTGTTGGGTTGCCTGTTTGGTTGTTCCCAACCTCTTTGGTCCCTGCCGTCTCAACTTCTGGTCAATCAGTCCCTCCACCCGAACAACATCATGTTGATTCTAAGGTGGACCTCTCCCCTTCTTCGCCTGTTTCTACGTCCTCATCTTCTACTTCGCTTGGTGAAAGTCTAAATTCGAGTAACCAGGTGGCTAAGAAGAAGAAGAAGACGAAGAAGAAGAAGTCTCCTAAGGGAGAGGCTAAAAGTGCAGATACTGCCTCGAGTACACCTCCAAAGGGGCCACCTTCTGCTCCTCCGCGGAAGGTCAAATTTCCTTGTAGATTATGTAAGGAGGACCATCTTCTTCGCGATTGTCCTGGCATTCCCAGGGTCTTAGAAGTATGGTCTCGTGATCCGGTCCGCCCCTCATCGTCCTCTGGAGCTCACGGCGATGCTACCCTATCAGCTGGAAATGGTAAGGGAAAAGGGAAGATTCGAATCCCCTGTAGACTTTGTGAAGGCAACCATCCCCTTCACCTTTGTCCACTCATGGATAAAGCCTCTGTTGTCTTGGAAAGTCTCATAGCTCCTTCACCCCAACTACCCGTTGGCTATCAACGTCTTTCTGCAGCCACAGATCGTCCCCCTGTTGACAAAGAGGTCGACCAAGATTCCTCTCTTGTCCAGCCTCCTCTTCCTGAACCTGACTCTGCCAAGCCTGTTCCAGACCAACCATTGGTCGGAAAGAGTGTCGACTCGAGTTCACCACCTGATCACTCTGTGTCGGAAGAGCATAATTCCCATGTTCTTCTCGTCTCCTCAGATTCTCCTGAGTCCGGAAATGACTCTCCTATCCCAGCTGCTCCTGAGAGTCCTGCTTCAGTCCCTTTAGAGCAGGGGGGCAATCATACGATTCCCCCACCATGTAGTTCAGTCGTTTCATTCGACTGGAGTCGTTTGACCACCTCCCGCCTTCCATCCCATGTGCCTTTCTGGGTCACGGTACACGCCTATAATAGGGCAATACCTGGCACTATTTTGGATGAGGGTGCATCTGTCAGTCTTATGCCTGCCACTACTTGGCAAGCTTTGGGTTCCCCACAGCTTGTGCCAGTCGCGCCGAATCTGATGGCTTTTGACGGAGGAACTAGTCAACCATTAGGGATCCTTCCAAAGTTTCCTATTACTTTGGGAGAAAAAACCGTCTATATAGACGTATCGGTTACCCAAGGTGCTTTAGATTTCAGTCTTCTCCTTGGCCGTGACTATGTTTATGCCATGGGGGCCCTGGTCTCTTCACTTTTCCGTGTGGTTTGCTTTCCACACGTTGGAAGGATAGTGACTATAGATCAATTATCGTTCGTTCGTCCCTGGGTGCCTCCTATGCAGTCGTCATCCCCTCCTTGTTTTCATCCACCAGTTGCATCTGCCCCACCATAGATCAACTACGTAGCCACTTATTCCGTGCCTGGATCCAGTGATGCCGCCATCGTGCATAGTGTCCTGCGAGCATTGGGTCCTGACTTTCGAGATATTACCCTTCCACCCGGAGTGGCACTCTTGGAAGCCCCAACTTCCTATTCATTATGATGAAGTTCGGGCGGAGCATAGTTCGTTTTCCTATGTCAAGCTCCTTAAAAAATGAAACTAGGTCTGGCCGAGCATAGTTCCTGATCTTGTGTCAAGCTCATTAAAAAATGAAACTAGGTGTCCGAGGATAGTTTTGATCTTGTGGCGACCTCGTTAAAAAATGAAACAAGGGTTATGAGGATAGTTCTTTTACTGCGTCAACCTCATTAAAAAATGAAACAACTCCCTTTCCAAATCGAGTCTTTTGATTGAGATCTCGTAAAATACAAGTCGAGTCTTTCCTAGATCTCGAGAGTGAACCTTCATTCCATCCACTTTGTTGAATGCAATGAAGCTTGGGGGGCATGTACCTCGATTTGCGTTATTATGCTGGGGGCATGCGAACTCATAACAAGCATAGTTTTTCGTTTCAAGCTTGTGTAAACATGAAACCAAATCCAAGCAGAGTTCTCCATGGTTCAAGCTTGTGTAAAAATGAACCCATCTCGTGATTGTCATTTATCTGCTAAATTCTGTTAGATGAGCCTTGGTTGTTTCATTCCATCGACACCATCTCTTTGGCTGATCATATGCTTTCACTTGGTTGTTTATCCTTTCTTGAGGAACCGCAGCGATGAGTGGTTTTATTAGCCAACCTCTTGACCATTACATATTTTGAGTAGTTCCACCATTACCGGAACCAGTTGCTACCCTTTATACCACTCGTTCCTCTAGGACGAGTCTCCTTTAAGCTCTTTTCTGACTCGCTAAACATGAAAAGATCGCCGAGTTATCCCTCTTGACTCGTTAAACGTAAATAAGAGGCGGTCGTCTTTAAAATCTTTTCCGACTATGTAAAAACGAAAAAGATCGTCGGACCTTTGTCGTTTCAGGTTCGTTAACGGTTTCGAAACGACGTGGTTTCGATCACTTTTTTACTTTTTCAGGTCGAAATCACGACTTATGAAAATTACTCCTCGATCGTAATGGTCGGGCGGTTCTTTCGAGCATTGTTTTATACTTTTTCGGGCTCGAGAGACACAACTTTACGAAAAAGGACACCTTTGGAGTTTTCTTTTCCGCAGTCTTTTCAAACTCTCTAAACATGAAAAGACGCCAAGTTTTTCCTTTGTCAGACTCGTTAAAACTTGATGACATTGGAGTCCGTCAAGATGACGTTACAAGCATATGCTATCCCCATCAAGCTTGTAAATAAAAATAATTGGGGTACTCGCCAGAAATGGTGGGGGAAAAATGGAACCATAATTATTGTCGTGTCGGCAGTATGTCACTCTTGAACATGGCACTTGTCTGCTTTCGTGTCTGGGTGGGGATATCTCATCTCATTTTTCACTTGCCTCCGTGGATTTGGGTAATCCTGTTTGACCTCTCATCTGCTCATTGCCTCGTCACCATGACCTCTGATCCATTGATGTCAAATACTGCCAATTCCACTGTCGTGCCGCCGATATGTTCAAGAGAAGTTGACCTCTGCAGAATAACAACCTCCTTCTGATAGCTCACACAATTTTGATCCACCACAATATTCTTTCTTTGTCTCGTGTCGATGATGTGGGAAACACTATGTGGCCCACCTTCGATCAAGGTCACTTCCTGTCGACTTCAACTCATTATCCAGGAAGCTGATCTAGAGACTCCTTTCCGGTGCCTTGGAGCCTGCATGCCTCAATGGCAGGTTCTTCGTGTTCGACATGAGGTTTTCATCATTGGCCTCCGATCGAATGATTCTACGGGTGTTTGACGCCAGCTCACTGATTCGCACGCCATAGATTGTACCTATAGTACCTTGAGGGCCATTGTCATTATTGGTGGTACCTCTCGCGTCTGTTAACAGTTTTCATTATTGACTGGTAATCAGACGATGTTCATGCATGTTCGACTTCAGCTCATGCATTCGCATGCTTGAACTTGTACTTTTGTTCGGGTCGAGATGGAGCGCAAGACCCTGGTTTTTGTCTGTTGGAATCCAGGCTGTGATTTTGTGGATTCTTGTTACATGACTCATTCAATGGATGGCTGTGACCATACCTGAGTCTATTCATCGATCCTAACCGGATGGCCGCGCCCATACCATGGATCTAGATTATTATGTACTCTGTTATGGATGGCTGCGACCATACCACATATATCATGTAATTGAGCTATCAGTTGTATCTCTCTATGCAGATTCTCCGGCGGCAGCTGCATGTGTTCTTGTAAAGCATTTCACCCCTCTCTCTCTCTCGGGCCTCATGCTTTAGGGGGCATCTGTTACACAGTAATTTGTCACCATTGGTCACCGTCCCTGTTACCCCTTTCCCGCACTTTGGAGGACTCATTCCGGGACTTGTGAGCAGTGACATAACTTGAAAACACTTGCATTATGTTCCCCTAAGTATGGACTTCATATGCCTTGAAGACATCTCCTGCAAAATATCCTTAAAAGTCCCCTTTTTCCATTAGCGCGGATCCACAGTGTATCACCCGCGCCAATGAAGGAAATTCTCCAAAGAGGGCGCGCTCATTGGCGCTCTGTCTCAGAGTCTTACCCGCGCCAACCAAGTTTGGAAAAGTTTGTTAACAAACGCACGCCCGAGAGTTTTTTCCTTTCGACTCATGTGGCTTTTCAGGGATAATGTCAATCTCATGGACGTCGAGAATCATCATCCACAATAGCTTTTCGAGGATAATGCTTATCCCATGAATGTCTGGATTCATTGTATCTCTTCCTCCTCCTCCATCTATAAAAGCTTGTTCTGGTGCATTTGACAAGCTAGTTTTTGAGTAGAGGGGGAATGATACTGTCAGAAGTCTGAGAGATTGTTGTTGAGTCTTCTTTGCATTCATAGTCAAAGAGAGAGAGAGGCTTGTTCCTGATCCCGACAAGCTTTGCAAGACATGTGTAGCTGATCACCCAACCAAAGGAGGATTTGACGTCAGAACTTCGGTTGTATACTCCTTTGTTGATTATCAATAATAGATGACTATCATTATGGTTCCATTCTTGCTGTTCATTATAATGATGATTGAATTATATCTTTTCTGACCGATATATAATTGCATCTATTGGATTTTATGCTTGTATTCGTATTGTTCTTTGCATGTGCAGGTGTCCATTCACGAAGATCGTGAGGATCGTGACCGGTCGGAGCAAAGGAACGGGAGCGTCAATTCTCCTACAACACTAGCGTTGGAATCCAAGTAGGTTCTCGTAATCCACCTTTAATTTGCAATTAGGAGCCTGCATGATAGTATTGTTTGATTGTTGCTAGACCCATTTTGTGCTAGTGGGATCGCCTCTGTCCGCAGAGGGGATTTACCTCTCCAACAGGCTTCAAGGGGGTCAAATTTCAGAAGTCTAAACCAACCAAAATCCCTTCTGGGTTTTTGACAAGGATCCCAAATATAAAGTTTCATAATTTTATGAGCACCAGAGTTGGGGTTTTAAGCCATATCATTGCAGCAAACAGTGTAGAATTGTTGGGGATTGAATAGTGCCTTTGGGGGTCGATTTTGGGAAGTCCTAATCGGGCCAAACCATTTTCTGGGTTTTGGCCAAGGAGTTTGTGGCTGAAGTTTCATCATTTTCTGAGCACCGGAGTAGGAGTTTCTTGCAGTCCCTTTCTAGGGAACAGTGAAGTTTTCTAGGCAGCGCAGAGTATTAGAGTAGTCATTTCCAGCATTTGAGATCATTGTATTATCACCTCGGTTCTGTCATGCTTGCCATTGAGGCAAGCTGTTATGAATTTTATTCATAACAAGTAAATAAATAAAATAAATGTAAATATTAAATAATTAAATATTGATTATGTTAAATAGTCATTAAGTAAAAGGCATGTTTAAAAGACATGCCTAGTTACGAAAAGACACCTGCTTAGGTATATATATGCGGGTCCTCATTGTAACGTTGATCACTTATATATTTTTATATGTAATGAATTATTATTACAGAATACCTCTCATGTATTTTAACATATTAAGTCAACAAGCTATCAGTTTTTATGCTTCAGTGGTATCAGAGCATCTTTGGTGAAAAAGCTCCAATAGAACGTGCACAAGAACTTATAGAAATTGTTGAAGGGCAAGTAGATTTGGATGCACATTTCAATGAATCAGATAATGAGCATATACACAGACTGCTATCTTGTCTATATATGGTTCTTCCATTTTACATGAGGGGAGCATTAAACATCAGGCTCCTTATTTATCTTAACAAGCACATAATTCTTGTTTTTGAGAAGCTTCCTGAGGAAAAAAAGTTGGACTTGCCTTTAGAGCTGCTCAAATTTGTAGAGGCATTTGAGGAGTTTTATTCAACACAAACTGAAAATCTAAAACTTACATGGATATATCCTTTGGGCATGTGTGATATTGTAGGTGGGGTTGAAGCGAACATGCCAACAGAAATGATAGTTACAACTAATCAAGCAGTCGTGTTACTGTTGTTTAATAACTCTGCAAAATGGAGTTATTCAGACATCAAAAGTCAATTGAATTTGTTAGATGCAGATCTAGTTGCAGTCTTAAATTCACTTCCATGTGGAAAGTATAAAGTTCTTCTCAAACAACCCAACAATAGAACATTTACTATAGCTGAGAACTTTGAATTCAACGATAAATTTAGATCTAGAGAATATGTGCTTGCTCGACTTACCATACCCACGCTATACAAAAACTGTCATACGCCGGTGAAGCAATGTGACCACACATTGATTCGACATATCGTTTAAATTTAGAACCATAGTATATATCTGATGGCATAGCAAGGAGGAATAAATTAACATTGGTGGATAGTTTAAATCATAGTTAAAATTTATATAATATCTATACTAAAATAAAAACTATTATTTAAATTAAAAAAAAGAAATATTATTTAATTAAAAAATATTAATTAATAAAAAAAATTAGAGTTACAAAAAAGAGTTATTAAAATATATATATATATATATATATATATATCAAAAAAATAAAAAAAATAATTAGAGTTGTATATATATATATTAAAAAAATAAAAAATAATTAGAGTTCAAAAATAAAATAAAAAAGGAGTTATTAAAAAAAAATGATAATCCTGGATTCAAGATAGTGTTACCAAGCGATTATACAGGAAGAGGTGCCAATGGCATTGAGTTACATATGCTGAGATGACATGCAAACTGAAGGAAACATGCCGACAATAAGCTTTGAGGACAAAGCTTCTAAAGGAAGGGGTTAATTTATGAATATAATTCATAACAAGTAAATAAATAAAATAAATGTAAATATTAAATAATTAAATATTGATTATGTTAAATAGTCATTAAGTTAAGTGAAAAGGCATGTCTAAAAGACATGCCCAGTCACGAAATGACACTTGCTTAGGTATATATATGCGGGTCCTCATTGTAACATTGATCACTTATACATTTTTATATATAATAAAATATTACTACAAAATACCTCTCGTGTATTTTAACATATTAAGTCAACAAGCTATCAATTTTTATGCTTCAGTGGTATCAGAGCATCTTTGGTGAAAAAGCTCCAGTAGAACGTGCACAAGAGCTTCTAGAAATTGTTGAAGGGCAAGCAGATTTGGATGCACATTTCAATGAATCAGATAATGATCATATAGACAGACTGCTATCTTGTCTATATATGGTTCTTCCATTTTACATGAGGGCAGCATTAAACAACAAGCTCCTTATTTATCTTAACAAGCACATAATTCCTGTTTTTGACAAGCTTCTTGAGGAAAAAAGTTGGACCTTCCTTTAGAGCTACTCAAATATGTAGAGGTATTTGAAGAGTTTTATTCAACACAAACTGAAAATCTGAAACTTACATGGATATATCGTTTGGGCATGTGTGATATTGTAGGTGGGGTTGAAGCGAACATGATAGTTACAACTAATCAAGCAATCTTGTTGCTGTTGTTTAATAACTCTGCAAAATGGAGTTATTCAGACATCAAAAGTCAATTGAATTTGTTAGATGCAGATCTAGTTGCAGTCTTAAATTCACTTCCATGTGGAAAGTATAAAATTATTCTCAAACATCCCACAATAGAACATTTAATATAGCTGAAAACTTTGAATTCAACCACAAATTTAGATCTAGAGACTATGTGCCTGCTCGACTTACCATACCCACACTATACAAACGCTGTCATACGTCAGTCAAGCAATGTGACCACACGCTGATTCGACATATCGTTTAAATTCATAACCATAGTATATATCCGATGGCATAGCAAGGAGGAATAAATTAACATCGGTGGATAGTTTAAACCATAGTTAAAATTTATATAATATATATCTTAAAAAAAACTATTATTTAATTTAAAAAAAATATTTTGTTAAAAAAATACTATTATTTTAATTTAAAAAAAAACTATTATTTAATTAAAAAATATTGATTAATAAAAAAATTTTAAAAAAGAAAAAAATTAGAGTTAAAAGAAAGAGTTATATATATATATATTAAAAAAATAATTAGAGTTGTATATATTAAAAAAATAAAAAATAATTAGAGTTATTTGAAAAAAAAAATAGAGTTCAAAATAAAATAAAAAGGGAGCTATTTAAAAAAAAAAACGATAATCGTGGATTCAAGACAATGTTACCAAGCAAATTATACAAGCAGAGGTGCAAATGGTGTCGAGTTACATATGCCGAGATGACAAATGCAAACTAAAGGAAACATGCCGACAATAAGCTTTGAGGACAAAGCTTCTGAAGGAAGGGGCTATGTTATGAATAAAATTAATAACAACTAAATAAATAAAATAAATGTAAATATTAAATAATTAAATATTGATTATGTTAAATAGTCATTAAGTTAAGTGAAAAGGCATGTCTAAAAGACATGACCAATCACGAAAGGACACTTGCTTAGGTATATACTATATATATGTGGGTCCTCATTGTAACATTGATCACTTATACATTTTTATATATAATAAATTATTATTACAAAATACCTCTCGTGTATTTTAACATATTAAGTCAACAAGCTATCAGTGTTTATGCTTCACAAGCCTAGGTGCATTCCTCCATACTATTGTACTTGCCCCATTGATTAATAAAATGGCTCAATTGGTTCTTAATTCCAGAGTTTTTATGAGCATTTGCTGATTGTTTAAAATTTTTGTGCTCATCTAAATTTTTGTGTATATTATAAGGTCATCCCTACTCTTAGTCAATTGGTTCATGGTATTCCCAATATGAAGTTAGATCATGAAGGTGTGAAAATTTCTGAATCGAACAAGTCATAAATCTTACTGCAGTAAACTAATTTGCATTACCTACTTGTGTTCTTCATTTAACAAGTTATTTTCAGAAGTATTCATAAAATATTAATGCAGATACATTGCAGCCTACACTAATAAACAGATCAAGTACTGAAAAATAAATGAGACAAACACACAAAGGACACACTTATTTTTGGACTAAACGTCCCTGGGAAAAACCAATGTGGGAAAACCAGTGTGTTATAGTCTTAAAGTCGCAGTGATCAAAATTACTCTTTTCACTATTGGTCATAGTCTTAGGTCAAATTATAATATTTTCAAATTCAATTTGACATCTCTTGGTCGTCAAATGGTTCCAAGTCATTGTCTACAATAACCTCTTCCAGTTTTGTAATAGTTTTTATGGTTAAAGAGATATGAGTTTGTCTTCCTTGTTGCTCTTTTCGCTACATTTCTGGACAATCACTTTTGGGATCAAGTTTGAAGAGGCTAAAATCATGTTTTTGAATGGTTTAAAGGCTCCAAGGTGTAGTAGACATCTCCAAGTTTCTTCACAGGTCTTCAGAAACACTCAAAACCTCATTCAAGTCATCAAAATTTCAAGTCAACTATTTGTTGCGCTTCTCCCAGGATTTGTTGTGTTTCTGCATGATTTGTTGCGCTTCTGTGTATGAAGGTTTTTACTGCATGTAAATGGTGAAATGTCAAATTAGGTTAATGTAAATAGTTGTCTTATGAGTTTATCTGATGTAAATGGGTTTGTTAATGATTATTATTGTAAAGAATCTTGTAATTAATGCCTTGAGAGATAAGCTCAATTAGTTAGCTAAAAAGAGGAAAGTTGTTTTTAACTCCCCTAGAAGTTGGCAGTGATAAGATAGGTTCATGAATTAGTTCCTATGGAGCAGGATTCGACCCCTTAGAGGGGAAATCTTGTTATTCATCTATATGTATTTAGAAACAAGTCTAAGAGAAGGGTTGGATACTAGAGGTAGATACATTTTGGAACTAGTGTACTTGATTTTTGGCAGAATTAATATACAGTTGTAGCTATTTTTTTGGGATTCATGTGTTGTGGTCAGTGACATTGTTTTCTTCAGTTATTCTTATGCATTTGATTGTTAGATGTTTCTAGCAGCCATCTATACCAGTGTTGTTAAAATCCCGATAAAAACGCGATTTTTTCAAAAAATCGCGATTTTAACCATAACCCGATCAAATCGCGATTTTTATCCATAAAAATCGCCAATTTTTTTTATACCCGATTTTTTCGAAAAAATCGCGAGTTTTTCAAAAAATCGCGATTTTTTCGAAAAAATCGCTACAGGCGCGGGCAGCGGGCTTTTATATGCAAAAATCGATTTTTTTTTTTATTCATTTGGCTGTCCGCGCGGAGGAGGAGGAGAAGAGGTGAGGGAGAGCAGCTGAAGGGTTTCCGTCGGATTTGGGAGCGAATCCAAGCGTTTTTAGGAGGAATCCAAGCCAAGATCACCAATTTGTCCGTAAAAAAGGTATGTAGATTAATTTTTTTTTGTTTTGCTTCTATAAAAACTTTGTTTTTCATTGTTTTTAAAGAATTTTTTGAAATTTTTCATTGATTTGGGATGGGTTATTTGTTATGACTATGAGAACCAATTTTTTATTTTTATTTTCTCATTTTTTTTAAACATTGTTTATTTTTTTTGAATTTTCATTGTTTTTTGGCATTTGCCATTGGCATTTGGTTGGGTAACTTGGGTTTGGAAATTGGGATTTTGGAAATAATTAACTTGTAATTTTGTAAATGCTAAATTGTAATTTGTATTATGTAATCCTAAATTCCTATTTCCTAATCCTTATTTTTCCATAGGTTTGCAAATTCAAAATTCAAAAACAAACATGCCAAGGAAATTGGATCCTTTCTGGGAATATGGTGAACCTAAAACTCCGAATGATAGACAAAACTTGTATTGCAAGTTGTGTGGAAAGGAGATATTCGCGGGGGTGTATAGGTTGAAGTTCCACCTTGCACAAATCCCTGGACGTAATGTGGAGCCCTGTAAAAATACAAATGCTGAAATTATCTGAAAAGCCATGAAATCATTGGGAGAATTAGAGCACACTAAAGAGGCCAAAGAAGAACTTTTGAGGCAACTAAAAAGGTCAGCTGAAGGAAGTGGGCCAAGTGGCACTGGTTCTACTGCAGCGTCAGTCAATCCGGTAGCTGCATCATCATTTTTTGTTCCTCGAACCACACCTGGTGCACAACCAACTATCGGTTCAATGCTAAAAAGAAATGAAAAACAACAAGCTGACAAGTTGATGACAAAATTTCTCCTCTGGAGTGATATTCCTTTCAGCATTGTAAGGAATAATCCATTTTTCCAACCTACTGTTGATGCTATTGCCAATGTTGGCCCGGGGTACAAAATCCCTTCTCTTCATGATTTCAGAGGCCGGCTTCTTCAAGATGAAAAGCGTGACTGCACCCAAAGATTGGAGGATTTTAGGGCATCATGGGCACAAACAGGATGCACTGTTATGTCAGATGGTTGGACTGACCAAAAGGGGAGAACCCTTATAAACTTCTTGGTTAGTTGTCCCAAGGGGACTATGTTTATCAAATCTTTTGATGCAACTCATCAAATCAAAGATGCAAGAACTTTATGTGATTTGCTGGATGTGTTTATTTTGGAGGTGGGTGCAGAAAATGTTGTCCAAGTCATAACGGACAATGCTGCAAATTATGTTGCTGCTGGTAGAATGCTTATGGACAGGCATCCTACTTTATTTTGGACACCTTGCGCTGCCCATTGTATTGATTTGATGTTAGAGGACATAGGGAAAATTCCCTTTGTCAAAGAGACTGTTGACTCATCAAAAAGCATCACAAAATTTATTTACAATCACACATCTGTGCTTAGCTTGATGAGACAATGCACCAACAACAAAGAGTTGGTGCGCCCCGCCATTACACGGTTTGCGACGAGTTTCATATCTCTTCAATCCCTCTTGAAATCTATGTGGGATTTGAAGAGAATGTTTCTTTCAGAGGAGTGGCGTTCTTCGCCAATGAGCCGCAAACCAGAAGGAGAGGCCGTGTGCAGACTTGTTTCATACCAAGAAGACTTCTGGGCGGGAGTGCAGGAGGTGTGCGCTGTCACTGAACCTTTGGTAAAGGTTCTTCGGTTGGTAGATGGTGAGAAGCCCGCAATGGGCTATTTGTATGAAGCCATGGACAGGGCCAAAGAAGCCATTCGGTCCTACTATGATGACAAGGGAGATGATGGGTTCCAGAGACAACTCCTTCTATGGAACGTCATTGATGAGCGATGGAACAACACACTCCATCGTCCCATTCATGCTGCTGGGCTTTTCCTGAACCCTGCATTTTCTTATGCATGTGGGTTTGATTTTGATACTGAGGTCGTGGAAGGATTATTAACCTGTGTCCAGAAGATGGTGAGATCTCCAGAACAACGTATAGAGATCTCTACACAAATTGAGACATATAAGATGTCAGGTGGCACATTTGTATTTGAGATGGCTGTCATTGATAGGACGATTAAAATGCCAGGTATTTTTTAGTTTGTACTTTGTAACTTTGTTTCAAATTTCATTGTCTCTTCAAATTCCATTTTTTTCTTATGTTTATTTAAAATTTTATTTGTAATTTTGTTGTAGACGCATGGTGGAAGATGTATGGTGGCAGAGTACCCCTTTTGCAAAAGCTTGCCGTACGCATCCTCAGCCAAACATGCAGCTCCTCGGGATGTGAGCGCAATTGGAGTGTATTTGAAAAAATACACAACAAGAAGCGCAATAGGTTAACAACTTAACACTTAAACATTTAAAATATTGCAAATTTCCAAATAAATTTTTGAATTCATTAAACAATATTTTTTTTTATAATATTAATTATTAATTATTATTTCATGAACTTTGTACAGGTTGGAGTCCCATAGACTTAATGACATGGTCTTTGTCTACTACAATCTTCGATTGTGGGTGAGGCAACTAGAGAAGACACCTGATATGGATGCCATCTCATTGGATGGGATTGACACCACTGCTGAATGGAGGGTTGAGACCGAGAGGCCTTTCTTGGATCCCACTGAGGATTGGTTAGTGCAGGATGAGGGGGAGGAGGAGGGGGAGGAGGAGGAGGAGGAGGAGCAGGAGCAGGAGCAGGAGCAGGAGGAGGAGGAGTTGGAGGAGCAGGAGGAGGAGGTGACACCGCCTACCCGGGCTACCACTACCACCAGTAGAGGACGTGGTCTCCGTCTACCTACAGTAGCTGCTACTTCTACAGCTACTCCTTCAGCTTCTAGAGCACGTCAGACTCCACTGCCATTTCCACCACCACAGGCACCAGCATCTTCATCTAGGGGGAAAGAGTATTGGAACACTCAAATAGACAAAGGAAGCCAAATTAACGTGTCCTATGAGTATTGGAACACTCAAATAGACAAAGGAAGCCATGGATCGGGAAGCCGAAGTATCAAGTGAGCGTAGATGGTCGAACGAGCACAGAGGAAGCTAAAGCGATTGGAGGAGGGAAGCTAGAAGGTCGAGCGAGCGTTGAGGAAGCCGAAGTTCAAGTGAGCAAGGAGGAAGCCAAAGGTCAGGTGTATCAGGCTTCTATAACAGAGAACAAGAAAGGTTAAAAAAATAAGTTGGCGAACTAGAAGAAAGGAAGAAGTGGTAGGTCCAGTAGGACAGGAGGAAGCCAAAGGTCCAACAGCACAGGAGGAAGCTGAAGGTCCAACAGGACAAGAGGAAGCCGAAGGATGAGCAACTCTGTTGATTGGATTCACCTTTGAAAAGCTTAGACCAGTGTTGGGTTAATCAGGTACATAACGCAACCTGAAGAACAATTTTGTGAAGGGATTAATAAAGTTTCATCTAACATAGCTTGAAGGGAACAGTAACCAGCACTAGCATTAAAGCGTATGTGAATTTGTTTTCTGGGAAGTAAGAGATAGCTAGAAAATTGAGAAGCGGTCACGCCTGAAGCATTTACAGTGACAGTGAGAACAGAGGCCTGAAACTGAGAGTTGATACTTGTGCAGAGCTTAGTGCAGTTAATTGTAGACACACTGAAGTTGTGTGGAGACATTATTGGAGATCATGATGGCTATTTGATATCATCATGAGATAACTTTTTGCAAACTCTGTGTGGACAGTATGAAGAGTTGTAAAGACTCCTTCATATGAAGACTGGTTGTCATTGATGCTGTAGCATGGAGACTACAGTGAAGCTGTAAACTGACAGAATTGGGTTGGAGCCCTTGGGGTTGGTGCCTCAGAAGTAGAAGGATTGGAGTCCTTGGAGTTGGTGCTCCTAAATCCAAGGTTGGTGCCTCAGAATTGGAAGGATTGGTGTCCTTGGAGTTGGTGCTCCTAAATCCAAGGTTGGTGCCTTGACAAAACAGGGTTGGTGCCCTGAAGGTTGGAGCCTCACAAAAAGTCCAAGTTGGTGCTTGGCAACAGATTGGAACCTTATATATATTGTATCTGTTTTATTGTAAAGATTATATTAATAAGAGCATTTATTCCTGTTGTTCATTTTGTGTTCTAAATATAAATGTTTTGACTGGAAAAAATAACAATTGAAAAGAAATACTGATTCACCCCCCCTCTTAGTATTTCCAACAATTGGTATCAGAGCCAGTACCTTCACTCAAAGCCTAACAGCTTGAAGGTTGATCTATAGAACACAAATGGAGAAACCAAGGAAGAAAGTCTCCAATCCTCCTAAAGATGTGTCTCCCTCTACCACTGAAATAGAAGACAATCAATTTGAGAAGGCTCCATGGTTCAATGGAAACTGTAATATTATGGGAAGCAAGAATGAGGAATTTCTTCAAGACTCAAGGCATTGAAATTTGGAAATCAGTGATTGTTGATAGCATGATGGATGGAGAATCCAAGGAGTACAATGCAAAAGCAATGAAGGCAATCTTGAATGGGCTACTTGATTCTCTAAAGAACAATTTAGGAAAATGTTCGTCAGCAAAGGGTATATGGGACAAACTTCACGACCTTCACTCAAAAGGAGCATTGACCATGACCATCAGTCAAGAAGATGATGGAAATCAAGAAGGAAATCCAGAACCCATCACAGAAGCTGAAAATGAGAATGATGATATCAAGGCTAAAGAAGATCTAGAAGATGAAGAGAATGAAAAAGATTTTGTAGAAGATCTCCTCGCTCAACTTATGGCTGCCATGGAAGAGATTATCAATTTGAAAAAGGAAAACGAGGAACTTAAGAAGAAAGCACTAGCTGGTGACCAAGACCAAACAAGGAAGAAAGTTGACCTTGTCAAGCTTCAAGTACAAGAAAGGGATGAAGAGCTTGCCAAGCTTAAGAAGGAATTTCATCAAAGCAAAAGAAAGCAACATGAAGAAGTCATATCCATGACAAATCAATTGGATAAAGCAAAGAAACGGGAAGATACCTTGTCAAGTCAACTTGAACAAAGGCACAAGAGCTTGAACAAACTTGAAGAAGAGATTGGTTAGTACAAGGTAGAGGTCTCCTCTCTCAAATCTCAACTACAAGAAGCAAGAAAGTTAGCACAAGGAGTTGACAAGACAATGGAAGCATTGGCAATCATAGAAGAACAGGTTGATGAAGCAAAAAAGGAGAGAAACACCATGATATGTCAACTAAAAGCAAAGGATGAAGAAATTTTCAAATTAAAATCTAACATCAATCTTCTCAAGGCCGAAACATGTAAAGCTACAAGGATCAAGGAAGAAACTGAGAAACAACTTGCTAAGAAAAATAATGATTGCGAAAGATTGGAAGAAGAGATTGTCTCCCTCAGGAAAAAGGTTGAAGGGATGGACAAAACCTTGAAGAGCTCTCAAGCCTTGGATGACATGCTTAGCCATCAAAGATGTCCATTTGATAAATCAGGTCTCGGGTATGCAGGTGAATCCTCAAACAAGAATGGTAATGTTTCAAGCAAAATGGATGTGAGGAAGCTAGAAAGAAATGTTGATGCTCCCAGTTCCAGCAAAGGCAAGGAGAAGAGTCAAGACAACAATGGAAGAAATCCCGCTCCAAGAAGAAATGTAGATGATGTCAAAGATGCGAGAAGCAATGGTTATCATCAAAGGATCTCAAGACAGAAATACTTCAGAAGTACATCAAGGAAATCTCCATCTCCCAGGTACCAAAGTTTATTTCTTGGCTATTGTTATTCTTGTACAAACTTTGGACACATGGTAAAAGATTGTAGGGCATATCATAAAGATAGATATTATGGTCCCCAACTATCTCCGAGGAAGAATTTTGCTAGAAGAAATCATGAATTCTTATTCATGAACAATATAGAATGCTTCAAGTGTCATAACATTGGTCATATGGCACGTGATTGTAACTTAACTTGGGCTCTTACACAAGCTAGAACCATGCAAAAGAAAAAAGATACACAAGTATGGAGAAGGAAGCAATTACAGTCTGAAAGTACCTTGAACTCTCCAGCCAACAACACATGTTGTTGACCTGATCTTCGACAATCTGAACATTTGATAGGAAGATTCTGCCAAAAGAGATGATGCATACAGTTAGGGAGAGCCTGTGATTCTTGATCATTATTGCATAAGCTATTAGTGAAAGGGTCCTTATGAAATCCTTGTTGAGCTATATTAACAATCATTCATTGATAAAGATCATTTTTCAAGAGCACTCCATTGAAGAACTTGATCTCTTAACTATTCTTTGGACTGGTGTTGAAGATGTTTTCCACTTGATCACTCAGTAGAAATTGGAACAACAGAGAATGTCATCTAATACTAGAGAAATAGGGCAAATAACCATGTTGTTGTTATTAAGAAGTTTATGTCTCGACTCAGGGATTGAATGTGAGAACAGGTAAATTATGGACATAAATAAAGGCAACCTTCAAACAAACAGATACATTTGGGAATGAGTATGAAGCAAGAGTAGTTGGCAGCATCTAACAAAACTGAAGCATTGCAAAAAGATGCCAATCCGCAAAAAGATTTTAATAGACAGTCACAGATTGGATATAAAAATCATCTAGTGGAGATAACTTGCAGAAACTTTCACAAGAACACAAGGAAAAGATGGCTCATCAAACTATAGAAAGGAGAATGTTGTGCAGTGGAATATAGCTCTGTAACTTAAGAAGAAGCATAAAGATACAAAGGAACTTGGATCTGAAGAAAGATAGCAATTTCAGTGGCAATTTTTCTCTTGATCAGACTATCAAGGCCCCTTAATTCTGACTGTGGAGACAACAAAATATGGATTGAAGCATAAAACTTGGACTTGAACATTTGGTGTGTGGCTATTCGCAATCTGTTTAGAATCATTGAAGTGAAGAATCTCTAAGCATTGTTGAAGCCATGATAAAGTAGTTCTGAGACATGAAGAGGGGATAATGTGCTAGCTGCAGCAATCCTTCTATCTTGAGTAAAAGAAGAGCCCTATGATAGGGGGAGTAACAGACCCATGAAGATCTACTATTCATGAAGAAGAGTAGCAATTCGATAGGGGGAGTCCTTGTGCACTCCTTTGCCATTGATGTCAAAGGGGGAGAGAAGAAGAATATTGCCGTCAATAACAAAGGGGGAGATTGTTAATCTAGGTTGTCATTGATGTTAGTATGGCAATATTCTGGACAGTAAACAATGATGTGAAGCCAAGTAGAGCAGATCCATGAAGCAACAGGAGTATGTCAGTATGGAAATATTCTAGCATACTAAATGATGATATGAAGCCAAGGAGAAGCAGAGTAGATCCATGAAGAAACAGGAGCAAGAAGCCAAGGAGCAAAGCCATGAGGAGAAGCCAGAGGAAAGCCAAGCCATGAGTATTGCAGAGTATCAGAGGAGTTAACAGAGGAGCCATATCAGACCAGAGAAGAGCAGAAAGTCAAGGGAGCTGAGATGATTAGGTTTTGAGTGAGAAGCGAGAGGTTGAGTGTTAGAGGGGGTTTGAGACAGAGGTCAATTTATTGTTGTAATTGAGCCGAGAGGGCAAGACTTTGTAACAGATGTTAAATTAATGAATTTGATTCAAGTGTGTATCATTATCGTGCCTGGTGTGGACTCTCGTTACTCTGTGTATCTGTGTTCAACAGTTAACCGGGTATTTCTTTGTATTCCCACTGAAAAACATAAATCTCAGTGCTTAATGCTTTTATTCACAAATCATGATTATCTTGTGTTAAGTGTTAATCTCGTGGTTAAACGATTAAGCGCTTTATTTAAGTGATTGATTAATGCACGTGGTTATATTCCAAAAAGCGGGTTTGTAATAGTGGCAGTGGTTATCGGGTGGACGCTAGGCAGTAAGTGGTATTTAGAGGAGCTCCCCCGATTCCATTAACCGAGCGACACGTAGCACTCGGGTGGAGAGAGAAAACCACCTTTTTCGGGTGGTTATTTCCCTTGCAAGTGGCTCACCCAAAATGCATGTAGGCCATTGGATCTAGCGCAGGTTGATCGACGACGAAGGATCAATGGATGGTTTTTGGGTTGATCGGGTTAAGTCGAGACCGTTAGATCTGGAGAGAAGAGCAAGCTTCCAATGGATTGTGTTGATCGAACTGAGTGTTGATCGTCGGATCTAATATAGAAGAAATCGACGGTGCGGAATGAGGCACTGATTAAAAAGTGAAAAGTCAATGTGGGACCGAAGGTAGGAGTTGAAAAGTGGGATCCTCCGTGCAAAGTAAGCCACGAATAGAGTGTGGCTGAAGACTTTCGATTGGTTAGAAATTAACCAATATCTTGTTGTAGACATAACACCAACCTCCTGCGATAATAACGCGGACCCGACTGCACCACTATTATAACACGCCCTAATGTTATATCGCGTCCGCTGTGTCGGAAGGTATGTATCGCAAGTTATAAAGGGATGGCACACTATAAACTGCGATTGCGATATATACATACGGACCCGACAGGTATATTAACTACTGCTTAATATCATATCGCATCCACTCCATCAGCAGAAGGGAAATCAGTTATGTTATGTGCAAATCTGCCGATTGCAACAGAGTTGTGGAGTTAATATAATATCGCAATCCAGTAGGGGCAATCGACCATCAGCTACGTTTTGGGCATGACTTGTAAAGAACCTCCAGAACTTGCGATTGCCATTGAGATAGTGACATGGCATGTGGGACCTCCCTGTTGGTACAACCTGTGCTATGAAATCCTTTGTAAATAATGAAGTTTATTGTATGAATATTATTAAAGAAAGAAAAAGAGCCTCTTTGATATTTTTTAATATGCAACACTATTGTAATTCGGACTCTCTTTCGAATTAACGTGTCCTGTGAGTATTGGAACACTCAAATAGACAGAGGAAGCCATGGATTGGGAAGTCGAAGTATCAAGTGAGTGTAGATGGTCGAACGAGCGCAGAGGAAGCTAAAGTGACTGGAGGAGGGAAGCCAGAAGGTCGAGCGAGCGTTGAGGAAGCCGAAGCTCAAGCGAGCAAGGAGGAAGCCAAAGGTCAGGTGTATCAGGCTTCTATAACAGAGAACAAGGAAGGTTAAAAAAAATAAATTGGCGAACTGGAAGAAAGGAAGAAGCGGTAGGTCCAGCAGGACAAGAGGAAGCCGAAGGTCCAACAGGACAAGAGGAAGCCGAAGGATGAGCAACTCTGTTGATTGGATTCACCTTTGAAAAGCTCAGACCAGTGCTGGGTTAATCAGGTACATAACGCAACCTGAAGAACAATTCTGTGAAGGGATAAATAAAGTTTCATCTAACATAGCTTGAAGGGAACAATAACTAGCACCAGCATTGAAGCGTATGTGAATTTGTTTTCTGGGAAGTAAGAGATAGCTAGAATAGTGAGAAGCAGTCATGCCTGAAGCATTTACAGTGATAGTGAGAACAGAGGCCTGAAATTGAGAGTTGATTCTTGTGCAGAGCTTAGTGTAGTTAATTGTAGACACACTGAAGTTGTGTGGAGACATTATTGGAGATCATGATGGCTATTTGATATCATCATGAGATAACTTTTTGCAGACTCTGTGTGGACAGTATGAAGAGTTGTAAAGATTCCTTCATATGAAGACTGGTTGTCATTGATGCTGTAGCATGAAGACTACAGTGAAGCTATAAACTGACAGAATTGGGTTGGAGCCCTTGGGGTTGGTGCCTCAGAAGTAGAAGGATTGGAGTCCCTGGAGTTGGTGCTCCTAAATCCAAGGTTGGTGCCTCAGAATTGGAAGGATTGGTGTCCTTGGAGTTGGTGCTCCTAAATCCAAGGTTGGTGCCTTGACAAAATAGGGTTGGTGCCTCACAAAAAGTCCAAGTTGGTGTTTGGAAACAGATTGGAACCTTATATGTATCGTATCTGTTTTATTGTAAAGATTATATTAATAAGAGCATTTATCCCTGTTGTTCATTTTGTGTTCTAAATATAAATGTTTTGACCGGAAAAAATAACAATTGAAAAGAAATATTGATTCACCTCCCCCTCTCAGTATTTCCAACAGGCTACAACTATATTGCCCCTTCGCAGTAACTACATGGAGCTCTCTGAGGCTCTGCGTTAGCTCTTCTACCTACTGTGTTAGCTTTCCCCGTCTATTCCGACAGTTTCCGACAGTTCCGACACTCTGCGTGGAAGGCAGCTCTCTCCCTCTGCGCTGGCCCTTCTGTCTCTACGTCAAGGTTGCGTGGGCCCAGACTAGCCCAACGTCATCTCTCCTGGCTATTGCGCTGTCTCCACAAGATTCTCTCCGCATCTCTATCTGTATTCCTGAACTCATTGCCCCTCAGCTGCAAGATCTCCCCAATCAATTTTCCTCTTGAGAACTTCTCACCTTAGAAAATCGATTCCCTCAATCTCTGTATGTGTGTTCTCCAACTGACCCCAAGCCTTCCTTTATACTTTTCTTGTTGAGAAATCAATGGTCGTGATCTAATCTCTAATCAACAACTAAGATTAAATTAGACTTGATCCTTGTCACTTAGAAGCTTCTCACCCATATTTACATTAATTCACTTTAATTATATTAATTCCCTAAGTTTTAATTTATGCACCATTAAAAATAATTAATTATTTGAATAACATGCATTTAGGGTGGAATTTCTCCAAACGATTTCTGGGTCTTGGAGATCTTATGTGTTCTAGCCCCTCCACAAAATTTGGGAGCTAGAGCACATCCGATGCTACCCAAAAATCAACAGAAGGTGTGTGCAAAGCACTGTTGATAATATCGACGATATTTGAAAATATCGCGATATTTTCGGCAAAACGATATATCTCCGTGAAAATATCGCGATAATTTTTGTTTTGAAAATATCGCGATATTTTCAAAATATCGGCAAATATCGGCTATGTTTAAAAATTTGAAAAAATTATTTTTTAGGCCTGCCGATATTTGCTGATATTTTCGCCGATATTGCCGATAAGATATTTTCTGGACCCTCGCCGATATTTTGCCGAAACCGATATTTTCAACATTGGTGCAAAAGGATGCTCTTTGGGAAAACATACAAGAAAGACTTTTCCGAATAGTGAAACTAGGACTAAAGAGGTATTATACCTCATCCATTCTAATGTGTGTGGGTCCATCTTCGACAAATCACTTGGAGGTCATCTCTACTATGTGACATTCATTGATGACCATTCTAGAAAGACATGGCTCTACCTCCTCAAAACAAAATATGAAGTATTTGATAAGTTCAAGGAGGTTAGGTCTGAAGTGGAAACCCTAATCAAAAGAAAGATAAAAACTCTAAGGTATGACAATGTTGGGGAATACACTTCTAAGAAATTGATTGCATATTGTAAGGAAGCAGGTATTAAGAGGGAGCTCATTGTTCCCTATTATCCCGAACAAAATGGATTGGCCGAAAGGAAGAATAGGTCGATTGAAGAAGGCATTCAAACTATTCTCCTTGATCAAGACCTACAAAAATTCTTATGGGGAGAAGCAGCAATGACAACCGTGTACATTCAAAATAGAAGTCCTCATAAAAGTCTTGATAATACAACACTCGAAGAAGTATTCACAGGAAAGAATTCGAGTGTGGATCACCTTTGAATCTTTGGATGTCTAGCATACATCCATGTTCCAAAGGACAAGCGAAAGAAGTTGGACTCTACAAGTATCAGGGGAATATTCATTGGATATAGTCTCTCCTCAAAAGCATACAAAATCTACATCAAGGAAGGAAGACATATTGAAGTAAGCAGGGATGTCATATTTGTTGAAAATCAAGCATACAAGAAATAAAAGGATATTCCTATTGACTCTGATGACGAAGAAGTTCCCATATTTGAAGATGAAGAAGTTCATCATGAAGACCCTACTACAAATCTAGAAGAAGAAGGACCAAGTGATCCTATTCAATCGTTGGTTATCCCAACCACAAGGAAAACACCAAATTGGTTAAAAGCTACATTAGAAGATGCTGAAGGACATGAAGCTGTGAAAGGAACCTTTAGGGAAAGTAAGTGACTGAAGAGATATTTTGGTTATGCTGCATATATGACGAAGTTAAGCTGAACCATCGACATTCAAGGAAGCTGCTTGTTGACGAGCTTTGGAAGAAAGCGATGTAGGAATAATATCAATCCATCATGAAGAATAGGGTTTGGGAAATCGTTCCTAGACCTAGTGACAAATTGGTTATCACCTCCAAATGTATCTATAAGATCAAACATGTTGTTGATGGAAGTATAGACAAGTACAAAGCGAGATTCGTTGCAAGGGGTTTCTCCCAATAGGAAGGCATTGATTATGAAGAAACCTTTGCACTCACAACAAGGTACACTACCATTAGATCTTTGGTTTCTTTGGTTGCTACAACGGGTTGGAATATCCATCAAATGGATGTGAAGACCGCATTTCTGAATGGGACCATTGATGAAGAAGTGTACATCGAACAACCCGAAGGATTTGAAGTTAATAGTTGGGACTCTCATGTTTTTTCATGTCCCTTTTTTATTCTTCTTCATAGTACAACCAAGGTGGATTTCCAGGGCAGGTGATGGCCAGGTCAGTGGAGCAAGTTTATGTCATTAGGGGTCCTGATGGAGTTTTGAGGAGTTTTTATGGGATTTGATGGCATTCGCTTAGCATATTCATCATCCACAGAATTTGCCTTTCGTTCTGTCGCATTCCGACAACTTTCAAAAATCAGTGTTATTATTGGCATAACTTAATTAATTATGCTTGAGGTGGCATTCTGGGGAAATTAATTGATGGAACACCTCAATGTAATATCTCATTGGAACCAGAATGAGAAGATCTACATGATGGGATGCTGAGTGTCATGTCCCCATTTTTATTCTTCATAGTACAACCAGGGTGGATTTCCAGGGAAGGGGATGGCCAGGTCAGTGGAGCAGGTTTATGACATCAGGGGTCTCGATGGAGTTTTGAGGAATTTTCATGAGGTCCAATGGCATTCGCTTGGCATATTCATCATCATGAGCGTTCCACACATCTTGTTTTTGGTTTCGTGACTTTCTAATAATCCCTTAAAATGGGGTTATTATTGGCATAACTTAATTAATTATGCTCGAGGTGGCATTCTTGGGAAAGTAATTGATGGAAAACCTCATTCGAATAGCTCGTTGGAACTGGAACGAGAAGATCTATAGGATGGGATGCTGAGGAGTGACTTCCATTGGTCGAAGGTAGTATGGTGGGCGATTTACCATTTTCCTTAGTAAAAATGACTTTAATTAGTCATTTAATTAAGGAAAAATAATTAATTAGAGGAAATGGGCCAAAAGTGACTTAAGTAAAAAAAAAAAGGGGTTACTTAAGATAAACTCAATGGAGGAGCTTCTAGAATAATAATAAAATAATAAATAAGATGCTTCTAGAGGCTTGGAGATCTATCCATCAAATCTATAGAAAAAGGATGAGAAGATCATTTGGGACATTTTGGATCTGATATTGTTTCTTGTATGAGAGGTTGAGAACCCAGTTCTCTACTCTAGCAGTAGCCCCAGGACAGAAACCCTCGGGTGATTCAGTGAGAGTGGGCGAGCACCCATCTCTTCCCTTGGTGAATCCATTCAGGATTCACAGGTTGTAGTTTATTGGTTTTCAGTTTGTTTTGGAGGCCGATTGTGGCATTATTGTAGATCTGTTTGAGGCCAATTTATCTCAGCTATATGGGTTGTACATGCATGTAAATCCTAGTTTATATGATATAATAAAGTTGAGGTTGTTCCTATTCATTGTGTTATGTGATTGTAGTGTTTTTTCTATTTAATTTTACATGGCAATCTTCTGTTAAATGTATGATACTTTTATGTGAAAGGTTGTGCCAAATTTTCTTCATTTGGGACATTACATGTTTGGAGACTTAAGAAGGCCCTATATGGTTTGAAGCAAGCACCTAGGGCATGGTATGCAATGATGGATGCATATGTACTTAGAATTGTGAAAATTCCCAAACTGGAATCCTTACTGCAATGACTGCTGATATTTCTCCTATTTGTTAAATTCTTTTAAACAAATTACTTGCAGGTTCCAATGACAAATATTGAAATACATACATTGCATCCTTCACTTAATTAAATATAATGCGGAAACAAGAAACTAAGCAAGAAAGAAAATACAACAAAATGACACCGATATTTTTGGACAAATATCCCCGGAAAAACCCAGTGTGGGAAAACCGGTGTAGCAGATTTGAGGGTTTTATTATTATGCAATGGTAATTTTTGAATACAAACTCCAATACAGAGAATATCACTCGGCAGAAGAAATTAGTGAGATTACCTCACTCTACATTGCAAGTCCCGGTTGATCCAGCAATTGAAGCAACGAGTCCCCGGCTAACTCTGCGTTGCCCCTACATAGTCACTGCGTGGGCCTGCATCACTGCCCTTGAGGCACTGCGTCAGCTCTCTGCTGGATCGATTTGCTCTCAGGAGCTTCAACTTCGGCCCTCCTAGCTCAGAATGTCAAACCCTTAGCAAAATCTCGGACTTCTGCGTGGAAGGCAACGCGTTGCTCTGTGTGATCCCTTCCTGGCTCTGTGTCACCCTCACTGGGCACTGCGTTGCCTCCTCTGTGTCTTTCTCTGCCTCTTTGCTGCATATTCTTGGCTGCAAAGAAGATTCTCCAGCCAAAACTATCTCTGCCCCTCTCTTTGTGATCACCATGAAATCACTGCTCTGCTCTCTGGCTCAGCAATTCGATCTGACTGATCAACTCCCAGTGTGTTTTCCAAATGACCCTCAAGATTCCTTAAATAATCTTCTCGTTGACATTCAACAACCCAGATTAGAAGCTAACCAATGGCTAAGATCATTTCTGCTTGATCGTCGTCTTCTTCTAGAAGTTACACCCACAGTTAGATTAATTCCCATTAATTATTTTAATTTCCTAAGTTTAGACTTAGGGACCCATTAAAAACAATTAATTATTTTAATAAAATTATCTCCAGGTGGAATTTTCCAAAACGCTTTCTGGGTTCTTTGGAATACATGTGCCTAAGCCTTCCTGCAAAATGTGAGGCTTAGAGCACATCCAATGCTACCGGAAATCAACACTCCCTCTTAGCGAGGAATGTGCTCAAGTAATGCCTCCCCTTGAAGCATCACCCTGACTTCATAACATCGTCCTCTGTGCTGCTGATGTTTGACATGCTGTCCACCAACTACTGTGCTGCTACTGCAACTGTACTGTTGCTGACAGTGCCACTGCCAACAGTGCATCTGTACTACAACTCCCTCTCAAGTGCTGCATCTGTGCTGCTGCTAGGACTGCCATTGCTAATACTTCATTTGCACTGCAACTGAAAAACATCCCAAAATATGAACAAGTGTTCAACATAGATGCATCTCGATGTTGAAGATCTAACTGTTGCTAGTCCGACGCTATCCCTCTGAAGCCACTGCATTGTGCCTCCCTGCACTGCTACAACTTTTCACTACGCTACTCAGACTTGGTGTTCTTTCCATTGCATCTGTCGCTCCAACACTCCTCTGCACCAACCAACACTGGTCCATCCTGCTACTTTTGGTCTATGCTCCCGTAGCAAGGAATTGATCCAAGAGGTGGGCTCGTCAAGGATCTTGCCCATCTGGATACGCAGGATCAGCCACCACATTGTCGACATAGGCCTTGAGAAAATGCTCATCTAGAAGGCATGACATCTTTGCCTTCCAAATCACATAGTTGGATGCCCCATCCAACCTGTCCTGATCTCTCAACCCACTATCTACCATCTCTGCCACGAAAATGTCAAACTGCTCCTCTCTGTCTCTTACTGCTGCTGCTTAGGCAATAAGAAAATAGACTTCTTGGTGAGAAGTCTATTGAGGAAAAATTCCCACACTGTGCTTCTCCTCTCTTTTTTGACGTCTTTCAGCCCAACAAACGTCTTTCAGCCCAACAATTTGCCTGCTGAAAATTGCATCCCACCAACTGTTTCCTCATGCTGAGGCTTTGTGCTGCTCCCTCTGGCTTGGCAAGATTTCGATCTGGAAGTCTTTCCTCTCTGTTGACTCACTTAGAGAGAGAGACTTTCCTCGAAAATTCAGCCTTCTTGGCCTGGATTGTGTAATCCATCTGGGGATTCGAACTGCTGCCTCTTGCAGCTATTCAACCTCCTTCTCTGCTCAGCGCTGTGTTCTCTGGCACTGCTCTTCTTGTCTCACCTGCACCGCTCTGATACCATGTGAAAATTCCCAAACCGGAATCCCTATTGCAGCAACTGATGATATTTCTCCTATTTGTTGAATTCCTTTAAACAAATTACTTGCAGTTTCCTACAACAAATATTGAAATACATACACTGCAACCTTCACTTAATTAAATATAATGCGGAAACAAGAAACTAGGCAAGAGAGAAAATACAACATAATGACACCGTTATTTTTGGACAAATGTCATCGAAAAAACCCAATGTGGGAAAACAGGTGCAACAGATCTGAGGGTTTTATTATTATGCAGTAGTAATTTCTGAATATAAACTCTAGATGCCTTGCTGGAAATCTAGTACAGAGAATATCACTTGACAGAAGGAATTAGTGAGATTACCTCACTCTACATTGCAAGTGCCAGTTGATCTGTCAACTGAACCAGCGAGTCCCCGACTAACTTTGTGCTGGGCCTGTGTCACTACCTTTGAGGGACTGGGTCAACTCTTTGCGGGATCGATTTGCTCTCAGGAGCTTTGACTTCGGCCCTCCTAGCTCAGAACGTCAAACCCCCAGCAAAATCTGGAATTTTGCGTGGAAGGCACTGCGCTGCTTTGCGTGAGCCCTTCCTGGCTCTGTGTCACCCTCATTGGGCACTGCGCTGCCTCCTCTGTGTCTTTCTCTGCCTCTTTTCTGTGTATTCTTGGCTTCAGAGAAGATTCTCCAACCAAAACTATCTCTGCCCCTCTCTATGTGATCACCATGAAATCATTGCTCTATTCTCTGGCTCAACAATTCGATCTGACTGATCAAGTCTCGGTGTGTTTTCCAAATGACCCTCAAGCCTCCTTAAATAATCTTCTCATTGACATTCAACGACCCATATTAGAAGCTAATCAATGGATAAGATCAGTTTTGCTTGATCTTCATCTTCTTCTAGAAGTTACACTGACAGTTAGATTAATACCCATTAATTATTTTAATTTCCTAAATTTAGACTTAGGGACCCATTAAAAATAATTAATTATTTTAATAAAATTGTCTTCAGGTGGAATTTCCCAAAACGCTTTCTGGGTTCTTTAGAATACATGTGCCCAAGCCTTCCTGCAAAATTTGAGGCTTAGATCACATCCAATGCTACCAGAAATCAACAAGAATTGGGTTCGTGAAGAGTTCTGTTGATCCGAATCTCTACATCAAGGTTGTGAATGATGAGCTCCTCATTATTCTACTATATGTGGTTGATTTATTCATCACAAGCGTGGAGCGAAGAATTCATGAATGCAAGAAGATGTTGGCAACTAAATTTGAAATGAAGAATCTAGGACTGATGCACTATTACCTGGGTCTAGAAGTATGGCAGAGACCTGGGGAGATATATTTGGGGAAAGGAAAGTACATCATCAAGTTATTGCAGAAATTCGAGATGATGGATTCCAAGCCAATGACTACTCCTATGATCACCAATCTCAAGAAATTGAGGGACTCTGACTCTAGTCTCGTGGATCCTACCTCCTATCGACAGTTGGTGGGTTTGCTAATGTATTTGGTAAATACTAGGCCAGATATACGTTTTGCAGTAAACATTCTTAGTTAGTTTCAATTGGAACCTTGCCATGATTACTGGATAACTGCCAAACATATATTGAGGTATCTTCGTGGCCTAAAGTATGATAGTAAGGAAGTCAAGCTAATTGGCTTTACAGACTCTGATTGGGGTGGCAGTGAGATTGATGGAAGGAGCACTATCGGAGGATGTTTTAGTCTGGGAGCTGCTATGATCTCATGGATGAGTAGGAAGCAAGATCCCATCACTTTAAGTAGTGCTGAGGCTGAATATGTGGATGCATGTGAAGTAGGAAATGAGGTGGTTTGGTTATAGAAGCTTCTGACATATTTGTTCGAGAAGTCTTTGGGTCCTACTGTGATTAATTGTGACAATCAAAGTTGTATCAAGATATTTGGAGATCTTGTGTTTCATGTTAGAACGAAACATATCAACAATAAGTTCCACTTCATTAGGAACCTGGTGTAGGATGGGATCATGAAGTTGAAGTATGTCTCAATAGATGAACAGGTAGCAGACATACTAACAAAGGCTCTTCCTAATAAGAAGTTTGAATATCTAAGTAACCTGCTTGGTTTAGTAGATATTGCTAATTGTATTGATGATAAGAGATTGGAAGAGATTTGTTGAGGCTTTGCGAGTGAAGCATTGCCTGGGAGGACATCTGGCTGGCACTTTGTGTTGATGTCTAGGTCCCAAAGTAGGGAAGGTGGCATGGGTCGTAGAGCTCTGACCATGGATATGCACCTAGGTCCCTGGGTTGGTGGTTAGCAAGTAAGCCTGATGGTACCTAGAGAGGCTGAAAGCTTGAGTCCACCTTATTCCCACTTGGATAGATTTCCCTGGTCAGGAATCTAGTCCGTGGCATTGCGGTGCCTAAATTGATGAGAGACCAATGGATAGATTGCTTAGTCAGGAATCTAGTCCATGGCATTGTGGTGCCTAAAGTTCTTCATTGTTCATATAGTTTGAGATTTTCCATTGTATTTGTATATTATGAACACCTCCCTAGTAGAGGAAGTGTTGGAAAATGTAACTAGGTTCGATCTTCGTTAATGTATTTTGAGTCATCATGAAATGTACTTGTCAAAAGAATAAAGAAAAGAATTTTTATTATTGTGTCAATGACTTATTAAAGCATGGGTTTCATGCTTGGGTCATCATTATATTAATCAAAGTCCTCATTGTGGACTACTAGGATTAATATTGAGCTTAGAGAGTCATCGCACATTCAAAGAGACCCTTCTTGGGCTTTTGAATCATGTAAAAAGGTTTACTATTGAGTCAAATATAATTTATGTATCCTCCACACCAAGTCGGCCTCAGGACACTAATTCAACCTCACTTGAAGCCTATAAATAGAAGCAACTCAAATTCATTTGGAGTATCTCATCTCAAGCTAGTTCGATAGCTCAAAAGAAGTTGGAGAAGTGCGAAGTAGGTCTAAGGAAGCAAAAGGAAGTGCGAGTTGGGTGGAATCTAAGGAGAAGAAGAAAATCGAACTTTTGGTGCCTTTCTCTCTCTGTTTCTTGCCCTAGTTTGAGAGATAGAAGTCTTTCAAGTTCTGCTGCTACCTGATGCCATAATCTGCGGCATAGTCAAAGTTGCTGGGAAGGAAGTGTTGTTGGAAAGAGGTCGAAGATCTAGGAGGCTGACTTGGTGTAGAGGGAAGGTCTGGTCTTTGTCTAGGGTGAAGAGTCTCAAAGAGTACTATTGAAAGGAAGAGAATTTTTGACTGGGTTTTCCCCTTTGCGGGGTGTTTCCCTGACATAGTGCCTACATCTTGTGTTTCTTGTTTTGTGATCTTCATACACACATAATATGGTAATTGCTTGATGAAGGATAAGACAATAAAGAAGTAAAAGAAGCCAACATAACTCATAATAATTATCAAGTAAGGAGAATCAAACCCTAATCTATTTGCATTGATTTTCCAACAAATGTAGCCAGTTCATTTTGGCTTATTTTGCTCTAGAAATTCAACTTGGGCTTAATTTTCTCCACTCTTCTTTTTTTATAGATTCGACTTGGCTTAAATTTCTCCACTCCTTTTTTATTAATTTGACTTGGATTGAATTGATTTCCCTTTTTGTGGAGGAAAGAGGGGAGGGAATTTAAGAGGAATCATAGGGAAAAAAGTGAGAGAAATTGGGAGAATATTTAGGGGGTTGAGTGGGAGGAAAACTAGGATAGAAATTAGGGAATAAAGAGGAGGGAAAATAGGAGGGAATTTGGAAAAGAAAAATGCATAAGGAGAGAAAAATAAATTTTCTCAATTGCCATGTCACTGATGACTCATCCAAATCCTCGCCACGTGTGCACTCGCAATCGCTGCCACATGTCAACCCATCAGAGTGCCACCTCATACTGCTAAAAATAGACATGGAAAAAATAGAAATCTCCCTTAAAAAGGGAAAGGTATGAAATACTCGAAATAGATAGGGGGACCCTTCCATATATATCACACTTAAAAATAGGCACTGCTAAAAATACAAATATGTTCACATGTCCACAATATTATATTCATTAGTCTCAAAATCTAATGGGGACCCCGGATATGCTGTAGGTATTGCTATGAAAAGACTACTAAAAATAGAAAGTTCTCAGATTCGGATGAAATTACCACCATTAGACTCAAAACTCAGTAGGGAGTCTGAATATGTTGTAATCATTGCTACCATGCGACCATTGTTAAAAATAGAAAGTCCTCAGAATCTCATGAAATTACACTCATTGGATTCATCTTTTAGTAAGGAATCAAACCGTGATAAAAAATGAAAGTTCTAGAAAATAGAAAATGTTTGCATGTTTCTTGTAAGTAGCTCATCGGACACAAAATCTCACAAGGATTCTAAATATACCATTATCTTTGTCATGCGACCCTTTAGATGAAATGTTCTAAAAATAGTAATTATCATGCATGTTGCCTAGAAAGCATCACATGAATGTTGTGTTCACGACTCTAAATATGTGATCAGTACTGTTATAACATGCTTGGAACTTTGTCTCCTATAAAATAGGAAACCTGCAGAAAAAAGTAGCTCTCTCCAATTTGTGTAAAAGTGTGAACTATCTTTGAATCAATCTTGCAACTAATCTCACTGGGAACCAACCCCCAACCTGTATCCATATCTATCTTTGAACCTCCAACCTAATGAATTGTGCTAGTCCTGTTAACCACTCAAATTGCATTTGAAGACTTGTCAAAGATTCCATGGTCAAATAGAAAATTTTTGCACTATCAGATCACGTTAGAATGCCATAATTCATCTTCATCCTTCATCAGCCTGTTGTACAAATTCCGCAGCGCTACGGGGATATTGTAAAAATGATTCTAGTATGATGAAAAAGAGTCATGTAAAAGGCCTAGGTAGCTTAGGACTTTTCCAACAAGTGAGTTAACTCTAGGGAGTTTTTTTTCCTTAGCTCATTATTTGTGGTTTTCAACACTTATAATCAGTTAAGTTTTTCTCCCATATATACCCCAAAGCTAGAGTGTGGCTTTTGGTAAATTCTTAGGTGAGTCCTAGTGCTTAGAGTCAATGTATATTACCATACTAGATCATCTCTAAAGTTTCGCGGAATTTGGTTGAGTCTAAGTGTAAATTTTTAATTACCAAAATTACCCGTTGAATGAGATTTTTATGTAAATTTTGATGTAAAATGTAATGTGTGTTATCTGAAGAAGTTGTAGGAGGTATGAGTAATCAAAATTAGATCTCTACACCTCAAATTTCTATTTAGACACACTTTGAGTGTGGAAAAATATGTATTAACCCCTCAAAACCCATGTTTTCCAGTTTTTGGCAACAGTGTTTGGCAAAAACTGGCATGTAGTTAGCCAGAAAATAAAATGGGAAGAAAACATAAATTCTCTCCAAGTGGAAATTGATAAAAATGAAGTAGAATTTCCAAAGAAATAAAGTCAACTCAAAAAGTCATGGAATCTCCACAAATCAAGCAAGAAAATCACCAAGAAAAATTTTGATGGTCCAAGGAAGAAGCTAATGTCCCAACAAATCGAATTTTTGAGGAGATGGTCCAAAGTTGATTGATTTGAATCAGGTTTTTTGAGGAAAAAGATGGAGAATATTTTTTGAGTGGTCCAAACCACTACAACATGGATTTATCACTCCACCTAGTCCCTATTTGGGCCTAACGTCTCCCTCTCCCCAAGATCTATGCAAGCTCATCAAGGGTTATGATTTTTTGGGCTTGGATCTAGCCGTTTCCTCAAAGGACCAAAACGTTTTCAGTTGGATAAGGATCCCGTCTCATATTATTTTTCTATAAATTAGGCCTTAGAGCTCCACATTTATCATGGAAAAATCGAGTTACTCAGCCAGCAAAGCTTTGCTGCATTTTTGTACTGAATATTTTTCTAAGTGATAAAGAAAGTCTTTGGGGGCATATTCTTATGGTGTTATTCTTTAGCTCTTTTTGGTAATATTTTTCAGATTTATTTGTGCTTAATGATCTAAACTATTTGATCCATAATTTGTTGGTTTTATTTGCCATTTTTTGGATTAATTTATACAAGGTATCTTGTGTAATTTTCTGGATTGGAGGACTGCTCTAGATCTAGAAGCGCTAGTCGGTTTTTGGTTGAACCCCTAATCTTCTTCTTCATTGTGTAGTCCAATCCATTGTGGATCTAACAAAATCTTTTGAAGCGTGTAGAAATCTATAATTTTCTAAAACAGATCTTGAGTATTTGGGGAAGTTTTTGGTTGAACAACCCAACTCTCAAGCAAATAAAGGTTGAAGAACCCGTATCAATTTTCCTCAAGGGCTTATCAAACAATTTCTTCTGAAGAGGGAGTTTCTATGCCATAGCTTCGAAATATTATTAATTTCAACTTCACATCTATTTATTCTATGTGCTTTTACTGGTTCGATCTAGCTATTTAGAGCTCATTTAAGGGGTTTTCCCTTTCTAGCTTTCCTGAGAGCGGAGGTGTCCTCATACTCTTGTGTCTAGCTGTTGTATTTATATGTATATATTTTTCATTTATTTTCTAATCTAGTTTTTTTCTTGATTCAATCTGATCTATCTCTCTCTTGGCTTACGCAATCCTTTGTGGAGGCTTGAGAAGGGGTTTTTTGGGGAAGACCTTTTCAAGGAAATCTTCAAGGAGGCTTGAAAATCAAATAATCTACTTTTTTTTTTTTTTCTGGAGCATATCCTTCCCTTGTTTGTGGATCAAAACCATTTTCCATTTTATTTATTATGCAAATTCTTGAAGAGGATAGATGACTAGGGTTTTAAGACCAATTTGAAGGAATTTATTGAAGGAGGCTTGAGATATTAAGCAAATCTACACGTTTGAATCCTTCACATCCTTGGCCGCAAGCAAAAAGAGAGCCTCTCCCTCTCTTATGCACATAATTTTCTCTTGAAGTTCTGACGTCCATCCCTTCTAGCGAAAATATTTTGGATGAAAACGAATTGCCTATTGGGGGAGATCTTGCTTTGTAAATTTGGCCATAATCATTTTCATTCTTGATATCTTAAGGAGGGGTATTTGTTCTTGAAGCTCCATTTCGTAAACTCTCCTCAAGATCCTAAACCCTCATTTCTCTACAAGAGGGGTTCACTTGTAAATATAATAAAATATATTTTTTTTCTTGAGGGAGCTTGGGGTTTTTCGCCTTAGTATCCCACCTCCTCATTTGGAAGGAGGATCTCTTTGATGGTCGTGACTAACTTGTTATAAAGTGTAGCAGGAAAGGCTCAATTTGACTTTAGCCTTAGTCAAATTGAGTAAATCGAATTTCCACATCAGCAGGACAACTTGGAGGCAGTTAACTAGTGTGACATGGCTCTTGTCACTCAGTTAGCTCAGTAAATTCGAGTTAGTGGGCTTGGAGTTCAGTCATGCATGTGTTGATTGCTAAATTTTAGAAATCTAGTTTAGTTGTGCTCAGTTAACTGACCTCTAACAATTCTTAAGATCAATTGAAGGTCAATTGAGTAGTGAGATAACAATGTAACTTAGAGATCTATCAGTTAACTGATTAATCAACCGAAAATACCCCAAACATGCATGGAATTCTAATTGCTCACTTAAAGTGGAGGAGACAAAGGCTAGTGTAATAGTAAGTGTATACTAGTTGAGTGTACAATTGTTGCATGCAATTAGGAGATCAATTCCTTGGGAATTGTGCAAGGAAATAGGGACTTCCCTATTGTTTAGGAGCTCAAATTTGCTCAGATTTGCGCAAGGAAATAGGAGGCTGGAGGAGGCATAAAGTGGCTAAATGTTGGCCAGAGGTCCTCATTCAGTAGGGATAACAATTTTACCTTTGTGGGTGGTGCTCAGAGCTGGAGCATGCAATTGCAATAGTTTCTCTATTCAATTGATTAATGCAAAGAGGCTTGAGGGGTTTTTCCTGTTGAGAAATCTAGGGCTTTATATTTCTCTTAGATGTTTGACATTTAGTTGTGAAAATTCTCATGTGCTTGTTAGTTCTTATTTATATTTTTCTTTCATCAAGATAAATGCCAAACAATAAACAAAAGGGGACACAAGATGTAGGCACACATCCAGGGAAAAACCCCTAGGTAGGGGAAAACCCAGTCAAGAACCCTTTTTTTAGTAGATTCATATCACAGTGAGACAACCAAGACCTTAACCTAAAATTCTCTCCATCGATCAAGTCAGCCTTTTAGTTGAAGTAGTCTTCTTTCATAAATAAGAGATCCTTCTTCAAACATAAAACAACTTCGTCTTCTGCAATAGAAAGAAACTTCGGTCTTGCAATCTGTAATGACATAAAATTTTGGCTTCTGTAATTGTTGAGAATTTTGGTCCTGAGTTTATGTCATCCTTTAGTTTTTTTCTCTCCTGTATGTGATCCAAAACCAAACCCTTCTTCCCTTCTAACTTCGATGCCTGTAATCCATACGAACTTCTTGACATCTTCACCATTTGGATGACTTCACTAGGGTATATATAGTGGTTTCTGTCTGTAGTTGAGGCCGACATGAATAATTTGAGGAGCCGTCTTGCAGAGGATTACTTTTGAGGCCGACTTGCAAGGATACCAAGGTCGACTTGATGGAGGAGAGGTAGGACTTTAATTGACACTTAAATATTTTTTCTATCATGTTCCTAAGCAGGGTTTATTACATCAAATTTTGACTTTGACTCAATAGAAAAATCGTAGAAGCCTACAATGGAGGCTTGAACTATGACTATTGACCCAAGCATGAAACCCATGTTTTAATAAGTCAAATTAATAATAATAATAAATTTCTTTTGACAAATGTATTACATCATGTCTCACGTACAATCATGAAGACTGACACTAGTTACATTCTTCAACACTCCCTCTTAGCTAGGGAGGTATTCATAATTACATATTAATAACTATATAGATATATATAGAGAGAGAGAGATACATGGAAGATCTCGAAATGAACTACGAAGAGTTCTAGCACACTCAATGCTGCGGACTAGATACCTGACCAAGGTAATCTATCCGTGTGGGACTAAGATGGACTCAAGCTTTTAGCTAGTCTAGCTACCATCAGTTTTACTTGCTAACCATCAACCCAAGGATCTAGGCATGTATCCAAAGTCGGAGCTCCATGACGAACGCCACTTTCCCTCTTTGGGATCTAGACATCAACACATAGGACGACTAGATGTCCTCCCAAGCATCCACCATTAGATGCTTCAACTCTCCCTATCAAACTCGATATATTCATTTGTTCAAGCATGCTTCCAAAGTGTTCCTCCTTCTTATGGAGAGATTTAAATATACAAACACAAACCCCAATCAATAATAAACTTTTCAAATATAAGTAAACACAAACCTTTGGGGGTCCTCAATCATTCTGATGCTACTTTCATCATCAAGTTATCCATATACGATTTGTCAGAAGCTTTCTTCTTCTTTTATTTCTTTAGCAACACCAAATACATCTTTAGATTTCCTCAAGTATTTTGTTTGCAACTTTATGAACGTTTATCGATAGTACTTTCATTCATTTGGATTCATTCTTAGTTCAAGGAATTTACTTGTCATAATATGTCCTCCCTCTCAACTGGGGAGATATACTCTTTCTTCTATCCAGCATCCCTCTCAACTTAGGGAGATCAACAAATTCATAACATCAGAGAAACTTCATCCTTTCAAGTCTTCATTCATTCTTACGACATCAAGATTATCTTGATATATAACTTCCTTCATCATGCTTACATCTTCATCATCTTGAATATCACATACCTGCAAAATTTAAATAGCAAGTACAACCAAAAGAAAATATACAAAGCATGCCATTATCGATATCAAAATCAAAACATTCAAACTATATACATTAGATACCTAAACCTAGTTAGGTTTTACAATAAACAAAGGTTACATATTTTTATACTTTTAACAACTTGCTAGGGTTTTAGTCATAAACCCTAGACTTCAATTACAAATCCTTAGATAATATACTTTCAAAATAGACTTTGCTAGGGTTTTTGTTATAAACCCTAGATACATTGATAATCAAGTTATCCTACTGGCATATGTATATCTATGGTTTCATCATTGAAGCTTATATCAATACTTACTTAGGTAAACCCTAGAAACAAATATTACTACATCAAAGTTAGATACACAACAATCTTGATCAAGTTAGGGTTTCGATTGAGTGGAAGCATATATTCCTAGGGTTTCATTCCTAGGATCTCTTTTTACAAGGGTTTATAGACTCTCATTTTCCAAACCCTAATAATTTATGATTTTGACTTATCAGCAACAAACCCTAACTTATCACAGTCTAAGTTTTGGTTTATAACAAGGACTACAACGATAAATCTTAAAGTACTACAATACCAAAGCCCTAATTATTAAAAAAATGGATTTTTCTTTATTTTACTAACAACCCTAAGAGGACTAGGGATTCATCATCATTTCTAAGCAAGGATAGAATTTCTTTGTACAAACCCTAAGTAGATTAGGGTTTTATTAACATACCCTTAGGTTAGGGTTTTACAGTGAACCCTAAAGATTAGGGTTTCAAAAAAATGAACAAATGATAATATAATGAGGGTAGATTCAATCTAATGATTAATCACCCTAACAAGAATCCTTGTGATTCAAAATCCTAAACATAAAAAGTTAGTAATACAAGGCAAATTTCAAAAAGATTGTATCCTTTTAATAAAGAAGTTTAGCTACGAAATTTTACACATACCTTGAGATACTTCTTTTACAAACCTTGTAGGGCCTCCTCTTGAAGGGCTCCCTCTTACCTTGAAATATCAACATTTCTTTATATACCTGCAACATTTACTCAAAAGTATACAAGTACAAGAGTATGATAAAAAATTTCAAACCTTAAGTCATCTTTTAAGATATCAACTTTGGGGTTTCAAATTCAATTTTATATTTTGCCAAGGTTTCCAATTTCTCCCTAGACTTCCTACAAACCCTAGAGACTAATAGGCTAGAGAATGGGGTTAGGGTTTTTTAACTAGGGTTTACAAGAGTTTAGATGCCAATAATTTCATAAAGGTTACAAACTCTAGATCCGAAAATAAAAAAAGAAAAACTAATTAGAGCTTGCAAAAATAATTATACGTACCTTATATCCTTCTTACATCATCCTATCTTTGCAAGTGACTTCCTTTCAAGGATAAAGTTGTACCTTCTTTAGTTCTGCCTTCAAGACAAGATTGACTTCTGCTTCTTTTGTTTAAGGTGTTTTTGTTGTAGATTTTCATCTTAGCTTTTATAAACCATTTGTCACTTTCTTATTGCAAATTTTCAAGCCTTTGAAATATCACTGCAATTCTTCCTCAACAAGTCTACTAGACTATAGCTTTGTGTTGATTTTGGGTAGCATCGAATGTGCTCTAGCTCTGAAATTTTGTGGAGGGGCTAGAACACATGAGATCTCCAGAACCCAGAAATTGTTTGGAGAAATTCTACTCGGATGAGGAGTTATTAAAATAATTAATATTTTTAATGGGTTCTTGAGTCTAAACTTAGGAAAATAAAAATATTAATGTGTATTAATAAGAATATGGGTGAGAAGGTTCTAAGTGATGAGGATCAAGCCTGTTTTAATCTTAGCTGTTGATTCATCAACAGGAAAATTATAAGAGGAGGCTTGAGGGTTAGTTGGAGATACACCAAGAGATCAAATAGCTCAATTTTTCTGGGGCGTGGTTTGTTGAGAAAATCGAGCTAGTGGTCTGAGTTGGAGTGAGAGAGGGGCAGTTCAACAGAGGGACTTCAGTCCAAGGCCGAGAATACATAGCAGAGAGGCAAAGCAGCAGCAGGAGAGACAACGCAACTCCAGAGAGGGTGATGCAGAAGCCGGAGGGGCTGACGCAGTCCCTTAGAGGTAGCGCTGGGGTTTTTTGTGGGGAAGAGAAAGCAGCAGTTCCACATATCGACTTTTGAGGAAGGGAGGCTCACTGGGAGGGTGACGCAGCTCCTAGAGGAGGTGACGCAGTTCCAGCGCAGAGCTTGGAGCAGCCATCGCTGCCCAACACTGGGAACATCAGTTGTCATCTGTGGGGTTTGATCATCCAGTGGCTGGATTGCCATAATATCTGTCTCCGAATAGAGGTACTTCTACTAGATTTATTTTTTGTTGGGTGAGCTGGATTTGGCACACTAGTTTTATTTAGAAATATGCTTAATAATACAAACCCTCTGTATGTTGCATTGGTTTTCCCGCATTGGGTTTTTCTAGGTTCGATTGTCCAAAAATAACGGTGTCCCTTGTGTGATTGTCTCAGTTTATTTCAGTTCATGATCTGTATGTATGTGTAGGTTGCAATAGTGTTTTCATCGTTGTTTAAGTAATTAAATAACTTGTTAAATGTAAAGAACAAGTAGGAGATGATAAACCAGTGATTGTAGTAGGATTTCTGATGTGTAGATTCAGAAATTCTCACATGGTATCAGAGCATTGCAAATCATAGGAGACTGAAGACACGAACAGAGAAATCCATAGTATTTGCTGCAGAGAGGTAGCTGTCCCGAGTGATAGCCTTGTTTCAGAGGTAGAGGAGAACCTGCAGGAGTGACGCAGAGCTAGAGGAGGTGATGCAGAGGCTCATGCAGTGCCTACGTCAACATTTCGAACATGCAGAGGGTGACGCAGAGCCAGAGAGGAGCCCACGCAGTGACTACGTCAGCTCTCTGGGCTAGCGCAGAGCCTGAGAGGTTCGAATCAGTCAGTTGTCAGGGTTGAGGAAGCAGAGCAGATTCGATTTGAGGAGTTGGTGGGACACTGTTTCTGTTGGTGCAGAACAGTGTTTGTGGAGACAGAGCTGAGGTAAAGGGAGTCACTACCTTGACAGATTTCTAGCCAAAGAAATCTAGATCCGGGTTGCGGCAGCAAAGGAGGATTGGAGAGGAAGTGATTCAATAGTTGGTAGGAGTATTTCCGTGGAATCAGGACTCAGAGGGAGTTTAGAGGAGCTTGTTCCTTAGAGCATTTCTAGCGCCAAAGAAATCCAAATCCAAGTCTTGCTAGATTGACAGCAGGAGAGGGAGAAGAGAACCAATTCTATTTTTGAGCAAAGATGGAAATGAATGGGTTGAGGGATTAGGACAGATTGGATGGTGCATCCAATTTTGTCATCTGGAAGGCCAAGATCCTAGCAATCCTAGGCAAACATCACATCAAGGACTATGCCTTGAAGG
The DNA here is from genome assembly GCA_031772625.1 of Pinus tabuliformis. NCBI lineage: Eukaryota > Viridiplantae > Streptophyta > Pinopsida > Pinales > Pinaceae > Pinus > Pinus tabuliformis. The sequence continues at coordinate 750,145,506 of CM062819.1, forward strand.
TAGTTGCTAAGTTGGTCGACGTTGATCTGTTGAAGAAGTATGAGGAGGCCCAAACGAAGGCCAAGTGCATGATCCTAGACAGGGTCAACGATCATGTAGTACCACACATTGCTGAGAAGAGCACAACAAGGGAGATGTGGGAGGCGCTGACCACTTTGTATTAGGGATCTTCTGTCCAACGGAAGATGCTATTAGAAAATTAGTTGAGACAGTACCAGATGTAGAAAGAAGAAGAGATCGATCCCTTCCTTCCTAGGTTGCAAGGGATTCGCGATTAGTTCACTTTTGTGGGGTCTACACCAGATCTTGAGTTCATGGTCAGGACTACCCTGAATGCAGTCATCGAGGACTGGGAGACCTTTTTCCAAAGTATCTTGGGTTGAGCGACTCTCCCAGTTGGGAGAAGATGTGGGCAACTCTTTGACAAGAAGAGCTCAGGAGGATGACCAAGACAGGGAGTAGCGACAAGGGAGCCCGAGTCAAGGAGGAGGAGGAGGAGGATGCAGCTCTCGCATCAGCAGGACAACAAGTGCAGCAGAAGAGGAAGAATAAGGACATCACCAAGGTCAGATGCTTCAACTGTGGGGAACTGGGACATTATGCCACTCAGTGCCCTCGGAAGAAGGGCAAAGGGGAAGCCTCTGAATCAAAAGCTGCTCCAGCGAAAGCGGACAAGGAAGGCGAGGATGACGATTGTGCCATGAGTGCTCATGCACCTTTGGAGAAGAGGGAGAGGACTACATGGGGGGGGGGCAGGATCCTTGAGGTACCCAAAGTCTTGGATCACATACGACTACGAGAGCCCTTAACGACAGTAGAAAAATGACGGGTGTCGGTTGGAGCGAGGTGTGATGGAGTGACAGTGGCAGAGCTAGAGTGCCAAAGTCTGCGGCAACACAGTGGATCTTGAGCAGTGCAAGAGGCACAAAACAGTTTGCAGCAGTGCAGTGGCAGCAGAGGGTTAGCAGTGAGCACAGATTAGCAGCAGAGGTAGCTTCAGCATCATGAGGCATCCACACTGACCAAGATGTCAGTTTTTGGGTGAAGTTTCAGTTACTTATTTCTTAGTAACTGAGTTGCAGTGCAGCAGTTAGCAGTGGCAGTGCTATGGGTAGCGTGCGACAACATTTTGAGAGGGAGCTGTAGTACAGGTGCGACAACGGCAATGGCAGAGTCATGGGCAACAGTACAGGAAGTTGCGGTGCAGTGGATGAAGGGCAACAGGCCAAGCATCAACAACACAGAGGACCGATGTAGTGGATCAGTGTAATACTTCTTTCGAGAAGTGTTACTAGAGCACATTCCTCACTAAGAGGGAGTGTTGATTTTGGGTAGCATCGGATGTGCTCTAGCTCCAAAATTTTGTGGAGGGGCTAGAACACATGAGATCTCTAGAACCCAGAAATCATTTGGAGAAATTCCACCCGGATGAGGAGTTATTAAAATAATTAATATTTTTAATGGGTTCCTAAGTCTAAACTTAGGAAAATAAAAATATTAATGTGTATTAATAAGGAAATGGGTGAGAAGGTTCTAAGTGACGAGGATCAAACCTGTTTTAATCTTAGCCATTGATTAGAGATTAGATCATGACCATTGATTCATCAACAGGAAAAGTATAAGAGGAGGCTTGAGGGTTAGTTGGAGATACACCAAGAGATCAAAGAGTTCGATTTTTCTGGGGCGTGGTTTGCTGAGAAAATCGAGCTAGTGGTCTGAGTTGCAGTGAGAGAGGGCAGTTCGACAGAGGGACTTCAGTCCAAGGCCGAGAATACATAGCATAGAGGCAGAGCAACAACAGGAGAGACAACGCAACTCTAGAGAGGGTGACACAGAAGCTGGAGGGGCTGACGCAGTCCCTTAGAGGCAACGCTGGGGTTTTTGTGGGGCAGAGAGAGAAGCAGTTCAACATATTGACTTTTGAGCAAGGGAGGCTCACTGGGAGGGTGACGCAGCTCTTAGAAGAGTTGATGCAGTTCCAGCGCAGAGCTTGGAGTAGCCATCGCTGCCTAGCACTGGGAACAACAATTGTCATCTGTGGGGTTAGATCATCCAGTTGCTGGATTGCCAAAATATTTGTCTCCGATAGAGGTACTTTTGCCAGGTTTATTCTCTATTGGGTGAGCCAGGTTTGTATTAAAAAATCTGCTTAATAATACAAACCCTCTATATGCTGCACCGGTTTTCCCTCATTGGGTTTTTCTGGGGACGATTGTCCAAAAATAACGGTGTCCCTTGTGTGATTGCCTTAGTTTATTTCAGTTCACGATCTGTATGTATGTGTAGGCTGCAATAGTTTTTTCATCGATGTTTAAGTAATTAAATAACTTGTTAAATGTAAAGAACAAGTAGGAGATGATAAACTAGTGATTGCAGTAGTATTTCTGATGTGTAGATTCAGAAATTCTCACACTTCGTACCACACAACTCTTGATCACTGTAATTTTCTTTAAATTATTGAACTATTATTGCAACCTAGAATTACTCTAGCTTTGACTATAAGTTCGGATGTGCTGCACCGGTTTTCTCGCATTGGCTTTTTCCGGGGACATTTGTCCAAAAACAACTGTGTCATTTGTATTGTATCTTTCTCTATTGTTCAGTTTCTTGTTTTGACATATTATTTAAATGGTGTAGGCTGTAATATGTGTATTTCGATATTTGCTGTAAGAAACTGCAAATAACTTGTTCATGTAAATCTAACAAGTAGGAGAAATATCATTAGTTGCTGCAGTAGGGATTTTGGGTTTAAGGATTTTTCACATGGTATCAGAGTAGTGCAGGTGAAGTAAGAAGAAAAGTGCCAGAGAACCCAACGCTGAGTAGAAGAGGAGATCAAAATAGCTACAGGAGGCAGCAATTGGAATCCCCAGAGGGGTTTGCGCGGTCCAAGCTAGGAGGGCTGAATTTTCGAGGCAGTTTCTCTTTGAGTGAGTCGACAGAGAGGAAGGGCTTCTAGGTCAAAATTTTGTCGTGGCAAAGGGAGCAGCGCTGAGCCTCAGCATGAGGAAGAGCTGGTGGGACGCAGTTTTTTCCTCAGTAGACTTCCCGATAAGAAGTCTGTTTTCTTATTGGTTGAGTAGCAACACTAAGAAGCAGAGAGGAGTAGTTCGACATTTTCGTGCAGAGATAGCAACCAATGGGCTGAGAGATCAGGACAGGTTGGATGGAGCATCCAATTGTGTCATCTCGAAGGAAAGAATGTCATTCCTTCTAGATGAGAATTCTATCAAGACCTATGTCGACAACGTGGTGGCTGTGCCTGCAGATCAAGATCCGTTGAAGAAGTACTAAGCAGAAATGGCAAAGGCCAAGAGGATGATCCTGGATGGAGTAAAGGATCGCGTTGTTTGTCACATCGCTAGTAGAGGGACTGCTAAGGAGATGTGGGATGCTTTGGCAACGCTATATCAAGGATCTTCCGAGTAATAGAAGATTTACTTAGAACAAAAAATGAGATCTGCACAGATGCAAAAGGGGGAGCGCATAGATCCGTTCCTCACGAAGCTTCAAGAGACCTGGGACGAGTTAGCAGCTGTGGGGTCTACACCTCAATGGTCCGAGTTGGTTAGATTGACCCTCAATTCAGTCTCAGATGAGTGGTAAGTCTTTGTCCAGAGTATCCTAGGTAGGCGACTTTGCCAAATTTGGATGAGATGTGGGCAACTCTTAAGCAAGAGGAGCTAAGGAGAGATCTAGTGAAGTGTAAGCTTGATGGAAGCAGCAACAGTGGGTCGAAGCCCAAGGAGGAGGATGACACTGCAGCCTTTGCATCCAAGGGGTAACAGGAGCAGCGAAGGCAGAAGAAGGACGTCTCGAAGATCAAATGCTTCAGGTGTGGTGAAATGGGTCACTACGCAACACATTGTCCTCTTAGGAAGAAGGACAAAGATGAGAAGCACGATTCGAAGGCTGCACCCGCAAAGATCGAGGAGGAGGAGTTTGCCACGACAGCCGAGATACCTCCATGAGGGAGGTGGGATGATTTGGAGTTGTAGTTCGAAAGAGCTACAGATGGACAGGATCCTTGAGGAGCCCACCTCTAAGATCAATTCCTTGCTACGGGAGCCCAGATCAGAAGTAGCAGGATGGACTAAGTATCAGTTGGTGTAGAGGAGTGTTGGAGTGACAGATGCAATGGCTAGAATGCCAAGTCTGAGCAGCGTAGTCCACAATTGCAGCAGTGCAGGGATGCACAGTGCAGTAGCAGCAACTGCACAGGGATGCACAGTGTAGTAGCAGCAGCAGCGACGCAATGGCTTCAGGGGGATAGCGTGGGACTAGAAGTAGTCAAATCTTCAGCATCGAGATGCATCTATGTTGAACACTTGTTCAATAATTTGGGATGTTTTTCCATTGCTGATGCAGTAGCAGCAACAGTTTGCAGTGTAGGGGCAGTTGGCAGTGGCAGTGCCAGCAGCAACACAACTGCAGAAATTCAGAGGGAGTTGTAGTACAATGCAATGTTGATAGTGGCAGTGTCAACAGCAGTACAGTTGCAGTAGCAACGCAATAGTTGGTGGACAGGATGTCAAACATCAGCAACACAGAGGACGATGTTATGAAGTCAGGGTGATGCTTCAGTGGGAGGCATTGCTAGAGCACATTCCTTGCTAAGAGGGAGTGTTGATTTCTGGTAGCATCAGATGTGCTCTAAGTCTCAAATTTTGCAGGGATGCTTGGGCACATGTATTCCAAAGAACCCAAAAATAGCTTTGGGAAATTTCACCCGGAGACAGTTTTATTAAAATAATTAATTATTTTTAATGGGTCCCTAAGTCTAAACTTAGGAAATTAAAATAATTAATGGGTATTAATCTAACTGTGGGTGTAACTTCTAGAAGAAGACGAGGATCAAGCAGAAATGATCTTAGCCATTTATTAGCTTCTAATCTAGGCCGTTGAATGTCAACGAGGAGATTATTTAAGGAGGCTTGAGGGTCATTTGGAAGACACACAAAGAGTTGATCAGTCAGATCGAATTGCTGAAGCTAGAGGCAACACAGTGATTTGTAGTGATCATGCAGAGAGGGGCAAAGGGAGTTTTGGCTGGAAGATCTTCTCTGGAGCCAAGAATACTCAGCAAAGAAGCAGAGAGACACACAAAGGAGGCATTGTAGAGGCTAGAGAGGGTGACACAGAGCCAGGAAAGGCTCACGTCGGCCGCACATAGAGCCTCCTTCACGCAGAAGTCCGAATTTGCTGAGGAGGTTGACATTTCTAAGCCAGGAGGGCTGGAATCAATTCTAGAAGGCAAATTGATTCCCAACAGAGGTGACACAGTGCCTTAGAGGCTGACGCAAGCCCACCCAGAAGTAGTCGGGGAACTTGTTGGTTCAGCTGTCAGATCAGCCTAGACTTGCAATGTAGAGTGAGGTATTCTCACTAATTTCTTCTGTCGAGTGATATTCTCTGTACTAGATTGCCAACAAGGCATCCAAAGATTGTATTCAGAAATAACTTCAGCTTAATAATAAAAACCCCCATATCTGTTGCACCAGTTTTCCTGCATTGGGTTTTTCCGGGGACATTTGTCCAAAAAAACTGTCATTTGTGTTGTATCTTTCTCTATTGTTCAGTTTCTTGTTTCGGCATATTATTTAAACAGTGTAGGCTGTAGTGTGTGTATTTCGATATTTGCCCTAGGAAACTACAAATAACTTGTTCATGTAATCTAACAAGTAGGAGAAATATCATTTGTTGCTGCAGTAGGGATTCTGGGTTTAAGGAAATTTCACAGTATCATCACTTTATTTAAGGCCGACTTGCTAGGAGATGGTTGTGCTTGTCTTGGAGGGTCTTTTGACTCTTTTAATTACTTATACAAATATGTAACATGCCCAAGAAGGGTCCTTCATACATGACATTGACTCAAATTTACTTTTATGACTAGATGACAAAACCTAAAGGTTCACAATGGGAACCTTAACTTAAATAAAATTCCTTGATCTTGAAACCCATGATTCAAGTACTACAAATAATTTTATTTTCTTCTTTTTCATCAATTACATAAAATCACAATTTTCAACACTTCCATCTAGGCCTATAAGGCTTCTAAACAACTTTTAACTTTGGTTTCCTTCTAGAGAAGGGTCTTCACTGAAGATTGGGACTGATATTAGTCCGCAAAAGGCATCTCAAAAATATGATTCGGTTATCTTTATAATGATGCACAAAACTTGAATTTCGGACCTTTTGAGGTGACACCAAAATTCGGATGTGAACACAAATATTTTTCTTTTTCTTCCAAAGGATTCGACCTAGTCTAGGCTTATATCTTAGCACTTCATATCCCACAAACAATACTTCAAATTCTTTTGCTTATCTTAATTGAGACCTACAGTCTAACCATAGGGAATGTGTCTTTCAAATATGCCCAGAATCTTTAATTCTTTGTTTAGATTTTCCTTCTAAGAGAACGGTCCTAGAGAACTAGCCTTTCTTCCTTGTCTTGAAGTTCTTGTGACCTTCTAACTTCCCTCATACTGATGTGCTTAGCTTTGATTCCATGTTGAGAAACTAGGGCATTATATTTCTCTTAGATCCTTGACATTTACTTGTGAAAATTCTTATGTGCTTGTTAGTTCTTATTTATATTTTTCTCTCATCAAGATAAATGCCAAACAATAAACAAAAGGGGACACAAGATGTAGGCACACAACAAGGGAAAAACCCCTAGATAGGGGAAAACCCAGTTAAGAACTCTTCCTCGGTATCTCTCCAAAGAACCCATATGTACTCCTCAAGTATTTTGGGGCTCTGCACTGCGATTGGTGTGAGCAAGTGATGTTGTTCAAGCCCAAATCTGTGGACAAGGCTTGTGTATAGGCACAAAACCTAGAGAACTATGTTGCAAGAAACATTGGGCCAGAGCCCGTTTCTAGGCATAATTAGTATGGAAACACTGAAATGCATTTGGTACAGCCTAGAAACAAGTTTCAGGCCATATTGCCACATTTCACATGCGGGAAACATGGCCCAGTACAACCTAAAATGCGTTTCCAGGTCGTACGACCACGTTTCAACATTTAAGTGCTTTTTTTTGTTTTTATTATTTAGATGCTTCTAGATGGATCTTAGAGGAGATCGACAATAAAGTTCCATGGATAAAGGAAATCACAGGGGAAGCAAGGGAGATTGTTAAATTCATCACCAACCACCACCAATCTCAAGCAATATTTCGAGAGTAATCCAAATTGGAGTCGTTAAAAGTTGTTGAGACAAGATATGCTAGAAACTTCCTAATGTTGCGCTGCCTTGTTGAGGTTAAGCAACCATTAGTTTCTATGGTGGTGAGTCAACTGTGGGTTGAGTGGAGATAGGCAGATTCAGAGTGGGGATATATGGTACGTTGATTGTGCCTTGATGAGGAGTGGTGGAGTAAGATAAATTTCTTGCTAAAGTTCACAACCCCTGCATTTGAGCTTCTTCAGAATGCTGACACTGACCAACCTTTCTTATGAGAGGTATATGATGGCATGGATACCATGGTTGAGAAAATTATGGAAATCATTTCACAAGAGTCTCCATAGCTTTTATTTGTTGATGATTATTTTGCTGATTTAGTCAAGAAAATCATTGTTGATAGGTGGATCAATTTCAACACTCCATTGCACACTTTAGCAAATGCCTTGAACCCCAAATTTTATGATGAGGAACTTATTTCTCAAAGCAATGGGAAGAGGAAGACACCCCATAAGGATACAAAGGTGGCTAATGGGGTGAAAAAAGCCCTTATGAGAATGTTACTAGCTCATCTACACAGGGAGGTGAAGGAGGAATTTGTCAGTTTTGTTGCATGATTAAATGATTATTTAGATATATCAGCTTTGGAGGAGAGAAGCACCATGAATCCAGTTAGGTGGTGCATTTGTCACAGAGCAAATGGTGTACATTTGCAAAACCTTGCCATTTGTGTTCTTTCACAAGTGGCAAGCTCTTCATTAGTAGAAAGGAATTTGAGCACCTATGGTTTTATTCATTTTCTGAAGCGCAATAGGTTTGGGTTCACAGAAGGCAGAGGATCTTGTTTATGTGCACTCCAACCTTCGCCTTGCATTTCGTAGGCTTCCAAAATATAGTGGTGGTCCTTCTAAAGAATGGGATGTGGATCTAGAAAGTCTTGATTTTGGAGTTATCTCTTGCTGCCCTAAATATTGAGGTCCGGGAGCATAGAAGTGGAATTGGCCAATCATCTTCTTCAACTACACCATCCACTGTTGATCATGTTTTTGCTTCTATTTTTGATGAGGACTATGATGATGAGGATTAGTCTTTATTCTTTACATTATTATAGTACTTGTAGCCTCATTGTCTTTATTGTACTTACAACTTCATATATATAATAAAGGTTGATTTTGGATATTTGGATATTACTATTTTCATTATGTGATTATTCATGAACAAATGTGATGTAAATTTAGAGACTTATAGTTTATGCATTGACATTGGACAATTTAATCATAATGTAATAAATTATAATGTATCATGTATGCTTTATGATTGCACATAAGATTTCTTAAATGTCTTTATATATATATATATATATATCGTGTTTCCCCATTTCTAGAATTTGGGGGGTCACGTTTCGCACCCGTACCCGTTTCGGAAAATTGTACCCATTTTCGCATATCATGCAACTTAGTTGGAGAACATAGGCCAGAAGAGAGTGCAATCAAGTGGATTAAAGTAGAAGGAGGAACAAGACGCTTCTAAGGAGGGGAAGAAGAAGAAAAAAGGGGAAAAAGATAAGAAGACGACAACCATAACACACCAATGCAAAGATCCTAGCAACCATTGCAACATCGATGGCCATACAGAAGAAAAATGCTAGAAGTTGCATCCAGAGCTAAAGCCAAAGAACAAGAAGAAAGATAACAAGAAGAAAACTCTCATGGCCACTGATTCGAGCAACCAAGTTGAAAGCAGCTCAGATGTGGATGAGAAGATCGTTTGTACATATGTACAGAAGGAGGTGAATTTGAGTAGCCTTTAGCAATAGGAAGAGAAATAAATGACCAAACTCTTCCATATAAATATACAGGTCAAGAAGACAAAGATTGATTCTCTGTTTGACTCAGGATCGCAGGCGAATCTCATTGCAGTAGAGCTGGTCAAGAAGTTGGGGTTAGAAGTTAATGATCATCCAAACGCATATCCATTGGGATGGGTAAATAAGGATGCAGAGATGAAGGTAACTAAACAGTGCAAAATTAGATTTGCTACTAATGCTGATTTTATTGATGAAGTAGATCTAGATGTGGTTCCTCTTGATGTATGTGGAGTCGTGTTTGGGAGTCCATACGTTTATATGCGTGATGCAATATTCATGAGGAGAGCCAAGCAATACCGGCTTGTCAAGGATGGGAAATCGTTCATCATCAACATGCACAAATGCAAGTAAAAAATTTCACTGGTAAGTGCCAACCAAGCCAAGAAATTGATCAGTTCCAGCAAGAAGTACGTTTTATTGTTTTTAAGAGAAGGTCAGTCCGAAGAGGAGTCAATAAGAGGCAAGGCATCCCTCGAGGGTTGTACTAAGAAACAAAAAAAACAATTGGAGGAGTTGTTACATGCATACAAGCATGTGTTCTGAGAGCCTAAAGGGTTACCACCTAAGAGAGAAGTGGGGCACGAGATCCAGCTATTGCCAGACTCCCCATTGTCAAATTGGGTTGTATAGGCAGTCTATTATAGAAGCAAGTGAGGTGAAGAAATAGTTGCAACAGTTGCTGGAACAGGGTGTCATTCGATTGAGTATGTCACCATGTGGGTCACCCATCATCATTGTACCAAAGAAGGATGGGACTTGGCGGATGTGTGTAGATTACAGGGCGTTGAACAAAATCACGCTCAAGAACAAATACCCCTTGCTCAGGATAGATGATCTGTTGGATCAGTTTTAGCAAGCAAAATACTTCACGAAGCTAGACTTGAAGTCTGGATATCACCAGGTTTGAGTCAAGGAAGAAGACACCTGAAAGACCACCTTTAAAACCAGGGAAGGTTTGTATGAGTGGTTAGTCATGCCATTTGGCCTATGTAATGAAACCAAGTACATTTATGAGATTAATGAATGATGTACAATGCCCTTTTATAGATTCATTTGTTATTGTCTATTTGGATGATATATTAGTATATAGTGTTACTGGGAGGAGCATATTTCACATTTGATGCAGGTGCTGGAATTATTGAAGAAGCACCAGCTGCTAACAAATTTCAAGAAGTGCGAGTTTGCGCAATAGTCTTTGGTGTGTCTGGGGTATGTGATCGGAGGAGGAGAGTTGAAGATATATCCTTCCAAGATGGAGGCCATCATGAAATGGTCGATGCCTACTAATGTTTTTGAGGTTAAGAGTTTCATTGGGGCAGCACAATACCTGAGGAAATTCATAGCTTCGTTTTCAGCGGTAGCAGCACCGCTCCATGCCATAATAGCAAGTGGCAAGAGTTTCCAGCGGGTAAAAGGTCAACAAAAGGCTTTCGAGGAGCTAAAGAAGAAGATCAGTCAAGCACCAATTTTGGCATTACCAAAGTTGCAACGACCCTTCAAAGTGGAGACAAATGTGAGTGGGTATGCTATGGGAGTTGTCTTGATGCAGGGAGGAAACCCTGTATGCTAAAATTCTAAAGTATTTCATAGGGCAATCCATAATTACCCTACCTGCGACAAGGAGCTCTATGCCATAGTGCAAGTTGTGAAGAAGTGGAAGCATTATCTGATGGGAAAGGAGACAATAATCCACACAAATCACCAGTTGTTACAGTACTTGTAGGCCTAGAGTAAGCTACAACAGACTAGGCATTACAAGTGGATGGGGTTTTTACAACAATTTCATTTGGTGATCAAATATAAGAAGGGCAGCACAAACAAGTTGGCTGACATGCTTTCAAGGCCACCCACATCAAATATCACAACTTTGAGGACTTATGCACATGGAACCTGTTGTCGTACAGAGTGTCTAGGCACTGCGACAACGTTCAGATCGGGGGCTGTCACCCTGATCCTCAATCTCTCTATTTAAGTTGTCTCCCTACAACAGGATAAGGGGGGTAGAGCCTACGAAAAAATGGAATGAAGAAGAACTAGTTGGGAACCAACTAGTTCGGTAGACACAGTGAGGCGATCAAGTACTTGATTAAGATTTCGCAAGACTTAGGATTTGATTAGATTTTAAACGATTGATACCGGTGCCTTATGGAGTCAATGATCTTGCTAAGGAAATGAAGACCAAGTAATCGATTAGCAACTGCTGCTTAGATGAGTGACTATCTTATATGAAATGTAGATCCTAAAAACTAATATGAGATGCAAGAACCTTGGCTAATTTTAGTTAAATGCCTACTTAAATTGTGAATCCTTCAACCCTTTCTGTGTTGAGTCTGATTTCATAGTAATTGGCAGAGAGAAAATAAGGAGAAACACACTAAGGTGTGATTAACGATACCTCTCCTGAACTTCTAACATACCCGGTGCCTTCGGCATTGCAGAGAGCTGTGGCTTTGACAACTGCAAGGTCCCCGTTTTAAGTATTATTAAAACAGGCTTTTCAAGGAAAGACAGATGGATATCTATCTGTCTATCGACCAAGCTTATGCTTGGAAGTGAATTTTATCTATGCAAAGCTAACTTATATGCGAATGCACTAGATGATGGAATGAAGTTAGACTTGAGGAAGGGAAAACACTTGTGTCACAAAAACCCTCAATTACCCAAATGAAATGTTCGCTTTATGGATGAAGACTTAAAAAATAAACTTCTGAAAATATCACAATTAAACCACAACCTTATTTCAAATCTTTTATTGATACAATTATAGCTCAAAGAGAACAAAAACTTCTTTGCAATCAATGTCAACAGATGCTCAAAAAATACTCAGTTTATGAAACAAAAGATACACATTTTATCACAATTCCATGAAAAAGTACTTAATTTTCAGATATTAGTTTTTAGGACAGCAGTAAGAAAAACTTTATGACAGCAACAATATGTCAATGAAAATAGTAAGCTATCAATGATATCTTTATGCCAAAAATTTACCGAAAATTTTCCAAACTTGCCCACATGAATTATCAAAAATTTTCAGCCTGTTATGATGTGATTTCCAGATTTATTTCAGATCTGATATACTTATTACAGCCAGCAATTAAAACATGAAATAAGCCTAATGATGAATGCCCAACTCAAGAAATTAATTCCTTAATGTATTAGACAACTTAGGAACTGATTTTAGGCTAACCCACATGAACTTTTGCCACTGTTATATTTCAGACTTTGGAAACAAAATTATTCAGAGATAAAAGTCACCCAAAATGTAGATCTAAGCCAAATTTTTGATACACATCAAACATAAATGACTTATTAATGTATTTAGCAAATTTTTTTAGTTAATTTTAGACCACTTAAATGTGTTTTTCACCACTATTAAAAAGGTATATGACTGCTGTAACAAATAGTGAGGAAAAATATGGTTTAGAAATCAAACCCTTAGGCCTTAGGCCTTGAAGATCACTTGCCCAAGTTGCCAAAAAAAAATTTCAATACCTGAAACACAAATTTTCACCAAATTTTCTACAAAACCCACCGATGATTAGCTTCAGAAAATCAAATATTCAAATCAGAAATGGAGCAAGGGGAATTTAGGGCCAATGAGAGCTAGCACTAGGCCCAATAGAACTAGCGTTGGGCTAGAAGAAGGCAGATCTGGGCTTAGGAGCCCCAAAACTTGAAACCCTTGTTCTGAAAAAAATTATTTTACTTCAGATCTTCAGATTTTTTGCAAAATCGTTAATGGCTGGCCTTTTAAAAAGATTTGGAATAAGATATTGCCCTCCAGAGCTTAGATTTGTCTCAAAACCCCCAGATCTGCTTGAAAAATCTTAGATTTGAAGATTTACTTAGTTGATTTCTCAGATCTATTCCTGCAAACAATCTTTGAGCCCAGATCTTGCCCTCCAGGGTCTAGATCTAGCTCAGATCTGAAGATTTACTTGGTCGATTTCTCAGATCTATTCCTACAAACAATCTTTGAGCCTAGATCTTGCCCTCCAGGGTCTAGATCTAGCTCAGATTTGAAGATTTACTTGGCTAATTTCTCAGATCTATTCCTGCAAAAAATCTTTGAGCCCAGATCTTGCCTTTTAGGGTCTAGATCTAGCTCAGATCTGAAGATTTTCTTGGCTAATTTCTTAGATCTAATTCTACACAAGTGAAAAGAGAAAAACCCAATACCCAATATGTACAAAAATAGAGAAATTCCCAAAAACCCAAGTGTTAAAATTCAAAATTATGTTACAAAATTTCAGATCTACACGAGTAAATAACAGATCTATACAAATATTTTACAGATCTATACAAATAATTTACAGATCTATAAAAAATTTCACAAAATATTTAAAAGATTTTGAAATTTTAGAGACGTATTAGCCCAAAAACACCATGCAGAAAAAATATTATCGTTAGATAAATCTTGAGGCTTATATGAAGTAGGCTCTTCAGAAAATATGTTTTGAGAGTTGGCTGGTCCAACCGAGAACTATTCCCAAACGCTTAATGAGAACTTGAAAGATCTTCTGCAAACACTAGATCAACTATCAAATCAAGTAGAGAAATAGAACAACAATAAAATTCTGAAGAAATAGAGACCCCTGCTACTAAAAAATGTTACCTTAGATCCAACAAACTGAATAAGATACCTGTATTCAGATTATTCTAAGAGAGCTACTGATTGATAGTTTTCACATAATATTAAGAAGAAGTTAAAACAATGTTACCATCAATTCATGAAGAGGAACACTACAGCACGTTGAAACCACAAAGACTTTTGCATTAATTAAAAAAAGTATACAAGAGAGCTTGAGAGCTTAGTACATGATCTAGAGATCGAATGATCTCAACTGACAAATGACCTCCTATTTAAAGATAAATCATCTGACGGCTAGTTCGAGTGATCCACGTCAAAGCAATCTTGACCGTTGATGAGGATCAAAATTTATTTTAATCTCATCCATCGAAATTTTAAATTATTGAGGAAATTCGAAATTTTCAATTAAATGTATTTTAATTAATTCAAAAACTAAATTTTTGAATTAATTTCCTCAAAAATTTGACTTTGACTTAATCCCAAGGACCAAGGGTTTAAAATTTAGCAAAATATTTAATTTATCTTAGTCCCTAGACGTCTTAAAATTTAATTTTTTAAGAACCAACGAATTTTGCATTCAGAGAATTTAAATTTACCTAAGACCTAGAATTAATTAAATTTTTGGCTTAGGATTTTAATTAATTTTGGCCAGAAAATTTAATTAATTAACCTATGAGGGGATAAATTATGTTTCCAACCCTCAGGACACTTTACATCATGATTTTCACATTTTTTACATCACAAGGGGGAAAACCCATCTGAAAAGGACCCTCATAGACTACCCAGTTTTGTGACACAAATATAATCTAGCAGATCAAGCAATTTGTAATAAAATAACCTAACCAAATAGTTAAGATTATTCCCAAATCACTTTTACATAGACTCGATCTAGAACATTAGGACTCCCCTAAGATCCCAGTGACAAAATCCATTTTGGCTTTGTGGCAAGGCTAAAGGAAAACTCTGCTAACCATTCGAGAATGGATCAGTGAGACAAAAAACCTCCGGAATGTAGATCGTCACCAGAAAAGTATGTTTACCTAGGTAATTACATTCACGAGATGGATCTGCTGAGATTAATTACATTATACACATGCAGACTGGGTTTACATTATAAGGTGATGATCAAGCTGATGATGATAGCTGGACGGCACGAACACATCGATCAGGCACTATCCCTTTTGCGAAAAAAAGGGGGTGTACTGCTATGGGTCGTTGACACGTAGTGGTCAACAGAACCATTCACCCATGATGCATACACTGAGGCATATTCAAAGAATGAGGACTTTAAGGAGGTGTATTAGCAGTTGCAGAGTCAGAGTCATGTGCACGATGGCGACAACACTGTTGCTACCATCTCCAGGGTGGGTTACTCTGTAGGTTGGATAAGCTATGTGTTCGTAAAGGTGAGCGACTGTAGTTGATTAGAGAGACTCATACCTCTAAGGTTGTAGGACACTTTGGTGTAGGGAAGACCGTGGCTAACTTGCAGAGGTATGTGTATTGTCCCAAGATGCAAGAGCAGGTAGCTCGGTTCATAAGAGGATGCATGCTTTGTTGTACTAACAAGCCTAGCAATAGGAAAGAGGGTCTATATCATCCCTTACTTGTACCTACTCGTCCTTGCGAAAACATTTCCATGGACTTTGTGAGAGGTTTACCATCAACTAGAAAGGGACATGACTACTTGTTCGTGGGTAGTTGACAGGTTCAACATGATGTGTGTTTTGATGCCTTGTCAAAAAGACCAACAAGGGACAAGAAGCAACAAACTTGTTCTTTGGACAGGTCTGAGTGCACTTTGGAATACCAAGGAGCATCACTTCAGACAGGGATACAAGATTTATCAGTGCATTATGGACTACATTGTGGGAGAAGACGGACATAAAGTTGAAGAGATCTACAACATTCCATCCATAGAAAGATGTGAAGAAGTAGTTAACAGAACTTTGGTGCAACTTTTGAGGGGATACAATCAGAAGCATTCGAAGACCTGGGTTGAAATTTGGTTTATATACAACATTCTTATGATAGAGCAGTCCACACTTCTATAGGAAAGTCCCCATTTGAAACTTGTTTTGGATATTTGCCACCTTCACCTTTGGATATTGCTTATGGGCAACAAGGAGGAGTGAGGGAAGATCTTATAGGAGATGCTTTGAGGGCTGAAAAATTTATAGAGAAGATCAGACAGATCCATCTACAGGTACAAGAAACACTGTAAAAGTCATAGGAGGAGCATAAGGCATAGGGAAGATCTTATAGGAGATGCTTTGAGGGCTGAAAAATTTATAGAGAAGATCAAACAGATCCATCTATAGGTACAAGAAACACTGCAAAAGTCGTAGGCGAGGCATGATCAACACAAAACAGAGAAGTCATTCAAGGTGGGAGACATAGTATGGTTATAGTTGAACAAGGAGAGATTTTAGGGGCCTGGTAAGAAAATCAAGGCTCTGAGGTATGGTCCCTTTGAGATACTAGAAAAGGTGGGTGATAATGCCTATCGACTAAGTTTACCACTATATATGCGCATTTACTCGGTTTGAATGTGGAGAATTTAAAAATCTATGAGACTTCCATGCTAGATTAGGGAGAGGAACAAGTCCTACCTTTCGTGGAGGATTTGGCACTAGATGCTCAGGCAGAGTTGACAAAAGATACAGTTTTGCAGAAGAGGTCTAGAACTACAAGACATGGGCAGCATGACCTTCGGTAGATTGGGTTGAATGGACAACTTCCAGGGAAATCTAAATGGTACACCAGAGAGGTGGAGAAAAAAATTGCTCACCTCATTTAGTAGAAGCTTTTGGGGACCAAAAGCTTGCCAAAATAGGGAGGTGTGATCCAGATTGGATCATTATATTGTTTGTCATCCATCTCGATGCATTTGGAGTGGAAAAAGTGGAGGAATCAACTCACGGAACTGTTTTTACCGACAGGACCCATTTTGGTAAAACGAGGTTTGAAACTTTTCGGGAGCATTTTGAGGCATCAAATGACGTTTTTTGGGGATAAAAATTTGTTGCTTTTGTGCGACACCACTTTATGTTATTCTACACATAGAGATCTTTCCAACGACGCATGAAGTGCATCAATCGGAGTCTGTATGTAAAAGTTATGCCACTTAGAAGTTGACCTTCCTGTTTTCACACCTATAATTCGGGAGGTTGTCACGTCAGCCCCCATTATTCATGGAAAGGGGGCTAGCCATATGATTGTGATGTAAAAGACTCTAGAAGAGTCTATATTGTAACTCTAGTTAAGAGTTGACGTAGTCAAACTTAACCACTAGTAGGCTATCAGACTGTGTTATAACTGGGCCACTAGGAGGAAGAGGCATTCCATTCTTTCGAGACCATTTTGTTCCATAGCTAAGCCAAGATAGCCAAGAGAGATAGGAGGTAGAGCACACAAAGAGGATTTGTGTACTGCAGTAGTTCACGAGCCACATGCATTACTTCTTTGTAATTGCAACCATATTTTTAGACAGAGAAAGAGAGGGAAGCGACCTCACCTTCTAGCTGGATTTTCTCTCGAAAGGGTTTCCCAAAGAGCATATCTTGTGTCTTATGTGTGTGTGAGCTTATTTTGTCGTTCTCTACTTTTCTACATAATTTCCATTTGCATGCATGCACTAATTAGTAATTACAGTTAAATCTACAAATCTAGAATTTTAATAAAACTGTAATAGTGTAAAATTTCAGTGTTTTAATATATTATTATCAAAGCTGTTGTGACGAACTGTCCAGTGGAATATCCATGACAGTTTACCGATCATTTATCCTCAAAAAATTCACTTTGACTTAACCACCAAGGTCCAAAGGGTCAATTTCTCTTAAAAAATCCATCTTTCCCTTGGTGGAGGTCTGAGGACCTTTAAAATTTAATTATTTTTTGACCCATGAATTTTTGATGATTTGCCATGTGGAGAGAATTTAATTTCTCTCGAATTTTTTATGACTCAAATTTAATTAATTTTCTAGCTAATTATTTTCGTTTTTTTTTGCCAGAAAAATTAATTAGAAGACTTAAGAGGGGAATAAATGTTTTTCCATTCTCTAAGTGCATCTATAATAAATAATATATCCATGGTGTTTAAATATGAGGAACCATGCAGTAAATTATTCCTTGATACACTTTTACATAAACATATTACAATATCAGCCCTTAGAAGGGGAAATACACATTCAAAATAGACCCTCAATATTTTACCCAATTTTGCGACAAGTCACATGATCTAGTATGAGAAATACATAGACTCAATAAACACTAGGACTCACCTAAGACCTCGTCAATGAGCCCCACCCTAGTTTTGGGGTATATTTGGGAGAAAAACTCAGTCGATTATCCGTGTTTACACACACACGTAATTCTAGGTTAAAGAACTCCCTAGGGTGAAACCCTTTGAGAAGAATCGTCGGCTCACCTAGGTATTATTGCATGGTTTAATAGTCATACTAGAATCATTTACAATATAAAAGCAAAATTTGGGTTTACAATGACAAAGATGTTGAATGATGACATTGATCCTTGAAAAAAAATTTCCACTACCTTGCACCTTGGTTCTTGGATTGTTGACACAAGTGTGGTCAAAAAGACTAATTCACTTTTGTTTCATTGAATAGTTTCATTAGCTACTTGATTTAATTTGGATTTTTCATTGAAGTATTCTCACTAGTTTCTTGATCTAACTCGCATTTGCTTCATTGAGTAATTTTCACCTATTTCATTGATCATTAGCATAAGCTAATCTCACATTGATATCATAATTTGTGCTCAAATTATTAATTGCTAATTTGATCATTAAAGTGGAATGGTATTTCTTATTAATTGCTAATTTGATCATTAAAGTGGAATGGTATTTTTGTATTGATATTCATAAGACATTTCACATTTGAAGCATCTCACTTTAATTGCCAATCTCATTTGAAGCATCTCACTTTAGTTGCTAATCTCATTTGAAGTAATTGTGTTAATTTAGCATCTAAATTGCTTTTTTAGATTCTCTAAAATTGATGTCTAAGTATAAGCTTGGTTGATAGACATTTAAGAAGCTTCCTCAACTGTCATTCAATCTCCTTAGATTTGAATTTGGAGTAAAGGTTAAAACGCATGACCTCGCATTTCTCTTGCTGATCAAGTCTCTTGTAGGAACGAAGGCATGTGGGCTATATTGAAGAACTAATGGGGTTTCGTTAATGAGGCCTTAGCCTCTTCACTTAACCTTCTTGCAACCACCTCAACCTTACCAAGATGAAGGAATTGAGGGGAAGTCAAAACTTAGATTAGGCATTTAACTAAAAATTACCAAGACCTCTCTTTATTTCACACACTCACATATAACCTTGCTCATTTTGCACACAATTGATTTTTCTACGATTTGGATTGTGAACTTATTATTCACTTGCAAGCATTATACTTTATATTCTTGTACTTGTCTATCTCATTCTCTTGCTGATGTTAATTGTCACTCGAGGCTTTTTGATGTTATATCATAATTGAGCATCTTTCCTTTGAGTACAAGTTTTATCCTATTCCAAGGTCTATTTTCATCTTGCTGCTCATATTTCAAATTGGTATATAATCTATTGTGGTTTGATTCACTAACACTTGTTTTGAAACTTCCCATTCTTGTATCTTGAAATTATATTTCATTGCAAGTATTCTGATTTTGCTTTGAACATACATTTCTTGCAAGCATATTGTTGGCACTAGTCTCTTATAATTTGTCTTGCAGGATATTTTGTTAATTTAATTGAATCTATATTATTGATATTTATATGCTCATAAACATTTATACTTGCTAAATCAATCTCATTTCAAGTTATATTGAATGATGATAGCCTTACTATCCGTCTCCTAGAACTTGTTATCTCTAACAAGTTATCCTCTAGAATATTCCTTAGGGACCACCCCTCTTAGCTTAGCTAGAAGAGAGCTTAAATAAAGAGAGCTGGGAATAGGTGACAACCCCTTCTCTGAGCGTTGCCACAAAGCACGCACCTTGTGGGGTTGAGGACTTTTTCCCACATTCCTTGGTGCGCAATTTCGTGGACAACGGGTCACATGCCAAGGTACAAGGGTAGCTAATAAAGGGGAAGCCACTTGGGTATATAATGTATAGGAGGGAGAAATCGTGGTACATGAGTCACCTCGACCTTGATTTTTCCACCCTTATTCATTTGCCTTTTGCCTTTTATGATTTTTCTTTGGTTAACTACTCGGGGCTCAAGGAGTAAGAGCATGATATGTAAGGTATAGCAGTGGATAACCCCTTTGAAGTGGGGTGGTTCATTGCCCACCAGATGTTGGGACAATCATGGGTTCCTGAATGATAAAGGAAGCTCATCTAGGGCCTATACGAACCAGGGTGATGGCCATGAGAATGGGCTAGAGCTCATGCATTGACTTTTGCCCACATGCTAAATGTGTTTGTCTTGACCATATTTTGCATTTTGTGGTACATTTTCCTATTGAATGTGGCCAATTATGCTTTTACTTTCTTTTTAGCTGCATCAACCTCCGGGGCATCATTCCAAGCCCGACCCAAGGTGTGGGCAAGGGGAAGGGGAAGGCTAACCCTATGTGGACCCAATGGAGGAATTTGGACCCAGGTGGGAGGAATGATGAATGGGGTTATAATGAGTGGAAAGGGACTGATATATGTGGATGAGGGAGCGAGACTACGCAACCAAAATCAAGGTTTCCAATGTAGTACCACCCTACAACCCAAAGGTTAGCAAAGGAGATCCCATGGGACTAAGATCCAAGGGTAACATCCAAAAGAGATATAGGAGACAGAAGCACAGACCTGGCCCACTCTTTCCGCCGAATCCCCCCATTAATCCATGCCCAAAAGTGTCCATGATTAGCAAACTACAATACTCAATTACCAAATGACTAGGCATACCTTTAGGTTCAGGAGGCCCATCTTCAAATATACGATCATGACAGATGGGTGAGGGACCACATGGCTGCCTCATTTGGTGGAGAAATGGCACAACGAGCTAGTTGATGGCTGCCGGCTGAGGACCATCTTGGAGAAAATTTTCTCCTAGGGATGTCACCCACAAAATGGTGGGTAACAGGGCCAAAGTTTGAAAGAGATGATGTCTTCTTGAGCTAGAATTTGTGGAAGTTCTGGCTTGGTATGTCTCTTGTTGCCGGTTTCTTCCTGATGGATCTGTTGGAAAGAAGAAAAGTTTGACTTGGCATCTAGAGGTGGAAATCTTCTGTGGTTATGGGTCTTGGATATCTCATTTGATCTGATTCTATAAGAAGAGAATTTTTTGGGTTTTTCCCTTGGTGGGGTTTTGATTTGGCTTGGAGCATATATCTTGTGTTCTTTGGTTGTTGTAATATTCATGTTCATGTTATGATAATTGTTTGATGAAAGAATCCAAATAATAAAAATTAATAAAATGCCAACTAATTTCATAAGTAGTTATCATTGAAAGGAAAATCTAAATAATCCTACAGAGCTCTTGATTTTCCAATAGGTCTAACTGACACAGGGAGAATATCCTTTGCCAGACCATTCTTCAAACCAAGGTCTAAGTGACATAGGGAGAATTCATTCTCCAACCAATGTCAAAATGACACAAGAAGAATGTTAGTCTGCAGGATCATTGTTCAACCAACGTCTATGTACTTGACACAGAGATAGCCTCCCTAATCAGGTCACAATACATGACACATGAAGAATTTCAGTCCATGAAGCTATCTAATTTGTCAAATCATTCTCCAACCAAGGTCATAATGACATAGGGGGGACTTCTCCAACCAAAGTCAAGATGACACAAGGAGAATATCGAACCATTCGCCAATCAAGGTCATCAAGACACAGGGAGAATGCCCATCCATAATGAAGTCTCATCGACTTTCCCTCTCAATGAGAGAGGTAATCTCCACAAGCCCAAGCTTGTAAACTTCCTTCTAGAAAGAGGCATCGTAAAAATATTAGCTATCTGCTTATCAATGGAGATGTATTGGAGCTTCACAACTCCCTTCAACATCAAGTCTTGAATGAAGCATCGACCGATGATCATGGTCACCAACAACACCTGAAAAATAATCCAACAAGTAGCTTCAGAAGTCATACATCTTCTCAACTTGCCAATCCGGCTGCAATACACTTGACCTTTGCCATACAGAGGGCAACAGATGACTGCTTCATGCTTTATTCAAGAAAATTATAACGGATCCCAAATTGAATCAACAAATCCTTTTTGTCTTCAACACTCTTTGCCCAAACTAAGTCTGCAGTTGTACGTCGCAACACATCCATGACTAACTCTACTGTGTTGGTAAGACGTGTTGACCCCTAATTGTTCAGTTCACAAGATCGCAAATGCTTTTTTGATACCTTAACTGGATGCTCCCTCTTAGACTGAGATAACTGCTCCTCATAACAAGGACAAACGTCTTGTCACGATTCTTTCCCCCTTACTGGGAGAACCTTCCATTACTAGACCTTGTAGACATCATGATCAAAGCATATTTCAAGCTTCTCCCTTTGAGTTCAGATCATCTGGTACTATATCTCTCAACACAAGTCATGAATTTGGGAAAGTCTTTTTGCTTTGCTTCATTCTTCCACTCCTTCCAACCATTGCCTTGTCAACTTCTACTATGTACCTGCAATCCTCACAAGAGGCCAAGGAAGAATAATTACAATCAAGCAAAGAACAAGAGACTAACTAATAGTGAAAATGACAATAATATAATAATCAAACAAGAGGGATATAAGATACTTATCTTTAAAAAAAATTATCAGCTTCCTCTTGATCTAATTCTTCTTGCAAATGACTTCATTCCTTCCTTTCACAAGCTAGGGTTACATATTTCAGCGGAAATATTGAACTAGGTCTAAAATCTAGGGTTTTATCCACAAACCCTAGATCTTTCTTATCAAGAGTTCCAAATTTCTAGGGACTATTAAATAGCTTTTAAGAAGGGTTGTAAATAACTTCTAATTCAGTGTGAGGGACCCCTTAAACTCCCTCTTGCTCCTAGACTACTTGTAGCAATTCTAGTAATATAAGTCTTTAACATTAGATGCTAAAGCTTTTGAAGAATCATTCTTGGATTTCTTCTGATGAGGATTCTCATTATCATTATCATCATTACTCTTTCTCTTCTTATCTTTCAATGCTTCAGGACAATTATTTCTATAATGTCCAAATTTGTGACATTCAAAACATTGGACTTTTGACAAATCTCTCTTTCCTTTTGAATTGGATCTTCTATCTGCATTTTTATTTTGAAAACCAAAATTCTTCTTACCATTAATCCTCTTAGATTTTGCAGCAAAGGCTTGAGATTCTACTTCATCATGTCTTTGGATCTTCCCTTTTGCAATTAGTCTAGGTTCCTCTTGAGTGCAATTATTCCATAGTTCTTCAAAGCTTGGAGTATCCTTTCTAGCACAAATGCCAGTTGCAAATGAATCCCATAAATTTGGTAGGCCATTGAGAGTAGTAGTGATTGTTGAGAAATCAATGCTAGGAGAATTAGGGTTAGATTTCTCTTTCTTGATAATTACTTGTGAATTATGTTGGCTTCTTTTACTTATTTGTTATATTATCTTTCATTAAGCAATTATGAAATTATTTGTGTATGCAGATCACAAAAACACAAGACACAAGATGTAGGCACTTTGCCAGGGCAAAACCCCTATCTAGGGGAAAACCCAGTGAAAATATCTTCCTTCAATATGTTTCTTGAGACTCTTCAACCTAAACAAAGACCTCCACCCACCACCAAGTCACCCTCCTCATGCAACAACCTCGACCTAGGACTTCGACCTAGAAGCAACAACACTTCGACCCAACAAATGATAGCAGCAACCACAACAATAACTTTGACTTGACAAGAAATACTTCGATCTCCTAGAGGAACCCACATGAGAGAGAGATAGATAGCCCATAATTTCGATCTTGCCTTCTTCTTCCTTCTTCTTCAAACTCACACTCCTTTTAGCCTCTTTTTCTACTTAGCACTTTTCCATCTCTTTATTCTGGATATCGAACTTGTGCGTGAGTGAATGAATACTCCCAATGAATTCAATCTCCTTGTATATATATGCTTGAGGTGAGGTCGAATTACCCTGTTTGAGGCCAAATTGATCTCCTTGAGGCTAACTTAGTGTAGAGGTATCAAATACCTAATTTGACTCAAAAATAAATCTTTTTACATGATTCAAAAGCCTAAGAAGGGTCTCATAAAATGTGCAATGACTGTAATGACTCAATATAAATCCTAGGAGTCCTCAATTGGGACTTTGACTAATAAAAGATGCCCAAGCATGAAACCCATGCTTTAATAAGTCATTGTGATAATAATAAAAAAATTCTTTTTCATTCTTTTGACAAGTAAATTACATAATGACTCAAATACATTTATGAAGCTCGAACCTACAGTGATTAATTCAGATTTAGAAATGGCTTCACCCATACTTTGCAACTGATCTCTTATGTGAGCAATTTTCATGAAATAGGAGGCGACAAGTCCATCTATTGACATTTTTGCATCACGAAGTTGATTTTGTAATGTTCCAAACTTAAATAAATAGTGATATGCAAAGAAAAAACGATTTACAACACAAATTTTAGACAATCGACAAATGCTCATAAAACTCCAGAAGTAAGAACCAGCTGAGCCATTTTATTAATCAATGGAGCAAGTACAATAGTATGGAGGAATGAACTTGGGCTTGCCTCAATGGCAAGCGTGACAGAACCCAGGTGATAATACAATGACCTCAAATGCTGGAAATGACTGCTCCTCTAATGCTTTGCGCTGCCTAGAAAACTACATTGTTGGCTGGAAAGGGACTGCAAGAAACTCCACCTCCGATGCTCAGAAAATGCTGCAAATTTAACCTCAAGCTCCTTGACCAAAACCCACAAAAACCCAGAAAGGGTTTGGCCTATC
Source organism: Pinus tabuliformis (assembly GCA_031772625.1). Lineage (NCBI taxonomy): Eukaryota > Viridiplantae > Streptophyta > Pinopsida > Pinales > Pinaceae > Pinus > Pinus tabuliformis. The sequence goes on from CM062819.1 coordinate 750,170,087, forward strand.
TCTGAGCCAAAGTCGAACCCACAAAATGGTGCAAATTCCCCAGCTAACTAGCAATTCGCCCTATTATAAGAATTGGGATTTCAGGCCTGAATAGCATCTGGAAAATTCTGAAATTTTTGCCACGGACTCCTCTCAGAAAACCGAAAAAAAACCCATGAAGGAATTTGGTTGGTTTAGACTTCTGAAATTTGACCTACTTAGAACCCAGCTTCAGCTGTAACTGCAAAAATCAGCCTGCTAGAATCTGCCTGTGGAACCTCCTGGAAATGGACCCAAAGTGTGGGGCTGACCTCTGCTATCAATCCCTTGACTTCCCAGATGGGCTTCCGGCCTCTGGCACCTGCTCCTTATCTCCACGAAATTGCTGGACTGGCCCTCTACGCTGTCCCCAAGCCCAGTAATTCAAACTGCTGGGATGCTGGCTCCAAAATTCACAAAAACGCTGGCCCTTTACTGCTTTCCCAATCTTCTAACTATCCCGACAAATGCTTGATCACTGATAGCTCCAAACTCCCCATGCGTATTCTCCAGCTAGCCAAAAATACGCACTCCCTGTTGTCGCTGAATGGTAGTGGGGTAACACACTCCCGAAACTCCTGAAATACTTATGGAACTGCTTCTCTGGGTCGGCACAGATGGTCCCCCGAAGTAGAGGTTGAATCTCCCTCTTGAGAGATTCGTGGCTAAACACCCAGTTGACTCAGCTAAACAGCAGAGCGAACAGTCAAGTAATTTTGATTGCAAGGTGCAAGAATCATCCCAAATGAGAGCTCTCTCCTCCTTTTATATTTGTAAATTGTGGGCCTTCCTTGCCTCATGTGGGCTTCTCCATCCAACACTTCAAATTCCCTCCAAGCCATTCGAATGGCCTAGGTTGAATTCCCACGTGGGTGGCCCCCACCTTCCACTAGCAATCAAATTAAGTCGAATTTCCTCCTAAGTCCCTAAATCGAAAATACTGGGTTCTTTCCCTTAGCCAAAATTGTGCAAAAATTTGTGGAAACACCCTATTACAAATGTGATGGAGAAGGGACATGATAGATTTCTCAAAGACATCTTTTGACCAATATTGTCAATTGAAAAAAAGTTAACAAGAGTATCATACACTTCCTTTGATGTAGCTATAATGAGGCAAAAGGAATCAAATGATCCTTAAGAGATTCAAACAAGATTCTTTGAGCCTTGACTTCACCCTTTCTAAACCTTGCTTTCACATCATCATCATCTGGTTTAGGTACTTTGCCTTGGACATATTGCAATACCTCATGTTCTTCTAGGACAAGATCAATCCTCTTCTTTCATGCTTTGAAGTTAGAGGCTCCATCATGTATGTTTCCCTCCTTGCATATGGAGCCATTACTTAGAAGTTTTGGACATAGAGATAAGATATTCGAGCAAGAGAGAGACTGGTCCAACAAGATGTGATCTTCAACTTTCTTCCTTCACCAAAGCTCCGATACCATGTTGAGAAACCAAGTACAATGTGTACAAGTACTATTTCTGAACTACTGATAATTATTTGTGAATTATTAGGGCTTCTTTTAATTCTTCTTCTTCATCAAATAATTACACTTTAGAAATTCAACTAATAACAATGACAAGAAAGTAGAGGATCACAGTGCACAATAGAGAAGAGATGCTAGAAATGAGACCAATGGCCAGGGAAAAACTCACAAGGGGAAAACCCAACAATCCTTTCCTTAGAGAATCAAATTCAGCAAGAGATATAAAAGTCAAAGCTATGGATAAACTGACCAGCTAGAACATCCATCAAGCATCCAAGTCAGTTCTCTTCAGTCTCACTGTAATCAAGAGTATAGAGATAGCATGGAGAATTGAGCTTCCCTTTTGCATAGAGATGAATCACAGGAATGTGGCCTAATAACACAGAGATGAATCACAGATGAATTGCTCATTTTTCACAGAGAAGTATGTCATGTCCCTTCTCAAATGTATTAGTCATGGGGTGCAGCTACACACTTTTGGCATCATTTTTGGTATAGGAGGATCCCACACGCAAAACTTAGGAACTATAGGCAATTTGACTTTATTTATGGCAGCTAGTGGAATGTGGGGGGCACCCACATGAGTAATTCTAACTTGGCCAAGGAATGCGTTGGAGGGAATCGAATTAGTGGAAGGAGGGACCCACAAGTGGCTAAGGGGAACCAAGGTGATAAAAGGGGAAGGAGCTCTCATTTTGCAGTATCTTGAACATTTGTAAACAAACACCTTTTGTACACTCTGCTGCTTAGTGAGTCTACCGTATGTTTAGCCACGAGTCTTCCATAGGGAAGATTCAACCTCTACTTCGGGGGACCATCTGTGCCCGCCCTAGGGAGGCTGTTACACAAAAGTTTTCATGGAGTTCGGTAGAGTCACACACTTCAGCCATCAGCACAGGGAGGAAACTGCGTATAACTGGGCAGCCAAAGAACATGCAGGAGGAGTTGGAAATCAGCAAGGGGGATTCACAGCTTGCTGGGAGAGTCAGGAGTCAGGAGGAAGCATAGAAAAGGAATTTTTTCTAGAGTAGTAGCCAGCTAGACCAGCGCAGCAGTGAATCGAAGTTCTGGATGGAGGTGCTGGGCAGAGGCCTCTGTAGCAGCAAACTTGTGGTGTTGGGAGAGCAGTCATTCATGCCAAGGATCATCCGGGGAGCAAGGAATCAGATATCACAGGTGAAACCAACATTTGAGGGTTGTTTCTAGGTGGATTTGCAGGCTATTTCCTACAAATCGAATTTGGTAGTAGCAGCCGGAGAGGGGCTCCAAGGAGGCCAAAAATCCAAGTCAAAATTAGAGAAATTCCCTTCTGGGTTTTGTCCAAGGAGTCTAAGGCTGAAAGGGCAGAATTTTCTGGGTGGTTTTTGGGCACATTCCAACAGGGAAAAGTCAGCAGATCAACAATTTTGCTGGGACAGCGCAGTGCAAGTGGTGCAACAACTGAACAACCATCATCTCAGCTATTCCATCACCTGGGTTTCGTCTAGCTTGTCCTTGAGACAAGCCCAGGTGCGCCACCTCATTTATATTATACCTATTGCTCTAAGATTTTATAATATATGGCTCAACAGTTCCAGATTTATAATGTTTTATGGGTGCCTAATGCATGTTTTTAATTTTATGCTACTACATTGTTTATTTGTTTAGAATATCACTTAAATCCCTATTTGGGAACATTACAGTGGTATTAGTGCCTAGTTCTTGGCTTAGCTGTGGGGTTGGTTTCCTATGAGAGGAGAAGACCGGGAGAACATCACTTACCAAAGGTAGAGGCATAGGAGCAGGGAAAGGGAGCTGGAAATTACAGCAGACACGGAGGAAAAAGGGAAAGTAGTGGCCGAAGAGGAAGAAATGACAGAGCTCGAGAGCAGGGAGGAGATGGCTTTCGATAGCTTCTTGAGGGCTTTGAGTGACTTGGCCAAGGGGCAGAAAGACATGTTGGAGGAGATCAAATCACAGAACTGAGATAGAGCTACACCTAGAGGGTTTTTGTGTGGAGAAACTTACAGGGCTTCTCAGCCTTTCGATCACCCGTCACCAGCAGCGCAATGCCCTTTAGTGAGTATGCCCACGAGGGCTACACTACCCTCTTTCGTGCCAATAGCACAAACCAAACCAACAAGGGAGGAAGACACTCCTCAGATGGGGGGCTACTTCAGAGAGTGGCAGGCGATGGACGAAGATTTCAAAGAAGCCCTCTCCTTCAGAGACTACTGCAAGCTCAAGCAGAGTGAGAGGAACATGGGGTACGGAGGACAGGGGACCTAAAACTATGCGCAGTAGAGAACTATAGGGAGGATGTACTTCCCTACATTTGATGGCACTGCCAAGTGCACAGCTAGGGCTTGGGTTGAAAAGATGGACACATACTTTCAACTCAACCAGATGACGGAGCAGGAAGCCATTAAGATGGCAACGCTGCACTTGGAGGGGGAAGCCCATGACTGGTGGTTTCACAACCTAACCACTTTGGGGCATGCCTAGATAGTTTCTTATGAGGACTGCACCAGGAGGGTGGTGGAGCGATTTGATCAGAGGGATCTGGAGGCATCCTTTAGGGAGCTGACACAACTATGCCAGACAGGTAACCCAGAGCAGTACTTTTCCGATTTTCTGCGTGTGTCAGTGATGGTCCTAGATCTGTCTGAGGCCAGGAGGGTATACACCTTCATTGAGGGCTTGCTTGAGCCTTTGTGTGGACTAGTGAAGTCACGCAAACCCTCCACACTGCAGGAAGCGGTGGTATGCACTAGAGATTTGCAGGGGGGCATCCCCAAGACCAGAGTGCCATTTCCTGCACAGACCCCTTTCCCACAAAGGGGCATGAGACTATACCCCCACCACCGAGGACCACACAAGGGAGGGGACAGCTAGATGAGGAGACACGGAAGGACCTTCGAAGGAGGAAGCTATGCTTCACATGCAGAGAGCCCTGGGCACCAGGCCATAGGTGCACAACGGGTAGATCACATTACATTGAGGTCTTTTCTGACAGTGACCAGGAGGACGAGGTGGAGCAGGATTGTGGTGGGACAAATGGAGAGAGTTCAGGGGACAGAGGGCCACCACCACCACCACCTCCACAGGGAGGGGCATCACTTTCCTCATAAGGGGGTATCCTTCCTTCTTTATGTAGGATTCCTAAGTTTTTGACACTCAGGATCAGACGTACGGTACAGGGATAGAGGGTGTCGGTGCTAGTGGACAATGGGGCTACCCACAACTTCATAGATGCACAGCTAGTGCAGAGGAGGGGCCTCACCATAGCAGAGTTTGAGGGGTTCTCCGTCCTAGTGCCAGTTGACCGTACCATCTAGTGTACCAGATACGTGCCTTCCTTGACAGTAGTTATGGGAAACTACTGAACGACGGACCACTTCTTTTTGGTCGATGTGCCAAACACCAACGTGGTGATGGGTGTCCTGTGGCTGTATTCCCTTGGGCGAGTCACGATAGATTGGAGGAAACCAGATATGGAGTTCATGGGGCCAAATGGCAAATTGGTGGTCTTGAGAGGCATGCAGTCTTATCTGCCTCAGACAGTTTTGGCGCACAAGATGGAGGCAGATCTTCGACATGGGGACATTGCATGGGCAGTCGAGTTGAGGATCTCAGAGGTTGGGGGACAGGCACAGTCACCACCCGCAGACATACAGACTCTACTTGACAGGTACGCAGTAGTGTTTGGGGACATTCCACTAGTGCAGACACCAGATAGAGGGATCGAGCACACCATCGAGCTGGAGCTGCGTATACAGGAAGTCATCACTACTCCTTACAGGCACCCCAAAGCCTATAAGGATGAGATAGAGAAGGCTATCCAAGAGTTGCTTGCATTGGGCCACATCAGGCCTAGTTCCAGTCCTTTCGCTTCTTCTGTAGTGCTAGTGAAGAAGAAGGATGGGACCCTCAGGATGTGTATCAACTACAAAGCCCTCAACATGAAGACCCTTAAGAACCGATACCCCATTCCACGCGTTGATGAGCTGATGGACAAGATTAGAGGAGCCAAGTACTTCTCTTAGATCGATTTGTGTTTGTGGTACCACCAGATCAGAGTTCGGGATCAGGACATCCCAAAGACAACATTCTGGCCCCACTATGGGCACTTTGAGTTTCTGGTCATGCCATTTGGGCTGACCAACGCTCTCGCCACATTTCAGTCTTGCATGAACCATAGCTTTTGTTGCTTTGGGGTAGCATCGGATGTGCTCTAACCACGAAATTTGGTGGAGTGGTTGGGGCACATGAGATCTCCAATACCCAGAAAGGGTTTGGGCAGATTCTAAACAATTCAGGAGATATTAAAATAATTAATATTTTTAATGGAGTCCCTAAGTCTAAACCTAGGTAAATTAAAATATTAATGTGGATTAATATAAAACTGTGTTAGAATGGTCCAAAAGACATGGATCAAGCTAGATCTAATCTTAGCCGTTGATTAGGGACTTAATCTCGGCTGTTGATATGTCAACGAGAAAAGTATAAGAGGAGGTTTGAGGGTCACTTGGAGAACACACCAGATGATCAGTCATTCTATTCTCTAGAGCGAGGTTTGCTGAGAGAGATAGAATCAGTGATCGGAGTTGCAGCTGAGGGGCATTGAGTACAGAGAGACAGAGAGGCAGAGATAATGCCGAGAGAGCAGCGCAGGAGCTAGAGAGAGTGACGCAGTAGCAGCCAGGGCTCACGCAGGGCTCATGCAGGGCCACGCAGAGGCAGCCAGGAGCTGCGCAGTGCTTTAGAGAGGCCAGCGTTGCTGACGCAGGCCCATTCAGGGTGACATAGGGCTAGCATTGGGCAGAGAGAGGCTGACCCAGTCCAAAGGCAGACGCTGGTGTTTCTGGGGCAGATTGGCGCTGAGGAGCTGCCGGAAGGTTTATCCAGGGTTTCAGCTGGGATATTTGTCTCAGACTGAGAGGTACTACTACCAAGGAAATTCTCTGTTGGGTAAGCCAGATTTGGCACCCAGATTGTACTCTGAAATTGCTTAATAAGAAAACCCTCAGATAGCTGCACCAATTTTCTCGCATTGGGTTTTTTCGGGGACATTGGTCAAAAAATAACGATGTCATTTTGTGTGCTTGTTTCTATTTTCTTCAGTTGATGATCTGTAATATGTTGAGCATGCACAAGTGTTTATTTTCATTATTTACATTGTAAATAACTTGTTAAGTAACGGAACAAGTAGATAGGAATAAATCAGTAAAGTGCATGGAGGGTTTCTAACTGGTAAACTTAGAAACTTCAACATGGTATTAGAGCGTGGTTGTAAATCATAGGAGAACTGAGGACATCAATCGAGCGAAGCAATAGCAGCAGAAAATAACTGTCCCGAGTGACAGACGCTGTTTCTAGCATAGTAGCAACAAGGGAAGGGTGACGGAGTGCTTGTGTCATCAAGGGTGAGCCATGAAGAGGCAGTGCAGAGGCTAAGGGAGGCAAAGGGAGACTCACGCAGAGCCATGCAGATGCTAGGAGGGTTGACACAGTTGGCTGAGGAGGCCGAGTTGCTGGTGCCAGGATAGCACAGAGCCTAGGAGCTCTCACCTTCAGGTTGCTGGGGTTTAGAAGGCTGTGGGAAAGTTGCTGAGTGGAGCTGGTGAGGTACTGTAGTCAGAACGGTACCTGACAAGACAAGGCCAAGAGGAGGGAGTTGCTACCGATGGTTTCTAGCCGAGAAATCCGAATCAATGGTGCGGTTGCACAGACGATTAGAGTAGGGGGCATCTCAACATCGACATAAGGATTTCCAGGAGGGAAATCGAGACTCAGAGGGAGTCACATCAAGAACTTGCAGGAGGGAAGTAGAAGAGCATCATGGCACTATACAGAGTAAGAGACCAGGACAGGCTGGATGGAGCATCAAACTTCACAGTCTGAAAAGCTAAAATCTTATCCATACTTGATAGAAATCGTGTCAAGCACTTTGCCTTAAAGATGATAGCTATCCCAGTTGACCTAGCTAAGAACGACAAGTACGAGGAGGCAATGGCGAGGGCCAAGAGCATCATCCTTGACGGGGTCAAGGACCATGTAGTACCACACATTGCCGAGAAGGAAACGACAAATGAGATGTGGGAGGCCCTAAAGAAATTGTACCAACATACTTTTGTGTAGAGAAGAATGTTACTAGAAAACCAATTGAGGTCATATCAGATGAAGAAGGGAGAACCGATTGACACCTTCCTCGGAGGCCTGAATGAGATCCGAGATCAGTACTCTGCTATAGAAGCCACGCCGGATAAGGAATTGATGGTGAGGACATCCCTGAATGCTGTCTCAGAAGACTGGGAGGTATTTGTCTAGAGTATATTGGGCAGAGGGACACTTCCACCTTGGGATGAGATGTGGGCGGCTCTTCGCCAAGAAGAGATCAGACGGCAGTCAAAGGTGGGAAGCAGAGGCAAGGGGATCAGAGTCAAGCAGGAGGAGGAGGATGTTGCCCTAGCATTTGAGGGAAAGCAAGAAAAGCGGAAGAAGAAGGATCTCTCTAAGATCAAGTGCTTCCACTGTGGGGAGTTGAGTCATTATGCGGCCTAGTGTGCAAGGAAGAAGAGTAAGGAAGAGTCTTCTGAGACTAAGGCAGCGCTAGCAGGAGCAGAGAATGAAGTGGAGATAGACAATGACAGTGCCATGAGTGCACACAAACCACTTGAGCGGAAGTGGGGAGACATCGAGCTGTAGTCAGGCGGACTACAGGCGATGAGGGGCAGGATCCTCGAGGTACCCAGCCTCTTGGATTAGACCTTGCTACGGGAGCCCCGAAGAGGAGTAGCAGGACTGGCTGATGTGGGTAGAGATGGATGCGGATGGAGCAGCAGAGAGAGCTACAGTGCAAGAGTCCTGAGACAGCGTGAGGCTAGCAGGCTACAGTAGTGCGAGAGGCACGGGAGTGTTGCACCAGTGCAGGATGGCATAGAGAGGTGTGCAACGGTGCGAGATGCAGGGAGTTGTTGCAGCAACGTAGAGGTCAGAGAGGGAGCACTTGTCAGCGGCAGAGGGAGCTTCAGCATCAGGAGGGTCTCTAGCCCAACAAAGAGGTCAGAGTTGGGAGATCAGTTACTTACTTCTCAGTAATTGAGTTGCAGTGCAGCAGTGGGCAACACGATGTAGCATGATGAGAAGAGTTGCAGTGCGGATGCAGTGTTGGGAGAAAGGACCAGCAGCAGCACAGATGCAGAGGGAGTTGCAGTACGGATGTAGCAATGGCAGTGGTAGAGCCATGGGCAGCAGTATAGGATGCAACAGTGCAGAGGATGATGGGCAATAGGCCTAGCATCAGCACAGGGACCGATGCCAGATGATCAGGGTGATACTCAGTGAGGAGTATTGCTAGAGCACAATCCTCACTAAGAGGGAGTGTTGATTTGGGGTAGCATCAAATGTGCTCTAGCCACGAAATTTGGTGGAGAGGTTGGGGCACACGAGATATCCAATACTCATAAAGGGTTTGGGTAGATTCTAAACAGTTCAGGAGATATTAAAATAATTAGTATTTTTAATGGAGTCCCTAAGTCTAAACTTAGGGAAATTAAAATATTACTGTGGATTAATATAAAACTATGTTAGAATGGTCCTAAAGATATGGATCAAGCCAGATCTAATCTTAGCCGTTGATTAGGGACTTAATCTCGGCCATTGATATGTCAACGAGAAAAGTAGAAGAGGAGGCTTGAGGGTCACTTGGAGAACACACCAGATGATCAGTCATTCTATTCTCTAGAGCGGGGCTTGCTAAGAGAGATAGAATCAATGATCGGAGTTGCAACTGAGGGGCATTGAGTACAGTAGACAGAGAGGCAGAGATAGTGCCGGGAGAGTAGCGTAGGAGCCAAAGAGAGTGATGCAGTAGCAGCCAAGGCTCATGCAGGGCCATGCAGACGTAGCCAGGAGCTGTGCAGTGCTTCAGAGAGACCAGCGTTGCTGACGCAGAGGGCCAAAAGGCTGACGCATGCCCATTCAGGGTGACGCAGGGCGAGCGCTGGGCAGAGAGAGGCTGATGCAGTGCAGAAAGGCAGATGCTGGTGTTTCTGGGGCAGATTGGATCTGAGGAGCTGCCGGAAGGTTTATTCGGGGTTTCAGTTGGGATATTTGTCTTAGACTGAGAGGTGCTATTGCCAAGGAAATTCTCTGTTGGGTAAGTCGGATTTGGCACCCAGATTGTACTCTGAAATTGCTTAATAAGAAAACCCTTAGATAGTTGCACCGGTTTTCCCGCATTGGGTTTTTTCGAGGATATTGGTCCAAAAATAACGGTGTCATTTTGTGTGCTTGTTTCTGTTTCCTTCAGTTGATGATCCGTAATATGTTGAGCATGCACTAGTGTTTATTTTCAGTATTTACATTATAAATAACTTGTTAAGTAACGGAACAAGTAGGTAGGAATAAATCAGTAAAGTGCATGGTGGGTTTCTAACTGGTAAACTTAGAAACTTTAACATCTTTTGGGGGCCGCTGAGGAGGTTCGTGCTAGTATTTTTTGATGACATCTTGATCTATAGCCAGACGTGGGAGGAGCACCTCCAACACTTGGAGGATGTACTGCACATTTTGGAGGAGCAACAATTTTATGCCAAACTCTCCAAGTATGAGTTTGGATTGACAGAGATGCTTTATCTCGGGCATATCATTGAAGGAGATGAGGTGAAGGTTCATGAGGAGAAGATTCGGGCCATCCGGGATTGGCCAATACCCCGAGACGTGACTACGCTGTGAGGCTTTTTGGGCATTTGCACTTACTACAAGAAATTTGTCAAGGGTTCTCATAGCTGGCAGCACCCTTGACTGACTTGACCAAGAAAGGGGCCTTCGCATGGACGGAGGGAGCACAGGCCGCCTTCGATCACCTCAAGGAGGTGATGAGAAGTTACCCTGTTTTGGCACTCCCAAATTTTTCCCAGCCATTCATGGTGGAGTGTGATGCATCAGGGGTAGGAGTTGGAGCTGTATTGTCACAGGAGGGGCACCCCATAGCTTTCGAGAGTCGGAAGATCCTACCGCATGAGGTATCAGATTCCATATATGACAAGGAGATGCTGGACATTATGCATGCATTGGCCAAGTTCCGCCAGTACTTGGTGGGCAATCGATTCCAAGTGAAGACTAACCACAATAGTCTTCGACATTTCATGGGGCAGCAGGGCCTCAATAACAGGCAATAGAGATGGGTCAACAAGGTGCAGGCCTACAACTTTGATATTGAGTATGTGCGGGGCAAGCACAATGTGGTGGCCAATGCTCTATCCAGGAGACCGACTGGGTTATCTCTTGTGAGTATTTGCCAGGATTGGAAGGCTCAGCTGTTGGTAGATTTCTCTATGCACAGGAAGGCTTGCAAGGTGCTAGAGGGGACACATGCAGATGAGCGTTACCATGTGATGGATGAGGTCATCTATTACAAGGGGCGCATTTACTTGGTGCCCAACTTGCAGTTAAGGGAGAGGGTACTCCAGGTAGTTCACGATTCACCACTGTCCAAACACTAGGTGTTCTGGAAGACTTACATGGCTATTCGAGAGAGGTTGACGTGGAAAGGCCTCAAAGAGGACGCGCTGCACCACGTAAGGGAGTGTGAGGCTTGCCAGCAGAACAAGGGGGTGCTGACTCACCCTGTAGGGCTATTATAGCTGCTTTCCATTCTAGAGGGGAAATGGGAAAGCATCTTGATGGATTTCATCACTAGTCTCCCCACGGTACAGGGGAAGGATTGCATATATGTAGTGGTTGACAGGCTGACCAAATTTTCCCACTTCTTCGCCATCCCCATTAGATGTTGCCCAGGTTGCCGAGTTGTTCTTCGGGGAGGCTTTCAGATTACATGGACTCCTCAAGAACATTGTGAGCGATAGAGACAGTAGATTTATTGGTGGCTTTTGGCAGGAGCTCTTCAGGTTGGTTGGGATGGAGCTCACTCCTAGCACTAGTTATCACCCTCATACAGATGGCTAGATGGAGAGGGTCAACCAATGGTTGGAGGGGTACCTGAGAAACTACGTGACAGGTCAACTGAGGACGTTGATTTGGTGGTTGCACTTGGACGAGTTTTGCTACAACACCACGCACCACATGTCTATTGGTATGACTCCTTTCCGTGCCCTCTATGGTTAGGATGCTCTAACTTTTGTTGATGTTATTTTTGGAGACAGTCGGGCCCCAAAGGCCAAAGACTAGGTCCAAGAGAGCCAAGATATCCTCAAATCTCTCAAGGATAATCTAGCAACACCCAGAATTAGCAAAAATCGTATGCAGATCGGCACAGGATAGAGAGGCACTTTGAGGAGGGGGACCTAGTGTACCTCTGGTTATAGCCTTACAGACAATCTACGCTGAAACAAAAAGGGGCTGAGAAGCTACAATCACGCTTCTATATGGGCCGTACCAGGTGTCTAGGCGTGTTGGGGAGGTGGCTTATGAGCTAGAGCTGCTTCTGGGGAGTAGAATTTATAACGCATTTCACGTCTCATGCCTGAAGAAGGTGCTAGGACAACAGGTGACCGCAATAGTTGATCTACCCCCATTGGATGATGAGGGCCATTTGGTCTTGGAACTAGAGGCCATTTTGGAGAGCAGGGAGAGGAGATTGAGGAACAGAACCCTCAGGGAGTTCTTGGTACGTTGGAAGAACTTGCCGGATGAGGATGCCACCTGGGAGGGTGAGCACATAGTGGAGCACCCGGCTTTGAGGTTGCTTGAGGGCAGGCAACATTTGGGAGGGGAGGAATGTCATGTCCCTTATCAAATGTATTAGTCACATGGTGTAGCTTCACAATTTTAGCATCATTTTTGGTTTAGGAGGAGGACCCCACACCCAGAACTTAGGAACCATAGGCAATTCGACTTTATTTCTGGCAGCTAGTAGAATGTGGGGGCTACCCACATGAGTAGTTCGAACTTGGCCAAGGAATGCGTTGGAGGGAATCGAATTAGTGGAAGGAGGGACTCACAAGAGGCTAAGGGGACCCAAGGTGATAAAAGGGGAAGGAGCTCTCATTTTGCAGTATTTTGAATATTTGTAAACAAACACCATTTGTACGCTCTGTTGCTTAGCGAGTCTACCGGTTGTTTAGCCATGAGTCTTCCGCAGGGAAGATTCAACCTCTACTTCGGAGGACCATCCGTGCTTTCCTTAGGGAGGCTGTTACACAGGAGTTTTCAGGGAGTCCGGTATAGTCACACACTTCAGCCATCAACGCAGGGAGGAAACTGTGTATTCTTGGGCAGCTAGAGAACGCACAGGAGGAGTTGGAAATCAGCAAGGGGGATTCACAGCTTGCTGGGGGAGTCGGGAGTTAGGAGGAAGCAGAGAAAAGGCAATTTTGCTGGAGTAGTAGCCAGCTAGACCAGCGCAGCAGTGAGTCGAAGTTCTGGACAGAGGTGCTGTGTAGAGGCCTCTGTGGCAGCAAACTCGTGGTGATGGGAGAGTAGTCATTCGGGCCAAGGATCATCCGGGGAGCAAGGAATCAGTTATCACAAGTGAAACTAGCATTTGAGGAGTGCTTCCAGGTGGATTTGCAGGCTGTTTCCTGCAAATCGAATTTGGTAGTAGCAGCCGGAGAGGGGCTCCAAGGAGGCTGAAAATCCAATGTCAAAATCATAGAAATTGTCTTCTGGGTTTTTTTGGGTTTTTTCCAAGGAGTCTAAGGTTGAAAGGGCAGAATTTTCTGGGCGGTTTTTGGGCACATTCCAGTAGGTCAAAGTTAGCAGATCAACAGTTTTACAGGGACAACGCAGTACAAGTGGTGCAACAATTAAATAGCCATCATCTTAGCTATTCCATCACCTGGGTTTAATCCAACTTGTCCTTGAGACAAACCCAGGTGCACCACTTCATTTATATTGTACAAGTGGTGCAACAATTAAATAGCCATCATCTCAGCTATTCCATCACCTGGGTTTAATCCAACTTGTCCTTGAGAGAAACCCAGGTGCACCACTTCATTTATATTGTACCTATTGCTCTCACATTTTATAATATATGGCTCAACAGTGCCAGATTTATAGTGTTTTATGGGTGCCTAATGGATGTTTTTAATTTTATGTTGTTACATTGTTTATTTGTTTAGAATATCACTTAAATCTCTACTTGGGAACATTACAAAGTATCACAGGAACTCGGCTCTTAAAGTAACCTCAGGAATCTCAACCCTTAAACAGAGAAGTAATCTCAGAGATTTCGGCCCTTAAACACAGAAGTAACCTCAGAGATTTCAGTCCTGTACACAGAAATAAATGCCATAGAGAATGCAGATTCACTTCAGACAGGTACCATGTAAAGTTTTGTAGATGTTCTATGCTAAGAGCAATTTCACTTTTCTCATAGCAATCATACAAGTAGATAAGCAAAATGCAGATAGAACATATAAGCAGATCTTACAGAGGACAAATCAGAAACAAGAAAAATGTATGTGTTCGTTTCGGCGGTCAACAGGATGCTTCAACCAGCAAAGTCTCCTTTGGTCAGCCAGCCCAGCATGTGTCACAACAACCCTCACACCAGTAGATGAGTCAACCCAAGTCAGTTCTACAAAAGTCAACGCTGTCCTGAAAAGTCAACGCAGGGGCAGCAAGCTAAAAGTCAACGCAGTAGCAAAACGGTCAACCCTTTGACCTCGATTTTTGTGCCAGGTAGTACGGCCTTCAAAAATCGAACCTCCCACAAGTTTTCAGCTTGTTTGGACCAAGCGTTGACCAAAGTCAACGCTGGTCAAACTTCTGCGAAACCCTAGCAGCAGAAACCCTAGCAGCAGAAAAATCCTCTTCGTCCTTCCCACGTGTGGCTGAAATTCGTCCTCCAGGTAGCTCGTACTTTTTAGGATGAGAGAGGAAGATGTGAGTTGTGTTGTGTTTAAATTCTCTCCAACTTTTCCTGTATATATATCCATCAATGAGGGTGTGTGACACATCTGTTGGGCATGTGAGCCTACATTACAAAACTGGCTGACCTTGCACATATAATTTATTAAGAATAATAAATTCAAAATATAAGTTCTGCTCATCGGATTAAGACTATTTTTATATGGATTTTACACCTCTCAGAAAGAGGAATCCAACAAAAATATTAGCCTCTTAATCTGAGCATCAGAACATGGAGTTTGGACCTAGTTGTCCAAATTTAACACTCCCTCTCAACTAGGGAGAACTCCATCTATTAGTGCAATTAACATCGTGAGTCATCCCGCCGAAACTTGCTTTGCTGGCTTCTTTATTTCAGAACAGAAGTGGGTCAGTCACAAAGACATCATTCCCTGACTGACATAATCAGTCCAGAGGTCCCAGACCTCACAAATCTTGATCCCAGATCAAGTGGTTGGACCATGCCATCCTAGATAGAGAGTACGGCAATCTCTGATGCGTCCATCAGTCTTTGCTAATAGTCTCTAGCTTTTCCACACCTCATTGGCCAAATGAGAGGTACTTCCCATGAGCCCTGAACTCAATGGATAAGATGCATACGGGGCACAGATTAAATGAGTGGCGAACCAGCTCAATAATCACAAGGGTGGGGCAGAAGCATTATGAGTGCTTATAGCTCCGAGAAGCTATCCCCAAAGCCCCCCAGAGCTCCCAGAGCTCATCGTCCAACAGGACCCACATCATAGGGTCTTTCCACGACACCAAGACTCTCACGGAAGGTTAGGAACTTGACCTTCCCCAGGGGCTTAGTGAGAATATCCGCGACCTGCTCATCAGTTCCTATATGATCGAGCCTTACGGTGCCTCGCTGTACCATATCCCGGATAAAGTGGTACCTGATATCAATATGCTTGGATCGGTCGTGGAACACAGGATTCTCAGTCATACGAATCCCACTCTGATTATCACAGAGTATTACAGTGGTATCTAGCACATGTTGGAACAGCTCACTAAAGAGCTTCCTCAACCAAACTGCTTCACAACAGGCCATACTAGCAGCAATGTATTCGGCCTCCGCGGTGCTCAAAGCCACCAACTTCTGCTTCCTGCTCATCCATGAGATCGAAGCAGAACCAAGATTGAAACAGCATCCAGATGTGCTCTTACGATCCACCACACTGCCAGCCCAATCGGCATTAGTATATCCCCGGAGTATCACACTCCCGCCAGTGTATCTCAGCCCATGGTTTATCGTGCCCCGAAGATATCTCAAAAGATTCTTGGCACCAACCCAGTGAAAATGATGAGGCTCAACCATCTGTTGACTCAAAGTATTCACTGCAAAACATATGTCCGGACGGGTGTTCACTAAGAACATCAAAGCTCCTATGACTTGACGATACTCAGTAGGATTGGCCAAGATAGGCCCTGCAGCGCTGCCACTCAACTTCTTAAAGTTGAGTTCCATTGGTGTCGACACAGACTTACAGTCCACCATCCCAAATCTTTCCAGAAGCTTCACAATATACTTTCCTTGAGAAAGGAAAATCTCTCCAGGTCTCTGCCAGACCTCCAGGCCTAGGAAATAGTGCATCAGTCCTAGGTCTTTCATCTCGAACTCAGCAGCAAGCTCCCTCTTACATTGATGAATGAGAGGGTCATCACCTGTCAGGAAGAGGTCGTCCACATACAGCACTAGAATGAGAGGCTTTCCTTCCTCAACCTTAAAGTAAAGGTTTGGATCAGCATTGCTTCGAGTGAAGCCCAGCTTCATCAAGTAACTATCCATCCTCTCATACCAAGCTCTGGGTGCCTGCTTTAACCCATAGAGGGCTTTCTTCAACCTGCAGACATAAGTGTCTCGATCTTGAACTTCAAATCCCAGAGGTTGTTCTACATACACCTCTTCCTTTATTGCACCATGCAGAAAAGCGGTCTTGACATCCATCTGATGAAGACTCCATCCTTGCGTAGCAGCAAGGGCTATGATGGATCGGATGGTGGTATATCGAGCCACAGGTGCAAATATATCGTCATAGTCAATTCCTTCCTTTTGAGAGAACCCACGGGCAACAAATCTTGCCTTAAACTTTTCAGCACTCCCATCAGATCCATGTTTAATCTTGTAGAGCCATTTAGCGGTGACAACAGATTTGTCCTTCGGTCTCGGGACCACATCCCAGACATCATTCTTCATAATAGCCTCATATTCTTCATGCATAGCATCCTTCCAGACTTGATGCTTGATGGCTTCCTCAAAAGATCCAGGTTCAGATTGTATAATAGTACTCATGGCAGCTAGATACCCTTGGTATCTACACGGCTTCTTGCTTTCTCGGAATGTTCCCCTTGGGGCAGCATGACCCTCAGCATCTTCGAGGGTGTCCCTGAGCCATGATGGCCTCTTTCCTAGAGAAGGGGAAGGATCAATAGGGTCCATTGGCCCTTCAACATCAGGCATAGTCTCATCCTGGGGTTCTTCCAGATTTCCAGGTCTTTCTTCATGGTTTTCTTCAGATCTAGGAAGATCTACTACTTTCTTTAGGGAAGCATCTTCGTCAAAAGTGACATCATGGCTTATCTCTACTTCCCTTTGACCAGGTACATAGACTCTATATGCCTTAGAAGTCTCACTGTAGCCCACAAACATTCCTTTCTTCCCAGTAGCATCCAGCTTACTTCTCTTTTCTTTCGGCACATGAAAATAGACAGGACATCCAAAAATTCTAAAATGTGAGACATCAGGTTTCTTACCAGAGAAAACCTCTTCGGGAGTTTTGGAGTCCAAAGCGGAATGAGGGCATCGGTTTTGAATGTACACAACAGTATTTGCAGCTTCTCCCCACAGAAACTTTGGAAGACCCTGGTCACATAGCATGGCACGGGCAGCTTCCACAATAGTCCTATTCTTGCGTTCAGCAACACCATTCTGCTCAGGAGTATATGTAGTGGTAGTCTCCCTCTTAATGCTAGCTTCTCTGCAAAAGTCTTTGAACTCATTTGACTCATATTCAGTGCCATTGTCAGTCCTCAAAATCTTGATCTTCTTTCCGGTCATATTTTCCACCAAGGCTTTGAAGGTACGGAACCACATGAAAGCCTCATCCTTCTTCTTCAAGAAGTATATCCAGGTTTTGCGAGAGAAGTCATCAGTAAATGTCATATAGTAAGAACATCCCCCCAAGGATGTTACAGGCAACATACAGGAAAGATCAGAATGGACCAGTTGCAATATCTCAGATGTCTTTGTGACACTTGAGGGGAAAGGTCCCCTTGTATGTTTTCCTTCAGCACAGCCCTTACATACACCTTTATGATTATTTCCAAAATCAGGCATCCCTGTCACCACCTTCCTTGCTTCGGGAAGAGCCTTGTAATGAAGGTGTCCAAATCTTCGGTGCCATAGTTCGGTTTGACGGATAGTATCACAAGTCATAGCTCCCAACGGACTCCCTCCAACCTGGTAGAGTGTACCAACTCTAAAACCAATTGAGATAGCTTCCTTGAAGCTCTTCTTCCACATGAGTACCTTTCCATCAGAGAAAGTTACATTGAAACCTTTGTCTTCCATGGCAGATATAGACACAAGGTTTTTCTTCAATTTGGGTACATAGAGTACATCTTGTAGATGGAGGACTTGCCCTTGAGACAAGTGGAGGGTCACAGTCCCGGTCCCTTTCACAGGATAAGTGGCATTATCCCCAAGGATAATTTCTAGATTAGTATCCCTTTCAACCATGTCAGAAAGTGCTTCCTTGAATCCGGTGATGTGCCTTGAGGCACCACTATCGATTAGCTAGACATCCATAGTGTCGGGCGGAGATGCAGCTGAGAGAGCAGATATTAGAATATACTCATTTTATTTTATTAACAACATTAGACTCCTCATACCTGGTACTTCTGGTCCTTTTAGAAGGTGGATTGTTTCCTTCAAAGTGAACCTTCCTCTTTCCTTTGGATTTGTCATTTCTTCGATTCCCATTCCTTCGGTTGTTGTTGTTGTCGTCACTATCGGGAGAATTCTTCTGGAAGGGGCATTCTCTAGCATAGTGTCCAGTCCTATGGCAGGTGAAACATTTACCCTTCTTCTTTTGAGTCTTAGTCCTTCCTTTGTCCTTGGAACCACCAGAGTTCTTCTTTCGGGGATGAGTAACATAGGCAGCATTTCTTTCATTATCAAATTCCTTCATCCTTGTTTCTTATTGGATACATCTAGACAGAAGCTCATCAAAGTTAGGGATGGTATTATTGTTGAGAATGGTAGTTGTGAATACTTGCCATTCATATGGAAGTCCTCCAAGTGCGGTGAGAACCATCTCACGATCAGCTATTGTCTCCCCAATAGTTAGCAGATTGTTCCTGGTTTCGGTCAACTTCATAAAGAAAGTTTGAATAGACTCGTCTCGGCCCTTCTTCATATTCTTCAACTTGTCCTTGAGGAATAGCACTTGGTTCACATTGTTTACTCGGAACATAAGTATCAGTTTGTCATACATCTCCTTGGATGTGCCTAGTTCAGATATGTAGGCAACCAGACTCTTATTTATGGATTCCCTGATCAGCAGCTTTGCTCTGATTTCTCCCTTCTTATACTTGTGCTTAACAGCAGCAGAGGCATTTGATGGAGGTTCTTGAATCTTCCCTGTCACATGATCTAGGAGATCATGATCTTCTAATTTGAGATCTAATAACATCTTCCAGGCATGGAAGTCATCACTTCCAGTCAGCTTGTCATTCTCCCTGAATTCAAGCTTAGAGGAATCCATTTCCTTCGATGATGATTGCTATAGATAGAGTTTGTCTTCACCTCAGCTCTGATACCATGTAAAGTTTTGTAGATGTTCTATGCTAAGAGCAATTTCACTTTTCTCATAGCAATCATACAAGTAGATAAGCAAAATGCAGATAGAACATATAAGCAGATCTTACAGAAGACAAATCAGAAACAAGAAAAATGTATGTGTTCGTTTCGGCGGTCAACAGGATGCTTCAACCAGCAAAGTCTCCTTTGGTCAGCCAGCCCAGCATGTGTCACAACAACCCTCACACCAGTAGATGAGTCAACCCAAGTCAGTTCTACAAAAGTCAACGCTGTCCTGAAAAGTCAACGCAGGGGCAGCAAGCTAAAAGTCAACGCAGTAGCAAAACGGTCAACCCTTTGACCTCGATTTTTGTGCCAGGTAGTACGGCCTTCAAAAATCGAACCTCCCACAAGTTTTCAGCTTGTTTGGACCAAGCGTTGACCAAAGTCAACGCTGGTCAAACTTCTGCGAAACCCTAGCAGCAGAAACCCTAGCAGCAGAAAAATCCTCTTCGTCCTTCCCACGTGTGGCTGAAATTCGTCCTCCAGGTAGCTCGTACTTTTTAGGATGAGAGAGGAAGATGTGAGTTGTGTTGTGTTTAAATTCTCTCCAACTTTTCCTGTATATATATCCATCAATGAGGGTGTGTGACACATCTGTTGGGCATGTGAGCCTACATTACAAAACTGGCTGACCTTGCACATATAATTTATTAAGAATAATAAATTCAAAATATAAGTTCTGCTCATCGGATTAAGACTATTTTTATATGGATTTTACACCTCTCAGAAAGAGGAATCCAACAAAAATATTAGCCTCTTAATCTGAGCATCAGAACATGGAGTTTGGACCTAGTTGTCCAAATTTAACATACCACAAAACTCGGACTGATCTAGGCCTTGAGCGAGGGCAGAAGGATATCTTATTCTTCTTTTTCGGCCTCCTTTCTTTCTGTTTGATTGCAGAGATATATTTGTGTGTGTTATGATCCGAACTGCCTTGATGGAGGACGAGTAGCTCTAATATATAGTCTCCTTGTGATCAAATGGGTGTCTCCTTGGGCAGGCTGACATGAAGGCCAACTTGGGCACTTTTTTGGAGCCATAAATCTTTCACAATAAATTTTATTTTTCTTTTCATAAGGTCACGATGAATCATGCCTTTTACATTTGACAAAGATAGATGAAGATGAAGAACATGCTAGACAAATAGTAATTAGGTACATCAATGATAAAATATAATTTATGAAGACCGACCATAGCTACAAACTTCAACACCACTGAAGTGACAGTGGTGGCTGATCTCTTGTTGCCATAAGACCCAGGTTTCCTAGTGAGGCTTTGTGCTAGGCCTGCTAGATTTTGCAATAATAATCACATTCATTTAACACTGTAACATTATTTCGTTGAAACAATATTATTATTTGAGTGTTATACTATTGCACCAACGAGTTAAGGATAAGGATATTAGCTATGATATTTTCTAGAGAGTTGGACATAGAGTTGATGTGTGAGATCTATGATGTGTTAAGGCTAGGATGTTGCATTGCAATATATGGAACAGAATTGGAAGTGATTACTATAAGTTTGGTGTCACAGACAAAATTCAACAATTTTGACAGGAAGATCTGGTTTCTCTTTGATTTGTTAAATATTTTTACTTTTTTCTTCTTCTTTTATGTAAGTTGAAGCAATAGTTTATCTTTTCTTTGGCTCAAGTGATCTAGTGTTGGTCCTTGAGATTGTTCTTACGGTGAGTGGTTTTCTTTGGGTGTTGAGGGGAGTTTATCTTGTCAATGCTATCCAACTTTAGGTGAAAGCTATATATCAGGAAATTTCCATGGAATTATTTTGTCATGGCTTGAGCTAGCAAAGCAGAAAACTATTGCCGTTTAACTTGTTTAGAAAAAGAAAATTTGCTTTTTGTTCTTAAAATATTATAACAGACTAGCGTGCATCACATAACTGATCAGTCTAATAAATAAATTGTCTCCCTTTTGTTGGTGAGGAAACAAGGCAAACTTTCTCTAACGATGCTTAAATTCTATGGTGATTTGGCTCTCTTCAATGAATTTTTTATATGACTAGTTACTTTATGATTCTTGAATTAATGAGCTGTTTTTTGTTAATTTAGTATTTCTTCATGGGAGTTTTCCTCCTTGTGAAGCTGTTAGCCTTATCGGAAGGCTTCTGGTGTTACAAATGCTTATGATCACATGGAGATGTAATATGTAGCTCATCTTGTGCTTCTAACTCTTCAATTATCCATTGTCATATTTACAGAGTAACTGTGTGCTAGACTCATATTTGAAAAGCCTGTTTAGAGAGGAGTCCATTATAACCTCCCGGAGATTGAATTTTTGGAATGAAGCTAACTAACAATATTGTCATTTCCTGTAGGTTCATTTGAAACATTTGGATGGTCATATAGAGGAGGTGCGGCAACGTTGATATTTAATTAAGGAAAGCAGCTTGAAGTCTGACAAGGCTTGAAGTCATCAACATGCTATATGCAGATGTAATGCTTTGACATTATTTGTGACATCTGTCATAATTTCTCACAATCTTTATGTTATTTGGACAGGTTCCTTATTTCTCTCTTCCGGCTGAAGAACTAACCGATGTCATTGCTCCTTCCTGCTACAGGTATCTTTCTTAATTCTTGCATTTCTATAATCACAATGTAATTCTCTTCCTGACACATTCAAGGGTTTTGAAAATGATGGCTTTACCTTTAATCAAAGACAACTCGCATATATTTTATTGAGCATTGGTAGGAGTTTGCAAGTTTAAAACTATGCGAAATCATATGGTTTTTTCTATCTGAATAAGAACATTACACAGATTGGTGTAGGGAAAACTGTAAAATAGTTGTGTAGTGTGCAAAAAACGTTTCATTGATTCAAGGAAGCTTTATAAAGATTTTATGGTACTTTAAGGTTGTTATTTCTTGCTATTAGGAAGAAAGAACTCTTACATTGGATTTAGCCATGATAAAAAATGTTCTTTGAAATTTATTAAAAATACTAAAGATCCCTTCCGTTGCATATTTTTTAGGTATAAATGTCCCTATATTAGTTTTCTTGTTGCCTTAAAAAATAATAAAACTACAAATAGTTTTTATCATGTCACAAATGTATAATATCAACACACAAATAAGAGTATACACGTGTTTATTATTTAATGATTGATGTTTAATGTTGTAATATGTTATAAAATGTAAAATATAATATGTAAAGTTTAGGTGCTTAAACTACTGTAAATGCCTGGCACTGCTATAAATATGAGATGTGAGATACATAGTGTGTGAGATATAATATTGCTGCAGCATCATTTTTAAAAGACATTTTTTATTCTTTTCACTTCTATTATATGTTCAATGTATACAATCCCTAAAGACTAACCTATATGCATCTTGTAAGTCCACATTTTGTCATATCTAAAGTGTATCGAGAGTTTGTGTGAAATCCATACATTATTTGTGATTATAGCCCATCAATTTGCATCATTCTCCTATCATTGTTTAAAAATGTAACTAGTGTCGGTCTTCATAATTGTATTTTGCAGTGTTGCAGGGGAATGCCCCCCTCGATCCCGCTCCCAATCCGCGCTCCAGGCGGGAGCGACTCGGGAGCGGGTCGGGAGCGCGCTCCTGAAATCGCTCCCAGAAAAAAAATTCTGCTCCCTGAGCGAATTAGGGAGTGATCGCTCCCGTCACTCTAGGAGCGTTTTTTATAGCCCGGGAGCGGTTGGGGAGCGATCGCTCTTGACCGCTCCTAGATGGTGAGCAACAAAAAAAAAATCGCGTGGAGGAAAAAAAAAGTCGCCGGAAAATTAAAAAACGTCGCCGGTTTTGAGGGAAAAAAGGGAGGGAAGGGAGGGAGGGAGCGAATATAAATAAACCCTCCCTCCAATCAATTTCATTATTTTAGAAGAGAGTGAGAGTGAGAGCAAGAGGAGAGTAAGAGAGGGTGAGGAGCAAGAGAGAGTGAGGGGCAAGAGAGAGCAAGGAGCAAGGTGCAAGGAAAGAGCAAATGCCAAGGAGCAAGGAGCAAGAGAAAAGCAAGGAGGGGAGATTGGAGGCCAAAGAGGTAGGCTCTATTCTAGCAATTTTTTTTTAATGTTCATTACTAGATAAATAAATAAATAATTTTTTTTTCTCCATTCCATTTTTTTGCAGATTCAAACATCATGGTTATATTTCTTGGCCTTTTTTTCTTCTTGGTTCCTTTTTTGGTTATTATGGTGTTGGAGAGTAGAAAAAGGAGGGTTGAAAATGAAGAAGGGGATGAAGAAGGGGGTCATAGTGGATTTGATGAAAACCTCGGTGAGAAGGAGTTGGAGGAGAGTGAACATGAGTCAGCTCAAAAAACTAAACAAGACAAACCCCATTGTGGAAATATGTTAATAGGCCTGAAGTAGGGAAAGGGGGTGGAACCACTAAATTTCATTGCCTCCATTGCAACAATAATTACACAGGTTCATACACCCATGCTAGAAAGCACCTCTGTAGGAAAAGCCATGGGATGGAGATAAACAAATAGGAATCAAAACTTGTACAGGTGTGTCAGCAGTAGATAGAGCCAAATACATAAGGGAAGAGGAGGAAGCCCAATATAAATCTAAAAAATCAAAGGGTTTCTTTGAACCAAGCTCACAATCACATGCAAAGAACTCCTTCAGCATCCTCCCAAGGCAGTGGATATGGAGGCACAAGGTCACCAAGTTTAAGGCGTAGAAACATATCAGATTTCCTTGATGAAGGGTGTAGGAATGATGTAGATTCAAAAGTTTACAAGTTTCTCTATGCATGTGGGATACCATTCAATGTTCTTCGCTCACCTTATTGGCACGAAATGGTTTCTGCCATAAATGATGCCCCTAAAGGATATAAGAGCCTTGGGTATGACAAGGCAAGAACCATTGGACTTGATCATGAAAAAGAAAAATATCACATTCTTTGAAAAGAATGACAAGTTCTTGGACTGACCATGGGGTGTCCATTGTATCTGATGGATGAACAAATGCAAAAGGCAAGCCATTAATAAATGTTCTTGCTGTGTTTGTTAGTGGTGCCATCTTTCTTTTAGCATATGATTACTTAGACAAGTTCAAGACCGACATCAACATTACATAACCATTACTTGAAACAATTGAGCATATTGGGCCATACAATGTCATCCAAGTCATCACTGATAATGCTTCTAATTGTAAGGCAGCGGGAGCAATTATTGAGGATAAATACCCCAACATATTTTGGTCTGGGTGTGTGGTTCACACAATGAACCTTTTGATGCATGATATTGTTAAGAACAAAAATGAACAATACAAATGGATTGGTGATTTGTACAAGAGAGGCAAAGAAATGATAAAATTTATTACAAATCATAGCAATACCCATGGCCTTTTCCGCAGTCACTCAAGATTGCAGTTGTTGAAGATTGCGAGAACTAGATTTGGTAGCTATTACCTCACGTTCAGACGCCTTTTGAAGGTAAGAGATTCATTGGCTAGCATGGTATCAAGTCCACACCGACATGCATTAAAGGAAAGGGTTACAAATGTAGCTGACAGGGAAGGTTTTGAACAGGTGGAGGAGGCCGCTCTTGATGGTATGTTTTGGGCACATGTGAGGCAAGTATTGGATTTGACCAAGTAGAGATGGCCATGAACGGACTGAGAGATCAGGACAGGCTGGACAAGGCATCCAACTTTGTCATCTGGAAGGCCACGATCCTGTCTGTTCTAGATAGACATTGCATCAAGGCCTTTGCTTGAGAACCGTGGCTATCCCAGTCAACCCAGCTGATAACGAAAAGTATGAGGATGCGATGGCCATGGAAAAGTGCATAATCCTTGATGGGTCAAGGATCATGTGATTCAGCGTATTGTCGAGAAGAATATGGCAAAGAAGATGTGGGACACCTTGACGACATTGTATTAGGGCACTTTCGTGCAGAGGAAGATGCTACTGGAGAATTAGTTGCGGTCATATCAGATGCAAAAGGGGGAGAAGATAGTTCACTTCCTTAGCAGGTTATAGGAGATCCAAGACCAACTGACTTCCATAGGGGCCACGTTGGATCAAGAATTAATGGTGAGGACCACCCTGAACGCAGTGTTCGAGGAGTGGGAGACATTCATCCAAAGAATTTTGGGTAGAGCAAATCTTCCAAATTGGGAAGAACTGTGGGCATCTCTTCACCAAGAAGAGATCAGATGGCTGACCAAGGCGGGAAGTAGTGGCAAAGGAGCCTGGGTCACGAAAGAGGAGGAAAAGGATGCGGCTCTGGTATCTGCGGGGCAGCAAGGGAAGAGGAAGAAAAAGGACCTCGCCAAGATTAAGTGCTTCAACTGTGGGGAGTTGGGCCATTATGCAACCTAGTGTCCTAGGAAGAAGAATAAGGGAGAGGCATCTGACTCCAAGGCAGCGCCAGCTAAGGCAGAGAAGGAGGTAGAGGATGATGACGATTGTGCCATGAGTGCTCATGTACCTCTAGAGAAGAGGTGGGGAGACATCAAGCTGTAGTCAGGAGGACTACAGAAGATGTGGGGCAGGATCCTTGAGGTACCCAAACTCTTGGATCATATCCGGCTACGGGAGCCCTGAAGAGATAGTAGCAGGATGGTGGATGTCGGTAGAAGCAGATGTGGATGGAGTGGCAGAACAGTGCTAGAGTGCAGTAGTCCCTGGCAGCGCAGTGGGGGTTGCAGCAATGCGAGAGGCATAGAGGAGGTTGCAGTAGTGCAGGAAGGCACAAAGAGTTTTGTAGCTCTGCGAGAGGCACAAAGTCGTTGCAGCAGCGCAGAGATAGTAGAGGGAGCACAGGATAGCAGCAGAGAGAGCTTCAGCGTCAGGAGGGTTTCTTGCCTGACAAGGATGTTAGTTGTTGGGTAGATCAGTTACGATTGTCTTAGTCACTGAGTTGCAGTGCAACAGTAGCAGTGGTAGTGCTATAGGTAGCACGATACAACATGAGGAGAGAGGGATGCAGTGTTGGGAGAAAGGACCAGTAGCAGCACGGACGCAGAGGGAGCTGTCGTACAGATGTAGCAGTGGTAGTGGCAGAGCTATGGGCAGCAATACAGGATGCAGCAATGCAGAGGATGTTGGGAAACAAGGCCAAACATCAACTCAGGTACCGGTGATGGATGATCAGGGTGATGCTCAGTGGTGGAGTATTACTAGAGCACATTCCTCGCTAAGGAGTGTTGATTTGGGGTAGCATTGGATGTGCTCTAACCATGAAAATTGGTGGAGAGGTTAAAGCACATGAGATCTCCGAGACCCAGAAATGGTTTGGGGAAATTCTACCCGGTGAAGGAGATATTAAAATAATTAATATTTTTAATGGGTTTCTAAGTTTAAACTTAGGAAAATAAAAATATTAATGGTTATTAATATAAAACTGGGTTAGAAGGTTCTAAATGACATGGATCAAGCCAAATTCAATCTTATCCATTAATTAGAGATGTAATCTCGACCGTTGAAGACTCAACAGAAAAAGTATAAGAGGAGGCTTGAGGGTCAGTTGGAGACACACCAAGATTGATCAGTTAGTTCGATTTTCTGGAGTGGGGTTTGCTAAGAAAATTCGACCAAGTGATTTGAGTTGCAGCGAGAGGCAGTGAGTGCATAGCAGAGAGGCAGAGATAGTGTTGGAAGACCAGCGTAAAGGTAGAGAGGCAGACGCAGAGCTAGCAGGAGCCACGCAGAGGCCAACAGTGACTGCGCAGAGGGCCAGAGGGCCTGCGTTTGTGATGCAGAGGCTGCAGAGGTAAGGCAGACAACCAGAAAGGCTGCGCAAAGCATCAGAGGGCTGATGCAGAGGGTTGCAGGTTGACACTGAGGCTAGGGGAGTAGACTTTCATAATATCTGCTTCCGAAGAGAGGTATTACTGCCTGATAGATTTCTCTGTCGGGTGAGCCAATTTGGCACCCAGTTGTACTCAAGAAAATCTTCTTAATAATGAAACCCTCAGAACTGTTGCACCAATTTTCCCAAGTTAGGTTTTTCTGGGGACGATTGTCCAAAAATAACGGTGTCCCTTGTGTGTTTGTCTATTTCTTTCAGTTGTTGATCTGTAGATGGTTGAGACTGCATTGTGTTTATTTCAGTATTTATATGGTTAAATAACTTGTTTAGTAATTAAACAAGTAGGTGAAATAAACCAAATAGTGCCAAAAAATTTCTAACGGGTTAGACTTAGAAATATCAACACATGAGCTCAGTCTTTGAGGATCTTTTTTACTCTTTCAATGACTCACATACATTTGTAACATGCCCAAGAAGGGTCTTCCATACATGACATTGACTCAATGGACTTTTATGGCTTGATGATGAAACCTAAAGGCTCTCAATGGAAACCTTCACTAAAATAAATTTCCTTGATCATTAAACCCATGATTCAAGCATTGCAAAAATAATTTTATTTTCTTCTTTACATCAATTACAATAAATAACAATTACACATGTCATTATGAAGATCAAACCTAGTTACACTTTTCAACACTAGGTTCGTAATGCAAGGTCAAAGCTCTATGACCAATGCCACCCTCCCTACTTTGGGAACTATACATCAACACATATGCCATCCAGATGTCATCCCAGGCATTTTACACACACAATGTCTCAACACATCAAATCTCTCTTGATCAAAGTTTCAAACAAATCGATAACCTCAAGCATGCTTTTCAAAAACTTCGAGAGATTAACATAAACAGTCACAACCCCAATAAGTAACAACCTTTCAAATAATCACGAGTAAATACAAACCTTCGGGGTCTTCAAACATCTTGATGTTGCTTCACAATTTATCACAGTAGCACTTAGAGGTTTCCCAAACAAATCTTGATAGAAGTTTCCTCCATCATATAGCTTCCTTTCCTACTTCACATGCAACAACATATTCTACAACTGGATCCTGCTTTCCTTCTTTCAGCAACACTTCAATATTCTCCAATTTCTTCTTCAAGGTATCCATCATGACTATAATATGCCCTCCCTCTCAACTTAGGGAGATCAACTTCTTTTCCATAACATCGAAGAATCTTTCATGGCTTCCATCCTTCTTATCAAAGTCATCTTGATCATCATCATTTATATAACTTCCTTTATCATGCTTATTAACCAAATCAACTTTACTTATGAATATTTTCAGCATCTTGAAGATTATGTACGTGCACAACTTATATAGCAAGTACAACCAGATACATATATAGAAGCATGAGCTTAACTATATCGGAATCATGTAATAATGGAAACATTAGACTTTAGACATCAAATACCTAAACTTAGTTCAGTTCATAATAAAAAAGAGACACATACTTTTATACTTCAACTTCTTGCTAGGGTTTTGCCATAAACCTTAGACTTCATCAAGACTTTGAGAAACTCAATCAAGATAACAATCTTCCTCAATATTTCTTCCAGAGCTATGACATACTCTACTATAATATATTGCAAACCCTGGAAGCAATTCAAACAAGTACACTTACAATGCATCTAACAACTTTAAAATTCATATGTTAGACTTCTACTAGGATTTAATGCAAACCTTAGATTCCATACATGAGACACTAAGATTCAACAGTAAAAACCAATCATAGCACAATCTAAGCTTTCAATAATATGACCAACCCTTTTGTAAACCCTAGATTTTATCATCACTTTTGAAACAATATCATCATATCCTAGAATGTCAAACATCGACTAGGGCTTAGTTACAAACCCTAGAATTTACATACTATCAATGATTAGGTTAGCACATATCCATATCTAGGATTTCATAATCATGCATAAGCATATCAATATCCATTGGGTAAGATCAAGACAAATATCAATACATTTAAAGTCAGACATATAATGATCTTGATTAGGCTAGGGTTTTGATCAGACGGACAAACATACACCTAGGGTTTCATTCCTAGGAGCTTACTCTCGATACATAAGGGTTTTACTCATAAACCCTAATTTACCAAAACCTCAAGGTCTAGGAACACATTACCATCCAACCCTAAAGGACTAGGGTTTCCATAATAATACTAAAACTCCAAACATGACATTACCATCAAAACCCCAAACATCAAAAGAATATTATTTTCTAGATTTCATTAGTAACCCTAAGTAGAATAGGGTTTTCACATTAGCATTGACATACGCTTAGGTTAGGGTTTTATAGAGAACCTTTTTGGGTTCCACAAACATGATGATTTTAACGAGGGTAGATTCAATCTAATGATTAATTTCCCAAATAAGAATCTTTAAGATTCAAGGGTCCTAGACATAACACTTGTTGTAATGTAAAGCAAATTTATTTAGAATGAATAAATGTACCTTTATCTTGAAGGGAACACATCTTATGGTCTAAGACATACCTTTGAGTTACTTTCTAGACAAACCTTATAAGACATCAATTCCAATAGAACTTCTATCATGCTTTGAGGTTTTCTCCATAGCCTTTGAGCATATGAGCAAGCTTTTCCTAGATAAGGAAAATATAAAAAGAAATGCTATGACCATATAATATAAACATATCTAGATAAGAGAAGGAAACTAAATATAAAAAATAATATAAGGAGTAAGATACTTATCTTTGAAAAATGGTGAGGGCTCCCTCTCAATCCAATCTCTAGGGATACCTATAAATTTAACAAAACAATTCAAAAATGTTTTTCCAAAGCATGTTAAACCTATAAGTACTAAAAATCAAAATACAAGAAAAACAATTCAAAAGCTTAGAGTAGAGGGACTTAGTAGTATAAGTCCTTTATATTTGATTCTTCGGTCTCGCTCTTCTTTGGAGATCCTTCTTCGACAACATTTGCTTGATCCCGTTTTCTCTTTCTATTTCTCGGATTCTCAGGACAATAGCTTCTATAGTGACCCATATCGTGGCAATTGTAGCATTCAATCTTGGATAGGTCTACCTTCCTTCTAGGCCCTTTAGACTTCTTGAAGGTTCCTTTGTTCTTGTGATGAGCGGAATAGGCATTTGAAACTTTCTCCTCTTCATTCTCTTTGTTGCTTACTAATGAAATTCTGACTTCTTTTTTACTACATGCATTCCATAATTGTTCGAATATAGGAGTTTCTTTCCAATTGTTGAGACTTGATGAAAAGACACTCCAAGATGTTGGTAATCCTAGAAGTGAAGAGATTACAAGCTCCTTTTCAGGTACTATCTCATCTATTCCCTGGAGTTCACCTCTGATTCTAGCTATTCTTACAAAGAAGGATGCCACAGCGTCTTCCTTTGTCATCTTTATAGATCTCAGTTCATTCTTAAGACTTGCTATTTGACCAAGATTCTTGATTGCAAATAATTTGGATAAGGCCTCATACATCTCTTGAGCGAGATCTATGTTGGATATATATGGGATAAGGTTATCCTTTATTCCATCCACCATTAGTGTCGTGGCCAATATCTCCGTTTCTTTGAACTTTGCCTTTTCTGCATCGCTTGACTCATTTGTAGGCTTCTTTACTTTTCCTTTGACTAGATCCAAGACTTTATTCTTCTCGAGAATAATGTGTATCCTCTTCTTCCATACCTTGTGTTGTCGCACAAAGTGTTTAGGCACTGCGACAATGCTTAGAGTAAGGGTTGTCACTTTTAATCCTTACTCACTTCGTTTAGACTCTCTCCTAGGCAAGTCAAGGGGGGTAGTCCCTAAGGTAAATGGATGAGAAACCCTGTGGATCACGGGTTCTAGGAGATTTTAATGAAGGACAACTTGATGAATCTAAACGATTAAATCAGATTGATAGATTAAATGCCGATGTTAACAAGACATGACCACAAGATAGAAACAATTTTAGACCAGTGCCTTCGATATTTGAATTAACCATCAATAAAAGAAGCTATCCAGAACGATTTTCAATATGTGAAAAAAAGTGACAATTATAAATAATCCACAAAAACGCTCAACACTTTCACATGCAAAAGATTCCAGATTTAAAACGATTATTGTTAATGACCAAGATCTAGATTCAATTGATTTTCTGTTAACATTTATCGCACTAGACTATATGAGAATTTAAGATTTAATGTTCAACATCAAAGACACCAAGGAATTAATCAACGAGTCAAAAATCGAAATTTTAATGGGCCATAGGCCACATTTAAATTTTCATAACGTTAAAGCACAATCCCTTTTTACTTTATTTTAAAATCCTTAGTCACCAAAGTTTTAAAATTTTTACGATTGTTTAAATGTTTAGGATTTTAATTTTTTTTTTTAGATTTTTTTAATGTTTTAATGTGAATTGAAATTTTATATTTTTTTAGATTTAATTTTAATAAAAAAAGCTCAAAGTCAAAAGAAAACAAAAAAAAAATAAAACCTAAATCAATTTTTTTTTTATGAATTAAAATCAAAATCATAAAGAAAAGAAATTTAAAAAAGGATGAAACAAAATAAAATCAAAGAGTGAAATAAAAGTATAAAATCAAAACAAAATCGATTTTTTCATTTTTATTTTAATTTCTAAAAAATATAAACCAAACCAAATTAAAAAAAGGACCTACACTAAAATAACTTAGGGGAAATCGAAAGTCTAACCCTAATCTAAATATAAAACAAAAGGAAACCAAACAAATTGAAACTTAACGCATATATACAAAAAAAAAATCAGGTGTTTTGTTGTTTGGTGTGTGCAGGTTCGAAGAAGGATCAACGACAGCAGCGTGAAGGAGATGGGCGATGATGAAGGATGGCATCACGTTGGTGGGGATGGGCGATGGGAGCAGGTAGAAGATAGAGAGGGACTGCTTGAGGGCTGGCAGCACATTGGTGAGGATGAGCTGTACGTAGGCTTATAGACAGCGTGAAGGCTGCGTGGATAGCAATTCGGGAAAGGACTGGCAGCGTGAAAGGGCAGCAATGAGATCACGCAGATGGAGGGTTCGATGGCGGCAACTTGAAGACTTCGACGACAGTCTTGGGGTTCAACTTGTCTGCATGTTTGCGGATCAAGGGGATATAGCTGAGGGTTGCGAGGGAGCTAAATGCAGGTTCAAGGGAGCCACGCATGGGTTGGATGATCGATGGAGAATGGACAGTGTTGTGGTAGTGTGGAGGAAAGTAAGATTGCGTGAGGGTTCTGTGGGATATCCGTATGCAGGTCTTGAAGGCGTTATGCAACGCTTGGGAGCTGCATGAGGGGTATGGCAGTGAGCAGGATAGGGACGAGAATGGAGCTAAGGGATACGTTGAAGAGGGAAGGAGAGGAGTCGGCGATGGATAGGGATGTGGGTGGCATTTGAGCGAGTTTCGATTCTCCTTGCAGGTTGACCACGCTAAGGAGATCACGCGGAGGGCTGCACGTCGACAACAAGATAGGTGCTGCGAGGGTTTGTTCCAGGTTGGAGTTGCGATGAGGGGTGAGGCTGATGGTAGCAATGGGGAAACGCTGGCTCAAAGGTGCTGGAGCATGCAATCTGTTTAGAGGCAGCAGATAGTGATAAAGGGCGATGGAAAGAGTAGAAACAGCGAGGGAATAGCTGCGAATGGAGGAGCCGCAAATCTGGACAGAACCAAAAAATTTCAAAAGTTTACAGCAAAGTCAGAAACCCCAAACAACAGACAGGATTTCTGAGAAGGTTTTTTAAAAAAATAATTCAAATTTGCATAGTGAAACCCAAAAACCAGGTAACAAATCCCAGAAACCCTTTTTAATTAAAATTTTGAATTTACCTGCTGCAAAATTCCCAGATCTTACAAAATTTTTCAGATTTGAAACTCTTAAAACCCTTAGACTGTAAAAATTAATTGAATAATCTCCCTGCAGAATTATGCTGATGAGCTTCAGGAATCCAGACCTTACTCTCCAGGGCCTAGATCTGGATTCTGCACAGCTTTCAGCTTCAGATCTGCAAGCTGTTCCTGAAAACAAACAGTGAGAACCCGAATATGCAAAATAATAAATGGAACCCCAGAAACCCTAAGTCGTAAAACTAAAATTAATTACGGATCTATGTACAAAATTGGCAAATCTATCAGATCTAGGGAGTGTGAGTTCGACTCCGCTCCTAGATCTGATGATCTACGGCTCCCAACAGCCAGATCTGACAATTTAGCACAGAAAAAATATTTTTTTTTGAATTTTAGAGGAGGTACTAAGCTTGAAACCCTTCATGCATCACCCATAAAAATATCTTATTATAAGCCCGCGATCAAATTCAAACTGGGCTCTTCAGAAAACACGGATCGAGAGTTCGCTGGTTCAACCGAGAACTTCCCTAAACGCCCGATGATCTGATAATCAAGGATTTTTCTACAAAACTCAATTAAGCGGTCAATCATAGAGCGAAAGAACAATAATAAAATTCAAATCTAATAGAGAAACCTGCTATTATATTCAAAATTTAAATTAACATTCAAACGCCAGCGACTCAGCAAGATACCTGTACACAGATTGCTCTTCAGAAAACTATATCAATCGCCAAAAAGAAATATATGCATGAAAATAATACATCTTACAGCATTTCCATGAAGAGTAACACCAGCAGAAATTTAACCCCAAAGTCTTTCTTTAATGCTCATAAAAAAAAGATTACAAGAGTTTTTCGCTTAGTACACGATCAAAAGATCGGATCACACTGACTGACAACTAATCCCCTATTTAAAGATAAATTTCCCAACGGCTAGTCGAGTGATCCTTGTCAAAGTGATCTCGACCGTTGAGGATCAAAATTTCTTTTAATCTCATCCGTCAAAATTTTAAATATTGAGGAATTTTGAATTTTTCAATTAAATTCATTTTAATAAATTCAAAAATTAAAATTTTGCATTTATTTCCTCAAAACTTTGACTTTGACTTAACCCCAGGGACTTAAAACATAAAATTTAGCAAAATAATCAATTAACCTTAATCCTTGGACCAGTTAAGATTTAATTTTTTAAAGGATCCACGAATTTTACCTATGGAAAATTTAAATTTGCGTAGTACCTAAGACCTATGAGGGGATAAATTATTTTTCTAACCCTCAAGACATTTTACATCATGATTTTTTTACATTTTTTACATTTCAAGGGGGTAAAACCCATTTGAACAAGACCCTCACAGACTACCCATTTCTGCGACACAAATATAATCTAGCAGATCAAGCAATTTGTAATAAAATAACCTAACCAAATAGTTAGGATTATTCCCAAATTACTTTTACATAGACTCGATCTAACACACTAGGACTCCCCTAACATTCTAGTGACAAAATCCATTTCAACTTTGGGGTAAGGCTGAAGGAAAACTTTGCCAACCATGGATCGGTGAGACAAAAAACCTTCCGGAATGTAAATCATCACCAGATTTTTAGGTTTACCTAGGCAATTACATACACGACACAAATCTGCTAAGATTATTTACAGTTTACACATGCAGAAAGGGTTTACAATATAAGATGATCCTCAAGCTGAAGATGATAGCTGGATGGCGGGAACACATCAATTGGGCACTATCTCTTTTGCGAAAAAGGGGGTGTACTGCTATGGGTAGTTGACACGTAGTGTTCAACATCTGGCTCTACTTGGGGATGCATTGCTGCACTGTAGGAATGTGAGAATCCAGAATCTGCATCCACACAACACACAACAAAACATAAGTAGCGTCCATCCAAAAATCATTATATAACATTAAGCACAGGAAAGATATAAGCTTTTCATTTATTAACTATCTAGTAACGTGAAAAGTAAATCTAATTCTAAGACAGAAATGAAATTTTGAAAAGATGAGTAGGGTTAGAAATACAGAGGATGCCCCATGGCATCAGATGCGTTCAATATAGTGTGTATTGAGCATTTGCCTGCTTTCAGGCAAATCTGTCGGCTGCTTCTCGGATGTGCCATGTCCAATTTTGCATACGGTAGGACATTTTCCTATCCGAAAATCAAGCTGCTTACGATCATCTGATGTATGAAATCGCTTTCTCGTTCTCTTTCTCTTGCGTTTTTTCTTTGTGGCAGGCTGTATCACTGATGACGTGGAACATTCTGCTTCAAAACTCTCAGATGAAGTATATAAGATATGCATGACATGTCTTTCTTCATTTTGCATCTGATCTTTATCGTTTTCTGTTTTATTCGGGTCACCTTCAATTAACCACTTTTAAATGGAACCAATGACCTCCTCATAATAAGATGGAGCTTGTTGCAGCAGATAAGGAGGCTTTTGATCTATTGACATCTCCTTGTTTCTTTCATCCTCTGACCATTGTTGAAATTTCTGTACCTGTATTGTAATGGCATCCATCTGGCTAGAGTGTTCAACCTTCATAGCACTGATTTCCCTAGCATGGTCTTCCTCCATGCTCAATAACTTATTCTAAAGACATTTGACTAGCTTCCATATCTTTTATTACTTTGTCATTTTGTGCCTTTATGGTCATCAAGCAATGTTGCATAGAGTCCATCTCTTTCTTGTGATTTGCTTGCATGGTAGCCAACTGATTATTATAATCGAATGTCATGATGGTCATTTCTTCATCCATAGTTAATAACTTATTCTTCATAGAATTAATTTCCCTGTCATGATTAGCTTTCATGGTTTCCATCTCCTTATCTCGCTTTTCCAGGTGGGTGTATAAAGTTCTCATATCATTGACGTAATCAGTTACAAATTTTTCTTGATTAATCTCCATTTTTTTTACCAGCCACATTAGTTCCTCTATAATTTGCTTCTAATTTTCCCTTTCATTGTTGACACAGATTTGACAATTTGTCCCTGCTTTTCCACTATCATGGATTTGATCTGCAACAGTACATGTGGATGACACATTCTCATATGGAGAATCGTCTTGAAATCTTTCATCGACAGTTGAATGCTTCACAAAATCACTTTCATTTTGTTGTATAATTTCAGGGGCACAAGGCGAGCTATCTTGATAACCATATCTATCTTTAAAAGCATGAACGATGTCTTGTAAAGAAGTGAAAGAATCTTCAGGACAATTCTTAAACCAATTCAAAGCATCACCCTCTAAAGAAAAGACAAATAGACGCATTTTGACATCTTCATGATCATACTGAGGAGAACTACAATATATGAGCATTATACGAGAAAACCTGCATAGATGCTTTCTAATAGCGACTGAATCACCACCCGAGAACAAAGACAATTTATGAATGGCCACTTCAGGAATATCATGGAGAACATCAGTAAAATGACATGGGGTAAACGAATAATCCATGATGAATAACGAGGGACCAAATGGATGATAGAGAGAGACCTCTGCTCAGAAAAATCAAGAGATCCACAAGAAGCGAGCCTAGAGTAGAAATTCTTGTAGAAATGAAAGAAGTGGAGTCGCCACTTGAACATGAATCTAACTCTAGGATCCAAAAGACAACAAACAACTGGATATAAGGGGGGCTTCTTGTCTGGGAAATAATAAATGGAAGAAGTGGAGTCACCACCCAAACAATAAACGAACTGAGAAGTCCAGCTGCTAAAGGTGCAGATGAAACGATTAACGAGATGACGAAAGATAGGGCGATGAAAAGATCAAATGACGCCAGGAAAGGCTGGCCGCTTGACAGGCTAATGAATGACGGAAAAGATGAGATGTGCCAAAAAATGTTGACTTTGCCGGCTCAAATGAATGATAGAAAGATGAAAGATGAATGATGAATGTCGTAAAGCCAAGGCCCAGTAAATCGGTCCCCGGCAACGGCGCCAAAAATGTTGTCGCACAGAGTGTCTATGCACCGCGACAACGCTCAGAGTAAGGGCTGTCACTTTTAATCCTTACTCACTCTGTTTAGACTCTCTCCTAGGCAAGTCAAGGGGGGTAGTCCCTAAGGTAAATGGATGAGAAAGCCTGTGGATCACAGGCTCTAAAAGATTTTAATGATGGACAACTTGATGAATCTAAATGATTAAATCAGATTGATAGATTAAACGTGGAGGTAAACAAGACACGACCACAAGATAGAAACAATTTTAGACTAGTGCCTTTGATATTTGAATTAACCATCAATAAAACAAGCTATCCAGAACGATTTTCAATATGTGACAAAAAGTGACAATTATAAATAAACCACAAAAACGCTCAACACTATCACATGCAAAAGATTCCAGATTTAAAACGATTATCGTTAATGACCAAGATCTAGATTCAATTGATTTTCTTTTAACATTTATCGCACTAGACTATATGAGAATTTAAGATTTAGTGTTTAACATCAGAGACACCAAGAAATTAATCAACGGGTCAAAAATCTAAATTTTAATGGGCCATAGGCCACATTTAAATTTTCTAAACGTTAAGGCACAATCCCTTTTTACTTTATTTTAAAATCCTTAGTCACCAAAGTTTTAAAATTTTTACGATTGTTTAAATGTTTAGGATTTTAATTTTTTTTTATAGATTTTTTTATGTTTTAATGTGAATTGAAATGTTTTGAAATTTTATATTTTTTTAGATTTAATTTTAATAAAAAAAAGCTCAAAGTCAAACTAAAACAAAAAAAATAAAACCTAAATCAATATATATCTATATATATATATATATATATATATATATAGATATATCTATATATTTTTAATGAGAATAAGAATTAAAATCAAAATCATAAAGAAAAGAAATTTAAAAAAGGATGAAATAAAATAAAATCAAAGAGTGAAATAAAAGTATAAAATCAAAACAAAATCGATTTTTTTTATTTTAATTTCTAAAAAATATAAAACCAAACCAAATAAAAAAAGGACCTACGCTAAAATAACTGAGGGGAAATCGAAAGTCTAACCCTAATCTAGATATAAAACAGAAGTAAACTAAACAAATTGAAACTTAACGCATATATACAAAAAAAAATAGAGTGTTTTGTTGTTTGGTGTGTGTAGGTTCGAAGAAGGGTCAACGACAGCAGTGTGAAGGAGATGGGCAATGATGAGGGATGGCAGAATGTTGGTGGGGATGAGTGATGGGAGCAGGCAGAAGATAGAGAGGGACTGCGTGAGGATGCGGGGTATGAAGGTTTGATTGCAAGCATGGCAATGTGGAGAAACGTGGGATGAATGCGGGGTTTGAGTGGCTGCGTAAGGGCTGGCAGCACGGTGGTGAGGATGCACTGTACACAGGTTTATAGACAGTGTGAAGGCTGCGTGGATAGCAGTTCGGGAAGGACTGGCAGCGTGAAAGGGCAGCGATGAGATCGCACAGATGGAGGGTTCAATGGCGGCAGCTTGAAGACTTTGACGACAGTCTTGGGGTTCAACTTGTCTGCAGGTTTGCGGATCAAGGGGATAACTGAGGGCTGCGAGGGAGCTAAATGCAGGTTCAAGGGAGCCACGTGTGGGTTGGACGATTGATGGAGAATGGACAGGGTTGTGGTAGTGTGGAGGAAAGTAACACTGCGTGAGGTTTCTGTGGGATATCCGTATGTAGGTCTTGAAGGTGTTATGCAGTGTTTGGGAGCTGCGTGAGGGGTATGGCAGCGAGTAGGATAGGGACGAGAATGGAGTTGAGGGATACGTTGAAGAGGGAAGGAGAGGAGCCGGCGATGGATAGGGATGTGGGTGGCGTTTGAGCGAGTTTCGATTCTCCTTGCAGGTTGACCACGCGAAGGGCTGCAAGTCGACAACAAGATAGGTGCTGCGAGGGTTTGTTCCAGGTTGGAGTTGCGATGAGGGGTGAGGCTGATGGTAGCAATGGGGAAATGCTGCTCGAAGGTGCTGGAGCATGCAATCTATTTAGAGGTAGCAGATAGCAATAAAGGGCGATGGAAAGAGGTGAAACAACGAGGGAATTGCTGCGAATGGAGGAGCCGCAGATCTGGACAGAACCAAAAAATTTCAAAAGTTTACAGCAAAGTCAGAAACACCAAACAACAGATAAGATTTTTGAGAAGGTTTTTAAAAAAAAATCAAATTTGCACACTGAAACCCAAAAACCAGGGAACAAAACCCAAAAAGCTTTTTTAATTGAAATTTTGAATTTACCTGCTGCAAAATTCCCAGATCTTACAAAATTTTTCAGATTTGAAGCTCTTAAAACCCTTAGACTATAAAAATTAATTGAATAATCTCCCTACAGAATTATGCTGATGAGCTTCAAGGATCCAGATCTTACCCTCCAGGGCCTAGATCTGGATTCTGCACAGCTTTCAGCTTCAGATCTGCAACTTGTTCCTGAAAACAAACAGTGAGAACCCAAATATGCAAAAAATAAATGAAACCCCAGAAACCCTAAGTCAGAAAACTAAAATTAATTATGGATCTATGTACAAAAATGGCAGATCTATCAGATCTAGGGAGTGTGAGTCTGACTCCGCTCCTAGATCTGATGATCTGCGGCTCCCAACAACCAGATCTGACAATTTAGCACATAAAATTGAATTTTAGAGGAGGTACTAAGCTTGAAACCCTTTATGCATCACCCATAAAAATATCTTATGATAAGCCCGGGATCAAATTCAATCTGGGCTCTTCAGAAAACACGGATCGGGAGTTGGCTGGTTCAGCTGAGAACTTCCCCAAACGCCCGATGATCTGATAATTAAGGATTTTCCTGCAAAACTCAATTCAACCGTCAATCATAGAGCGAGAGAACAATAATAAAATTTAGATCTAATAGAGATACCTGCTATTATATTCAAAATTTAAATTACCATTCAAACGCCAGCGACTGAGCAAGATACCTGTACTCAGATCACTCTTCAGAAAGCTATATCAATGGCCAAAAAGAAATATATTTATGAAAATAATACATCTTACAACATTTCCATGAAGAGTAACACCAACAGAAATTTAACCCCAAAGTCTTTCTTTATTGCTCATAATAAAAAGATTACAAGAGAGAGCTTTTCACTTAGTACACGATCAAAAGATCGGATCACACTGACTGACCACTGACCCCCTATTTAAAGATAAATTTCCCAGCGGCTAGTTCGAGTGATCCTTGTCAAAGTGATCTCGACCGTTGATGAGGATCAAAATTTCTTTTAATCTTATCTGTTGAAATTTTAAATATTGAGGAAATTTCGAATCTTTCAATTAAATGCATTTTAATAAATTCAAAAATTAAAATTTTGCATTTATTTCCTCAAAACTTTGATTTTGACTTAACCCCAGGGACCTCAGACATAAAATTTAGCAAAATAATCAATTAAACTTAGTCCCTGGACCAGTTAAGATTTAATTTTTTAAAGGATCCACGAATTTTACCTCTGGAAAATTTAAATTTACCTAGGACCTAGGACCAATGAGGGGATAAATTGTTTTTCTAACCCTCAAGATATTTTACATCATGATTTTTTTACATTGTTTACATCTCAAGGGGGAAAAACCCATTTGAACAAGACCCTCACAGACTACCCATTTCTACGACACAAATATAATCTAGCAAATCAAGCAATTTATAATAAAATAACCTAACCAAATAGTTACGATTATTCCCAAATTACTATTACGTAGACTCGATCTAGCACAATAGGACTCCCCTAACATTCTAGTGACAAATTCCATTCCGGCTTTGGGGTAAGGCTGAAGGAAAACTTTGCTGACCATGGGTCGGTGAGACAAAAAACCTTCCGAAATGTAGATCGTTACCAGAAAATTAGGTTTACCTAGGCAATTACATACACGACACAAATCTGCTAAGATTATTTACAGTTTACACATGCAGAAAGGGTTTACAATATAAGATGATCCTCAGGCTGATGATGATAGTTGGATGGCAGGAACACATCGATTAGGCATTATCCCTTTTGCGAAAAAGGGGGTGTACTGCTATGGGTAGTTGACATGTAGTGGTAAACACCTTGTAATTGGATGCTCCTTCTAATTTGTTTTCTCCCTTCATTGAGTTAGACATTGTTCTTGAAGATGGTAGGCTTTATATGATCTTTTTCCTTGATGACCCTTGATTCAAACTTCTTCAAGAAGCCTATTCTCCTTTCAATAGATCTTTAGACTGCCTTTTTCCTTCTTTTTCACCATAACTCTGATACCATGTTAGAAAATTAGAAAGGAAGAAAGATTTTCTTTATATTGATAATTACTTGTGATATTCTTATGTTTTCTTATGTTCTTCTTTTACTTTAGTTCATCAAGCAATTACCAAAACAATAACACGAAGATCATAGATACCAAAACCCCTATCTTGGGGAAAACCCAGTAAACAACTCTTCCTTTAATAGTTTCATGAGATGATCCAAGATTCCTTGACCTAGACGCAGACTTCCTCCAATCACCAAATCAGCTCCTCCTTTCTTCTACAGATGATAACCTTCCAGCAACAACTTCAACCTAGCACTTCGATCTTGCAACAATAGACTTTAACCCAGCAAAAACTTCAACTTAGAAGCTTCGACGCAGTAGCAGCATCAGAAACTTCGACCTCTCTAGCAGAACTTCAACCCAACAGAACTTTCACTTGCAGTGGAACTTCGACCCAACAACACTTCGATCTTCCAGTAAATAG
Source organism: Pinus tabuliformis (assembly GCA_031772625.1). Lineage (NCBI taxonomy): Eukaryota > Viridiplantae > Streptophyta > Pinopsida > Pinales > Pinaceae > Pinus > Pinus tabuliformis. The sequence continues at coordinate 750,211,673 of CM062819.1, forward strand.
CCCAGTAAATCCACACGAGTGAGACAGAGACAAACCATAAAACTTTGACTTTCCTTCTTCAACAAATCTTCTCCTTCTTTTGCATTTTCACACTTTTTCTGCTTCCTCTTCTTGGATATCAAACTTGTGAGAGAGTGTGTCCCAAATGAATCAAATTGCTTGTATATATACCCTTTTCTGGAGGTTGAATTACCATCATGTAGACCGACTTGATCAGGTAAGGGCCGACTTGGTGTGGAGGTGACAAATGACTTATTTTACTCAATATTAATTATTTTTACATGATTCAAAAGCCTGAGAAGGGTCTCTTTAAATGGACAATGACTCTAATGACTCAAGACAAAGCCTAGAAGTCCTCAATGGGGACTTTGACCTAAAACATTATGACCCAAGCATGAAACCCATGCTTTAATAAGTCATAACAATAATAATAATTTTTTCTTTCTTTCTTTCTTTTGATAAATACATTTCATTATGAATCAAATACAATTATGAAGACCGAACCTAGTTACATTCTTCAACAGTTGAGGGAAGAAGCAGTGTACAAGTGTATAGTTTGGTAGGATACTATGGAGACATATCTCCAAAAATTTCTTAATTAATTTTTTCCCAAATCTCCAAAGTTCCATGTTGATTTTCCTTAGATTATTTGAGCTAACCAAATATGCCATGCGTGCCCCAAATCTGGCCCACACTACAATTTTTTCCATGTGCTCTAATTAATTGATTATGTGGTTTCCAACTCACTTCTCCACTTGCCTTTTAACTTGAATTTATTTTCCAAGTCATTTCCACCTCAATTGGCATATGAGTATTTTTATTTTCTCCACTTTATTATTTTTTGGGTTATTTATTTCTCATTTTCCCATTAAACTTAGGAAAAGGTGAGTTTTTGGGATCTATAGTGGTTTTTCACCCCTCAAAGTGTGTCTTAGTAGAAAGTAGAGGAGTAGAGGTGTAATTTCGAGCACACATGCCCCATACTACTTCTCTAGACACTACTTATTACATTTTACATACATAATTTATTAAAATTTTCGTCCTGCGGGAAATTTTAAAAAATTAAAAAACGACTCCTAGACGTAATCAAATTCTGCGAAATTTTACGAGTGATCTAGCATAGTAATATACAATAACTCTAGACACTAGGACTCACCCAAGACCTTGCCATCAAACCACACTTTGGCTTTGGGGTTATAACTAGGAGAAAAAACTCAATTAATTATATTAAGTGCTAAAAAGTACCAATAATTAACCAAGTAAAATAAACTCCCAAAGTGTAAATTCATTTGATGACAATGTCCCAAGCTACCTAGGCCTGTTACATGACTCTATTTCATCATGCTAGCATCACTTTACAACATCCCTATAGGGCTTGCAAAATTTGAGTATAATAGAGAAGAAGATGAGAAGAAGAAGAGAAAATCTTAAAACCTCTGTTGATATTTGAACTCTGTAGGTACGTTAATTTTCCGACATATCCTCAGGCATGGAGTCTTCAAGTATACTTCAATGGTCAACAAGGAGCTCAACCTTAATTTTTTAGAATTTTTGGAGGTGTTTTGAGAGCTCAAATCATAAATTACCTCCAACAGCAGTTGCAGAAATTTCCAGAGTGGAAGGCACAACTAGATTCAACCATTATAGAGGGGAATTTGCACACATTCTCACCTGGGTGTTGCACGCTTGTTGTAGCAAGCCCAGGTGCACTCATTCCACCTCATCTTGTACTAGATTGTCCTTTGAAATCTAATAAAATGACTCAACTCTCTTATTTATGCTCTATGGGTGTTAATTCTTTTTAAAATTTCATGTGTGGTTTCAGATTTGCATGCCTACTTCTTGTTGTAGCTAGTCCATGTTTTAGATATTCACTGTATTTTTCTCTAGTACAATATTACAAAAGTTGCTTATATAACTTTACATTCATCTTCTCCTTGACTGCTTTTTTCAAGGTTCTCCTTGCCATTTTGCATTCCTCATCAAACCAAGCATTTACAAGAAAACAATTTGATTCCGATTTCCTATTTTTTGCTCTATTTCACTTCTCAAGTGCACCTTGAATTATATTTGTGAACTCATGACTGTTGAGGCTTTGGGAACAAGCTTTCTCCATCTGAATTGATCTCTCTACCATTGCCTTGAAGATAGTACAATTTTCTTGTGTTAGAAGAATTTTGCTCCTTGATAGTTTTTGTCAAGAACATTGGGTTTTCCTCCTATGCTGTTTTTCTTCTACCCAAGATAGCTTTATATAAATTGGGTTATGGTCTAATTTTAAGTCCCAAATATCATCTCCAATCTTAACTTTGTCTATCTTTTCTATTAAGCTTTGTGAACAAATCACATAGTCAATGATACTTGCTCCTTGTATGTGCTGCAAGTGAAGTTCCCAGACCTTTTCCATCTATCTAGATCATTGCAAATAATTAAGTTGAAAGAACCACACAACATAAATAACTCCTCTCCAAAATGATTGCTAACTTTTGTCATCTTCTAAACATCTCAACCATTGGGGATTCTCCTCTCCAGTGAGCCAAATAGGACTGTGATCCTCTTTGCAACAAAGAATACTAGCTTGTTGATTTTCTGTTCTAGCATTGAAATCTGCCACTAAAAGAACTTCTCCATACTGAGAATACGTGGCAATATTTTCCTTTAAAGCTGCATACAGATCCTTGTTGTCTAGCCCCTTATTTTTTTAAGTTTTTGACACTTGAGGGGCAAAATAACATGCTACAATTCTTATGTGATTCTCATTCTCTGATATTTTGAACCATATACTATTTATTTGTATCTTTCACTAATTGAATGTGATGGCCTTCTTTTTCTTTCACTAAAACTAGTATTACCCAATACCTTTGCCATTTTTTGCTCCCTTGTTTCAAAATCCAAACTGCTAACTTCAAATAACCATCAAACTTAGGAGTTTTGCAACCATCATGTTCTTAAGTTTCGATATGACAAATTATGTCTCTACCTTCTGCAATAGGCCCTAACCCAGGGCCCCTCGTCCAAGGGTAACCTCTATAGTTCCAACAAACTAGGCTTAGGTAGATATGGGTAGGATTTGATTGCTACGAGGTTTGGCACATAAGACTCAAATTCGAGTCTTCACCCCTTTTCATCCATGTTGACCTTCTTGTTGTTGTTATAAAATTGACTTTTGAAAGGGAAAATTGATACATATCAAAGTTGAATTTGTAATATGTCTTTCCCAAGGAAACAAAGATAAAATCATGTGATGATTTTTAGGGTGCGGCCTTTGGACGGATGCTTAATGCTCCAATTCACGTACTTGATCCCTTGATTCTGGCATTGGTGATGGCCACTCAACTTGCTGATTGCTAATCATTGTGTCACGAATACTAGTTTTTGGCCCCACAAAAGGAACCCAGTATTGTTGAAAGAGGCTATGGTGTGACAGATTGGTGAGTGAATGACAGGCTGTGGATAGTGTAATTCTTAGAAACGACAACCGTGTTTATTCCCGGTGGAAACCAATCTGATGTAGTCGTCAATATCATGTTGATTGGTGCAATTCCTGGATACCCTGTGGGTGGCAATCCTTCGTTCCAAATGTTTAGACTCTAATTTCAACCTGACATAAGCCCTATGGTTTGTTGCAGAGCATGGGAAATTCTCCAGAAAATTTTCAATTAAAACATTCACATGTTCCCTTTTCAATAATTGGTTTCGAAGTAATGTCTTGGCAGGGTGAAGGATGCTATTTTTCCTCCTGCAAACAAAAATATTTGGAAAAGTGAAGCTCTGATATCACTGCAGTAAACACTCCCTGTTTACTAGGAAATGGACAGATATATGTAAATATGTAATAAAAATTTGAATAATCAATGGTTTATAATGATCCTCATAATATATAAATATATATTTGCTTGACATGAGATGAAAAAGTGTGACCTTGGTGTTTCACTATTATTATTGTTATTGTTATGTTTGTTCAACTCAATACTCAAACATATGCATATCCATTCTTGTTGGTTACCCAAATTTTCACCTTGGTTTGTGAGGTGTGCATCACCCATGGTGAGAAATCTATACACAATCCCTTCTATATTTACGTAGAAGTATATTTGTTCGCTAACTTTGTGAAAAATAACCCAATTGATTCAATCTCTTTTTATAAATATTTCATTTAACTTTGGTTGTAGCTTATTAGGATGGTGGAAATGGTTGTTTACTGATTTCCTATATTGTTTCTTTTACATGTTTGTTGAGTTTTGTGATATGATTTTGTTTCTAATTGAAATTTATTTTGAACATTTTTACCTAGCTTGAATTTTCTTCTCTTGAAAAAGAACTTTATTGATAATCTAATGTTTGTTACTGGCATCATATTTGTATCTACAATAATAATTGAAAGGAAAGAAATGATGTCACTATTTAGATATTTCTCTCTGTCTTCATGTAACATTGCACTGGATTTTCTTATATTTGATATGGTAGGATGCCATTGTACTAAAATATTAAGGAGATATATACATGATTACTAATTTAGTATGTGTTTTATGTATCTTAGACTGTATCAGTCTTTCCTAATGTAGCCTTTATTGTGTGTTATTTTGTAGTTGCTTTGACTACACAAATGCATTAGCGGTGAGTTATGATCTTACATTTTCCTGAAGCTTAAAGGAGTTGGTTATGTTTAACTGTTGCATTTAAAAAAAATTCTCAATGGAAATATAGATACGAAGAAAAAAAGGCATTAAAATTTCAATAGGCTTGGAAAATCATTCATTGTTTAATTGCATACTTTATTATAATTTTGCATCAATGTTCAACTAAACATGAAACTGAAATAGTACAATTCCTTTCATATCGTCTCTTTGAAATTGTTCAAGGCGTCAAGAGAATGGGTTGGCATGTTAGACTTAGTAATGACTAAAATTCAAACTCTGCAGCATAAGTTGGTTGAACTTGTAGGCACTTAATAAAACTCGATATTTAGCTTCGCTGTCATTTTTATTAAGAAACCTAGTGTAGTAGGTTTAGGTTTGCTTTCCCTGTCTTGATAATTACTTGTGAATGTTAAATCTCTTTTTATTACTTCTTATGTGTTCTTCAACAAGCAATTATACAAATGTTCAGTTTTTCAAAAAAAACAAAGAGAGAAGAGACAACAAAATTAGGCTCCAAGCCAGGGCAAAACCTCAGAAGGGGGAAAACCCAACAACAATTCTTCTCTTATAGAATCAGATCAAAATGAGATATTCAAGACTAGAACTGCCACCAAAAACTCCAAGTCCAGCCCTCCTGCAAGTCAACTCCAAAGTCAAAGTCAACATAGGTCAAACTGGTCAACTGTTTCTTTTGGGTAGCATCGGATGTGCTCTAGCTCCGAAATTTTGTGGAGGGTCTAGAACACATGAGGTCTCCAGAACCCAGAAATTGTTTGGAGAAATTCTACCCGGATAAGGAGTTATTAAAATAATTAATATTTTTAATGGGTTCCTATGTCTAAACTTAGGAAAATAAAAATATTAATGTGTATTAATAAGAATATGGGTGACAAACTTCTAAGTGACGAGGATCAAGTCTATTTTAATATTAGCCGTTGATTAGGGACTTAATTTCTGTTGTTGATTCATCAACGGGAAAAGTATAAGAGGAGGCTTGAGGGTCAGTTGGAGATATACCAAGAGATCAAAGAGTTAGATTTTTCTGGGCGTGGTTTGTTGAGAAAGTCGAGCTAAGTGATCTGAGTTGCAATGAGAGGGGAAGTTCGACAGAGGCACTTCAGTCCAAGGCCGAGGATACATAGCAGAGAGGCAGAGTAGTAGCAGGAGAGACAACGCAACTCCGGAGAGGGTGACACAAAAGCTAGAGGGGCTGACGCAGTTCCTTAAAGGCAGCGTTGGGGTTTTTTGTGGGGCAGAGAAGCAGTACAGCATATCGACTTCTGAGCAAGGGAGGCTCACTGGGAGGGTGATGCAACTCCTAGAGGAGGTGACGCAGTTCCAACACAGAGCTTAGAGCAGCAATCGTTGCCCAACACTGGAAACAACAATGTTCATCTGTGGGGTTTGATGATCCAGTTGGTGGAATTGTCAAAATATATGTCTCCAGATAGAGGTACTTCTGCCAGGTTTATTCTCTATTGGGTGAGCCGAATTTGGCACCCTAATTGTATTCATAAATCTGCTTAATAATACAAACCCTCTATATGCTGCACTGGTTTTCCCGAATTGGGTTTTTCCGGGGACGATTGTCCAAAAATAATGATGTCCCTTGTGTGATTGTCTCAGTTTATTTCAGTTCATGATCTGCATTTGTCGCTGTTTAACTATTTAAATAACTTGTTGAATGTAAAGAACAAGTATGAGATGATAAACTGGTGATTGCAGTAGGATTTCTGATGTGTAGATTTAGAAATTATCACATGGTATCAGAGCATTGCAGATCATAGGAGACTGAAGACACCAGCTGAGAGATCCAGAGAATTTGTTGCAGAGAAGCAGTTGTCCCAAGTGACAGTGTTGTTTCAGAGGCAGAGGAGCAGCCGCAGGAGTGACGTAGAGGCTCGTGCAGTGCCTGCATCAACATTTCGAGCCTGTAGAGGGTGACGCAGAGCTAGAGAGGAGCCCACGTAGTGACTGCGTCAGCTCTCTGGGCCAGCACAGAGCCTGAAAGGGTCGAATCAACCAGGTGTCGGGGCCGGAGGAGCAGAGAAAATTTAATTTGAAGAGCTGGAGGGACCAATGTTGCACGAAGCGGGAGCGTTTTTTGGAAGCGGGGACGCCGAAGCGTCATTTTCCAAAAATCTAGGAAGCGAAGCGTCCGCGGAAGCGTCTGCTATATATATATATATATTTTATATTTTTTTGCATTTATACTCAAAACAAACATCCCAAATACCAAATTAATTGTAGAAGACATGAAAACATGCATATTTTTGCATAAATCAAGATAGATATAACATCCATTGTACATTAATGATCTAGAATCTAGATTCTTTTCCTCTTGTCTAGCCTTTGCCTCTACCTCGATTGTCTAGGGATATTAGTCAACATTGCCCAATTTTGATCAAACTACCTAATTCAAGACTTAAAATATGGTAGAAAAAGCTTAACATGTTTGATCGATGATTTTGACTTGATTGAAAGGTAATTTTTTGCTAAGGGCGTGCCGCGTGACAAAGGAGTTCAACAATTAACACCACCAACACCAGGGTACATATAGGGCTTCGTGCTCTTGATTAAATGCTAATCGCATACCTTCATACTTGATATAATCTAATGAAATGCCACAATCCCATTGATCCTGAATACCTGAAAACTGTTAAGTCTGCTGAATTTTGAATAGGATATGAAATTCTATTTTCTCCATATGAAGTCCAATGAGGCTGGAACCACTCTCAAACATTCTGAGTCATTTCATGGTAATGTTAAAAATTTAAGTAAAAGGATGAAAATGAAAAATAAAGGAGAATGTCACTTTTACTTTAAGAATTTAACATTACCATGAGGGAGCATCTGCTATATTTATATTTCTTTTTGCTTTCATTTGTCACCCTAACCCAAGGTGGACCCACCCCCAACAAGCAAACTCACCTAAAATTTTAAAAAAAATTGAAAAAAAAACGATTTTCTAAATGCTTTTCCGGAAGCTTTTCTGGAAGCGTACGGAAGTGTCTGGGAAGCGTCTGGGAAGCGCCGTACGAAGCGCGCTTCGGCGCTTCGGAAGCGCCAGCGCTTCCAAATTTCCAGGAAGCGGCTAAAAAATCTGGAAGCGCGCTTCCGAATTTCGGAAGCGCGCTTCCAGCCAAGCTTCCTAGGCGCTTCCGTACGGGACGCGCTTCGGGGCTTGGAACCGGGGGGGGCGCTTCGTGCAACACTGGGAGGGACGTTGATTCTGTTGGTGTAGAACAGTGTCTATGGAGACAAAGCTGAGGAAGAGGGAGTCACTGCCTTGACAGATTTCTAGCCAAAGAAATCTAGATCTAGGTTGCAACAACAAAGGAGGATTGGAGAGGAAGTGATTCAACAGTTGGTAGGAGGATTTATGTGAAGGAAATCAGGACTCAGAGGGAGTCTAGAGGAGCTTGTTCCTTAGAGGATTTCTAGCGCCAAAGAAATTCAGATCCAAGTCTTGCTAGATTGACAACAGGAGAGGGAGAAGAGAACCAATCCTATTTTTTAGCAGAGATGGTAATGAATGGATTGAGGGATCATGACAGATTTGATGGAGCATCCAATTTTGTCATCTGGAAAGCCAGGATCTTGGCAATCTTAGACAAACATCGCATCAAGGATTATGCCTTGAAAGTAGTTGTTGAGTTGGTTGACGTTGATCTATTGAAGAAGTACGAGGAGGCCCAAGCTAAGGCCAATTGCATGATCCTAGACGGGGTCAAAGATCATATAGTACCAAACATTTCTGAGAAGAACACAGCAAGGGAGATGTGGGAGATGCTGACCACCTTGTATCAGGGATCTTCTGTCCAACAAAAGATGTTATTAGAAAATCAGGTGAGACAGTACCAGATGAAAAAGGGAGAAGAGATCGATCCCTTCCTTCGCAGGTTGCAAGGGATTCACGACCAGTTGACTTTCGTGGGGTCTACACCATATCCTGAGTTCATGGTCAAGACTGCGCTAAATCTAGTCACCGAGGATTGGGAGACTTTCGTCCAAAGTATCTTGGGCAGAGGGACTCTCCCAAGTTGGGAGGAAATGCGGGCAACTCTTCGACAAGAAGAGCTTAGGAGGATGACCAAGACAGGGAGTAGCGGCAAGGCAGCCTGGGTCAAGGAGGAGGAGGAGGATGCAACTCTCGCATCATTGGGACAACAAGGGCAGCAGAAGAGAAATAAGGACATAACCAAGGTCAAATGCTTCAGCTATGGGATACTAGGACATTATGCCACTCATTGTCCCCACTAAAAGGGCAAGGGAGAGGCTTTTGACTCAAAGGCTGCTCCAGCGAAAGTTGACAAGGAAGGTGAGGATGACGATTGTGCCATGAGTGCTCATGCACTTCTGGAGAAGAGGTGGGGCAACATCAAGTTGTCGTCTAGAGGACTACACGAGGGGCAAGATCCTTGAGGTGCCCAAACTCTTGGATCACATATGGTTACAGGAGCCACTAACAATAGTAGCAAAATGACGGGTGTCGGTTGGAGCGAGGTGCGATGGAGCAACAGTGATAGAGTTAGAGTGCCAAAGTCTGAGGCAGTGCAGTGGATGTTGTAGTAGTGTCAGAGGCACAGAGCAGTTTGCAACAACGTAGTGGCAGTAGAGGGTCAGCACAGATTAGCAGCAGAGGTAGCTTCAGCATCATGAGGCATCCATACTGACCAACATGTTAGTGTTTGGGTGAGTTTTTAGTTGCTTACTTCTTAGCAACTGAGTTGCAATGTAGTAGTTAGCAGTGGCAGGGCTATGTATAGCATGAAGGAGCATTTTGAGAGGGAGTTGTAGTACAGATGCAGCAGTGGCAGTGGTAGAGTCATGGACAACATTACAGGAAGCAGTGATGCAGTGGATGAAGGGCAGAAGGCCAAGCATCAATAACACATAGAACCGATGCAGTGGATCAGCGTAGTACTTCTATTGAGAAGTATTGCTAAAGCACATTTCTCGCTAAGAGGGAGTGTTGCTTTTGGGTAACATCGGATGTGCTCTCGCTCCAAAATTTTGTGGAGGGGCTAGAATACATGAGATCTCCAGAACTCATAAATTGTTTGGAGAAATTCCACCCGGATGAGGAGTTATTAAAATAATTAATATTTTTAATGGGTTCCTATGTCTATACTTAGGAAAATAAAGATAGTAATGTGTATTAATAAGAATATGGGTGAGAAACTTCTAGGTGACGAAGATCAAGTCTGTTTTAATCTTAGCCATTGATTAAGGATTTAATGTCGGCCGTTGATTCATCAACAGGAAAAGTATAAGAGGAGGCTTGAGGATTAGTTGGAGATATACCAAGAGATCAAAGAGTTCAATTTTTCTGGGGTGTCGTTTGCTGAGAAAGTCGAGCTAAGTGATCTAAGTTGCAGTGAGAGGGGCAGTTCATTGCAAGGCCAAGGATACATAGCAGAGAGGTAGAGCAACAGTAGAGCAACAGTAGGAGAGACAACGCAACTCCAGAGAGGGTGACGTAGAAGCTATACGGGCTGACGCAGTTCCTTAGAGGCAGTGCTGGGGTTTTCTATGGGGCAGAGAGAGCAGCAGTTTAGGATATTGACTTCTGAGCAAGGGAGACTAACTGGTAGGGTGATGCAGCTCCTAGAGGAGGTGACGTAGTTCCAGCACAAAGCCTGGAGCAGCCATCGTTGCATAGCACTGGGAACAACAATTGTCATCTGTGGGGTTTGATGATCTAATTGTTGGAATTGTCAAAATATCTGTCTCCGGATAGAGGTACTTTTGCCAGCTGTATTCTTTGTTGGGTGAGCTGATTTGGGACCCTAGTTGTATTCAGAAATCTCTTAATAATACAAACCCTCTATATGTTGCATGGATTTTACCGAATTAGGTTTTTTCGGGGACGATTGTCCAAAAATAATGGTGTCCCTTGTGTGATTGTCTCAGTTTATTTCAGTTCATGATCTGTATATAGGTGTAGTCTGCAATAGTGTTTTCATCATTGTTTAACTATTTAAATAATTTGTTGAATGTAAAGAACAAGTAGGAGATGATAAACCAGTGATTGCAGTAGGATTTTTGATGTGTAGATTTAGAAATTATCACATCAACTTCCTGAAATTTTGGCCCCTGAAATTGTGGCCCGAAATTTCGGGCCTGCAGTAGCACAGAAAAATTCAGCCTTTTCACAAAATTCATTTTCACATGTGCGAGATTCTTCTTGACATTTCTCCTTTAATTCAGTATATGTTTGTTTTTTGTTAGGTGCAGAATGTTGATTTTGGGTAGCATTGGATGTTCTCTAGCAATGAAAATTGGTGGAGAGGCTAAAGCACATGAGATCTCGAAGACCCAAAAATGGTTTGGAGAAATTCCACCTGGTTAGAGAGATATTAAAATAATTAATATTTCTAATGGAGTTCCTAAGTCTAAACTTATGAAAATTAAAATATTAATGGGTATTAATATAAAACTGGGTGAGAATGTTCTAAAGGACATGGATCAAGCCAAATCTAATCTTAGTTGTTGATTAGAGACTTAATCTCAGCCGTTGAAGACTCAGCACGAAAAGTATAAGAGGAGGCTTGAGGGTCAGTTGGAGATACACCAAGATTGATTAGTCAATTCGATTTCTAGAGCGGGATTTGCTGAGAGAAATCGAACCAGTGATTAGAGTTGCAGCGAAGGGCAGTGAGTGCATAGCAGAGAGGCAGAGATAGTGCCGAAGGATCAGTGCTGAGGCAGAGGAGGCTACGCAGAGCCAGCAGGAGCCATGCAGAGGGCCAAAGGGATTGCGCAGAGGCTACCAACGCCTGCGTGAGTGACGCAGAGTGCTAGAGAGCCAGCGCAGAGCATCAGAAGGCTGATGCAGAGGCCAAAAGCGCAGACGCAGTACCTCAGAGAGGCGTTTGGAGAGGTTTCGTGGAGCAGACTTGCTGAATATCTGCTTCCGAAGAGAGGTATTATTGCCAAGATAGATATCTATGTTGGGTGAGCCAGTTTGGCACCCTAGTTGTACTCAAGAAAGTTGTTTAATAATAAAGCCTTCAGAACTGTTGCACCGGTTTTCCCAAGTTGGGTTTTTTCGTGGATGATTGTCAGTTAATGATCTGTAGATAGTTGAGACTGCATTTGTGTTTATTTTCAGTATTTATATGGTTAAATAACTTGTTAAGAAATAAACAAGTAGGTGAAATAAACCAGATAGTGCAGAAGGAATTTTTAACAGGTTAGACTTATCAACATGGTATCAAAGAATTACAGATCACAGGAGAGCTGAAGGCATAAGCTAAATAAGAAAATTTGTAGCAGTAACAACTGTCCCAAGAGACAAAAGTTATTCCTAAGCAGAAAGCAACAGAGAAGGAGTGATGCAGAGAGCCTGCGTCATCATTTCGAGCCAAAGAGAGGGCCAGCGCAGAGGCAGAGAGAGGCAGACGAGGCTCATGAAGAGCCACGTCATCCTACTCAGTCAGGTAGGCTTGACGCAGTTAGCTAGAGGAGCGATTCAGCCTTGCTGGGAATGCGCAAAGCTAAGAAGCTTAGTTTCTTCAGCTGCTAGGGCCTAGGGAGCTGTGGGCAGATTGTGGATTGAGAAGCTTCTGTCGAAGTAGAAGAGTACCTAACGGGACAAAACCAAGGTAGAGGGAGCCGCTGCCCTGAGGGATTTCTAGCCAAGAAATCCAGATCCAAATTTTGCAGTTGCAAAGATGTAATATTCCTAATTAGCCATGGCTAATTGGAATATTCGATTTTGCCCAATTTTTGCCTTCTATAGTTATTTATAAATAAAAAAAGTGAGGACAGGGGACATAACTGACTTTAAGAATAAAAAGTCACTTCCTAGTAGCACAACGTTGTGACTTAAGGAGGAGCCAAGGGGGCTAAAGGGAGACGCAGAAATGGGGTCCACGCAAACACATGGAGGGACTGTGCAGGAGGGAAGAACACATGGCAAGAGGGGAATCACGCAAGAGGAGGTGAGCCTAGGGATTGTGAGAGGCAGAGACTATAAAATAGAGAGGAGCCCCCTCATTTTGGGTCATTCAGTTATGTACATTTGGAGCTAGTCGTTTTGACTTTTGAGCACGCTGGCTGTTTAGCTGGTCTGCAGCACTGTTTAGTGCATTGAGTGTCTCCGTTCGGAGATCTCACCCTTAGCCCCGGGGGACTTCGAGTGCCTGCTCGGGCAAGGTATTTCCATCGGTATTTCAGCAGCAGTTTTATCAACATTTCAGTAGCAGTTTCATCAACATTTTGGAGTATTGCACAGCACTTGGAGAGGGGCGCAGTTCTTCTAGGTTGTAGTGCTGGATTGGGGTTTTGCAGGTGGAGCTATGCGGGAGATTGAGCAGAGGTCCAACTCTTGTCTCATTGGAGGATTTTTGGCAGGGTTTCAGGCAGAGTTTAGAGGGGTTTTCTTTAGTGGCAGTGCAGGGCATTGAGGAACTGCGCAGAACCCCAAGAGGGTGTTTTTCGGGGGTCGTCCATTCCAAGAAAGCTTTCTGGGTTTCTTGAGTAGAGCTCGAATCCAGAGTTTCATTTTTTTCCGAGGAGGGGAGCAGCCCCAAATCATCATTTGTTTCCTAGCAGCAGCATCCACGCAGAGAGGCCATTCTTGTCATTTTGAGAGTATTTCTTCACTTGCCTTGTGCAAGTCGAGGTGCCATCTGTCTAATCACCTCTTGTACTCATTATATTGCTCAGTATAATAAAATGGCTTAGCATTTCTCGCTGCATTTCTTGTGTATCTGCTTATATTTCTGGTTTACATTATTATATGCTGTTCCACTATTATTTTATCACTTCTGGGTTATTATATCATTTGCATATATTTGGTTGGAGTTTTTGTTGGGGTTTGAGGAATATTCTGGGTTAGGAATATTACAGTGGTATCAGAGCATAGATCTGGCTCAGCCTGTGGAGCTAGCAATCTATGACACCAGGGGAAAAACCCTACATCTGTTACAGAGGTAGGAAATACATAGACAGTGAGCGTAGGTTGGAGAATACCTACGGAGAGGGAGACTGTGTTCCGGTGGTGGACGCAGAATAGGAGGAGCCTGTGGTGGACGCAGAGCAAAAGGATCAGATGGTAGACGAAGACGAGAAGAGATTTGCAAATATGCTCCTCAAATCAGTGCAGGATCTGTCGAGACAGATTGAGGTGATGGGGCAGAGATTCACGGCAGTAGAGGCTAGACAGCGTGAGAGCCCACGGGTTTTCCAGGTTGGTGAGGGATCAGGTGCATCCCACCATTTGCCAGAGCAGCGTGATATTGCGCAGCAGGTGGCCTTACATGCCCCTACACGCTCTACCATGCCCACTTTCTTAGGAGTCGACACAGGGGCCGTAGCCCAGCAAGAGGCAGAGCCCGGACATATGGGCGATTATTTTGTAGAGTACCAGGCCTATGGGCAGGAGTTCAGGGAAGCCCTCTCATTCAGAGATTTTGTTTAGCTCCAGCAGGATAGTAGACCCCGCGACCATCACAGAGGGTACTGACATTACCATGGTGGTGACACCCACCTTGCAGCGAGTAGATTCCACTTGCCTACGTTTGATGGTTCTTCAAACAGTTCGACAAAGTCTTGGGTGGAGAAGTTGGACATTTATTTCTAGCTTAACCAGATGTCGGAGGCAGAGGCCATCAAGGTGGCAACATTGCATTTGGATGGCGAGGCCCAGGATTGGTGGTTTCATGGGATGGTTACACTGGGGCACTCCACAGTGACGACATATGCCGAGTTTACCAGGAGACTGATGGAGTGATTTGATCGGAGGGATCCAGAGCAGCATTTTGTGGAGCTGACAAGGCTCAAACAGACAGGGAGCCCAGAGACCTACATTGCAGATTTCTTGAGGGTCTCCGTGATGGTGCCAGACCTATCCACGACACGGAGGGTCTATATGTATGTTGAGGGGTTAGCAGAGCCAGTTCGGGGTTTAGTCAGATCCACTAAACTGGCCACACTCTAGGACGCTATCAGCAGGACCCGGGGCTTACATGATGTCTTACCCAAGACCCGGACACCTTACCCCCAGAGACAAACTTTTTAGTCTAAGGGGAAGGATGTGAGGATTCCTCCTCCAAAGGGGAATCCAGGACGAGTACAGCTTGATGACGATGCCAGGAGGGAGCTGAAGAAGAAGCGGTTGTGCTTCACATGTCAGGAGCCGTGGGCACCGGGACATAGATGTGTTGCTGGCAAAGCACATTTTATTGAGGTCTTCTCCGAGAGCAGTGGAGAAGAGGATGACGAGGATGATGTGGAGGCAAGAGATAGCCATGCCATACAGGGACCTTTTCCACCTCCACCGCCAGCAGCAGGTGGTGCATCTTTTGCACCTACCGGAGGGGCCCTTGCAGCATTGCAAGGAGTTCCCAAGTATCTGACGCTACGCGTACGGGGGACAGTACGTGGCCAGCGAGTATCAGTTTTGGTGGACAGTGGGGCGACCCACAACTTCATCGATGCCTAGATGGTTGAGCGGAGAGGTATTCAGACAGAGAGCTTCGATGAGTTTTTAGTATTGGTTCCAGGAGATCAGACCATGACGTGTGCTCGCTATGTTCCAGAGCTTTCGGTGACGATGGGCACCTACACATTGACTGACCACTTTTTCGTGGTTGATATTCCGGAAACCAACATGATATTGGGTGTTTAGTGGCTTATTACTTTAGGGAAGGTCACGACAGATTGGAAGACCCTAGAGATGGAGTGGGATGATGAGAAGGCAAGGAGGCATGAGAAGATACGGGGACAACACACATATCTGCCTCAGACTGTTTTGGGTCATCGGATGGAGGCAGTCTTCCGGAAGGGAGACATAGAGTGGTCAGTGGAGCTGTGGGCATCAGAGGCAGGGACTACGGACAGACGGTACATCCAGAGATACAGTCCATCCTTGATCAGTATGCCATAGTTTTTGGGGAGATTCCACCAGGACAGCGACCGGATTGGAGGTTTGAGCACACCATCGAGCTTGAGCAGGGCATACAGGCCCTGATCACCACCCCCTGTAGGCACCCCAAGGCCTATCGGGATGAGATTGAGTGGGCTATCCAGGAGTTGCTGGCTCTTGGGCACATTTGACCGAGCACGAGTCCTTTTGCTTCTTCTGTAGTGTTGGTGAAGAAGAAGGATGGTACATTGAGGATGTGCATTGACTATAGGGCCCTGAACAAGAAGACCCTGAAGAACAGGTACCCCATACCTAGGATCGATGAGTTGATGGACGAGTTGAGGGGAGCACAATTCTTCTCAAAGATTGATTTGAGATCTGGGTACCATCAGATTCGTGTGAGGGAGCAGGACATTCCCAAGACCGCCTTCAGGTGTCACTATGGGCACTTTGAGTTCTTAGTGATGCCTTTTGGGCTAACCAACGCCCCTGCTACATTTTAGTCCTGCATGAATCACATCTTCTGTAGTCACTTGAGGAAGTTTGTGTTGGTATTCTTCGATGACATTCTCATTTACAGCAGGACTTGGGAGGAGCATCTCCAACACATTGAGACGGTATTGCGTATCTTACAGGAGCAACAGTTCTATGCCAAACTCTCCAAGTGTGAGTTTGGGTTGACGGAGATGTTGTATCTGGGACACATCATAGGAGTGGACGGAGTGAGAGTCCATGGGGAGAAGATCAGGGCCATCAGAGAATGGTCGGAGCCGAGAAATGTGACAGAACTTCGAGGATTCATTGGCATTTGTACTTACTACCGGAAGTTCGTCAAAGGTTTCTCACAGCTTGCTGCACCCCTGACAGATTTGACGAGGAAGGGGGCTTTCAGTTGGTCAGATACAACGCAGCGAGCCTTTGACAGGCTCAAGGAGGTTATGAGCAGCTGCCCAGTGCTTGCGTTGCCAGATTTTACGCAGCCATTTGTTTTGGAGTGTGATGCGTCGGGAGAGGGGATTGGCGCAGTGTTGATGCAGGGAGGTCACCCTATATCCTTTGAGAGTTGGAAGCTCCTTCCGCACGAGAGGTTGTACTCTATATACGACAAGGAGATGCTGGCCATAATGCATGCATTGGCTAAGTACCGGCAGTATCTGGTGGGTAACAGGTTCAGGGTCAGGACTGATCACAACAGCCTCAAGTTCTTTTTGGAGCAGAAGCAGCTACAGGAGAGGCAGCAGAAGTGGATCAGCAAGATCCAAGCATATGACTTTGACATTGAGTATGTCAAGGGTAAGAACAACGTGGTAGCAGATGGCCTTTCACGTAGACTAGCCACGTTGTCTCTTATGAGCTTGGATACAGACTGGAGGGCTCGACTCTTAGTAGAGTACTCCAAGTACAGGTTTGCATGTGAGGTTCTGGATGGGCAGGGGGCAGATGACAGGTCCAAGGTGGTCGATGAGATCATCTATTATAGGGACCGGATCTTCTTGACTGAGGGGTCTCAGCTCAAGAAGAAGATACTCCAGGCATCACATGATTCACCATTGGTAGGACATCAGGGGTTTACCAAAACCTACAGGGCCATTAGGGAGAGGTTCTCATGGAAGGGCCTCAATGAGGACGTACTTCGGCACATCCGGGAGTGCGATGTTTGCCAGAGGAACAAGGGAGAGATGAGCCATCCTGCGGGATTATTGCAGCCTCTTCCCATTCTGGGGGGAAATGGGAGAGTATTTCGATGGACTTCATCACAGGGTTGCCCATGGTACAGGGCAAGGATTGCCTCTCACACTGCTGCAACTCCCGCTGCACTGCTACGGACCTCTGCACTCTAGCACTGCCTCGTTGCTCCATCCGCATCTTGTTCCCCCTGACATCTGTCATCCTGCTACCGTCAAGAGGGGCTCCCGGATGTAGAGGGAGCTGCTGTACAGATGTAGCAGTAGTAGTGGCAGAGCCATGGGCAGCAGTAGAGGAGGCAACAGTGCAGAGGATGTTGGGCAGCAGGCCAAGCATCAGCACAGGTACCTGTGTCGGATAATCAGGGTGATGTTCAGTGGTGGAGTATTACTAGAGCACATTCCTCACTAAGAGGCGGTGTTGATTTGTGGTAGTATCGGATGTGCTTTAGCCATGAAAATTGGAGGAGAGACTAAAGCACATCAGATCTCCAAGACCTAGAAATGGTTTGGGGAAATTCCACTCAGTTAGAGAGATATTAAAATAATTAATATTTTTAATGGAGTTCTTAAGTCTAAACTTAAGAAAATTAAAATGTTAATGGGTATTAATATAAAACTAGGTGAGAATGTTCTAAATGACATGGATCAAGCCAAATCTAATCTTAGCCATTGATTAGAGACTTAATTTCGACCGTTGAAGACTCAACAAGAAAAGTATAAGAGGATTGAGATTCTATTGGAGATACACCAAGATTGATTAGTTAGTTCGATTTTTGGAGTGGGGTTTGTTGAGAGAAATCGAACCAGTGATTAGAGTTGCAGTGAGGGGCAGTGAATGCATAATAGAGACGCAAAGATAGTGTCGAAGGATCAGCGCTGAGGCAGAGGAGGCTACGCGAGCCAGGAGGAACCACGCAGAGGGCCAGAGGGATTGCGTAGAGGCTACTAGGGCCTGCGTTAGTGACGCAGAGGACCAGAGAGCCAGTGCAGAGCATGAGAAGGCTGACGCAGAGGCCAAGAGCGCAGACGCAGTACCTTAGAGAGGCATTTGGAGAGGTTTCGTGGAGCAGACTTGCTTGTTGCTAATTTCTAAGTCTAACCCGTTAGAAACCCTTCATGTACTTTCTGATTTATTCCTACCTACTTGTTTTGTTAATTAACAAGTTATTTACCATGTAAATACTGGAAATAAATACAAGTACATGCTCAACACATTATAGATCATCAACTGAAGGAAACAAAACAAGCACACAAGTGACACTGTTGTTTTTGGACCAATGTACCCGGAAAAACCCAATGCGGGAAAACCGATGCAACTATCTGAGGGTTTCATTATTATGCAATTTCTGAATACAATCTGGGTGCCAAAATCGGCTCACCCAATAGAGAATAATCTCGGCAATAGTACCTCTCCTTTGGAGACAGATGCTCTGGCTGAAACTCCGAATAAACACTCCAACAGCTCCTCAGCTCCAATATGCCCCACGAAAAACCCCAGCATCAACCTCTAGGGGCTGCATCAGCCTCTTCTGCCCTCTACGTTAGCTTTCCTGGCAGTTCCGGCTTCTGCCCTCTGCGTCAGGTTTCCCGGCAGTTACGGTTGTTCCCAGCAATTCCAGCTTCTGCCCTTTGCGTCAGCATTCCTGGTAGTGCCCAGCAGTTCTGACTGTTCCCGACAGTTCCAGCTTCTAGTTGCTACGTCAACTTTCCCGGCTGTTTCGGCAGTTCCCGACAGTTCCGGCTTCTGCCCTCTGCGTTAGCTTTCGCGACTGTTCTAGCAATTTCTACTGTTCTTAGCAGTTCCGACTTCTGCCCTCTGCGTCAGCTTTCCTGGCTGTTCCGGCAGTTTCTGACAATTCCGGTTGTTCCCGGCAGTGCCGACTTTTGCCCTTTGCGTCATCTTTCTCGGTAGTTCCGGCTGTTCCCAGCAGTTCCAGCTTCTGCCCTCTACATCAGCTTTCTCGGCTGTTGCGCTGATCCTCCTGGCACTATCTCTGCCTCTCTGCTTTGGTATTCACTGCCCCTCACCTGCAACTTTGATCACTCTCTCGACTTCCTCAGCAAACCCTGCCCCAAAAAGTTGAAATCTTGATCAACTCAGTGTGTTCTCGAAGTGACGCTCAAACCTCCTCTTATACTTTTCTCGTTGACAAATCAACGACCGAGATTAAGTCCCTAATCAACGGCTAAGATTAGATTTGGCTTGATCCATGACTTTTGGACCATTCTAACACAATTTTATATTAATTCACATTAATATTTTATTTTCCCTAGGTTTAGACTTAAAGACTCCATTAAAAATATTAATTATTTTAATATCTCCCAAACTGTTTAGAATCTGCCCAAACCCTTTCTGAGTATTGGAGATCTCATGTGCCTTAGCCTCTCCACCAAATTTCGTGGCTAGAGCACATCTGATGCTACCCCAAATCAACACTCCCTCTTAGTGAGGACTGTGCTCTAGCAATACTCCTCACTGAGTATTACTTTGATCATTCAGCATCGACCTCTGATGCTAGGCCTGGTGCCCATCATCTGCACTGTTGTATCTCGTACTGCCACCCATGGCTCTGCCATTGCCACTGCTGCATCTGTATGACAACTCCCTTTACATCCGTGTTGTTGCCCATGGCTTTGCTACTGCCATTGCTACGTTTGCACTGCATCCCCTCTCATCATGCTGCATCGTGCTGCCCATAGCACCACCACTGCTAACTGCTGCATTGCAACTTAGTTACTTACTGAGAAGTAAGTAACTGATCTCCCAACTCTGACATCTCTCTCAGGCTAGAGACACTCCCGATGTTGAAGCTCCCTTTGTCACTGACAAGTGCTCCCTCTCTGACCTCTGCGATGCTGTAACAACTCCCTGCATCTCGCACCGTTGCACACCTCTCTGTGCCATTCTACACTAGTGCAACACTCCTGTGCCTCTCGCACTGTTGCAGCCTGCTAGCCTTGCGCTATCTTGGGAATCCTTCACTGTCACTCCCTCTACTGCTCCATCCTCATTCGTCTCTACCAACATTTGCCAATACTGCTACTCCTCATCGGGACTCCTGTAGCAAAGTATAATCCAAGAGGTTGGGTACCTCGAGGATCATGCCCCTCGTCATCTGTAGTTCGCCTGACTACAGCTCGATGTCTCCCCACTTCTTCTCTAGTGGCACATGAGTACTCGTGGCACAATTGTCATCCCTCAAGGAGAAGGCCTTAATTCGATGTTTACCTAGAATGGACAGTATCCTGGCCTTCCAGACCACAAAGTTGGATGCTCCGTCCAGCCTATCATGATCCCTCATCCCATTCATGGCCATCTCTCTACTCTTCTCTGTCGACTCCTCCGAGTCTCTCTACTTCCCGCCTGGAAGTTCTTGGTTCGACTCCTGCTGAGTCTCTCTACTTCCCATCTGGAAGTTCTCTATTCAACTCCTCCGAGTCTCTCTACTTCCCATTTGGAAGTTTTCTTCTGGACTCCCTCTGAGTCACGATTTCCCTCCTAGAAATCCTTCTGCCAACCGTCAAGTTGCCCCTCTTCAATCATTTGTGCAACTGCACCACTGATCTGGATTCCTTGGCTAGAAATTTGCCTCGGTAGCAACTCCCTCCCCTTGGTCCTGCCTTGTTAGGTTCTGTTCTGACTACAGTACCCCACCAGTTTCACTCTGCAACTTACCCATAGCCTCCTATACCCCAACAACTGAAGGATTGAGCCACTTGGCTCTGCGCAACCCCAGCACCAACAAATCAGCTCCCCCATCCAACTGCGTCAGCCTTCCTGGCCTCTGCATGACCTTGATTCTGCCTCCCTTAGCCTCTGTGTTATCTTTCTCTGGCATAGAATGATGACACAATCCCTCTGCGTCACTCCTTCCTCTGTTGCCTTCTGTAAGGATCAGCTCTTTCACTCGAGATAGTTGATTTCTGCTACTGCTGCTCTACTCGGCTGATGTCCTCAGTTCTCCTGTGATCTGCAACCACGCTCTGATACCATGTTGCTAATTTCTAAGTCTAATTCGTTAGAAACCCTTCATGTACTTTCTGATTTATTCCTACCTACTTATTTTGTTAATTAACAAGTTATTTACCATGTAAATACTGGAAATAAATACATGTACATGCTCAACACATTACAAATCATCAATCGAAGGAAACAAAACAAGCACACAAGTGACACTGTTGTTTTTGGACCAATGTCCTCGGAAAAAGCCAATGCGGGAAAATCGGTGCAGCTATCTGAGGGTTTTTTATTATGTAGTTTATGAATACAATCTAGGTGCCAAAACCGGCTCACCCAATAGAGAATAATCTCGGCAGTAGTACCTCTCCTTTGGAGACAGATGCTTCAGTTGAAACCCTGGATAAACACTCTGGTAGCTCCTCAGCTCCAATTTGCCCCACGAAAAACCCCAGCGTCAGCCTCTTCTGTCTTCTGCGTTAGCTTTTGCGGCAGTTCCGGCTGTTCCCAGCAGTTCTGGCTTCTGCCCTCTGCATCAGCTTTCTCGGCTGTTCCGGCAGTTCCCGATAGTTGCTGCTGTTTCGGCAGTTCTAGCTTCTGCCCTTTGTGTCATCTTTCCCAGTTGTTCTTGCAGTTCCATTTGTTCCGGCTTCTACCCTCTACGTCATCTTTTTCGACTGTTCCGACAGTTCCGTCTGTTCCCGGCAGTTCCGGCTTCTGCCCTCTGCGTTAGCTTTTCCAGCTGTTGCGCATCCTCTCGGTACTCTCTCTGCCTCTCTGCTTCTATATTCACTGCCCCTCAATTGCAACTTTGATCACTCTCTCGACTTCCTCAACGAACCCTGCCCCAGAAAGTCGAAATCTTGATCAACTCAGTGTGTTCTCGAAGTGACCCTCAAGCCTCTTCTTATACTTTTCTCGTTGACAAATCAACGGCCGAGATTAAGTCCCTAATCAACGACTAAGATTAGATTTGGCTTGATCCATGACTTTTGGACTATTCTAACACATTTTTATATTAATTCACATTAATATTTTATTTTCCCTAAGTTTTAGACTTAGGGACTCTATTAAAAATATTAATTATTTTAATATTTCCCAAACTGTTTAGAATCTGCCCAAACCCTTTCTGGGTATTGGAGATCTCATGTGCCTTAGCCTCTCCACCAAATTTCGTGGTTAGAGCACATCCGATGCTACCCCAAATCAACATTGCTGAATATCTGCTTCTGAAGAGGTATCACTGCCAGATAGATATCTATGTTGGGTGAGCCAGTTTGGCACCCTAGTTGTACTCAATAAAGTTTCTTAATAATAAAACCCTTAGAACTACTGCACTGGTTTTCCCAAACTGGGTTTTTCCGGGGACGATTGTCCAAAAATAATGGTGTCCCTTGTGTGTTTGTCTATTATTTCAGTTGATGATCTGTAGATGGTTGAGACTGCATTTGTGTTTATTTTCAGTATTTATATGGTTAAATAACTTGTTAAGAAATAAACAAGTAGGTGAAATAAACCAAATAGTGCAGAAAGAATTTTTAATGGGTTAGAAATTTCAACATGGTATTAGAGCATTGCGGATCACATGAGAGATGGAGGCACCAGCTAAATCATAAAATTTGCAGCAGTAACAGCTGTTCCGAGAGACAGAAGTTGTTCCTAAGCAGAAAGCAACAGAGAGGGAGTGACACAGAGGGCCTGCGTGATCATTTCGAGCATAAGAGAGGGCCAACACAGAGGCAAAGAGAGGTAGAAGAGGCTCACAAAGAGCCATGTCATCCTACTCAGTTAGGTAAGCTTGACGTAGTTAGCCAGAGGAGCAGTTCAACCTTGTTGGGATTGCGTAGAGCTAAGAGGCTCAGTTTCTTTAGCTGCTGGGGCCTAGGGAGATGTGGGAAAATTGTGGATTGGAAAGTTAGTGGGTGTTGTTGGTGTTGAAGCAGAACAATACCTAACAGGATAGAACCAAGGTGGAGGGAGCCACTACCTTGAGGGATTTCTAGCTAGGAAATGCGGATCCAAATTTTGCAGTTGCAAAGAGGATCGATGAGGAGCAGTGTGACGGCTGGCAGGAGGATTTCCAGGAGGGAAACCAAGACTCAGAGGGAGTCTAGGAGACAACTTCCAGGAGGGAAGTTGAGACTCAAAGGGAGTCTAAGAGAGAACTTCCAAGATGGAAGTCAAGACTCAGAGGGAGTCGAGGAGAAGAGCGAAGATGGCAATGAGCGGACTGAGAGATTAGGACATGTTGGTCGGGGCGTCCAACTTTGTCATCTGGAAGGCCAGGGTCCTGTCTCTTCTAGATAGACATCGCATCAAGGGCTTCGCCTTGAGAGCCGTGGCTATCCCAATCGACCCAACTGATAATGAAAGGTATGAGGATGTAATGGCGAAGGCAAAGTGCATAATCCTTAATGGGGTCAAGGATCATGTAGTTCAGCATATTGCCGAGAAGAATACGACAAAGGAGATGTGGGACACTTTAATGACATTGTATCAGGGCACTTCCATGCAGAGGAAGATGCTAGTGGAGAATCAGCTGTGGTCATATTAGATGTAGAAGGGGGAGTAGATAGATCTATATCTCAGCAGGTTGCAGGAGATTCAGGACCAACTTACTTCCATAGGGGCCACGTCGGATCAGGGGTTCATGGTGAGGACCACCTTGAATGCAGTCTTCGAGGATTGGGAGACATTTGTCCAAAGCATTTTGGGCAGAGCGACTCTTCCAGGATGGGCAGAGATGTGGGCAGCTCTTCGCCAAGAAGAGATCAGACGGTTGACCAAGGTGGGGAGTAGCAGCAAAGAAGGTCGAATCAAAAAAGAAGAGGAGAAGGATGCGGCTTTGGCATCTGCAGGATAGCAGGGGAAGAGGAAGAAGAAGGCCATCCCCAAGGTGAAGTTCTTCCATTGTGGGGAGCTAGGTCATTATGCAACCCAGTTTCCTAGGAAGAAGAATAAGGGAGAGGCTTCTGACTCAAAGGAAGCTCCGGCTAAGGTGGAGAAAGAAGTCGAGACGGATGACGACTGTGCCATGAGTGCTCATGCACATCTAGAGAAGAGGTGGGGTGACATCGAGTTGTAGTCAGGAGGACTAAAAAGATGTGGGGCAAGATCCTTGAGGTACCCAAACTCTTGGATTATATCTGGCTACGGGAGCCCCGAGAGACAGTAGCAGGATGACAGATATCAGGTGGAACAAGATGCGGATGGAGCGACAAGGCAGTGCTAGAGTGTAGAGGTCAGTAGCAACGCAGTGGGAGTTGCAGTAGTGCGAGAGGCATAAAGGAGGTTGCAGCAGTGCGAGAGACACAAAAGTGTTTGCAGCAGCATAGAGGAAGCAGAGAAAGCACGGGATAGCAGTAGAGGTAGCTTCAACATCAGGAGGGTTCTAGGCTGACAAGGATGTCAGTAGTTGGGTAGATCAGTTACTTACTTCTCAGTAACTGAGTTGCAGTGCAACAATTAGCAGTTGTAGTGCTATGGACAACACGATGCAACATGATAAGAGAGAATTGCAATGCAGATGCAATGTTGGGAGGAAGGACCAGCAGTAGCACAGATGTAGAGGGATTTGCAGTACAGATGTAGCAGTGGCAGTGGTAGAGCCATGGGCAATAGTATAGGAGGCAGTGGTGCAGAGGATGTTGGGTAGCAGGCCAAGCATCAGCATAAGTACCTGTGTCGGATAATTAGGATGATGTTCAGTGGTGGAGCATTACTAGAGCACATTCCTCGCTAAGAGAGAGTGTTGATTTGGGGTAGCATCAGATGTGCTCTAGCCATGAAAAGTGGCGGAGAGGCTAAAGCACATCAGATCTCCAAGACTTAGAGATAGTTTGGGGAATATCCATCCGGTTAGAAAGATATTAAAATAATTAATATTTTTAATGGAGTTCCTAAGTCTAAACTTAGGAAAAATAAAATATTAATGGGTATTAATATAAAACTGGGTGAAAATGTTCTAAATGACATGGATCAAGCCAAATCTAATCTTAATCGTTGATTAGAGACTTAATCTCGATCGTTGAAGACTCAATAGGAAAAGTATAAGAGAAGACTTGAGGGTCAGTTGGAGATACACCAAGATTGGTCAGTCAATTCAATTTTCTAGAGCGGGGTTTGCTGAGGGAAATCGAACCAGTGATCAGAGTTGCAGCGAGGGGCAGTGAGTGCATAGCAGAGAGGCAAAGGTAGTGTCGAAGGATCAGTGTTGAGTCAGAGGAGGCTACTCAGAGCCAGCAGGAGCCACGCAGAGGGCCAAAGGGATTGTGCAAAGGCTACCAAGGCCTGCGTGAGTGACGCAGAGGGACGGAGAGCCAGAGCAGAGCATCAGAAGGCTGATGCAGAGGGTTCCAAGTTGACGCAGAGGCCAGAAGGGTTGACGCAGTACCTCAAAGAGGCGTTTGGAAAGGTTTCGTGGAGCAGACTTGCTGAATATCTTCTTCTGAAGGGAGGTATTACTGCCCGATAGATATCTATGTTGGGTGAGCCAGTGTGGCACCCTAGTTGTACTCAAGAAAGCTGCTTAATTATAAAACCCTCAGAACTGCTACACCGGTTTTCCCAAGTTGGGTTTTTCTGGGGACGATTGTCCAAAAATAACAGTGTCCCTTATGTGTTTGTCTATTATTTCAGTTGATGATTTGTAGATGGTTGAGACTGCATTTGTGTTTATTTTCAGTATTTATATGGTTAAATAATTTGTTAAGAAATAAACAAGTAGGTGAAATAAAGCACATAGTGCAAAAAGAATTTGTAACGGGTTAGAATTAGAAATTTCAACACAGAAAGTACTTATTGTGATGATCATTTTATTTTTTCAAATGGGTCGAACTTTCCTTTATATATAGTTGCTTAGGAGGTCGAATAGGTATATGTTGGAAGACTGGGCCAACTTGTTCCAAGCTCTGTTTTCAAAAACGGTCGGCTCGGAACCAACTCAGCCGAGTTGGTCCGAGCCAGACCCTACAGCATTGACCCGACCTAGGATTCGGTTCGGCCGGTCGGGTTAATACCGAGCTGGCCAGGTTGTCTAACAACTTGGCCGACTCGGTATTAACTCGGCTGGCTCGGCTGAGTCTGAGCCTACTCGGCCGGGTTGGAATAGCGGCCCGTAAAACCCGTCAAACAGTTATTTTATTTTTTAAATGTTCTTTTGGGGGACTCCAAACCGGTTCTTATTTTGCCTATGTTGTCTTTGGGGTCCATTCCCCTCTCTTAAACCCTATTTAACCCACCCAACCCCTCTCATTTTCTCACAGCCATCTTATGCATTTGAGTGAGAATTTCAGTGAGAGTTTGTGAGGAGTTATTGAGTTTGTTTTTAGAGCAGCAGTGAGGAGTCTTGGGCAAGCATTGTAGCTAGAGTGAGGAGCTTCTTGGGCAGCCATTTGGAGCAGCATTTGCCATTGAGGAGTTGGCTTTTTGGAGCAAGCTTGAGGAGGCAATTTGTGTCTAGAGGTATTTTTTTTCACTTGTAAAAATCTGTTTTTGCTTATTAAATTTTATGTGCAAATCTGGAAATCCTAAAGAGTGTTTTTTGTGAAAGAAATGAACATTGAATCAATGCTTTTTTCTTTTGTTTTCATTTTCAGTTTTTTTGCTTTCATTTCCAAGTCAAAAAATGGCACCTAGAGTGAAAGATGCTTCTTGGACATATGTTGAAATGGTTGATAGTCAAATGCATTGCAAATTTTGCCATAGGAAAGTTAAGGAAGGTCCTGGGGGCATTAATAGGCTGAAACAACACTTGGCGGGGATTAGAGGCCAAATTACTCCATGTACCTCACCAGAAATTGGGGAGATTAGTAAGGATTTGTTAGCCATCTTTGAGAAGTTAAAAGAAGATAAGGTTAGGCAAAAAGAGTTAGATGTTGAAATTGGGAGGAAGATGAATATACAAAAAATGTTGGCTACCAACCCCCATTTTGATTTTGACGGTTTTTCCTCTATCCCTTGTACTGATGCATCCAACCCCTTTTGATATGTTCCTCCCTCTTTTGAGTCTATTCAACAAAAGGGAAAGGGTAAAATGAAAAAGGGTGATATGAATATCAAAAGTTATTTCACTCCCTCCTCTCCATCAGATGCACATGGTCCTCAAGCTAGTAGAAGTCATATGCAACCCACTTTAGGTGACCATTGGAAGAAAGAATTGAGGGAGACTACTTGTGATTACATAACTAGATGGTGGTATGATGCTGATATCCCCTTCAATGCTTCCCGTTCACCATATTATGAGCCTATGTTTGATGCCATACATGTTGTTGGAAAAGGCTTCAAAGGCCCTACTATGCATGAGCTAAGGTGGTATCGTTTGCAGAAAGAAATTGCCTCCATTAATGAGTATTTGAAAGATTTCAAGGACTCATGGGCAAGAATAGGATGTACCATCATGTCAGATGGATGGACTGATCAAGGAAACCTTACCATCATAAACATTCTTATATTTTTCCCACAGGAAACCATGTTTCTAAAATCAGTTGATGCATCTTATAAGGTAAAAGATGGGCAATTGTTGTTTCAGCTATTGGATGAGGTTGTTGAGGAGGTGGGGTGGATAATGTTGTTCAAGTCATCATAGATAATGCCTCTAACTATGTTCTTGCTGGTAAATTGTTAGAAGAAAAACATAGAACCATCTTTTGGACCCCATGTGCTGCACATTGCATAGACCTCATGCTTGAGGATATTGGCAAATTAGATTATGTCAAAAACATTGTAGATCATGCCAAAAGCATAACAAAATTTATCTACAACCATTCATGGATTTTGAGCTTGATGAGGAAACACACAAGGGGTGGGGATATTATTAGGCCTGCCATCACTAGATTTGCTACTCATTTTTTGACATTGCAATCTATGCTTTCACAACATAGAAACTTGCGAAAGATTTTTTCTAGTGAAGAATGGAATAAAAGCTAGTGGTCTCACAAACTGGAAGGCAAAGAATTGAAAAAGAAAGTTAATGAAGAAATCTTTTGGAGAAAGACAACAGAGATTGTGAAGATTGTTGAGCCACTGGTTAAGGTGTTGTGGTTGGTGGATGGGGAAAGATTGGCTATGGGCTTCATTTACAAGGCTATGGATCAAGCAAAGGAGCAAAAAAAGAGGGCATACAAGGATAAAGTGGCTAAGTATGGGCTCATTTGGGCAATCATTGTTGAAAGATGGAACAATCAACTCCATCGCCTTATACATGCAGCTGGGTATTTTTTGAACCCACAGTATCATTATAAAGCTAAGGCGACAGGAGCTTTGAAGGGGGAGGTTAGAGATGGATTGATTGACTGCATTGATCGCATGATCCCATTGGAGTGTGATCAGCTGGAGATACACTGACAGACCACAACCTTCAGCAGTGCCTCAGGTACCTTTAGGAAGAACCTAACAAAGATTGCAAGGGACGCAGATGAGCCAATTAAACAAAAATTTCAATTTTCAAATTCTTAATGCTTATTTCCTTAAATCGTTTATAATTTGAAAGTTGCATATAATTTGTAATTTTGTTGAGCTAACTCATTACACTCCTATGTTTTTTGCAGCACAATGGTGGGAGGCTTTTGGTAGCCATTGTCCTGAATTGCAGAGGTTTGCAATTCGTATTTTGAGTCAAACTTGCAGTGCTACTGGGTGTGAGCGCAATTGGTCTGTCTTTGAGAGGATTCACACAAAGAAGAGAAACTGTTTGGATCAAAAACAGTTAAATGATCTAGTCTATGTCCAATACAACCTTCGGCTTAGACGCAACCAATTGCTGAACAAAAGACCTGATTCAGATCCCATTGTGTTGGAAGACATTGATCCAACATCAGATTGGGTAGTGGAGAGTCATCCAGCAAAGTTTGATTCTGATGAGGATCTTGATTTGGATTTACAGGTGGAGGCATCACTCGAACATAATGTTCAGTTGAATGTAGATCCACTTGTACCAGCCTCAGGGCCAGCCCCAAGTCCTCCAGTTGCAGGCGCTTCCTCCGTGGAGCCATGATAGAAGCACATATCTCGTCTATCTCATCTTGCAGCTGCTGCACAACCTGCTAGTGCTACCACTTCTACAGTTGCAATTGAAGATGATGATGAGGAGGAGCCATGGGGCCCCCTGTCTGACTCTGATCTAGAGGGTGATCCAGATGATCTTGGCTCCTCTAGAAGTAGCCAGTAGTATTGGTCACAATTTACTTTTGTTGTAGAGACCATTTCTAGCCTCCTTGGTTATGTGTTTTTGTTTTGATCTCTATATCATCGTCATGTATGTATTGGACAGTGCACTGGGTGCCATTTTGATATAATGGATATATACATGAGCCTACTTTGATCATATGTTGTCTTCTATCTATATTCTAATGTTGTGTGTTTGGAAACATGAATTAAAATCTTTAAATTATCTTTTCTTATAAAAAAAAAAAATATTTAATGTATTTTTTACAACGACCGAGTCATTGAAATCGAGCTGGTTGAGTTGATATGGAGTTGGAGTCGACCCTCGGCCGAGTTGGTGTCGGAGTCGGAGTTTTAAAACATTGGTTCCAAGGAGGGCCAACTTACTCATTTGGTGGACTTTGACTCAAACAAAAAATTCAAATTTCTTTTTCTTACAAATGTCCAAATGGGACATGACTAAAATACATTTTCTTTTGACTCATAATAAATTATTTTTGACTCCTTTTGACTCTATAAGCATGAAGAACATGCTTTGACCAAAATAAAGTATAATAATGAATATAATAAATACATCAATGATGAAATTGTATTACCTTATGAAGACCGACACTAGTTCAACTTCAACACTCTCTCATAGCTAGGGAAGTATTCATAATGACTCAACACGATATTCTCAAGTTGAATTATTCATATAAAAAGGATCCGTATTGATAAGCATCAATGATGATAACATCACCATAACTAACATTGTCAAACTACCAAGGTCTTGACAAGTACTCTCTATCTCTCTACTAGATCAGAGCATAATGCATGGAGGCATTAATTTGGACACCACCACCTCTCAAGGCATATACCCCACCTTGGTGTTCACCAAGGTATGTCCTCACAATACCATTTCCTAATCTCAAGGAAAAGTTTGTCCTCCGAAGTCCGGACTATTCTTTACCAAGTCCATGTATTCCACTTAAGATAATAATCCTAGTCAAACCCAATACATGACTCAAGAATGTGTGTTCCTGATGCTTATCCAATCTACCATTCCCCCTACCAGTGTTCATGTACTAGGCTTACAGCTGTTAGTCCTGGCCATAGTACGAGTTTTAAGTTTTAGGTATGTTCTATGTTGAGAGCAAATTTACATCAATTTTCCATATTAGCTCAATATCAGTTCCAGATTAGCAATCACATTTAGCATGATAGTAAAATGCAAATAGAACATAAACATAAATCGTAGAAAACAAGCCAAGACAAGAGGACACAAGATGTGGCACCAGTCAGGGACAAACCCCAATGTGGGGAAATCCTTGATCAATTCTTCTTATGTTCTTCAATAGTTTAGTAGAGAGAGAGATAGTACATATACATAAACTTTGACTTGTCAAAATAAGAGCAAAGATCTTCTCTAAGAAGATGCCACATGAAGTCGTTGATCTGAACACAGGTGATTCCATCACCTTGTTGTACCTATCACTGTGTTGCACCATCATACCATGTCCATCATCACTGTGATGCACCATGCTGCACCATCACCATGTCCATCATCACTGTGTTGCACCATCACCATGTCCATCATCACTGTGCTGCACCACTATCACTGTGCACTATGTTGCACCATTCATCATGTTGCTTCAGGCACCCTACTGCACCATGCTTCCCATGCACCTTACTGCACCATGTGTTGGAAATACTGAGAGGGGGTTGGGGGCAAATCAGTATTCCTTTCAATAGTATTATTATTAATCTTTCAAAGCATTAGTTAATCTTCAATTATTATCAGTGTGTGTACAATGATAGCAGTAAACAAAAGGAACACAAATGCACACAGTTTTTAAGGTGGAAACCCCCTTTGGGACAAAAACCACCAGAACGTTTTTCTGATAATTCTTTAATCTTTAACTCCAATTGAAAAGAAAGCTCAACTTCCTAGAGTCTAGAAAAGTATTCTTATCCAGATCCCACTGGATGGACACTCCAATGCCTAAGATTCTTCAGTATTCAACTGAACGGATGCCCCAACACCCAATGAGCTTCAATTCACTCTAGCACCACCGTACCACCCTGAAGTTTTCACAGGTTTGAACCTGTTGGTGACTTCATGCACCAGCCTAGCACCACCCTACCACCCTATAGAAGAATAAAAGAAGAATGGACTCTCGCACCAAGGAAAATGGTCCACTTTACAATGATATAGAATAATGTAGAAGAAGAAGACACACTAGACCATAACCCCAACTATGACACAACCACCTAATGATGATCCTAGACCTCCCGACACTGGCCTCTTCAACTCTTGGTAGATATCTACTTGTATAACTTTTACAATGATGCTTTTACAATGAATATGTACAATGATACTTTTACAATGACTATATGTAGTGTTGCCCACTTGAAGACTTCATGTAGTGAACTTCTTGTTGTTGTTCTGCACCTTGATTGTTGCTCTTGTCATGCTACCATTTCTCACTCTTAAGAACATTAGATTATGCATTGAGTCTTCTCTTGATGAATAAATAATACCTGCAAAAAGTCTTCAAGGAAATACCCATGACATGATAATAGCAAAACTTACCTCATCCTGCAGAGCATATGTCAGTGCTAAACAAAAACAACAAATTAGAATGCAAAGAACCTAATGCAATTAAGAGATGAACATGCATATATAGAAGATACTTACCTAGAGCTTACCTCTGCTGCATCATTTTGTTGCACCTTGCTCTTTGCTGCCCGAGAAAGTCTGGTCCTTTGCGGCCCTTGACAACGCTTGATCTAGTTTTTTTCTTGCCTTCTAGGAGCACGATATTGAATCTGATGTATCTCCATGATTTCAGATCCCCAATATGTGATCTTTGGTCCGGTAGTAGCCCTCTGAGTCTTCTTTCCAATGCCACAAGTTTGACCCGATTTGGATTCTTCAAGGCAAAGTTATGGCCAGTCTCTCACGTTGACCTAACTATGGACTAGTTCAGTAGAGCGAACTTGTACGGCGTGCCATGTGTCCCTTTTTCCTCCTTCGGCTCTAAAATTGATACACAAAAAACTACAGCCCGTGCACTATTCGACACTTCTTACAGAATTCTAATCGCTTCTGAGAGAGAGTTATGACGATTCTCCCAAGGTCACCTATTTGAGATGAAATTTGGGAGCCTACAAAATCCCTAACTTCCACAAATCATTTCTCTGAAAATATAGCGAACCAAGATTTGAAATTCGGTCACGACGTTCATCAGGATTTCGGCTCAAATGGGTTTTAATTTCAGCATCTAAGACTTTGCAAAAATAAAGTTATAGTGAAAATGCCACAATCACTACATTTGGAGGATATATGAGATTTATTTTTATAGAGTTGAGAGGGGCTTCTATAGAGAATGTTGGAGGGATTTTAGGAGCTTAAAAAATTATTAATTATTGACTATTCAATGACCAAAATTAATGATAAATGCCATGCCACAACCCATGGGGTTTTAGCCCACTAATTGGGGTTACTAATTTCAATCTTGAATAACTTACAAACCGTGATGAATTACAAGGAGAGCTATATACCGATAGAAAGATATTTTTGAGTAGAGTATTCCTATAATGGTTATGAGATGAGAAACCATGAATGATGATGCCCAATGTGCCATGGAAGTTCAGGGTCATCCTTGGTGCTGCTTGGGTTGACATCAATGACAACCTCAGATCATCTTTAGATCAACACCATGTTGCTCCATGCACCTTACTACATCCTCACTACAGTGCAATACTGTATCTTACCAGCCTTAGCTGCTTGCTATGGCTTGAAAACTAGCAATGCAGCTAGGCTATAGTTACACTCTTCATGATACTTGGACAACGAATAATGGTTGTATATATAAGTGTCCCTTCTTGTTGCCTTAAGTGTTGCGGCTAGGAGACTGAGATTACTTCCTTACTGCGGGTAGGATAGATCTTCCATGATAGCGTTTAGCATTAGGATGACAACGTTTAGCATCTATCCTTCATGACTTTGTTTCAATTAGAACAGCAGCATAAAACACTTGTTAGCACTGGGACTTGCTATCCCCTTGCTCTGCGTTGAAGTTCCTTTATGCAGCGTATGGAAAACCTTCTCTTGATAGCATTTAAGGCTTGCTAGAACACCATCTCATGACAGCATATAAACCGTTATTGACTGCGGCTTGGAGACTGTGTTTAGGACAGCGTATAGACTTCTTTTGGACAGCGTTTAAGGTTTTCTAGAACACCATCTCGTGACAGCGTATAAAATTCTTTTGGACAGCGTTTAAGGTTTGCTAGAACACCATCTCATGAAGCGTATAAACTTCTTTTGGACAACGTTTAAGGCTTTCTAGAAACTCCATCTCATGACAACGTATAAACTTGTTTTGGACAATGTTTAAGGCTTGCTAGAAACTCCCTCCTTGCTGCTACGAGACCCTCATTTAGACTGCATATAAGACAGCGTAGATGCCTTCTCCTTTTGACTGTAAGTAGGGCTAGGGTAACTCCTCTTAGGGCAGCGTATGGACTTTCTTTAGATAGAGTCTAGAGTTAGGTCAACATATCCTCTTAGTGACTCCTTGTTCCACCAAAACCCAAAGACAAGTGGAGAGGAAGAGATCATAAGAAGAATGTGTCCAAATGACTAGCAAGCCACCTCGTTTTATTCTAAAGCGTTGAGCACAAGTGGGAGCAATTTGGTTGCTGGCCGACCATGACGAATTGTCCCATAACACAAATAGATTCATATTTCCATGAATACATGTCAGAATCAAATGATCTTTAGATCAATCATACACCTCTCAACGAGAGGAATCCAAGAAAAATATCAGTTGCCATAAATAAGTAGACCCACATGGAGTTTGGACCTAGTTGCCAATTTTAACACTCCCTCTCAACTAGGGAGAACTCCATCTGCTAATCCATCTGCCAGACTATACTATCTCTGCCATCAATGCCCTGCACTGCTCTGCTCTGCCGAACTATGAAGAAGAAGAAGTGATCTAGAATGTATCATACCATCCTCTACTGACCCGAAGTCAGTCCCATATAACAGAGAGTGTCTAATACCACTCTTATTGTCCTGAAGTCAGTTTCAATGAAGAGAGTGTGTCATACCACTCTTACTGATTTGAAATCAGTTCCAAAAGAGAGTGAGTTATATCACTCTTATTGATCCGAAATCAGTTCCAAAAGAGAGTGAGTTATATCACTCTTACTAACCCGAAGTCAGTTCCAATTGATCCCAGATCAATATCATCCTAGCATAGGGAGTACGGTAGTAACACGATGCATCCATCGGTACTACTATGGTCCCTATCCTCATTTCCCTACTCATTGGCCAGATGAGAGGTACTTCCCATGAGTCCCAGACTGCATGGGTAGGATGTCTCAGCAGGAGAAGGATGAACCACTCATCCTGCCTACATGTTGCTGGGGGTATCCCAGGGGAAGGTTGAACCACTCACCCTATACACAACAAATCACTAGGGGAAGGCTGAACCACTCACCCTATGGTTGCTCATCACTTCACGATGTACCCCCAAGCCCCCTGAAGCTCGCAAAACTCAATGTCCATATCATACAAGACCCTTAGGAGAGAGTCTCTCCATGACTCCTAGTCGTTCTCGGAAAGTCAAGAATTTGACCTTTCCTAGGGGCTTCGACAGAATATTGGCGACCTGCACACCAGCTCCAATGCGATGGAGCCTTCATGCTCCTTGATGTACCATATCCTAGATAAAGGGGTACCTGATGTCTATATGCTTGGAGCGATCATAGAACACGGGGTTCCTCAACAATGTAATCCCCCTCTGGTTGTCACAGAAGATCACGATGGTATCCAGCACGTGTCCAAACAGCGCACTGAAGAGCTTCCACAACCAGACAACTTCACAGGAGGCCATACTCATAGCTATGGCCTCATCGGTGCTCAAAGCAATCGACTTCTGCTTCCTGCTCATCCAGGATATCGAAGCAGAACCCAAAGAGAACCAACACCCAAAAGTGCTCTTGCGATCCTCCACACTGCCTGCCTAATCAACATCAGAATAATCATGCAGCTTCACATTTCCGGCAGTGTATCTCAATCCATGAGAGATTGTGCCCTGAAGATATCTCAAATGATTCTTGGCACCAATCCAGTGAGGCTCAACCATATATGAGCTTAGCATGCTAACTGTAAAACATATATCCGGATAGGAGTTCACCAAGAATATCAATGCTAGTATGAGTTTATGAAACTCAGAGGCATTTCCCCAAATCAGATCCAGCATCACTACTGCATAACTTCTTAAAGTTAGGCTTCATCGAGGTAGTCACAGGCTTACAGTTCACCATTCCAAATCCGGAATCCAACTCCCTCTTACTTTTGCAAATGAGAGGGTTTGCACCTGTCAGAAAGAGGTCGTCCTCATAAGGTACCAGTATGAGAGGTCTATCATCCACAACCTCAAAGCAATGGTTTGGATCGACTTCACTCCTAGTGAATCTCAGCTTCATCAAATAGCTGTCAATCCTCTCATACCAAGCTCGGGGTGTTAGCTCTAAATCATAGAGAGCTTTCTTCAACCTGCATACATGAGATTCCTGACCATGAATCTCAAACCCCTTGGGTTGGTCCAAACCTGTGGATTTGCTATATGAGGGGAATGGTCCCCTTGTAATATTTTCCTTCGGTATATCTCGGACATGTACCTCCATGCTCTTCTTGAATTCAAGCATCCCTTTCACCATTTGACTCACATCAGGTAGGGCCTTATGATGAAGATTGGCAAACTTCCAGTGTCGTTGAAGAGATGTGTCACATGACATGGTCCACAATGGACTTCCTGCAACTTGATACAAATTGCCAACCCTAAACCCATGAGTAAAAGCATCAAACACGTACCTTTCCATCGATGAATGCCACCTTGAAACTGTCGACTTCCATTGCCGAAATGGACACCAGGTTCTTCTTGAGATCATGCACATAAAAAACTTTTTGTAAATGAATCGTGTTACCCTCATTCAATTGAGGGGTAACATTCCCTACACCCTTTTCGAGATAGGTGGCATTGACTCCAAGTATAATCCCCATGATTGTTTCCATCTCTACCAAATTAGAGAGAGCTTCCTTCTATCCGATGAAGTGCCTTGAAGCACTACAATCAATAAGCCAGATTTCCAAAGAGTCCGGAGGAGAAGTAGTGGAGAGGGCCAATATAAGATAATACTCCTTTAGCTTATCAGAAACAACATTTGATTATTCATACGTTGAATTCCTTGATTTCTTTGAAGAGTCAGCCATTTCCTTGATGACCTGCATTCCTTTTTCCTTTTCCGTGGTACACATCATTCCTTCGATCATTGAAGATGCCCTTGGAATGATTGTTATCATCATCAAGTGATGTGTCCCTTCTATTCGGACACTCCCTCACATAATGGCCAAACTTATTGCAATCAAGGTATCTGCCTTTCCTTCCACCCTTAGATCCGGACTTCCTATTGAAGTGATCTTTAGGTAGGCCATCAGACGCTTCCGCTGCGCCACTCGGATAATATTCTCTGCTTCGACTTTACCCTTGGTCAATTTGAAGTGGGATGTGGAACCCATTGACCCTTTTGTCCTTTCCAACTATCTTCGGTGATTGCTCTTTCACTCTTGCTTGGGCTTTGCCTCCATTTCACCTCTGATACCATGTTAAGTTTTAGGTATGTTCTATGTTGAGAGCAAATTTACTTCAATTTTCCATATTAGCTCAATATCAGTTCCATATTAGCAATCACATTTAGCATGATAGTAAGATGCAGATAGAACATAAACATAAATCACAGAAAACAAGCCAAGACAAGAGGACACAAGATGTGGCGCCAGCCAGGGACAAACCCCAATGTGGGGAAACCCTTGATCAATTCTTCTTATGTTCTTCAATAGTTTAGCAGAGAGAGAGAGATAGTACATATACATCAGAAGTCAACACTTTGACTTGTCAAAATAAGAGCAGAGATCTTCTCTAAGAAGATGCCACATGAGGTAGATGATCTGAACACAGGTGATTCCATCACCTTGCTGTACCTATCATTGTGTTGCACCATGCTGCACCATGTTGCATCATCACCATGTCCATCATCACTATGCTGCACCATGCTGCACCATCACCATGTCAATCATCACTGTGTTGGACCATCACTGAGCTGTACCTCATCATGCTGCACAATGCATCATGCTGCACTATGCATCACTGTGCACTATGCTGCACAGTGTTGCAGGAATCGCCCCCCCCCCCCCGGATCCAAAGGCAGAATCGCGAATCGTACGGAATCGATCCGGAATCCCCACAGGAAGCGCGATTCCGGGTTAAAAAAACGATTCCTGCCATTTGAGGTTGCGGCCCCCCGGAATCGCGGTTCGGGAGGCGATTCGGGCAAGGGGTGGCGCCACGCAACCTGCCCGGAAGCGCACGCCACCCGCACGCCACCCAGGCGCAACCCGCACGCAACCCGCGGAGGCAGCGAATTAAACGTATTTTTTTTTTAATTTCTTTTAAAATTTAACTTAACTAACATGAGGGGGTGGGTTAGGGTGAGTTTAGGGTGAGTTTAGGGTGACTTTAGAAAAGAATAAAGCCCCCATTCTCTTCTCATTTTCTCACTTTGAGTTTATGAGAGTTGGAGAAGAGAAGAGAGGAAAGGAGAAGAGAAGAGAAGAGAGGAGAGCTTGGAGGAGTGAAGAAGGAGGAGCTAGGAGAAGGAGGAGGAGCTTGGAGCAAGAGCTTGGAGGACTTCATCTACAAGAGCTAAAGAGGTAAGTTCAAACCCCAAACTCCCTTGTTTTTTTGAAACTCCTCTCTGTTTTACTTTCCTTTATTTACAGGTTGTTATATCCATATTTGGTGTTCTTTTGGCTTCTATGTATCATTCCACTCTTGGTTTTAATGATGGCAAGGGTGAGGAATAGAGGGGAAGAGGAAGGGGATGAACTTGGTCCTAATAGTAGTGACCCAATGTATGATGAGGAGGAAGGGTTTGAAGAGGAAGGGGATGAACTTGAAGAGGACACTGAAGCACAAGATGGGAAAGGTACATCAAATCCCTTGTGGAACTATGTGACCAAACTTGAAGGGGGAAAGGGTGGTGGATCTTACAAATGGATGTGCCCTCATGGTTGTCATGGAGGAAAACCATATACGGGTTCATATACCCGTCTGAGGAGGCATCTTTGTGGGGTGCTAGACAGTGATGAAAAAAAGGGTTCTGTGGGGGTAACCATTTGCCCAAACATTTCAAGTGAACAAAGACAAAAATACATCAAAATAGAGATGGCTGCACAACGAAAAAACAAGAAACAAAAAACTCATTCTGAATCAAGTGCAACCTCTAAATTTGGTAGTTGCCCATCTCCTCATGGTACTTTTGCAACCTCTGGAGGTAGAAAAACAATAGGGGATTTCCTTAATGTTGCTGGGAGGGATGATGTGGATGGAAAGATAGTCCGTTTTCTTTGTGCTTGCGGTGTACCATTCAATGTGCTTCACTCTCCCTATTGGCATGAAATGGTAAAGGCCATCAATGAAGCCCCAAAAGGATACAAGGTCCCCAACTATGAGAAAGCTAGAACAGTGTTATTAGAAAGAGAAAAAGCTAAGGTTCAAAGAGCTTTGACACGTTTTACACATGAGTGGGTGGATTCTGGGGTATCCATTGTATCAGATGGGTGGACAAATATTAGAAACCAACATTTGATAAATGTTCTTGGTGTTTCTTCTAGTGGTGCAGTATTTATTGCATCTCATGACTCCTCCTCCATCAGTGCAACTGCACCAAACATTGCAGATCTCCTATTGAAATCAATCAAAGATGTTGGTCCGAATAATGTGGTTCAAGTGATCACAGATAATGCAGCAAATTGTAAGTTAGCAGGAAAAATTATTGAGCGTACTCATCCACACATCTTTTGGTCTGGGTGCCTGGTTCACACATTGAACCTTTTGATGCATGATATTGTGAAACACAAAGATTGTGGGTGGATTGCTGAGGTTTACAGGAAAGGGAAGCAGCTCATTAAATTCATCACAGGGCATACAAGGGTAAACTACTTCTATGGCACTTACTCCAAGTTGCAATTGCTTAAAATTGCAAAGACAAGATTTGCTAGTTATTACCTCACCTTTAGGCGGCTAGTGAGGGTGAGACAAGCTTTAACTAATCTGGTGTGTGCTGAAACATGGGATGAAATTAACACTGACACAGATGGTGCTAATGAAGTCAAGGACACTGTTCTTGACAGTTACTTTTGGTCACAGGTTAGATATGTTTTGCAATTCACCAAACCAATTTATTACATGATCAAGTTTGCAGATTCAGATCGACCAGTAATTGGGGAGGTGTATGAGCAAATGGATAGCATGTTGGGGCAGATTAAAGACATTGTTGAGCCTAGAGATACCACCTTGTACAATTATATTCGTGAAGAGGTGGAAAAACGATGGGATATGCTAAATGTTCCATTGCATGCATTAGCATATGTTTTGACACCTAAATACTATCATCCATCATGGCTTTCAAAACCAGCACCTGGGGGGGGAGTCAGGAAAAAACCACACCAAGATAAAGAGGTTCACGAAAAATATATGGTTGCATTGAGTAGATTAATCCCTGATAATGAGGAGGCTGCATTGGTACGGAGACAGGTGAGCAACTATACGAGCAACACTGGTCCATTTGGGAGCATGCATGCAATTCAAGATCGAGAGCATTTTTCTGCTCTTGAGTGGTGGAACATGCATGGAGGGCCTACTCCACTTCTACAGAGTTTGGCATTGCGGGTGCTATCACAGGTGGTAAACACTTCTTCTGCAGAGAGGTGTTGGAGCTCTTATTCTTTCATCCACAGTGTTAAAAGGAACAGGTTGAATTTAGACCGGGCAGAGAGCTTGGTTTATGTTCATTACAACTTGCGATTGTTGTCCCATTACTGTGAAGATGCAAAGTCTAATAAAGACTTGTTGACTTGGGACAAGAATCCAGAGGAGCCCAATTTGGAGGATGGAGTGTTGCGACTAGAGCAATTAGAGGATTCTCTTATCCAGGTATGTCCATTGTGGTATGAATTTTCCAATTTTCCCTTATAAAGCATTTCTCTAATTCATGTTTTTAATTTTTTTGTTAACTAGTGTTTTTTTTTTGCATGAATTTTTTGAGCGATTCTAGGATGATGACACGGGTGTTGATATGCCACCACCCCCACCCCCATCTGGTCCCTTGGTTTCTAGGTTCCATGGTTCAACACCAACGGCAGGGGGTTCTTCTTCATCAGTTCCAGTGCCACGACTTACACAGGGACCATCTTCTTCATTGCCACCACGTGGAGGCCCGCCATCACGTTCTATTCGTGGTGGAAGGAGGAGAGATTAGTAGATATATTCACAATCTACTTCTTTTTGTCATAGATTACTCATTAGACTTGTAGACTTGTGAATTTGAATTTTGAACCTTTTTGGCTTGGCGGTGACCAAGTGACATATTTTGTAAACATTATTATTTGAATTTTGGACATGACAAATGTTGACAGTTGCTCACTTGCTAGATAAATCATAATATGCTTTATGTTTTATGTTTTATAATATGCTTAAATGTTTTATGTTTTATAATATGCTTAAAAATTTGATGTATGTTTGTAATAGCTAGAATATAGATGATTGTTGTACATACTAGTAACTACAATGGAATCATGGATGCCATATCTATCTTGATTTATGCAAAAATATGCATGTTTTCATGTCTTCTACAATTAATTTGGTATTTGGGATGTTTGGTTTGAGTATAAATGCAAAAAAATATAAAAAAATATATATATATAGCAGACGCTTCCGCGGACGCTTCGCTTCCTAGATTTTTGGAAAATGACGCTTCCGCGCTCCGCGCTTCCGCTTCGCGCTCCGCTTCGCTCCCGCTTCGTGCAACATTGATGCTGCACCATTCATCATGCTGCTTCATATACCCTACTGCACCATGCTGCCCATGTACCTTACTGCACTGCAATACTGTATCTTACCAGCCTTACCTGCTTGCTATGGCTTGCAGCCTAGCAAAGCAGCTAGGCTATAGTTACACTCTTCATGATACTTAAGGACAGTGATAAATGGCTGTATATATAACTGTCCCTTCTTGCTGCCTTAAGTGCTTAGCTAGGAGACTGAGATTACTTCCTTACTGCAGGTAGGATAGATCTTCCATGACAGTGTTTAGCATTAGGATGACAGCATTTAGCATCTATCCCTCATGACTGCGTTTCAATTAGAACAGCAACATAAAACACTTGTTAGCACTAGGACTTGCTATCCCCTTGCTTTGTGTTGAAGTTCCTTTATGCAGCGTATGGAAAACCTTCTCTTGACAGCGTTTAAGGCTTGCTAGAACACCATCTCATTACAGCGTATAAACCCTTATTGACTGCGGCTTGGAGACTGTGTTTAGGACAGCGTATAGACTTCTTTTGGACAGCGTTTAAGGCTTGCTAGAACACCATATCATGACAGTGTATAAACTTCTTTTGTACAGCATTTAAGGCTTGCTAGAACACCATCTCATGACAACGTATAAACTTCTTTTGGACAGTGTTTAAGGCTTGCTAGAAACTCCATCTCATGACAGTGTGTAAACTTCTTTTGGAAAGTGTTTAAGGCTTGCTAGAAACTCCCTCCTTGCTGCTAGGAGACCCTCATTTTGACTGCATATAAGACAGCGTAGATGCCTTCTCCTTTTCACTATAAGTAGGGCTAGGGTAACTCCTCTTAGGGCAGCTTATAGACTTTCTTTAGATAGAGTCTAGAGTTAGGGCAACTCTCTAGGGAAGCGTATCCTCTTAGTGACTTCTTCCATCAAAACCCAAAGGCAAGTGGAGAGGAAGAGATCATAAGAAGAGTGTGTCCAAATGACTAGCAAACCACCTCTTTTTACACTAAAACTTTGAGCACAAGTGGGGGCAATTTGGTTGCTAACCGACCATGACGAATTGTCCCATAACACAAATAAATTCAAATCTCCATGAATACATGTCGGAATCAGATGAACTTTAGATCAATCCTACACCTCTCAATGAGAGGAATCCGAGAAAAATATCAGCAGCCATGAATAAGTAGACCCACATGTAGTTTGGCCCTAGTTCCCAATTTTAACAGTGTGACACATGGAGAACACAATGTCCATCCTCACTCTCTCTCAACTAGGGAGTAGATCCTCACTCCCTCTCAAATAGGGAGGAGATAACTACAAGCCCAAGCTTGTGTCAGAAGTACACATACTTCCCTTACAACAACTACCTATT
Organism: Pinus tabuliformis; assembly: GCA_031772625.1. NCBI lineage: Eukaryota > Viridiplantae > Streptophyta > Pinopsida > Pinales > Pinaceae > Pinus > Pinus tabuliformis. The sequence continues at coordinate 750,254,286 of CM062819.1, forward strand.
CTTCTGTGGAGATCGGTTGTAGCTTTACGGCTCCATTTTGCATCATGTCATGAATCTTCGACCTTCCTAGTTCTTTGACAATCTTTATAGAGCATGTGATCAATATCATAATCAGATCCAACATGTCATCAAGTAATCCATCAAACATCTCATGGACCCAAATTGCTTCACAACTAATTGTACAAACTTCCAAGTTTGTCTTCCTTCACAGTGCAACATAATCCTGCTTCATACTCTATCAAGAAATCATACCAACCTCCAAGCATAATCAACTATCGGTAGTATTTGTATTCATCATCAGCACAACCAACTCAATTTATGTGTCATTGAATCGAATAAATCAGGAATCCAATAAGCTCAAGTTATGATGCAGCCATCCAAGATCTCACAACTCCATCTTTCCAACTAAGGTAAGTGAAGTTCTTCCCTTTTATTGGGAGAATCTTCTCAATTCATGCTTGTTAGAAAATAAAAAGGGTAGAAAGATTTTCTTATGTTGATAATTACTTGTGATATTCTTATGTTCTTCTTTTATCTTTGTTTCATCAAGCGATTATCAAAAGCAAGATATGAAGATCAGGGACACCAGATGTAGGCGGACATCCAAGGATAAAACCCCCATATAGGGGAAAACCCAATCAAGAACTCTTCTTTTAGTAATTGAGATTGACATGAACCAAGACCCTAGACCAACATACTTTCCTCCTCCACCTAGTCAGCCTTCCAAGATGATATAGTATTCTCTTCTTATCCAGCAGTTCCAACCTAACAACAATCCAGAAATTCGACTTCCCAGTTGCAAAATTTCAACCCCCAGCAGCAGAATTTCAGTCTCCTAGTTACTGTAGAATTTCGACCCCCTTCCAGCAGTTGCACAACTTCACACGTGTGGGAAAGAGAGAAAATTTTGAGTTCTTATGCTTGTGAGAGACCTCCTTCTCCTTAGCTATCCTTCTTCCTCTTCTTCCTTGAAACTCACACTTTTTCTGGCCCCAAAAGTTGCAAATCGAACTTGTTTTGTGAGAGACAAATGGGGTCAAGTTGTTTCCTTTATATCGTGATTCTGCTACCCAGTTTTAGGCCGACTTTGTGGAGGAGGCCTAGAAGACTAATTTTAATATAAAATAAATTTATTTCTTGACAAATAATTCCCAAGAAGGGTTCTTTACATTATGACATGGACAAGGACACTTGACGCAAACCCTAGAAAACTGCAATGGAGGCTTTGACCTAAAAATAATTGACCCAAGCATGAAATCTAATGCTTTAATAAGTCAATTTTAATAATAATAAAATTTCATTTTCATTCTTTTGACAAATACATTATATTGATACTTAAATACATTTATGAAGACGAAACCTAGTTATATTTTTCAACACTCCCTCTTAACTAGGGAGGTATTCATAACTACAACCATATAGAGGTACATGGAAGATCTCCAATATGAACTACGAAGAGTTCAGGGACACTCAGTGCCACAGACTAGATACCTAACCAGGGTTATCTATCTAGGCGGGACTAAGATGGACTAAAGCTTTCATCCAATCTAGGTGCCATTAGGCTTACTAACTAACCATCAACCCATAGATCTAGGTGTGTATCCAAGGTCATAGCTCTAAGACCAACGCCCCCCTCCCTCTTTGGGATCTAGACATCAACACATAGGCCGACTAGATGTCCTCCCAAGCATCCGCCATTAGATGCTTCAACTCTCCTTAGTAAACTAGATATATCCATTTGTCCAAGCATGCTTCTCAAGTGTTCATCTTTCTTTATGGAGAGTTTTACATATACAAACCCCAATTAGCAATAAATTTTCAAATACATATATAAGTAAACACAAACCTTCGGGGTCCTCAATAATCATGATCCTCCTTTCATCATCAATTTATTCATATATAATTTGTCAGAAGCTTTCTTCTTCTTTCATTTCTTCAGCAATACCAAATACATCCTCAGATCTTTGCAACTTCATATTCATCAATAGTACATTTGCTTACTTCAAGGTATTCATTGTCATAATATGCCCTTCCTCTTAACTGGGGAGATATACCTTTATCCTGGCTCGCTCTTAACTTTTAGGGAAATAAACCACTTCCTTTTTCTATAACATTGGAGAACCTTTCACGACTTCATTTCTTCTTATGACATCAAGGTCATCTTGATATATAGCTTCCTTCATCATGCTTATACGAACATCTTCATCATCTTGAAGATTATGTACTTGCAACACTTTAATAGCAAGTACAACCAAATGCAAAAGAAGCATGACGTGAACTATATTAGAATCATATTACTATAATGGAATCATTTAGACTTTGGACACCTAAACCTAGTTAGGTTCATAATCAACAAAGGTTACATACTCTTTGCTTTTGCTAGCAACTCAATCAAGATATTAGTCTTATTGTATCTATGGCCTCAATATTACTTTCAAAGATATGTGACAATGTCTACTATAGTTTATTACAAACCCTATATTTTATGTTTGATACACAGAGCCTTAGATATCAGTGATTCAATCAAATAACAATTCTGCTATGCAACTAATGTTTTAGACTTTTACCAGGGTTTGATGCAAACCCTAGACTACATCATATTGAAAACAAAATCATCATATCCTAGAATATCAATCTCTACTAGGGCTTTGTTATAAATCCTAGAATTTACATGAGCAACAACAATTAGATGAGCATACTCTAATATACATATGTAGGATGCATTTCTCATCAGTGTTTACTAGGTAAACTGAGGACACAAATATCAATACATCAAAGTTAGATATAGAACAATTTATTCAAACTAGGGTTTTTTGTCATACAAACGAATATATGCCTAGGATTTTATCCCTAGAATCTTACTATAGACATTACAAAGGTTTTGGTCATAAACCCTAATTTACCAAACCCTAAAGTTCTAGGGATTCATTTAAACATTAACAACAAACCCTAAAGGACTAGGGTTTTTATAACAATACCAAGACTCTAAACAAGAGAATAGGATTTCTAGACTTCATCATTAACCCTAAGTAGACTAGGGTTTCATAACTATAGACATACCCTTAGGTTAGGGTTTTATAGAGAACCTTTTAGGGTTCCATACGAATGATCAAAATATAATGAGGGTAGATTCAATCTAATGATTAATCACCCAAACAAGAATCTCTTACGATTCAAAACCCTAGACATAACAATGTTAGTAATGTAGAACAAAATTTAAAAGAAGAATGATCGTACCTTTATATGAAGAGAACTTTGTAACATAGCTTATAGGCTAAGACATACCTTGGGTTGTTTTCTTAACAAACCTTATAGGACATCAATGCTTGAAGGGCTTCAATAGAACTTCTTTCATGCTTCAAGTCTATCCTTTGAAGTCTTCTCCATAACCCTTGAGCAAACAACAAGCTTTCCTAACCAAGAAAAATATAAAGAGAAAGGTTATTAGCATACAATGCAAACATACTTTGATATGAGAGAGAAACCAAACACAAAAGAGGAGACAAGGAATAAAGTACTTATCTTTTGGTAAATGATGGAGGCTCCCTCTTAATCCAATCTTTGAGGGATACCTACAACTTATAAAAATAATTCAAAAATGTATTAACACAACATGTTAGACCTACAAATTTAGAAAACATATGGAAATTCAGAACTTAGAATAGAAAACCAAAAGGGGATATGTGTAAGGGAGTACTTAGTAGTATAAGTCCTTGACTTTCGATTCTTCTTCAGTGTTGTTCTTCTTAGATGGAGCTTCATCAACGACATTTTCTTGATCCCTATTTCTTTTCTTATTTCTTGGATTCTCAGGACAATGACTCTAGTAATGTCCCATCATGTGACAATTGTAACATTCAACCTTGGATAGGTCCATTTTCTTCTTTGGTTCTTTGAACTTCTTGAAGGTTCCTTTCTTTTTGTGATGAGTGGAGTAAGCATTCAAGGTGTTTTCTTCTTCATTCTCCTTTTTGTTGTTTACCATCGATATTTCGGCTTCTTCTTGACTACATGCATTCCACATATGTTCAAATGTTGGCATATCCTTCCAATTGTTGAGACCTGATGCAAGGGCACTTCAAGATTTAGGTAGTCCTAGAATGGTAGTAATTACGAGCTCCTGTTCTGGGACAACCTCATCTATTGCTTGGAGTTCATCCCTTATTCTAGATATCCTTGTAAAGTATGATGAAACAGTATCATCATTTATCATCTTAATAGTTCTTAGTTCACTCTTGAGGCTTGCTATTTGACCAATGTTCTTGATTGTGAATAACTTGGAGAGAGCCTCATACATTTCTTGAGAAAAAATTATGTTGGATATGTATGAAATTAAGTTATCCTTAACTCCATCCACTATTAGATTCATAGCCATGATTTAAAGTTCTCTAAACTTCACTTTATCTGCATTACTTGATTCATTAATAGGTTTCTTGACTTTTCCTTAAACAAGATCTAGAACTTTATTCTTTTCGAGAATGAGATCTATTCTCTTTTTCCAGGCCCCGTAGTTGGAGGCTCCTTCTAGTTTGTTCTCTGCTTTCATTGAGTTTTTGATGTTGATATCTGCTATTTCTAACCATGAAACTTCTTATTATCCGTTCAATATATCTTCAGGTTGCCTTTTTCCTTCCTTCTTTCACCTTAGCTCTGATACCATGTTAGAAAATCAGAAAGGCAAAAAGATTTTCTTATGTTGATAATTACTTGTGATATTCTTATGTTCTTCTTTTATCTTTGTTTCATCAAGCAATTATCAAAAGAAAAACATGAAAATTGGGGACACCAGATGTAGGCATACAACTAGGGATAAAACCCCTATATAGGGGAAAGCACAATCAAGAACTCTTCCTTCAATAATTCAGATTGAGATGGACCAAGAGCCTAGACAACAAACTTTCCTCCCCACCAAGTCAGGCTTCCAAGATGATATAGTAGTCTCTTCTTATCCAGCAGTTCCAACCCATCAACAATCCAGAAATTCGACTTCCTAGTTGTAGAATTTCGAACCCTAACAGTAGAATTTTGGCCTGCTAGTTACTGCAAAATTTCGGTCCCCTTCCAACAGCTGCACAACTTCGCACGTGTGGGAAAGAGAGAAAATTTTGACTTCTTATGCTTGTGAGAGACCTCCTTCTCCTTAGCTATCCTTCTTCCTCTTCTTCCTTGAAACTCACACTTTTTCTGGCCCCAAAAGTTGCAGATCGAACTAGTTTTGTGAGAAACAAATGAGGTCGAGTTGTTGCCTTTGTGTAGTGATTTTGCTACCTAGTTTTAGGTCGACTTGTCTAGTATTGAGGCCGACTTGGTGGAGAAGACTAATTTTAATATATAATAAATTTCATTCTTGACAAATAATTCCCAAGAAGGGTTCTTTACATTATGACATGGACAAGGACACTTGACACAAACCCTAGAATCCTGCAATGGAGGCTTTGACCTAAAAGTAATTGACCCAAGCATGAAATCCATGCTTTAATAAGTCAATTTTAATAATAATAAAATTTCATTTTCATTCTTTTGACAAATACAATATATTGATATTGAAATACATTTATGAAGACCGAACCTAGTTACATTCTTCAACAATGCTTTCATACTTCCATCTAATGCTAAGTGTTGAGTTCTTTAATGCAATATTCAAACTGCTTTCTTCTTCTTTATTTACGTCTTCTAGGAAAGTCTTTGTGCTTTGCTACATTCTTTCATCAACTTGTCAAAACATGGGCAATTATGACCTGCAAGCTTTATTAGAAGATTGTGAAAGAGAAAAAGCAAAGTGCATAGACAAAATAACAATAGTAATCAAAGAAAGGAGATGTAGAGTACTTATCTTTTTGAGGAAGGTTAGCTCCCTGCTAAACTTGGATGTTTCATCAACCTTGTCCTCATATCAGCATGATGTAATTTCTATCATCTTCAAGAGTTAAATCTTATTCTTTTAGTGGAAACAATAAGTTAGGGTCTAGGGTTTTCTAATTCAAATATTTGCTAGGGTTTACAAACCCTAAATGCTTCAAGTTCCAAAGTCTTCAAGACCTACCATTCTTTTAAAAGTTGCAATCTCTACAAGTACACAACTTTGTTAGCTACAAACCCTAGAAATGCTATTGACAAACCTTCTAGATATGAGATGGAGTTAATTTCATTACTTGATCACAAAATCTCAGTCTTCATATGTAAGGATAGACTTTGAATGGTAACATATCAACGATCTCTAATATATCTACACAAACCCTTTTATAATATTTCACTATCTTTAAAGAGAGCATTAGATCATTATCTTAGAATTATATACACTATAATTGACATAGGTCATTGATTGCAAATGAACAAATATTATACATACCTCTTTTAATCTTACCTTATCCATCCTTGCAGAGATCTGAACCTTTGAATTTTTCTTCAATTGACATATGTCGTCTTTCTCCAACAAAGATTCCTTAGACTTTTAGCCATCAAACCACAAAGATTTCTTTGAGCTACTTGTGAAAATTTATGAATCTACACATTAGAAATCCTACTACAATCACTGGTTTATCATCTCCTACTTGTTTTTACATTCAACAAGTTATTTAATTATTTTAAATACCGATGAAAAACACTATTGCAGACTACACTGACATATAGATCATAAACTGAACCAAATATGAGACAAACACACAAGTGACACCGTTATTTTTGGACAAATGTCCCCAGAAAAACCCAATGTGGAAAAACTGGTGCAACATATAGAGGGTTTGATTATTAAGCAAGCAGAATCTGAGTACAACAGGTTGCCTCTCACACCGTCTAACCTTTCAAAGAAATATCGACAGCAAGAAATACATACGAGGGTCTACCTCATTCTCTAAGTCACAATTGATCCACTAAATGGCTGACTCCGGCAAGCACTGCGAAAATCCCAGCACAATCTGCTCTATGTGGGCTAGTGTCTTGCCTCTGGGAGACTGCGTCACTTCTTTGTTGGATTGATTTGCTCTCAGGAGCTTCGAATTCATCCCTCCCAGCTCAGAACATGAACTCCCAACAAAATCTCGAACTTTTGATGATTATCTCGCACTGACATTGCAAGAACCCTCTTGGCCTGTGTCAGCGCTGCGTGAGCCCCTTCCTGGGCTGCGTAGGCCTCTGCACTGCCTCTCTGATGCTACTGTTGCCTCTTTGCCTGGTACTCGTTGGCTCGGAACTCCCTTCCGATCCAACTCTCTGCTACTGCCCCTCTCACTGCAACTCAGGTCACCTATTCGATTTTCTTAGCAAACCACACCCTAGAAAAATTGAACTGACTGATCAATATGGTGTATCTCCAACTGACCCTCAAGCCTCCTCTTATACTTTTCCTGTTGATGAATCAATGGCCGAGATTCAGTCCCTAATCAACGGCTAAGATTAAAACGGACTTGATCCTCGTCATTTAGAAGTTTCTCACCCATATTCTTATTAATACCCATTAATATTTTTATTTTAACCCATTAAAAATATTAATTATTTTAATAACTCCTCATCCGAGTGGAATTTCTCCAAACGATTTCTGGGTTTTGGAGATCTCATGTGTTCTAGTCCCTCCACAAAATTTCGGAGCTATAACACATCCGATGCTACCCAAAATCAACATTGCTAGCAATGTTGTTTGTCTTGGTTCACATAGCTTGCACATGCATCGTCTATAGGGCAGGTTTTAGACTTTCCATAATCTTCAGATATCTTATCATAGTACTTTCATAGAGTTCACAAAATTATAGACATGGTTCTCACAATTTAGGTCCCTTCCACCATATACCATTGACAAGGTGATCTTTCAAAACAAAATGTCACAGGTTTGTCCTATACTGTAACGAGGTCAACTTCAAAGGTCAACCTATATCCTTAGAATGTTGTAACGAAGTCAACTTGTATCCTTAGGTCTTCAAACTTCTGTCCTTCGCATATGTCAAGGAGTAACATTCCTCGGTGTAATATACCAAATTGGAATTTACAACAAATAAAAGAGACATGTACAAGGAAGCAACAACAATGAACAAATTCCAAGCATGCACATCAAAATACACAAGAAACTGAACCAACAACTGAGCCATTTTATTAACCAAAGGGAATATGAGTACATAATGAGTAAGAACAATGGAACCTGGGCTTGCTATGCAAGCTATGCAAACCCCAGGTGAAGTCTTGCTGACCCAAATGTTGAAATGGCTCCAAATTGATAATGCACATTGCCCAGAACATATGTTAAAGGCTGCCAAATAGAACTGGAAGTTCTACTCAAAATACTGCTTAGAATGCTCTGAAATTTTTGCTCTGAACTCCTCTCCCAAAGCCTAGTAAAACGCATAAATGGTTTACGCTGAATCCAAATGATGAAGAAGTCCTCCAAGATGGTGCAAATGTCTCTCTCACTGACTATACACCCTACTGGATTTCTTCCCTATATATTGCTCAGAAAATTTTGCAAAATTAACTCCAACCTCTACATACCAATCCCAACAAAACCCAGAAAGGATTTGGCCCAATTTTGGTTGCCTGGATGACCCCAAAAAGCGCGAACCCCTCTCTCTGGCAAGCTTTGTGCACAACAAGTGAATACTTTGCTATATCATCCAAATCCACCACTAAAATGCCTCTCAAACTTCTACAAAATTTCCTTGAGGAGAATGCCTAATTTCTTCATCGCAAACTCTTGGGAAATAAGCCACCTCCAGTGCCTGCGCAAGCTTCACTAGTAAATCTTGCACTCTGCCAAACTGAAGGAAATTTGGCCCAAACTCTAGCCTCAATCTTTGCCCTGCAAAATACTCCAAAACTCTAGCCTCAACTGTGAAGGATGTCTCTGCAAAAGCCTGGAATCTCCATCCAACTGTAGTTGCTCCAAATGGGTAGTGTGAATTATCTTCTGCACCCAGGTAACTCGCAAAGCTAGATAAATCCTCTGCAATAAGCTCAAGGGAATCCCTGAATTAGACTCCCAAACTTCCTCACTAGGGATAGACTCGAAGTTCTTCGAAATGAGGGTGGAATTTCTACTTTGAATTCCTGTGTTAAGCAACACTTTTCTTCTTGTGCTAAACAACCCCAAGAGAAGTTGAAAGGTGAAATGTAATAGTCAAAAGATGATTAGCGAATGAGTCCATCCTCCTCTTATAATTTCTCCCCATGCTTATAGACTCCCCTTTTAATTATTATTTTATTGGTGGGTGTCATTTTCCACTAAGTGAATTTTGCCTCCAAGATAATAATTTGCCGCCAATCTCCAATAAAATAATGCTTTCCACCTTTCTCCAAAATAATATTTGACCCTTTTAATTAATATTACCAAAATTAGGCAAAATTCCTATGCTCACAAAATTGGGGATATTATATTCCTCCCCGCCAAAATTTGCTTGTCCTCAAGTAATGCCAGAACAAGTGCTCCCCCCTCTCTATTGACCCACACTGTCACTGCAAACAATACCGGGGCCCAAATGTGCCACTGAGTCACCCTGAACTCGTGCACTATCCTGTCATAAATGAACCCCTCGATACCAGGGTCCCGTGTCATCCTACTCAATGGCACTCCTTGCCCCATAAGACACAATCACCCGAAGCACTCTGCATATTGCTCATAAGTAGAGCTCCATGATCGTGTGGAATCTCGACCAACTCCTTGAGAGGCTGCCTTGCGTAAAAATCAATCTCATGCACTTGTGTAGGCTCCTAAAAATGCAATTCAACCCCTTGGAGATGAATCAATGCCCGCTTGAACTCTCTTTGATCTTCTCTTGCTGATCATTCCACCATACTAGTGTAGTGTCTTGTGTTGAAATATGTAACTAGGTTTAGTCTTCATAATCACATATGTAATCATGATTTTAAGCAGTGTTTTAAAACTCCGACTTCGACTCCGACTCGGCCGAAGGTCAACTCCGACTCCGACTCTGACTCGATTTCAATGACTCGGTCGTTGTAAAAAATACATTGAATATTTTTTTATTTATAAAAAGCATAATGTTAAAGATTTTCATTCATGTTTCCAAACACACAACATTAGAATATAGATAGAAGACAACATATGATCAAAGTATGCTCATGAATATAATATCCATTATATCGAAATGGCACCCAGTGCACTGTCCAATACATACATGATGATGGTATAGAGATCAAAACAAAAACACATAACTAGGGAGGCTAGAAATGGCCTCTACAACAAAAGTAAGTTGTGACCAGTACTATTGGCTATTGCTAGAGGAGCCAAGATCATCTGGATCAACCACTGGTAGCATATCTACATGCTTCATAGTTTGTAACTCATTTTTAAGCTTGTATCCTCATCAATCATCTTAGACCATCTCACCAAGATGGATGTTGATAGATGTATTCATGAGAAGAACTACAAAAGCAATTTGTATGTGACACAGATCAGGATATAGGATCCCTAACGCCAAAACTTCTGCATCGACATCTACATGTAGTCATGACAGACCCATCTACACCCCATAGAATATTTTGTGGTTATTCTCTAGTTTTAGGATTCCTTGGGGCAACTTCAAGTTTGTTCCCATCAACTTTGTAATATGTATAAAGCAATGTTCCACGGGGCCACGTCCCCAAGGGTCGGGTGCATGCACCCTCGCACCCCACGAACTTGGGACTGGGGGACGTCTGGGGAAACGTTTCCCCATGTCCCCCTTTTGGGGAGACGCGAGGAGACGCAGGGGGGCGTTTCCCCAGTGTGGGGGACGCGACTCCCGAAAGGGGAAGACCTGGGCGTCCCCCCTCAAAATGGGCTATGCCTCCCCCCTTAAATTTGCTTGTAAACAATGATTTATGATAGGGAAAACCTAGTATTTGACCATATTTCCCTACTAATGCTATTCAATTCATATGGAGAAAGTAGAATTTTAGATCTCACTCAAAATCCAGCAGACTTAACAGTTTTTCAGGAATTTAGGATTCGATGGATTGCAATGTTTCCATTGCATTTTGTCATGTACAAGGGTATGGAATTCGTATTTAATCAAGAGCACCAAGCCCTCTATGTATTTTAGAGTGATTTTTAGACTCGTCACTCCACTGTTTTTTAGTTTTAGCTATATCAATTTACTATTCCAGACTTTAGATTTCATTATCTATTATAGTCTATTTTTCCTAGTACTAATTAGATTCTAGAATGATGAATGATGAATTTAAATTTTAAATCAATTTAGAATCTAGAACGCTGAATTTAATTTTTAAATCAATGTAGATTCTAGAATGGTGAATAATGAATATGGATCAGAGTATTTCGTTATTGAATCTCATGGTCTATGGATGAATCATGTATGTATTAGTAAGGATGATGAGTATGGATCAATGTATTTCATTATTTAGTTCAAATATGTATGTACTATTGTATTTATGCTTTCATTATAGAATATGAATTATATATATATATATATATATAAAGGAAAAAAACTATATACCCCGACGTCCCCTGTCCCCCCTAAATTTCCCTAAAATTTGAGGGTACTCCCACACGTCCCCTTTGTGCGTCTCCCCGCACTTGCGTCTCCCCGTCCCGGAGTCTTGGTGGAACATTGGTATAAAGAAAAACTGCCATCTTCCAAGAGAGAATTGCACCTATAAACATTCTAACTAGGATCACATGTCTGATCAGCGTTTCAATTTCATGTGCCCTCTTTATTACATGGTTCTCAGATAGTATCATTGTTTACTTAGAAATTCACATTGTTCCTTGAGGAATTTTATACAATGAAGGCAACAGATGTCTTACTCCATTCTTACCAGAGATTTCATGTTCTTGGCAAAAAGTTCACAACATTAGATCCTATCAAATTGCCAGCGCCGGACTCATCACTTTCTATTTTCAAGCACTAAACGATTCATGCCATAGTGAGCCGTGTGAATAAGTAAACAACCTACGAAAAAAGTCATCTAATGTGGAATTCATGTGCCCACCAACTTTTAACACAAATCTCTTCACCAAAAAGAAAATAAAAAAAAATCGTTGTTTTTTTTAGTTTTCGAGTCGCTGTCACCGAGCCAGTCGGGTTATTACCTAGCCGATCAAACTGGTTCGATGATCGAGTCGACCCGGTGAGTGCTTGATTCGGACCAACTCAGCGGAGTCGGTTCCAAGCCGGCCGCTTAAAATAGTGATTTTAAGTATTTGATGTAAAGAGAAAAATAAATTTATTATTGTCATTCTTGATGCATGGGTTCCATGCTCAAGGTTATTTCATTTATAGGTCAAGCACCTAGTGAGTGCTTCTAGGGCTTGTCATTGAGTCAACAAGTCAATTGAGTCATTGTCATGTATGGAAGACCCATTTGGGCATCATGTATAAAGTCAAAAGAATTATTGTAAGTCAAAATATGTCAAAGACACCCTCCAAGACAAGTCTACCTTTGCAGGAGACTAGTCGGCCTTTGCAAGTGACAAGTTGGCCTAGAAACAGTGACAAGTCAACCTACAAGCTATGACAGGAAGCCTATATATAAAGAGCTCGACCTCATTTGTAAGATCATCCATTCAAGTTTATAGAAAGAACAAGTAGCACAAGTATATCCAACGAAGGAGAGTTTTGGACACCTAATCTACCAAGGGTTAAGGTGTGGAAGTTGAATGGTCAAAGGAGTCCAAGAGATGTTGGAAGATGAATCCAACAGTCACAAGAATGTATTATAAATGTACATCTATGTTAATAGAAAATGCAATTCATTCTTTTATCATTCAGATCTCTTCACATTCCATGTGCATCTAACATGGTATTAGAGTTGTAGGTGTATTCCTGCCCTGCCCAAATTTGAGCCACTTGTTTTGTGACCTCTCTGTGCATGTCAGTTCTGCATTTCATGAATGTTTTGTCAGCTAAATTCTAGCTATGATCTCTACCCTGTAACTGCCATTTTCTCAACTCTTGCAAACCAATAGAAGTTGTCCGCTCTTTCTCCATTCCACATTCAAATGTTACCTATGCGTTTTAGTTGTGCCTTAATTCCAATTCTATGCTCCTAATGATTTGCTCTCAAACAATTTTGAGCTATTTTTATGTGCCTATTTTATCCACAGTCATTTATCTGACTTTGACAGGACTAGATTCTCCTCAGCGCTCTTTGTGGGAAACCACAAAAATTGCTTTTTTGGTCTGCACTGCACCCAGCTGGAGAAATTCCCATAACTCTTCCAGGTAGGCTAACATACCCTCATCTTTGTGCAAAAATCTGTGTATTAAGTTTCGACCGATGAGGAGGAGGACAAAGACGTGATCAATGTCTTTTGTGTCGATGGCGCCCTCAAGATTGAGAGGGTTTGTCTATAGAGTATTATGAGAAATGACATCACCACCACATGAAGCTCCATTTATTTTAGATATATCATTCTGGCACTGCTCAAATTGGTCGTACCCATGGCATGGGTATGAGGAACTATGATATTGCGGAGGACTTGAAAATTGCAACGAAAAAAAATGTGATGACTCCATTGGCAGCGCGTAAGCTACTTGAACATTGGACTATGCATGCATTCGATTGTTGAGCCCCGTAACTCCATTGTGTCACTGGATTATGGTTTATTCTCTGTGCATCGATTCAGTCTCCATGACTCTAGTTTGTTGTTGAAGGTAGATTGGCTGAGAGAGAAGTGTTAGCTTCTGAAAGACTGGTATATATATTTAAAAAACAAAAACCCTGCAGTGAAATTTGCATCCCCATTTCTTGGCTATGGTGTGCTAAGCGTGTAAGAGCTACAAATCCCATTTATTCTTTGTCTTGGTTTTATTACATGGATTTGTTGTGCGTATGGTACGTTTGAAGCATTCAAACTCAATGTTGTTATGAGAGTCGTGGTATGGAATTGTTAAATTGAACGTTGGTTGAAAATCTGGGTTTCAATACGTTAATTAATGCATTGATCTATGTTGTTCATTGCTCCTATAGCTGGTGCGTTAAACCCTGAACTGCACTTTCATTCCTGCCCTTGAATCAAAGACTGGTATGCATTGAATATTCTTGACTTATTATTGTGCTTTGATTTGAGTGCGAGCTTGACCATAATTAAGCTCCACATTAATTTTTTTATGGAATCTCATTGAAGATCAAGGATGGTGATGCCGCGACTACAAAACCATCGCAGTAATCCATACTCCACGACTCCACGTACATTCCTATTTTGATACAAGCATTTCTTATGTTACATTGCACGCTCCACTGACTCCTACGCGGTTCCATACTCAGTTGCAAATGCATCGAATCCTTGATCCTCACATCTCGGTATCCTACCACTGTCCACTGATTTGCCTTCCCATACCACTAGTTTCTGTTTCAATACTGTGTGTTTTTCAATACATACAGCTGGTCCATCTACGTTTGGGCCACTGTCATGCCTCAATCATACTACAGCACAATCAAACCACCTATGTAATATCGCTCCCCAATATACAGTTTCATATCCCAAGGACATACAATGCATTCACATATACTTGATTGTGGGGTCCATATCCCTGTCATTAACACATACCATTAGATCCTCTCTCCCATTCCATACAACGCATACCATTAAATCTGCTCTCCCATAATACCGCTCTCCCATACCATCACTCCCATTCCATACAACGCATATCATTAAATCTTCTCTCCCATAATACCGCTCTCCCATACCATCACTTCCTCTTTAAGATAAAGTCAAATTACAATGTTATTTTGAAGACAATTGCAGAAATATTTCATATTTTTTTAACTACTTTAGGCCCAATGCGACCTTTAGCTCTTGGTATTTCTTTTATAAATAAGCTTAAAGAACAGTGGTGTATTTCTAGTTGAAATTTTTTTAGGTCTTCATCTTTGTTGAGACAATGGCCAAAATCAATGATTTGTTAGAGATATTAAGCACATTAATGTTGTCTACTTTTGAAGACACGGTGAAAGTCAATAAGGACACTCTTTTTGACATTCAAATCTGTTTAGGAAATGCACAAGAGAAAATATATTTTTGGCAGCTCGAATCACAACTACAGCAAGATGAGCTACAGAAAAGTCATCATTCTGAACCTGTTTCTGTTTAGAACATTGAAACAGATTCCCATAAGCAGTAAGTTGATTTAGATCCAATACCCAATGAAGCGACAGAATTGCATGTAGAAGCAGAAATTAAGCTTGTACTTCCCAAGCAAATCATTAGACCTTGGGAAGAGCTTGTCAACAACAAGCACATAACAGGTATTGGATATGATAAGGAGGCGTCCTTTCATATTCCAGACTATTCCAAGCCCCATTCAATTTCAAAGTGTTGGGTTCCTTCATGACAATTCACCTTCAGATGTTCCATATTTTGCTCCTCTTCCACAACAACAACAACAAAATGTTAAATGCCAACATTGTGACAGAGTTGGCCATGTGAAAAATCACTATTTTGATCTTCACCCATGCAAGCATTATGGTCAGCGTATTCATTCTTCACACAAATGCTTTAAAAACAAGCCTTCTGCAAGAACAAAGATTCATCTTGGATGGGTCACTTATTGGCAATGGGCTTCAACAGCCAAGAAGATATTTCATTCATACAACAGGATTTGTTCTCTAATATTGAAAAGTCTTGCAGTTGAGATCTCTTCATCTTCTCACCTTGAATCTGACAAAGGGGAAAATGATGGTCATATACAAGCTTCAAAGACAGAGAAGTTCAATCGAACCTGAGCCACAACCTGCCATACCAGATTCAGAGTTGTAGCCAAAGACAAAGATGCCCCTGAGCATGCCTTCGGTTGGTGATCAGCGTTAAACCATCTATGCGGGGTTGAGACATCTCTTCAAATATTTGGGGACACTTCCTCTAGCAGAAGACACCAGCGTCTTGCCAGTTTTGGAAGAGTTCTAAGAATTGTATTAATCATTCCAGAGTTGTTGGTCATCCTTAAACCATCACAGATTGAGACCTCCCTTTTGAGGTTGACGTTCTTCCTTTTTATGCAGGGTGAGACCTCCCTTTCAAGGTTGAAGGTTTCCCTCTTCAAAACATTAGGAGCACTTCCTCTAGCAGAAGACCTCAACTTCATGCCAAATTTGGAAGAGTTTCAGGAACTGCACTAAGCATTCCAGTGTTGGTGGTAATCCTTAAACCATCACCCTTATGCTAACATTTCAAAGAGTTCATTCAGCATAGTGCTACCATGCATTTTTGCACATTTTCTATTACAGCTCTCTTCTTGGACTCATACATAACCCTTTGGATTAAGGGGGGGAATGTTGGACACCTAATCTGCCAAGGGTTAAGGTGTGGGAGCTAAACAGTCAAAGGAGTCCAAGAGACTTTGGAAGATGAATCCAACAGTCACAAGAATGTATTATAAATGTAAATCTATGTTAATAGAAAATGCAATTCATTGTTTATCATTCAGATTTGTTCACATTCCATGTGCGTCTAAAAGAGAGAAATAAAAGACGAAGAAAACCAAATCTTTGAGGATTGTTTTAGGGCTAATTTCTTTCACATGTGCAAAGAGATTAGGGCAAAATTTGTTGCAACAGAGCCAAAGTACAGTCACCATATAGAAGTCGAATTCAAGATCAAAAGAAGGTAAATTTGGCAAGTGGAATTATTGAAGTTGTTGTCTAAGCGAAGGAGAAAGGAGGCAATTTCACCCATATTCCAGCCACATGTGTGATCTAGTGTTTCAGCAGAAGACGCTGAAATTGCAGTCTTGAAGTGACAGTGGAATTTCTAAAGTTAGGGTCGAAAACTGAAGTGGGTAAACAAGTTTGACTAGCGTTGACCTTGTGAAAAGAATCTCATCAAAAGAAGGTTTGAATTTGTCTTAAGGGGTCTTGGTCAAGGGTCATAGGTCTTGGAATTCATCATTTGAAGTTCTATAAGAAGAGAAGAGTTCTTGTGGGTTTTCCTCTCAAGAGGAGAGGTTTTGGCTTTGGCTGACAGCCTATATCTTGTGTCCTCTTGTCTCATTATTCTTTATAGTTTGGTAGTTGTTTGATGATAAGAACATAATAGTAACAAGTGAAAGAAGAATCTAATCAAGTTAAGTTTAAAATACATCACAAGTAGTTATGAAAGTAAGAGAAATCACCTAATCTAGCTGCCCCTAGATTTCTCAACACCTTGTGTTGTCTGCAAGTCACTAGGGAGCAAAGTGATCTCTGTAAATCTAACACCCCATGGAGGGTTTGCCTCATCTCCTCCTGCCAAAAATAGCTCACCCCTATGGGTAGCTATACTGTGAAGCCTTGAAATGCAAGGGTCCCATGCTAATCTCAGAGGAATGCCACCATGCTGATGCTGCATCACTCTAACTATAATTGACGACCCAATGTGCACATAGTGTATCCTCCTCTCCTGGAACCTAAGGGCGAAATAACTGTAAAGACCAAACACATCCTACCCAAGCATCTCCAAGATGTCAAAGCCTACCCATCTAGAGCTAACTCCGAACTTGTGCAACAACATGAAAAGCCTACCTCTCCATGCGATGAAGGCCTCTATGAACCCCATTGTGTCAACCCGAGAGTGAACTCACCCAAGACTGAACTCACCCGAGAGTGAACTAGATCACTCTCTTCCATGACCTTTCTCATCACAAGATAGAGTGACCTACTAACCAACTGAGTCTATGGATCCTATAACCAAATTTGTTGTGGCATAGCTCTGACAATAGTTGGAATCCATCTATGCCTTGTCTTTAGTCCCTGCATGTAATCAATATATAGGCTCCATATATCATGAACTAATTTGATGCATGCTAAACTGCCCTGGGCCTGCCACTACGTAGTATTAATGACTGTTGGAAACCATGTGTCAAATAGCTACCCCTCAAATGCAACCAATAGATGGGTATCTGATACTTGCAATCGACTCAATTTATGCATATCCATCTTACTCTTGCCAACCCTCACCATTATGTCTAGTGTCCACACTCTCAATAATGTGTCAATAAAGTGTCTAAAGTCGGGACACCCATTGGAAAATTGCCTTAATTGCACATGGTATCCTCCGCTCATGCAAGATCCCAACATGCCTTGCGGGAAGAGTGGCACATGTCTCCCCCATGACCAACTCCCCAAGTGTAGGCTCAGTGATGAATGGTATGCCACTCTTGAAGAAGATCACCTCATCCCCCAGCCAGTGGATATCAAATCGTGCACTGACCCTGCTCCTCCACTAAAGAATCTCTATTGTGCCCCTGAGGCACTGACTCTCATAGCATCATCTCAAGCAAATTCCCCAAGTCCTGTTATCCACAGTGTGGGTCTGGACTAGACACAACAAGGCTCCCCTCAACTGTACGTGGTGCCAAAGAGTGGAAGATGCGTGCATTCCAATGGGTGTCATCAAGAACTCGTGTGGATGGTTCCATCCCATCCCATGATTGATCCACTCTCCCAACTTGGGTATGTCCACTTCTCTTGCTGGAATTTCACACTTTTTCTGCCTCCTTCACTTGGATATCAAACTTGTGAGAGAGATGCCTCCAAATGAATTTGAATTGCTTGTATATATAGGCTTTAGGTGAGGTGGAATTGCCCAGTTTGAGGCCGACTTGGTGTGGAGGTGTCAAATACCTTATTTGACTCAATAATAAACCCTTTTACATGATTTAAAAGCCCAAGAAGGTTCTCATAAAATGTATAATGACTCTAATGACTCAATATAAATCCTAGGAGTCCACAATGGGGACTGTGACTTATAAAAGATGACCCAAGCATGAAACCCATGCTTTAATAAGTCATTGTAGCAATAATAAAAAATTTCTTTTTCATTCTTTTGAGAAGTACATTACATAATGACTCAAATACATTTACGAAGACCAAACTGTAATTTTCCTAAGTAGGAATACAAGTGATATACAAGCATACAATCAGTTCAGCAAACAAAAAAACAAAATAAACACTAAGCACCCATGGAAATGTTGGAAATAAGGAACTGTCGAGCCATTCTATTACTTCTTCAAGAGCAAAATACAATAGTAAATAGAATGGTGCACCTGGGCTTGTCTCAATGGACAAGCATGACCAAACCCAGAGGAGCCATAGCTGAACTGAAGGCTACTACAAATGTTGCACCAATCTGCACTGCGCTGCCCAGAAAACTGCGCTTTTTGCTAACTTCGAATGGCTGGAAACACCACTTTGCGTGTTTAGAAAATTATGAGATTCGAGCTCCTGACTCCTTGGCCTAAACCCAGAAAAACCCATGAAGGAGTTCCGTTGGTTTAGACTTCTGAAATTTGACCCCCAAGGAGCCCAACCTCAGCTACAACTGCAAAACTTGGCCTGTTGGATTCTGACTATAAAACTTCCTAGAAAGTGTCCAAAAATGTTGGGTTGATCCCTCCTACAGATCTCCTGACTTCCCGGATGAGTTTCCGAGCTGTAGCTCTTGCCCACAAGACCCACGAAATTGCAGAACTGGCCCTCTATGCTATCTCCTAGGCCCATAATTTGAACTGCTGGGTTGCTCACTTCTTTGGCACCAAAACTCTCACTGAATGTTGTCCTAGTGTTGTCCTTCAGATTCCTCAATTCCTCCGGCAAGTGGCTGATCCACTATGGCTCAATCTCCCTATGCGTGTTCTCCCTGTGGCCCAGAAATACGCATTCCCTGAGTGTAGTTGAGTGATGGTGTTGTAGAAACTCCCGGATCTACTAAAAACGTTGGTGGAACTGCCTTCCTAGGGCAGGCACTCGAAGTCCCCCGAAGGTAAGGTTGAATCTCCCGCTTGAGAGATTCGTCATTGAACAATCAGTTGACTTGGCTAAGCAGTTAAGCAAATAGTCAAGTAAATTCGATATGCAAGGTGAATGAATGATCCAAATGAGAGCCTCCTCCTCCTTTTGTCTTCATGGGCCTTCCTTGCCTCATGTGGGCCCCTCCATTCAACAATTCGAATACCCTCCAAGCCATTCGAATGACCTAGTTCGAATTCCCACGTGGGTGGCCTCCACCTTTCACTAGCAACCAAATTAAGCCGAAATTTCTCGTAAGTCCCTAAGTTGAAACTACTGGGTCCTTTTCCTTAGCCAAAAGTGTGCAAAAATGTGTGGAGGTAACCTGTTACAAATGTGTTTGAGAAGGGACATGATAGTCCTCCCCTCCCAAATGTTGCTTGCCCTCAAGCAACCTCAGAGCTGGGTGCTCCAAAATGTGGTCACCCTCCCAGGTGGCATCCTCATCCGGCAAGTTCTTCCAGCATACCAAGAACTCCCGGATGGTCTTGCTCCTCAGCTTCCTCTCCCTCCTCTCCAAGATGGTCTCAGGCTCCAAAACCAAGTGGCCCTAGTCATCAAGTGGGGGTAACTCTAACACTGCTGTCACCTAGTGCCCCAACACCTTTTTAAGGCACGAGACATGAAATACATTATGAATCTTGCTCCCCGGAGGCAGCTCCAGCTCATAGGCCACCTCCCCAACTCGTCTGATCAGTCGGTATGGCCCATAGAAACAAGGTTGTAGCTTCTCGGCCCCCTTCTACTTCAATGTGGACTGCCTGTACGATTGTAATCGAAGGTACACCAAGTCCCCCTCGAAATGCCTCTCTGACTAGTGTCGGTCTCTGTACACCTTCTATTGGTTCTATGCTGTCACCAAGTTATCCTTGAGAGCCTTGAGGATGTCTTGGCTCTATTGGATCCAATCTTTGGCCTTTGGGGCCCAGTTGTCTCCAAAAACATCAGCAAAAGATAATGCATCATATCCATACAAGGCACAGAAAGGAGTCATACCAATGGACATGTGGTGGGTGGTGTTGTGGCAGTACTCACCCAAGTGTAGCCACCGGATCTAAGCCCTCTGCTCTCCTGTCATGTAGTTCCTCAAATACCCCTCCAGCCACTGATTAACTCGCTCTATCTGGCCATCTGGCTGGGGGTGATAGCTCGTGCTAGGAGTGAGCTCAGTACCAACCAATCTGAAAAGATCCTGCCAAAAACCTCCCATCAACCTGCTATCCCTGTCACTCACAATGTTCTTAGGAAACCTGTGCAACCGGAAGATCTCCCTAAAGAATAACTCTGCAACCTATGCAGCCGAATACCTGGTGGGGATGGCGAAAAAGTGGGCATATTTGGTCAATCGGTCGACCACTACATAAATACAATCCTTGCCCTGCACTGTGGGGAGCCCTATGATGATATCCATAGATATGCTTTCCCATTTCCCCTTAGGGATGGGAAGCGGTTGTAGTAATCCTGCAGGGTGAATCAGTTCCCCCTTGTTCCGCTGACATGCCCCACACTCCTGTATGTGCTTCAGCACGTCCCCCTTGAGGCCCTTCCACCTGAATCTCTCCCTGACTGCCATATATGTCTTCTAGAACCCCTAGTGCCCGGATAATGGTGAGTCATGTGCTGCCTGAAGCACCCTCTCCCTCAACTGTGAGTTGGGCACCAAAAAAATGTGCCCTTTGTAATAGATGACCTCATCCATCACTCAATAGCGCTCATCTGCGTGGGTACCCTCCAAGATCTCACATGCCCTCCTGTCCTTGGAGTACCCCACCAATAGCTAAGCCTTCCAATCATGGCAGATGCTCATGAGTGATAGACCAGCGGGTCTCCAAGATAGAGCATCGGCCACAACATTGTGCTTCTCCCGCACATACTCTATATCGAAGTCATAGGCTTGCACCTTGCTGACCCATCTCTGTTGCCTGTCGTTGAGGCCTTGCTGCCCCATGAAGTGATGAAGACTGTTGTGATCAGTCTTCACTCGAAACCTGTTGCCTACCAAGTACTGTTGAAATTTGGCCAATGCATGCATGATGGCTAGCATCTCTTTGTCATATATGGAATATGACCGATCATGTGGTAGGAGCTTTTGACTCTCGAAAGAAATGGGATGCCCATCCTGTGATAGAACCGCTCCAACTCCCTCCCCAGATGCATCACACTCCACGGTGAAGGGCTGGGAAAAATCTGGAAGTGCCAAGACTAGGCAACTGCTCATCACCTCCTTGAGGTGATCAAAGGCTACATGTGCTCTATCAGTCCATGCGAAAGCCCATCTCTTGGTCAAATCTGTCAAGGGTGTTGCCAGTTGTGAAAACCCCTGACAAACTTCCTGTAGTAGGTGCAGATACCCAAGAAACCCCTTAGTGTTGTCACATCTCGGGGCACCGGCCAGTCACTGGTAGCCCGTATCTTCTCCTCATGGACCTTCACCCCATCAACAACGATGATATGCCTTAAGTAGAACATTTATGTCAAGCCAAACTCACACTTGGATAGTTTGGCATAAAACTGCTACTCCTCTAGAATGCGTAGCACCTCGTCCAAGTGCTGGAGATGCTCCTCCCACGTTCGGCTGTAAATCAAAATATCATCGAAGAAAACCGACACAAACCTCCTCAACTGTCACCGGAAGACATGTTTCATGCATGAATGGAAGGTAGCCGAAGTGTTGGTCAGCCCAAATTGCATGACCAGGAACTCGAAGTGCCCATAGTGGCACCGGAAAGTTGTCTTAGGGAAGTCCTAATCCCTCACCCTAATATGGTGGTACCCCAAACGCAGATCGATCTTAGAGAAGTACTTGGCTCCTCTAAGCTCATCCATCAACTCATCTATGCGGGAGATGGTGTACCTGTTCTTTAGTGTTTTCCGGTTGAGGGCCCAGTAGTCAATGCACATGCGTAAGGTCCCATCCTTCTTCTTCACTAGTACTACTGAAGAGGCGAAGGGGCTAGAACTTGGCCTGCCGCCTGATATGGCCCAATGCAAATAGCTCCTGAATGGCCCTCTCAATCTCATCCTTATAGGCCTTAAGATGCGTATAAGGGGTAGTGATCACCGCCTGAACACCTAGCTCCAACTCAATAGTGTGCTCGAATCCCCTGTTTGGTGACTGCCCTGGTTGAATATCCCCAAACACCACTGCGTATCTGTCCAACAAGGCTTGTATGTCTGGTGGTGGTGGCTGGGCCTGTCCCCCAACCTCTGAAATCCTCAGCTCCACTTCCCATGCGATGTCCCCATGTCGCAGATCTGCCTCCATCCTGTGGGCTGAGACTGTCTGGGGTGGATAGGAATGCATGCCTCTGAGAACTACTGATTTGCCATCTGGCCCGGTAAACTCCATCTCTAGTTTCTTCCAGTCAGTAGTGACTCGCCTAAGGGAGTACAGCCCTTGGACACCCATCACTACGTTGGTGTCTGGCACATCGACCATAAAGAAGTGGTCTGTCATCGAGTATTTCCCCGTAACTACTGTCAAAGCAGGCACATACCGAGTGCATTGCATGGTACAGTCACCTAACACTAGGACTTAACAACCCTCAAACTCAGTCGTGGTGAGGCCCCTCCTTTGAACCAACCAGGCATCTATGAAGTTGTGGGTAGCCCCACTGTCAACTAGGACTGACACCTGTTGTCCTTGTATGGTCCCTCTGATCCTCAATGTCAAGAATTTGGGGACCCCGCCTAAAGAAGCAAGGACTCCCCTGGATGGGGCAAAGGATGCCCCTCCCTGTGGAGGTGGTGGTAGTGGCCCCCTATCTGTCGGACTCTCACCATCTCCCACACCACACTCCTCCTCCACCTCGTCCTCCTGGTCACTGTCTAAAAAGACCTCAATATAATGTGCTTTGCCGACACTGCACCGATGGCCTGGTGCCCAGGGCTCTCTGCAAGTGAAGCACAACTTCCCTTTCCTGAGGTCCTTCCATGTCTCATCATCCAGTTGCCCACGCCCTTGGGTGGTTCTCTGAGGTGGAGGTCTAGTGTCATGCCCCCTTTGTGGAAAAGGGGTCTGTGCAGGGAAAGGCGCTCTAGTCTTGGGGATGGCTCCTTGTAGATCTCTAGTGCACAAAACTGCCTCCTGCAGCATGGAGGGCTTACGTGACTTCACCAGTCCACGCAGGGGCTCTAGAAATCCCTCAATGAAGGTGTACACCCTCTGAGCCTCTAATAGATCCGGAACCATCACTGACACTCGCAGAAACTCTGAAATATACTGCTCTGGGTTGCCTGTCTGGCACAGTTGGGTCAACTCCCTGAAATGGGCCTCTGGATCTCTCTGGTCAAAACGTTCCACCACCCTCCTGGTGAAATCCTCATAAGAAGCCACATTGGCATGCCCCAAGGTGGCCAAGCCATGAAACCACCAGTCATGGACTTCCCCCTCCATGTGCAACATGGCCATCTTGATGGCTTCCTGTTCTGTCATCCGGTTGAGCTGGAAGTAGGTGTCCATCTTCTCAACCCAAGCCCTAGCAGTGCACTTGACAATGCCATCGAATGTAGGGAAGTACATCCTCCCTATGGTCCTCTGCAGCTCATAGCTCTGTGTACCCTGTCCTCCATAGCCCTTGCTCTTCTCATTCTGCTTGAGCTTGCAGAAATATCTGAAAGGGAGTGCTTCCTTGAATTTTGCATCCATAGATTGCCACTCTCTGAAATGATCTCCCATTTGTGTGGGGTCTTCACCCCTTGCTGGTTTGATTTGTGCCACAGGTACGAAAGAGGGCAGTGTGGCTCGATTTGGCCCACTAGCCGATGAGTGTTGTGCAGCTGGTGAGGGGTGATCGAATGGTTGGGAGGCTCCAGAAGTTTCCCCAAATAGAAACCCTCTAGGAGTGGTCCTCTCTCTGTTCTGCAGCTTTATCTCCTCCAGCATCTCTTTCTAGCTCTTGGCTAAGTCATTCAAAGCCCTTAGGAGGTTGTCGAAAGCCATTTCTTCCCTGATCTTGGGTTCCATCACGTTCTCCTCTTCTACTACTGCTTTCCCTCTGTCCTCTGTGTCTGGAGTAATCTTCAGCTCTCTTTCTCTACTCTTGCACCTCTGCCTTTTGTACGTGATGTTCTGTTGGTCCCCTTCTCTCATAGGAGAAAATCCCCACAACTGAGCCAAGACCTAGGCTCTGATACCACTATAATGTTCCTAAGTAGGAATACAAGTGATATACAAGCATACAATCAGTTCAACAAACAAAAAAACAAAATAGACACTAAGCACCCATGGAAATGCTGGAAATACGGAACTACTGAGCCATTTTATTACTTCTTCAAGAGCAAAATACAATAGTAAATAGAATGGTGCACCTGGGCTTGTCTCAATGGACAAGCATGACCAAACCCAGGTGAGCCACAGTTGAACTGAAGGCTGCTACAACTACTGCACCAATCTGCCCTGTGCTGCCCAGAAAACTGCTCTTTTTGTTGACTTCGAATGGCTGGAAACACCTTCTGCTGACGTCGAATGGCTTGAAACACCACTTCCTGTGCTTAGAAAATTATGAGATTCGATCTCCTCAATCCTTGGCCTAAACCCAAAAAAACCCGCGAAGGAATTCGGTTGGTTTAAACTTCTGAAATTCGACCCCCAAGGAGCCCAAATTCAGCTGCAATTGCAAAACTCGGCCTGCTGGATTCTGATTGTAAAACCTCCTGGAAAGTGTCCAAAAATGTTGGGTTGATCCCTCCTACAGATCTCTTGACTTCCCAAATGAGTTTCCGGGTTGTAGCTCTTGTCCACAAGACCCACAAAATTGTAGCACTGGCCCCCTGCGCTGTCTCCCAGACCTGGAATTTGAACTGCTGGGTTGTTGGCTTCTTTGACTCCAAAAATCTCACCGAATGCTAGCCTAGTGTTGTCCTACAGATTCCTCAACTCCTCCGGCAAGTCGCTAATCCACTATGGCTCAATCTCCCTCTGCGTGTTCTTCCTATGGCCCAGAAATACGCATTCCCTGAGTGTAGTTGAGTGATGGTGTTGTAGAAACTCCCGGATCTCCTGAAAACACTGGTGGCACTACCTTCTTAGGACCGGCACTCGAAGTCCCCTGAAGGTAAGGTTGAATCTCTCACTTGAGAGATTTGTGGCTGAACAACCAATTGACTCGACTAAGCAGCTAAGCAAACAGTCAAGTAAATTCGATATGCAAGGTGAATGAATGATCCAAATGAGAGCCTCTTCCTCCTTTTGTTTTCGTGGGCCTTCCTTGCCTCATGTGGTCCCCTCCATTCAGCAATTCGAATTCCCTCCAAGCCATTTGAATGGCCTAGTTCGAATTCCCACGTGGGTCGCCCCCACCTTCCACTAGCAACCAAATTAAGCCAAAATTTCTCCTAAGTCCCTAAGTCGAAACTACTGGGTCCTTTTCCTTAGCCAAAGATGTGCAAAAATGTGTGGAGATAACTTGTTACAAATGTGTTTGAGAAGGGACATGACAAAAACCCTAGTTACATTCTTCAACATTCCAAACCTTTGGTTGAGAATGATATACACATATATGGCGTTCATCCACCCATGTATGTGTTGAAAATGCAACAAGAAAATCTAGTTTTGGCTTTGCCTTGGTCAAACTAGATTAAAATTTGAATTTCTATTTCAGCAGAATACTTGGAGGTAGCTAACTGAGGAGACATGGCTCTTTTCACTCAGTTAACTCAGTAAATTTGAGTTGGAGAAGCTTGAGTTTAGTTGTACATGATTGATTGTTAATTTGTAGCAATCTATTTTAGTTAATTTGAGTTATTGTCAGTTTAACTAGTTCTAACTATCAGAAGAACTAGTGGAGGTCAAGTCATGGAAGTGGAACTTCAACCACACTCAGTGATCAACTAGTTAACTGATCAATCAACCCAAAATAATTGTTGCATGCATAGAATTTCGAGTTACCCAGTTGAGATGGAAATTCCAAGGCAGTGTACTATCAGTTGTAGCATATTCCCATGTGTACAGGTGGTGCATGGAGTCAGACATTGATCTAAGGCTATTCCTTGGTGTGAAATTCCTAAACAAATAGGGGCAATTTCCCAAGGGAATAGTGCAAGGAACTAGGAGCTTAGGAAGGTTTGAAATTGGCTAAGTGTTGGGCCAGGTTCAATTAGTCAGGCAAAGGGATAGACTATACACTTGCAGGGTGTTCTTAGGCTTGAGCAAGCATTGTATTTCTTCTCTATTCTCTGATTAATGCAATATAGATAGTAAGGTGTTTTGGGCAGTTGATTTCCCCTAGATAAATCTATGTGCACGTGTGATGTTTCCTTTTGCGTGTCTATGATTCTTGTTTTAGATGGTGAATTGACTTCTGCACGAGTAAAGTAGCTTCAAGTCTTGTGATTTAGCAAATTTCATGAGCAGTATTGAATCTACACATTAATTTCTACAGTATGTTGACTGTCTCCTCTGGACACTACCTTAATTATGCTTCCCACATTTGTATGTGTGATTGATCATTAGACCCCTGGAAACTCAACTCGTGATTTCGATAGCAACTGCTATGGCTAACTCAAGTGATGGTTTTCTTTTTCCTTATTTTGAGTTTGTATGTTGGAATTTCTAAGTCTCATTATTAGAAATCCTTCATGTACTTTCTGATTTATTTCTGCCTACTTGTTCTGTTTAATTAACAAGTTATTTACCATGTAAATACTGATAATAAATATAAGTACATGTCAACACATTACAGATCATCAACTGAAGGAAAAACAAGCACACAAGTGACATCGTTGTTTTTGGACTAATGTCCCTGGAAAAACCCAATGCGGGAAAACTGGTGCAGTGATCTGAGGGTTTTATTATTAAGCAGTTTCATAATCCAATCCAGGTGCCAAACCAGCTCACACAACAAAGAATGATCTCGACAGTAGTACCTCTCAGTCGGAGACAGATATTCCAGCTAAAACCGCTGATGAACAATCCCACACTCCCACAATTCTCAGCTCCAATCTGCCCCACGAAATCTCCAATGTTTGCCTCTAGGGACTGCGTCAACCTCTCTGGCCTAGCATCAGCCTAGTGTCACCCCAACTCGCCCTGCGTTAGCCTCTGGAGGCATTGCGTCAGCCTCTAGAGCGTTTACGTCACCCATGTTGGCTCTCTCTGGCACTGCGCAGCTCCTGGTTGCCTTTGCGTGGGCCCTGACTGGCTCTGCGTGGCCTCTAGCCGACTCTGTGTCCCTCTCTCCCGGCTTCTGCATTGATGCTCCCGGTACCCTCTCCGCCTCTCTACTTCTATATTCACTTCCCCTCAGCTGCAACTCTAATCACTCCTTCGATTTCTTCAGCAAGCCCTGCCCCAGAAAATCGAATTCTTGATCAACTCGGTGTGTTTTCCAAGTGACCCTCAAGCCTCCTCTTATACTTTTCTCGTTGACAATTCAACGGCTGATATTAAGTCCCTAATCAACGGCTAAGATTAACTCTGGTTTGATCCATGACTTTTGGACCCTTCTAACATTGTTTTATATTAATTCACATTAATATTTTATTTTCCCTAAGTTTAGACTTGGGGACTCCATTAAAAATATTAATTATTTTAATATCTCCCAAACTGTTTAGAATCTGTCCAAACCATTTCTGGGTATTGGAGATCTCATGTGCTTTAGCCTATCCACCAATTTTTGTGGCTAGAGCACATCCGATGCTACCCCAAATCAACACTCCCTCTAAGCGAGGACTGTGCTCTAATAATACTCCTCACTGAGCATCACCCTGATCATCCGACATAGGTCCTTGTGCTAATGCTAGGCCTGCTGTCCAACATCCTCTGCACTGCTGCATCATGTACTACTGCCCATGGCCCTACCACTGCGACTGCTGCATTCGTATGGCAGCCCCTCTCTTCATGCTGCATCGTGCTGCCCATAGCACTGCCACTACTAACTGTTGCACTGCAACTCAGTTACTGAAAAGTAAGTAACTGATCTCCCAACTCTGACATGATGCTGAAACTCCCTCTGTCGTTGACAAGTGCCACTTCTCTGACCTCTGCACTGCTGCAACAACTCCATGCATCTTGCACTGCTGCCTCACGTTGTCCTGGGAATCATGCACTGTAGTTCCCTCTATCGCTCCATGCGCATCTGTCTCTAATGACATCTGCTAGTACTGCTACTCCTCTTCGGGGCTCCCGTAGCAAGGTATAATCCAAGAGGTTGGGTACCTCAAGGATCCTGCCCCTCATCGCTTGTAGTTCGTCTGACTATAGATCGATGTCTCCCCACTTCCTCTCAAGTGGCATGTGAGCACTCATGGCACAGTGATCATCTGTCTCCACTTCCTTCTCCGCCCTTGTTGGCACAGCCCTGCTCCCGGAAGCCCCTCCGTTTCTCTTCTTCCTCGGACACTGGCTCGCATAGTGACCTAGTTCCCCACAGTGGAAGCATTTGACCTTGGAGAGGTCCTTTTTTTTCCGTTTCTCCTGCTTTCCCCCTTGATTCTGACCCCCTTGTCGCTGCTTCCCGCCTTGGTCATCCTTCTGATCTCTTCTTGATGAAGAGCCACCCATAGTTCCTCCCAATCTAGAAGGGTCGACTTGCCCAGTATGCTCTGGACAAACACCTCCCAGTCTTCTGAGACTGCGTTCAGGGTTGTCCTCACCATCAATTCTTTATCCGGCATGGCCCCTATGGAAGTCAGTTGATTCCGGATCTCCTTCAATCGATCGAGGAAGGTGTCAATATGTTCTCCCTTCTGCATCTGGTATGACTGCAGTTGATTTTCTAGGAGCATCTTCCTCTTCACGGAAGTATGTTGATACAATTTTGTCAGGGCCTCCCACATTGCATTTGTCGTGTCCTTTTCGGCAATATGTGGTACTACATGGTCCTTGACCCCGTCAAGGATGATTCTCCTTGCCCTCACCATTGCCTCCTCGTACTTATCGTTCTCAGTTGGGTCAAGTGGGATCGCTATCGTCTTCAAGGCGAAGTGCTTGAGATGATTTCTGTCTAGAACGGACAAGATTTTGGCCTTCCAGACTATGAAGGTTGAGGCTCCGTCCAGTCTGTCCTGGATTCTTACCTCGTTCACTGCCATTTCGCTGCTCCTCTACTTCCCTCCTGGAAGTTCTCGATGTAACTCCCTCTGAGCCTCGATTTCCCTCCTAGAAACCCCTCTGCCAATGTCGAGATGCCCCCACTCCGATCGTTAGTGCAAGTGCACCACTAATCCAGATCTCTTGGCTAGAAATCCTCGACAACAACTCCCTCCTTGGTCTTGCCTTGTTAGGTACTATTCTAACCACAATACCCCACCAGCTTCTCTCCGCAACTTACCCACAGCGTCCTATGCCTCAACAAACTGAAGGTTAGAGCTTCTAGGCTCTGTCCAATCCCGACACCAACAAAACCCGCACCTCCTGGCCACGGGTGCCAGTCCTTCTTGACTGAGAAAGATGACTGGGAACTGCGTAGGTCAGATCTGCTCCCTTTTGCCATTGCGCTGATCCTCCTCTCGACTCAAACTTGATGATGCAGGCACCGCGTCACTGCTTCCTTGCTGCTTCTCCGCTAGGAACAACTTTTGTCACTTGGGACAGTTGTTTCTGTTGCTGCTCCTCTGCTAGGCTGATGCCCTCAGTTCTTCTGTGATCTGCAACCACGCTCCAATACCATGTTGGAATTTCTAAGTCTAACTATTAGAAATCCTTCATGTACTTTTTGATTTATTTTTGCCTACTTGTTCTGTTTAATTAACAAGTTATTTACCATGTAATTACTGAAAATAAATACAAGTACATGCTTAACACATTACGGATCATCAACTGAAGGAAAAACAAGCACACAAGTGACACCGTTGTTTTTGGACTAATGTCCTCAGAAAAATCCAATGCAGGAAAACCGGTGCAGCTATCTAAGGGTTTTATTATTAAGTAGTTTCAGAATACAATCTATATGCCAAACTGGCTCACCCAACAAAGAATGATCTCGGCAATAGTACCTCTCAGTCGGAGACAAATATTCCGGCTAAAACCCCAGATGAACAATCCCACAGATCTCAGCTCCAATCTGCCCCACGAAATCTCCAGTGTTTGCCTCTAGGGACTGCGTTAGCCTCTCTGGCCTAGCGTCACCCCAACTCGCCCTACGTCAACCTCTAGAGCCTCTGCGTCACCCATGTTGGCTTTATCTGGCACTGCGCAGCTCTTGGCTGCCTTGGCATGGGCCCTGATTGGCTCTGTGTGGCCTCTAGTTGGTTCTGCATCCCTTTCTCCCGGCTTTTGCGCTGATGCTCCCGGTACCCTCTCTGCCTCTCTGCTTCTATATTCACTGCCCCTCAGCTGCAACTCTGATCACTCCTTTGATTTCCTCAGCAAGCCTTGCCCCAGAAAATCGAATTCTTGATCAACTCGGTGTGTTGTCCAAGTGACTCTCAAGCCTCCTCTTATACTTTTCTCGTTGACAATTCAACAGCCAAGATTAAGTCCCTAATCAACAGCTAAGATTAACTTTGGCTTGATCCATGACTTTTGGGCCCTTCTAACACAGTTTTATATTAATTCGCATTAATATTTTATTTTCCCTAAGTTTAGACTTAGGGACTCCATTAAAAATATTAATTATTTTAATGTCTCCCAAACTATTTAAAATCTGCCCAAACCATTTCTAGGTATTGGAGATCTCATGTGCTTTAGCCTCTCCACTAATTTTCGTGGCTAGAGCACATTCGATGCTACCCCAAATCAACATTGTAGACCCATTTTCCCTGGGCTTTGTTATGAAATACCTAGCCATGATTATAATGCTTCAACCAACACAAACCACTCAAATATGTACCAATGTTGCACGACTCGTACTCATATGAGACTCATTTGGCTATTGACTGGCCAACAAGTATAAGAATCGGGAATGACCCGTATAAGACTTGGCCAAAAAAAAAAATTGAAATTTTCTACCAGGGAAGGGTCTTATACAAGTCCATACGAGTTTGATACGAGTCGTATGTGAGTCAACGAGTCAACGCGAATCTTATGCGAGTTAGCACGAGTAAAGGTCTTATGCACAGGTTCTATGAGAGTAACTTGTTTCAACATATGACTCGTCAAGACCCGCGAGTCTTGAAGGGTCTTATAAGGGTCATGCTTCACTGCTATGTACCAATGAAAAAATCATGCTAAATGTGACAAAAAACTTACAAGGAATTGGGCTTTTTCACAAATTCCTAGATAGTAAGTTATGTCAGTCTTTTCCATAGTTAATTTCTTGATGATAATATCAATATGCATATTTTTACTGATTTAGCAAGGTTTATGTAGATATTTCTTCTTGAACATGCACTCTGACCGAAATGTGCTTCTTAATTAGAAATTTAATATTTGAAAATTTTCAAGGTTGCGTAGTTGTTATTTATTATCATTTTTGTTTAATCTACTAGTTTTTTGAATAAATCTGCAGGATTTGGTTGTAGGATACATGGGTGTGCCAAAGTATCCAGGAATAAGCATGACTCAACATCCTCAATATATTACAGTCAGGTCAGTCTTTGCCTTTGCTTTTTCTAACCATGAATTATTAAAAATTTACTGTATTAAATCACATTCTTATTTGAATTTCAACTACGATAGAAATTTGGCATTCCCACGAATAAAATGTTGATATTTACACCTTCCTTGTGTATTCCAATGACTGGAGAGAAAAGAGAACATAATTACTTAATATAGTTCAAACGTGAAACATAAAAGGAAGATAATTACTTAATAAGGTTCAAACATGAAACATTTAATATATTTATCATATTATGTCATCTAAGATTCAAGAATGTTATTTGAAACTTTTTCTTTTGTTAATCTTAATGGCAGGAATGAAAGGGGAAGGGAAATGCTTGATATGGTTGGACACCTCTTGGAAATTACTCCAACCATGAGCAGTGTAATAAGATTTGAATTGCTGGAGATTCTTTTGTTGAATGCATGATGATAATGCCTCTTAAATTTAGCTTTCCAATTACTCTATTTGCAACATGCAGTATGGAACTTACAGCCAGCTGTTCTTGATATGCATAAACATCACATCTCTTAATACTCGTTTGTCATTTCAATAGGGCAAGCGGCGTTCATTTGTTATGGAGACAGTTAAAGCTGACGACAAAGCAAAAACTGGTATAACTTGCTTCTTGTCCTTAAGATTGATTGACACAGAAATTTTGTTTGCATTTTATTTAAAACATACTAAACCAACTAGCAGACCAGAACTGATACATTTTATGTAATCCTTTAATCCTTTCCACAGCGAAGGGAAATTCCCAACCTATTCCAATATTTGTTGGGAATGTCATTGCCTTTATTCTAAACTTGGTGAGTATTCTTGTTCTTTATTGATATTTATTTTATGTTTAAAAGAATGCTAGTTGTCCTTTTGGTCGACCTCAAGGTTACATGTAGTTACACATTTACACTAATCCTACCATCTTATTGTCAACAGAATGTTGATACTATGCTGTTTTACAATCCTCGTCTCTCTGCACATGAAATATAACACACAAAGTGGCATGCTAAATATGAAAGCTTATTTTAATTTTGAGAATTTGTGATTGTATGGGCTAGGTTGGACCTAAGGGTTTAGAGTTTGCTCGATATTCATTAGACTATCACACGATACGGAACTATTTGCACGTATACCGTACGTGGGGAAAACAAAGGTAAGCTAATTGTTTTGGTAATGAAATCTCTTCTTGCCTATTTATAGATCAGTTTAGAGGGCATGACCCATGTGTATCTTGTGGCGATGTAGGGCTGAAAAGCATATTCCTTCTTACGCAAAGAAGATCGTTACCATGTATAATGACAAAGGAGAAATCGATACGCTGCTTTCCACAAAATAGATTCAATTTTATTGGGATTGGAAGAGCAATCTCACAGTAGAAAAGAAAGGTTGGTTGATAAAAAGAACGTACCCAAACCAAGTTGAAGTTGCAAACCAAATCAAGTTCCATTACCGCCTCAAGTTCTTCGTGGTGGGCTCTGAAATGAAATCAATTTTTGTAAAGATACGGTGTTATCGATCCTCCTTTCATACTATGCTGTGACATAAACTCGCAATGTAATTGAAACAAAGGCCCAAAGTTTACCCCCCCAAAAAAATAAATTCTGAAAAGCTTTTGGAGAGAGTGAGATTCTTGGTCATCTTTTGTTGCCTCTACTTTGATGGGCCTCTCTAAGGTTGATATGTACCTTGAGATCGTGTATATGTGTGTTGGCTAATTAAGCTTGTATTAGTTATATTTACTATTACATTTTCTCAAGAAAACAAGTAATTAAGATGTTCCTGGCTGATTAAGACTATTAATTATGCTTATTATTACATTTTCTCAAGAAAACAAGCAATTAAAATATTCCTGTCCACTAAGGTCCCATTTTCCTGAGAGATTACAAGATGAGATGCATTTTTGTGTAGATTCTAAAATTCTCAACAAATTAGGAGGTATGCTCTAGAATAATGTTCTTTATAGGCAATAGAAGAGTGGTTCTAAATGATTGTTGCAATGGTATGTGAATCTTACAAACAAAAGTATATATGTTTAGGGCTTGGGTGGTGAGTTGAAATGAAAGATTTACTATACTTGTATTTATGTATGTATGGATGTTGTACATGTTGAGAAATCTATAGGGCTGCAATTAGGGTGATTTCTCTTAAGCTTTATAACTGCTTGTGATGTCTTTTTACTTTTCTTAATTATTAACTTCTTCTCTTATCATTATGTTGTTCTCATCATTAAAGAACTACCAAAACAAGAAGATCAACAAAACACAAGAACACAGAATGTAGGCTGCAAGCCAGGGCCAAAACCTCTCCACTTGAGAGGAAAACCCACAAATCTCTTCTCTTCTTATAGATTGTTCAAATGACAAATTCCAAGACTTCTAGACCAAGACCAATACCCTTCCAAGACCAAGCCATACCTTCTTGATGATGTGCTCCTTCTATCCAATTCAAACCCAGTGAAATCTCTTCCAGCTACACAACTTCGACCCCTAGCTACAGAATTTTGGCGTCCACTACAGGTTTGAAATTTTTCGCCTCTGCAGCAACTACTGCTTCCACATGTGTGAGCAATTCTACGGCTTCCAAAACTTCCTTTGACATTCGCTTGGGTTTCTTCTCCTTCAAGGGCTTGTGGGTGACCTAATAATCCTTTCTTTGACCTTCTTTCTGCAATTTCCTCAACTTCAACCTTGCAACATCAAACCCCTAGCCTTCCTTCTTCACACGGGTGAGATAGTGAGAGAGAAATAACCCAAACCTTCGTCCTTCATCCTTTAACCTCCTTTCTTCTTTGCTAGCCTTCTTTTGCTTCTCCTTCGCTTAGATGATGAGGAGTGAATATCCATAGGAGGTCGAGTTCCCTCTTATATATAGGCTTCCAAGGAGGACAACTGCCCTAATGAGGCCAACTTCTTAGTTTCCAGAGCGACTTGGAATTGGAGGGTATACTTTTAAATACAAAAATAATTCTTTTGAAATGTTACAATGTGCCTAATGGGGTCTTCTTCATATGACAATGACTCTATTGACTTCTTGACCTTAGGACAAACCCTAGAAGCACTCAATGGGTGCTTGACCTCTAAATAAAATGGCCTTGAGCATGAAACCCAAGACTACAAAAATAATAATAATAATTTTCTTTCATTTTACAATATACAAGAATCAATAGTACATTTCATATCTTATGAAGACCAAACCTAGTTACATATTTCAACACTCCCTCTTAACTAGGGAGTTATTCATAATGGTACATGGACATTCTCAAACTGAAGAGATCTCATAAGAAGAGTCAGATTGGTAAGCCATCTCATAAGCAATCATTTCAGCGTATCTATTTAGATCATTCCAACAAATATTGTCACATAGCAAGGCCTTGACTAACAACTCTATCTCTCCACAAGATCAGAGCACAATGCCGGCGAGACCAATGATTGATATACATCATCATCATTGTTTCTCAAGGCACATACCCCCTCCCTACGTGTTCACAGGGTATGTACTTTTAGGACAATTCCTATCTTGGAATAACACATCCTCAAGGAATTTCCTCTTTAACTACTCTTACCTCTTGGATGCCCTACCTTATCCTCAAAGAGTATCGAAAACCATATGCGTACCCAATCCTCCATTCTTTTGACACAAAGTGAAGACAAAAATGATGTGTCTATCTCTCCCTCTCAACTATGAACGATATATCAACCAATCCAAGCTTGTCCCTCAAATACACAAGCTTCTTATTAGGAAGAGATTTTGTCAAAATTTCAGCTAGCTGCTTATGGGTGGAGATATACTATAGCTGCAACATTCCATTTTGCATCAGCTTTCATATTAATGGAGCTTGTTATTTGTTTGTTGTGTCTTTCCATAGAACATTGGGTCTTCAAACAACCTTATACAGCTGGTGTTATCACAATGTATCATCGTAGGGTCCATCGATTGTTCAAACAAGTCAGACAACAACTTTCTCAACCAAACAACTTCTTTGCTTACTTCACAAGCTGCAGTGTATTCAACCTCAACACTACTCAAAGCAATCAATTATTTCTTTCTACTCATCCAGGATATCATGGAGGATCCCAAACTAAAACATCCTCCAGTGGTGCTTCTGCCATCCATCTCACTGCCTCCCCAGTGAAAATTTGTATATCCAACCAAGTGGACGTCATTCTTTCTATCATACTTCAAGAAGTAGTGGATTGTTCCTCGCAGATATCTCAATATATGCTTGGATGCTATCCAATGGTCATGCTTGGGCTCTACCTAGAACTGACTGAGAATATTCACTACAAAACAAATGTTTGGTCGAGTATTCACCAAATACATCAAAGAGCCAACCAATTGTTTATACCTTGTCAGATCCATAGGGCTTGAATCAGAATTTCCTAGCCTCTTCAAATTTGTGACCATCAGTGTTGTCATAGGTTTCCAATCCATCATGTCAAACCTTTTCAACATCTCAATCACATATTTTCCTTGACCTAGATATATCTCATCAGGTCCTTGCCATACTTCCAACCCCAAATAATAGTCCATCGACCCTAGTTCCTCCATTTCGAATTTTCCTGCCAGTTTCTTCTTGCACTCTTGAATACGAGCTTCCACACTTGTCATGAGAAGATCATCCACATATAGAAGAATGATTACCTACTCATTCTTCACAACCTTAATATAGAGATTAAAATCTGCAGAATTCTTCGAGAAGCCCAATCTTTGCAAATATGTGTCCGGTCTAGCATACCAAGCCCTTGGTGCTTGCTTAAGGCCATCAAATGCCTTATTCATCCTGCAGACATGAGTCCTTCTATCTTTGACTTAAAATCCCAAGGGTTGTTCTATATAGATTTCTTCATCAATATTGCCATTCAGGAATGTTGCCTTGACATTGTTGAGAAATCTAGGGCATGAATAGTTAAAAGATTTCTCTACTTGATAATTGCTTGTGATGTATTTTTACTTCTTCGCTTATAATCTTTTCTTCATTATGTTATTATTGTGTTCTTTTCATCAAGACAATTACCAATATGCACAATAAAAGACAAGTGACGCCGTATGTAGGCTTGTCAGCCAGGGCCAAAACCTCTCACCTCTTGAGAGGAAAACTAATTAAATTTGTTCTAGATCTTCAATTAATGAGTACCAAGACCATGACACAGATCCTTGACTCTAGTATCCTCCCAGAACCTTATCCTAACCTTGATGCTCTGCCTCTTCTCTTTCTCGACTTTCCTCTGGATCTTGTACTGCCCTCCTCGACTCCTTCTAGAGAAACTCAGTCTTTATCCTTCACATTGCTTCTTCTTAGCTTCCCTAGAGAATCTCGGTCTCTAGGCTTTCACTGGTCTCCTCTAGAGAAACTTGGTCTCTAGATCTCTATCTCGGTCACCGAGAAGAATCCTTTCTTTGCTGCCCCAGAAGAAAAAATCTCCTTTGCTTGCCCAGAAGAAACTTCTCCTTCGCTTGCCCAAAAGAATACCTTCTTTGCTGTCCCAGAAGAATACCTCCTTTGTTGATCCAAAAGAACCCTTATTTGTTCATCTAAAAGAACCCTTCTTCGCTGCCCAAGAAGAATCTCTTTTGCTGCGCCAAAAGAACCATCCTTTGCACTTCTCTTCGTGGCCTTTATCTTCACACTTCCCTTGATCGAATGCAAGTCGAGTTGCTTTCTATAAGTGAGGCTGAGTGTGGCTTATATATACAACTTTCCTCATGTCCTTTAGGCGGACATGATCACTTGTAGTTAGGCCGACTTTTTCTAGCGGTTTCTTCCATTGTTGTAGGCCGACTTGAAGAGGATAAGTTACAAGGTCTTGAAGGATATTTTACATAGACAATATTGAACCTTTACAAAGAAGTGTAACATGACCTCATTACATGACAATGACTCTAACATTTTATGACTAGATGAAAAATAAATCCTAAAGACTCTCAATGGGAGTCTTTGACTCAAAAATAAAATCTCTTGCTCATGAAACCCATGAAGCAAGTCAATACAATAATTTTATTTTTCTTCTTTACATCTTATTACATAAAATCCTGATTACATGTCATTATGAAGACCGAACCTAGTTACACTTTTCAACAGACATTCATTTAATGGATGTTCCATCCCATTGATGTTTCCAAAGAGACCAACGATTGTATCATTGTATACCTAGTTGTAGGCGCAAATGTCTCTTCATAATTGATGCCTTCTTGTTGGGAAAAAGTCCTAGCCACAAATCTTGCCTTATATTTATCAATACTTCCATCTGATGTATGCTTAATCTTGTAGAGCCACTTGGAAGTTACCACAGGTTTGTCTTCAGGCCTAGGAACGATTTCTCAAACTCCATTATTCATTATTGATTGATATTCTTCGTTCATAACATCTTTCCATTCTTGATGTTTGACAACATCTTCAAAGGTGGATGGCTCTGCTTCGATTAACTTTGTCATATATGTTGCATACCCTGAATATCTTTTGAGCTTCTTACTTTCCCTGAACATACCTTTGGCTACTCCATGTCCTTCCGCATTTGGAAGAGTAGAATTCAACGAATTAGATCTTTTTCTGCTTTCAAGGATGATGACTTGTTTCATGGGTTCACTGGGACCTTCTTCATGATTTGAATCCTCTTCCTCCCTATGACATTCTTCAAATACAGGAAGTTCTTCATCATCAGAGTTAATCGGGAGGTCCTTCGATTTCTTGAATGCAATACTTCCATCAAAGATCACATCTCGACTTACATCAATTCAGTGCCCTTCCTTTATGTATATACTATATGCCTTAGAAGAGTTACTATAGCCAACAAATATACCCTTCATGCTTGTAGGATTCAACTTCTTTCTCTTATCTTTCGGAGTGAATGTAGACAAGACAACCAAATATCTGAAGATTGTCTACACATGGTTTTTTCCCAGTGAATGCTTCCTCAGGAGTCATGTTGTCTAGTGATCTGTGAGGACATTGATTTTGAATGTATACAATGGTTTTTGTTGCTTCATCCCACGAAAAATTAAGCAAGTATTACATGGCCCTAACACTTTCTTCAATTGAGCAATTATTTCGTTATGCTACCTTATTTTGCTGTGGATTATATGGGTCTATCATCTCCCTCTTAATTCCATCCTCCTTATAGAAAGCTATGAGTTCTTTTGATGTGTAATCTCCTCCATTTTCAAATCTTACTACCTTTATCATCCTTTATGTAAGATTCTCTACTTCAGCTTTGAATTCTTGAAGTTTGTTGAATACTTCATCCTTGGATTTCAACAAATAGATCCAAGTTTTCCTTGAGTGGTCATTAATGAACGTTACATAATATAGATGACCTTCAATAGACTTTGAAGACATAGGACCACAAACATCAGAGTAAATGAGATCTAAGATTTATTTTGATCTTGAAACATTGCTTCCAAATGGTTTCTTAGCATTTTTACCTAATGCACATCCCTTGCATACTCCTTCATGATCCTCCTTAAGTTTAGGGATGCCATTCACCATTGAATTTAGAGCTGGTAAGATTTTGTGGTGAAGGTGTCCAAACCTTCGATGCCAAAGTTCACATGGACTTACTTCAATGTGAACCAATGCTTGAGAGAGAGGTGTCAGCAACTTGAAGAGTCTTCCTTCACAAATCACAATGACTTTTGCATTGTAGATGCTAGAGACTTTATCCCATACCACAAACTTTACATCTATGAAATTGACTCTATCTCCCTTATCTTCTAGACATGAAATAGAAAGTAAATTCTTTTGCAAACCTGGTACAAATAGATTGTTGTTGAGATGAATATTTCCTCCATTCTCCAGCACAGCGAGGTTGATCCAATTCCTTTTATAGGATAGCTCTTCTTATCACCAAGTTCAGCTTAGTAAGATTATTTTCCTCTTGATAAGGTCTTTAGTTGCTTGTGCTCACTTGCCATATGTTTAGATGCTCCATTGTCGATTACCCATATATTTTCATCTTCAAACGTACCTGTAAGCACTGACAATAACCCTTTGTCCTTTATAGAAGTTTGGTCATACTATTCTTGATAAATAATAGGAGATTCCATAATGCCTTCATACCTTTCTTGAGATGACTTGCCACTTGTTGATGCCTCGAAAATCGCTGCATCAACATCGGGGATAACCACCCGGTCCAGACCTTAAAGGCAGTTCCTTTTCCGTTTGGTGTGGTGGCTCCGACTGGATATAATGGGACCAGTTTCCCAATGATTGGTAGATGGGATGGATAAATAATTGATTTTCTAATATCTAATGATAATGGATGAATGATCTAATCTAAAAGTAAAATATAAACAATTATTCTATCTCGGGAAATTGCTGCTTTTAGTGTAACTTTGGATGGTCTTCATTCACAAACAAGCATATAGATGACTCTAGTTGGTAAGCAAAGATGTTTATTCATATGATAATTACTAAGCCCAAATAGTTGAACAAAGCAATCAAGCAAATATTATTACACTATTTCTCATATATATCATAGACATAGATATGAGTGAAAGAATAACAGTCCTCGGACATTCAATAGTGAACAATACAAGGATTGCTGTTAAAACACATATATATATTCAATGATAGCAAAATTTAAACGAATGTCGATTCACATAAAAATGACAGAAGAACATAGATAATAGTACCATATGTTTATTCGAGTCACTCCCAATATCAATCACATTCAAATTCCTTTTTCCAACTTAGAAACACTTCCACAAAAGGCAATAATGCACAGATCATCAAAGTTTTCTTTGTCAAAATTCAGAATACTGGCCCAGTGTTTATAAAAAATAGATCATAAGCACAATAGTGTGACTTCCTGATTTGAGTTTATACAAAAACTGAGGACCCTTTCCAAATGCATGAAAGGGCCTATAAATACTAATTAAGCTAACTAATTACAAAATAAAAAGCTAATTAATTGGTACAGCTATGTTATGAATATCTCCTCAAAATCGGTTTGTCCTCAGTCGGCAGCATGATTCATTGTTTCGGATGATCTCCCTTCGGCTTGAGCTGGCAGATATCTAACATCGGTTGCAACTCTGGGGGGCAGCTTAGGCGAGAATTCAGTTGAGCTGAATATGTGGCATCTTGGATCTCAGGGATTATGCAACTGATAGCATCAGTTAAACATTTGAGCGCAGCCCTCTAACTGTATGGCTTGATTAAGAAAAACCAAAAGGTATCCCAAGTTAAACTTTGGATGCCAGCGGTTAGTCTTCCTTTCTTTTCCAATTCTTGATTGCATGTTTGTTCCAATGCTTTGGCCGATGTTAATTTTCCTGGATTACACTGTGAAATCATATTAGACAGATAAAGAGTGTCGTTGACAAATTCAATTAAATTGCTAGTAGATAACCGACATCTTGAGGTTTCTCTTTTTGCCTTCATTAGTTGGGTCTGCCATTCTAGGAACAGGATGTCTTTGTGTGACTCAAGAATTTTGGGCAGATCCGAAACCTGTCCTTCAAGGGAGTCTTGCCAAGCAAGAAAACTAGTTAAGGTCTCATCGCCTTGTTCTAAATCCTGTCTAGCTTCAACTGATTTATCAACTATTGATGTAGTAATATCACAAAGAGGTTCAGCCAGAGAAATATTATGACATAGCAGTTTCAGCTGTGTAATCAATGCCTTATTGATTTGTAGAGCTTCTGTTCTGAACTCTGCTACTTGAGGAAGGCTCCTGAACTTTTCTACTTCTTGTGACAGTTGAGCGATTTGCTCATCCTTAGTCTTGCTCATTTGTTCGTTCATCGCCTTTAATTTGGCCACTGCTTCAGACAGTTCCTTCTGTTTCCGCATTGCACTTGAATCTATCCTCTGTTTCTCTTTGTGTAATTGCTCATTTAATTGACTGTTTGTCTGCCGCTGTGTTGATAGTTGTTGTTCCAATTGTTATATTTTTCGTTGTGCTTCGGACACCTGCCACTGCAATGAATCAATCATTTGATCTTTTTCCTTAAGGAGACTGCTTACTTCCGAAGCTTTATCCATGGTGGCTGCCGAATATGCTCCAGCATACTGGGAGAGTTTCGTAAGGTCATCGGAAGGGTTTAGTTCCTCCTTCCACACCACATTAGCCATTTCCGTTTGATCTGGCAAAAGGGAAGATTGATCAAGTCTCCTCCTTTTCCTTTGTCTTTTCACCACAGCCCTGTGTTTAGGACTGTAAAATACGTCTAGTGGTGGTATGTCTTCTACCTGTAAAACAATTTGATCGGATGGATTTTTGGGGATTATTTCCGCATCTTTACTACTGGGTAGGCCGTTGGTTCCTTCCATCGGAACCGTAGTTGTGGTTGTTTCTTGACTGACTGTCACTTGGGGTATGCCGAATCCTGGTGGAGTCTTGGGATTGTTTATAATAGAGTCAAATTGTTGCCACTTTTGGAGGAGTTTGGGATCAATTTGAGTCTCTAAATCAATAACTTCATTGTCATGCTTCTTTCCTTTTTCCTGCTCTGTTTCCTGTTCTTTTTCTTTCTCCTGCTCTGTTTCTTTTTCGGGAATTTTCTCTGTAGCAGGAGACTCATCAATACTCTTCTGCCTTGGCTCACTTGTCTTAGTTGTTGGTGTAGTGGCCAACAAGTCCAGAGGCAGAGTTTGCAACCTCTGTTCTTTGAGCCTATTGAATTCTACCAGTCATTCGTCATTATATTTCATCTTGGCCAATGTTTTAACCTGAGACAATGATTCTGCTGAAAAAAATAAATCATCAAATTCATCTTTTTCATGGTCAAACTTAGTAAGTTTGGCATGTTCAAGCACATTATAGGCAACCTTCCGTGGATCGAATTGCCTGCTAGGGATGGTCGCAAGATTGAGCATATTTATTTTTCCTGCCTCCTTCTCAGCATGTGTTCCAATCAAGTATGGTATAAACACCACATCTTAAAGGGAATACGAGCCATAGCTATTTTTTGGAAGTCCTAAGAGTTTTGGACGTTCCAGCGGTTGTGATTTGGTAAGCTAATTCTTGTGCCAACAGTTTATCCGGTACATACAATGGGAGGACATGGGGTTTTGTGGCACTACCAAACACTCGTATATATGTGAATTTATCTTCCTTGAACCAATTTCCCACAGCAGTCAAGTCAACTTCTGCCTCCTTGGAAATCCTTGGGGCAGGCTTATAAAAAATGGCATAATAGATAGGCAACATGAAACCGTTACAGATTTGATACAAGTGGTCTTTATAATACGCCTTCCATACATCTGATGGTAAATGTGAATTGGCTTAGGGTCTTGTGGCGTCCACCTCCACCCGAGTATCGGGTATTCGGAATTAAAACAAAGCATATCCATAACATAAGTACTGTAATAGAAGGGAGGAATAGTCCGGGTGGTTTTGCGTGAATTGAATCTAAAATCAAGAATTGCAGAGGCTAATTTATCAAACAATATATTGGCCCAATCCATAACATAACTACTAGTTGCCGCTTCCATTAAAGGAACCATTTCGATATCAAATTTTGCAGAATCATGCATTCCCCATATCCTACACATCATTGCCCTAGCGTAACAGTAAGGAGATGCTAAGGAATCCACGGAGTACTTACCCGATGACTCATGTTTGTGCTTTGCTGGATTCTGTCTCCACTGTCTAATCAGGGCTGATTTTGTCTCATTCTCATCTGCGAATTTCTTTAGAAAAACTTTGTTGTATTTCTTTTCTGGCTCGGGAAAATGGTACATTTTCCTCAAGTCATCAGGCTGAAATGAACCGAAAACTCTTCCATCAACTGTGCAAAAGGTCCTATTAGAAATAGGAATTTGTTCGACCACCCATCTGACCACATCAGTGTAAGGGAGAATTTTCTCCCGAGCTGCTATCCTGTGTAAAAATGAGTCGGCAAAATCTTTCAATGAGGCTTCTGATTTGTTAGTTGAGTCTGCAGTAGCTTCTTCTTCTGTTTCCTCTGGTTCTTCCGCCTCAATCAAATTATAGATGCTTTGCCAGCTTGTATTTCCAAGGCCGAGACATGTAGTGTCCGAAATTAGGCCCTTCTTCCTTGGTCCTGGGTCACTGGTGGGCTGGACTGTAACCGCAGGGGCTGCTGCTGCAGCGGATCTCTTAGATTTCTTTCCCATTTGCTTAAAAATTGATACTTCAACGAAATTCTGCACAAGGAAGGAAACCAGTGTGATACAGAGAAACAGATAGCAAGAGCCAATATGAAAGAGTTATATCTTTTAATGAATAATCAAAGATCGTGGTAAAATTGCTACAGATAGAATCTAAGTGGAAAATCTTGGCATAATTGCTTCATTAATTGGTCGCTTCACCTGTCAATCATGATAAGGAGGCTTTTAAATAATCCATCATAACGTCTATTGATTCAAGCGTGGCTTAGATTTTTGGCGGTTAATCGCATTTGATGATTGGTGTCGTGAAAGGGAGGGTTTTCATAATAATCCAAAATATCGTTCAATCACCAAAGGTGATATAATGCATGCCAATCTTTAATATGTTTAGAAACACGCACCCTGATTTAATGCATCGCAATCAGGACAAGGCTCGGGTCACTTTTTTTATGCCATTGTGAAATCGCCGATCGCCTATGGTGATATGCCTTATCACATCGGTGGATTTGAAGGTGTCACAATTAACGCATTGATTACCATAGCCGATTGCCGATAGTGGTGCCTTTATTGCATCGGAGGAATGGGGGATGCCTTATAAATGATGCGCTTTTCCTTTCCCTGATATCCGATAGCGATTTCCCTCTTCGGATCGGAGTTATTCAATGGGCCTTTATTTATGTTCCTTTTATTATTGCGATATGCGATCTTGCGATCGTTTTATCGTAA
Source organism: Pinus tabuliformis (assembly GCA_031772625.1). NCBI lineage: Eukaryota > Viridiplantae > Streptophyta > Pinopsida > Pinales > Pinaceae > Pinus > Pinus tabuliformis. The sequence goes on from CM062819.1 coordinate 750,299,271, forward strand.
TAATAAAAGCTTTATGATTTGTTTAAAAATGTCTCTTTTATCATTGTTTAAAAGAGGTATCATATTTCAATGGGACCTTTTGATGAGGTTTTTTTTAAATAATAAGTTAATACCAATTTATTCACACATCTATGTTTAAAAGGGACCCATTTCATATTATGATTTTAAAGAAAAATTTTATGAAATGGGGGGTTGTTGTACAACACAACACCACCATAGAACATTGTTTCAATGATTTCTTCAAGGATGTAGTGATATTCATCATGCCCTTAGCCAACCTTAGCTCTGATACCATGTTGAGAAATCTATAGGGCTGCAATCAGGATGATTTCTCTTAAACTTGATAACTGCTTGTGATGTCTTTTTACTTTTTTTAATTATTAGCTTGTTCTTATCATCGAACAACTACCAAAACAAGAAGATCAACAAAACATAAGAACATTGGATGTAGGTTGCAAGTCAGGGCCCAAACCTCTCCACTTGAGAAGAAAACCCACAAATCTCTTATCTTCTTATAAATTCTTCAAATGACGAATTCCAAGACCTCTAAACCAAGACTAATACCCTTCCAAGACCAAGCCAGACCTTCTTGATGATGTGCTCCTTCTATCCAAGTCAAACTGAATCAAATATCTTATAGTTGCACAACTTTGATCCCCAGTTATAGAATTTTGGCCTCCATTGCAGGTCTAAAATTTTTCAGCCCCTGCGACAACTATTGTTTCCACATGTGTGAGAAATTCTAGGGCTTCCAAAGCTTCCTTTGACCTTCGCTTAGATTACTTCTCCTTCTAGGGATTGTGGGTGACGTAATAGTCCTTTCTTTGACCTTCTTTCTACAATTTCCTCAACTTCGACCTTGCAGCATCATAGCCCTAGCCTTCCTTCTTTGCACGTGTGAGATAGAGAGAGAAATAACCTAAACCTTTGTCCTTTGTCCCTCTTTCTTTGCTAGCCTTCTTTTGCTTCTCCTTCGCTTAGATGATGAGAAGTGAGTGAATATCCATAGGAGGTCGAGTTCCCTCCTATATATAGGCTTCCAAGGAGGACGACATGCCATAATGAGGTTGACTTCTTAATTGCTACGCTGGCTTGGCCTTGGAGGGTATTTCAAAACTTTTAAATACAAAAATAATTCTTTTGACATGTTACAATGTGCCCAATGGGGTCTTCTTCATATGGCAATGACTATATTGACTTCTTGACCCTAAAACAAACCCTAGAAGCACTCAATGGGTGCTTGACCTCTAAATAAAATGACCTTGAGCATGAAACCCATGTTAAAAAAATAACAATAATAATTTTCTTTCATTTTACAATATACAAGAATCAATAGTGCATTCATATCTTATGAAGGCCGAACCTAGTTACATATTTTAACAATACATATGTAAACACTAACACAAGTAATTGACATCATACTCAATTCCTACATGACCTTACACAACTTTTTTTTAGAAATATATAAATGCTAAAAAAATTGAAAAAACAGAGATAAAATAGAGATAGAAATGAAAATAACGAAGAGAAAAACAATGAAAATAGGATGGATTAGTAACTTTTAAGAAATGTATGATCATCAATACATAGGGTTGTTGGCATGTGTGACATTGACACATTTACTCTTTACAATGTTCATTGGTCCATCATCTTTTTAGTTGTATATGCCAATGTCACACATGCTAGCAGAATGATAGAAAACAGGTTTGTATATGTTGTTTTCTCAAGAAATTGTAGCACCTCCAAGACGAGAGAAAATACAAAGATGAAGAATAAGAGTAAAGAGAAACTAGTGCACACCTCTTTGCATCACTAACACAAGATGACGAGAAATTATATAAGAAAGGCCTCTATGTGTGTGTGCAAGAGGTAAAGCACACCAACAAATGTATTGTCCTAAACTCTTAGAAGAAACCTACACGAGCGTATATAGGCTCACACAAGTGAAGTATTAGACTTTGAAGGTACACATGTGAAGCTCCAAGGTAATGTCATACACAAGCAAGGCTCTAATGCAAGGACATTCCACAAGACGTGTATAATGCTCCTCCCCTTAGATTTCAAGGACTTCAACTCTCCTTCTAGGCCATGTGATCCACTAAGTCCATTACCTCTACGTGGATATTTATCACCACCTATCTGTCCCTGGATTAACTTCTTACCTTCATGCATGCATCCAAGCTATCACTTTTTGTCTAGGGTTTAACACCCTCCATTTGAATGTCGAATGATCCTCATTTCAATGCAAGACATTATCCAAGGAAGAAACCTCCTCCATGTGGCTAGCATGGATAATGACACGAAGTTGCCTAAAGATCTCCAACGCTCCAAGTAAGAATGTCATGCAAGCATCTAACTAAGGTTAAGCAACATTGAGGAAGCCATCTCTATTGTGCAATTCCATCATGGAACATACAAGGGTAAATAATACATCATATACTTCAAATATTATAAGGACCATAACCATGGTAAAAACACTTTCATAGTAACCCCAAAATTTAACACTCCCTCTTTATAAGGAAAGTTTTTTCACCAACATTTGTAGACTCCCTTTGCAACTCCACCAAAGTTACCACCTACAAATATGTACCTACAATAGTCCCAAGATCAACCATTATCCCCTAAAAAGGATTCACAACCCATCGATGACGTGATGCTATCATGACATCTTGAACCTACAAAGAACATTGACAACCTATGAATCTAAAGGAACATAACTCTAGATCATCAACAAGGTGAACCCCCTCATCCCTCAAGTCATCATCACAAGAAAGAATATTAGATTCCACATCGTGAATTGGTTATGATGTCCTGCAAAGGTGATCACATCTCCATATAAGACCAACACAAGTGAATCACATTTATTTAAATCACAAAGATAGAAATATGCACAAGACACCCCCATCCTAATGTACCAAGTTCATAGTATAGGTAAAAATCCATGGAGGGTTATCAATACCCTACAAGTACGAGAATCCCTTCCATTCTCCTCAAAACCTTCAATAGCTAAAAAACCATGAATTAGGTCATCTCCCTCAACTCAAAAGAATCTTGAAGCAAGAGTAACATCACGACCAACTCCCTCTATTTGAGAGAATTCAACAACCTTGTCCTTATACTCTACAATACTCCTATCAACAATGAACATGGAATCAACCCCAACATCATCCTTCGTTAAGGTATCACATCTCTCCTCCTTAAGACCACTAGAAGGTTCATAGATAGAAGAAATCAATGAAATATGACTAGCACATCTCTTAGGAGGCATACTCACCCTCACTAAATATTGGGGTGCTTCTACATTCTCAAAAACCTCCTAAAATCTATAAGACTCCTCCAACATCCCACTAGAATGTCATGTGCCACTAGATTAGTAAGCAACCTATAAAGGCCACCCTCTCTGCTTGCTCTAGAAAAAGTGTTAACATTGGCTAGATCACAATCATTGATGGTGCATTGTTGTCCGTCAAATGTGACTTTCCATTGTACATCTATCATACAAGACATGAAAAGAAGGTTCTTCTTCAAACAAGGAATAAATAAAACATCACCTAAAGGAATCTAGAAGGAAATGGAGCCAACTCCTTTCATATGATAAGTAGCATCATCATCTAGCTCCACATTTATGCCTTCCCTTTTACTCTTGATATTAATTGAATATTGACCTATCATACATCATGTATTGAAGCTTTGTTGTCTACATACCCTACAAACTAGGTACATTGTTAGAAGACAAGCAAGATACCATAGTCATATCCATCTTGAAAAATCTGTGGTTTGAAGAAGAAACAACCCTTCCAAGGGTCCAAGTGCTTCTCTCAAGCAATTTAAGGTTTCATACCCCAACAATCATTACAAGCTTGAGCACCTCTTTCAGGTATACCATAGCTAAAATACCAGCTCCCTCCTACACCTAAAGTGATTTTAGCCATAAATGCTTTGATACCATGGAAAAATTTATAGGTGTCTTTGAATTTTAATGCAAAGAAAAATTTCACCACATAAGAATGCTTCCATGATCTTAACCAAATAGAATTTAAACCTTAGGGTTGTTATGAAATATGATAAAAAGAATAACAACAAGAAGGACAATATTTCACCTCATAACAACCCCTATCAACAAAAAATCCAAGAGAAAAGATATCAAATGTGTGCCAACAAGTTCCCTCTTAAGCAATCTTATCATGCATACACCAAATCTGAAATTCACTTTACGATTATTATAATTATAGCACCAAATATGCACTATCTTCTTCAATATTAATATTAAAACTATTAATAAAATCAAGATTAACTTATGTATTAGGCAATAAGACAATTTTGAACAGCTAAAAACTTCACACATGTAAATATAATGAAGTTCATGTACATTGTTATCGTTCTGTATTTTTGAGGTCGAGGGAGTAAATACATTGGACAACATCAAACCTCTTTTGAAGTTGGGATCTAACCCTGCCAGCTTCAGAGAGGGATCTCTCTTTATGATTTAGGTTGGGTTTTAAGTTGATTTTAGGCTAGTTATGATTTTGCTTGGTTGTTTGTTTGAATTTGGTTGATTGGTTTGGCTGGTTGATTTGATCAAATTACTTCCTTTCCATTGGGCTATGGAGTCAAATAAAGCTGGATGTTGCATCAAATGTTTAAAAGAGTAATTACAGGGCAAGCTAGTTACGTTTATTGGATCTTTAAATTGAATTATGGAATGGATAAAAGGTGTGTTTCAGTAGTGATTGAAAATCATTTCAGAATTCTTCAATCAAACTTCAGAAGAAAACATATAGATTGTAAAAAAAGTCCAAATAAGGTGTTCAATTAACAAATCTTATTTTTCACATTTCCTATTTTACAATTAGATTTCAGATGATTAACATGCAGAGAATAACAGTGAAAACAACAATTACAATAAGAAAAACATCACCAGTAAATCGCAACACAAGTATCTTGTGAAAAGTCTTTGTATTAATGATGCTCCAACAGCGTGGAAAAAGTACAGTGCTTGATAAAAATAATTACAATGATCAGGAACTGACCCTCAATACTTCGAATGAATGAAGTATTTAAACAAAATTTCCAAAAAGATTACAATCAATGCTGCATTGACATGGAAATCTATTATTGATTACAAAATAACTGAATTGACTAATATGACCAAAAGAGGTGAATTTGGTGAAGTGATCTGGAGGTCTGGCACTATTGTTGCAGAGAACAGTTGCTAAGTCGCCACGATTTGGGTGTCGCACTGGGTGTAGATGATCTTTTCTTTAATCTTGAAATTCACACAATTTATCCCATCACTCCTCATTTGGGATGGTGATTTTTGTTTCCTTGCGGTAGATCTCATCTACCTCGGTATACCGAGCAAATGTGGGTTTTACTACAAAAATATGCTTTATCTCATGCTGGATGAAACTCATGTTGTTGATAGCTTCGAAAAAATCTCTCCATGTCATAGCACCTTTAATGTGGGAAGACTTGGCAGTATCCTTTGCAATGTCTTTAAGCTTCTTCATATAATCTTCCCTGGTCATCAGTTTGTCATTGATTACAAATAAAGAAGGCAGGCCCTTCTTAGTTAATGCTTCTATTCTGGTGAAAAACCTGTTGACTGCTACCTCCAAACTGTGACATTTTTTTAGTAAGCTACACAACCAAATTCTTCTTTGTTAGAACTTTCTTCACTTCTAAGATTGTTTCTATCCTGTCATCTACTCCCAAATCATCCAATTCATATCTATTTTTAGAATTGAGAAATTTGATGATGTTGTTGGTTGTGGTAGGCATATCTCCCAACTCAGTGTTAATAGTGGAAATGGCCTGCTTGGCTTTCTCCATCAACTCTTTCTATTCAAATATAATCTGGATACAAGGCCAAATTTCATCCATTGCTTCAATAATATTGTTCCAGATAATTTCCTTAACTTGGGCGAGTGTGTGGCTAATAGAGGACTAAGTTGCTAATTTCCTCCGTGCTTCTATCTAGTTTTGAGCTCTCTGTAGCTCCGCTGCATGGAAAGCTTCAGTCTTTGTCTTCTGGTATTACAGAATATTAACTTGAGCCTGCAATCTTTTAATTTATTTAGTTTGGAGAGACATATTTTACACTGCACTTTCCAACTAATCTGTAGTAGTCCCTGTGTTTATTGTAGAAGATGTAGTTGTAGGAATTGTTGTAAGAGGCACTGCTTGCAAAGGGACAATAGCCTTTCTGGTAGCTTGCTCATTTTATTTGATTATATTTTCCATCTTTCTTTCCATTTGTTTCAACTATACATTCTACTCCATGATGAGCTTCATCATGTCTGCCTTTTGTGACTATTTCTTCAATGTCTTTGGCCAGAGGATCTTCTGTGGCTGGTAATTTCAACTGCTTTCTTAATGTTGCTATGTTAGTATTATTCTTTCTTATGAGCTCTTCTGTAGCATTGATATTTGCAGGATCATATCCTACTTTAACTACCAAGTCCTCCAAAGCTTTGATCCTTATGTCTTTAGCCAGTGAAGAGACTTTCTCCATCTTCAATTGTGACTGAACATTAGCTAAAGTAACCTAAAATTTAGACAAACTCATAGTAGTGTTAGTGAGAGTAAATGAAATCATTTGACCAGTCTATTTGTGCATCTCCATTTGGTCAATGGGATGTATGTCTTTTACATCAAATTCAAATGAAGTCTTCTTGTAATCTGATGTTGCCTTGGGGCTGTGGGATCTGTGCTTCGAGGAATGCCATCTGCATTTTGAATTTCTCTGGATCAATGGCTGACAACACTCTTCTTTGAGAAATGGAAGTTTGATTCTAGAATTGATTGTATGTATTAATCTTCAAGGCCTCATTTCTTACTTTAATCTCCTTGAAAATGTCAAATATACTCTTTTATATCTCCCCCGTGGTAGATGCGTTGGTTTGCATAACCTGTTTTTGGTCTTGTGAAGTTGTCGAGGTAGTAGGAGAAAGTGTAGTCTGATCACCTACTAGTGAGGAAACAAGTGGCTCTTTGGTGGTGATAATATTCTCTTGATATGAATCCTTGCTTAGGCTTAGTTTGGAATTGAGCTTGGTCTTCTTCCTGTACATGATTTTGAAGCCTTCACTAGAAATCTCAGTCACTGAAGGTGACTTTTCTTCTCTGTTCCTCTTTGCTATTTTCTCCAGTGTAACAGGGGTCTGTATTGTTGAAGTTGACACCAACTGCTCCTCTGCCTCTTGTAGAGTGTTCTCAGTCCATTCTAGTTGGTTTTTATATTTTTCAATCTCTGGTCTGGATGTATGAAAATAAGCAGTAGATTTTTTCTCTACCCTTAACTTGGAGATGACCCCTAATGGATCATATGACCACGTGAAATTGAGGCTGAATTGCATTTCTTTTAGCAATTTGTCTGTTTCTTCCCTTGCTTCCCTATTGTTGCAAATGAAAGGCCCTATTTGAGTTTTGATTTTGAATTGAGATTTCTTCTTGGCATATACAAAATGGATCTCATTAACATTGAGCATTTGCCTGATGTATTCGAAGTCAAAAATCCTCATTAAGAGAAATTTCGGCAGTTTGTAAGGGGCAAGTTCACACCCAAATATCCTTAGCTCTGTGTAATTCTGATAAAAGTACCAATCTCTTGTCTGGACTTGGTTTGATAACTGCAAAATTTTCCTGATTTCTTCACTGATCCTTGGCTCTAGAGTGTTGCTTAGGAGACTGAGTGCTAGATGTACAAACATTTCTACAAATTTTTTGTATGAATACTCTTTTTGCTTCTTCATTACCAGCGTAGTCCAGAAGATGACTGATTGTTGATTTCCCTCTTCATCCAACTTTTGTAAGGCAAGCTTGAGGTTGTCTCCCTGAAAATATAAAAACATATATACTAACATAGAAGCATATTTAAATACTTCCTCAGTTTGGAATTTGACAAACTGTTCATGGATGGAATTTGCAAGAAATTGGCTGAAGTTGAACAAGATGGAAGGCTTGGAATCTACAGAGAAAATAGAAAGGAAACCTATAATAGCCTCATCTACCCACTGATCTGAGTAATAACCAAGGAGGTAGGATATGACTGTGATGATTTGCTTGGCTCTCTCAGGGAAAATGGAGGATGGATAGGGAGGATTTTTCTTGGGTAATGGGGCATCTTCAGTCAAGAAAAGATCTAGGGTTTTAGCTCTTTTTTCAAAGTCTAGTTTCTGATATAATTCAATAAGTGATTCATGAGAGAAAGGAGTGGCATTCTCTGTTGTAGGAGCTTGCATTATTTGGTCTATAGCTTGGGGAGTTATGTTGAATATAATTTCTCCAGTAGGGGAAATAACAACTCTTTGGCTAGGTAGATAACAAGCATGACATTTATTGATGAATTTAGGGGTGTTGTGGGTACGAGGAAAGATATAATGGGGAAAATTGGATTCCCACAGTTGAATATCATTAGACTTATCAATGAACTTGTCCTCAATCCAGTAGTACATTTCAAATAGATTAAATTCGCATAGGGTTTCATGAATTTTGTAGTCTTTGTCCGCCAAATGAATATGGTGAAAATCAATGGGAGGGTGGATCAGAGGACTCACGGGTTCTTCTTGTACCTTGTCTTTCAGAGGCATGATTGGATAAGGGTAAGAACACTGATGGAATCTTGATTATGCAGGTTTACAGGATGCAGAAATGGAATTGGATTCAAGATAATAGTAAACAAAGGCACTGGCTTGAACAAAAGTTAGTAGGTGTGATGCTCGACCGGGTGAAATTGTTGTAATTTGAATTGAACCACCTGTAACCGAACAATTTCAAAGGCAATGTATAAAATCAGTAACCTGTGAATGGGTGAAAGGAGGGACTTTATAATCTTTTGGCTTTCTCGTTGATGGTGGCGCGAGTCCGTTGGATTAACGATTAAGTAATTTAATTACTTAACAGATTGATTTTGGAGGGAGCGGATGTGATTGGCGGAGCAACGGATGGATGAGGTGGCGAAGGGTGACTTGCGGGAGCGTAACGGATAGGGCAGTGGTATCGCATTGCGGAGAAACCATTTTTTGGAGGTGGGGAAGGTGGTTAATGGTTTCAACTTGGGGGGGTGCGAAAACACAGAATAGCGCCATGTCGCGGTGAGGGCGAGTTTCAATGCCGCCCATTTCGGACCCCCCCCGGGTGGTAAAGATCGGATGGTGAGGGGGGACTGAAACATGATACTAGTCGTCAAATGTAAAAAGGTGGGGTCGGATGATGTGAGAGGTGGCGATACTTTATCGTGACGTTATGGCTTTATGGTGGGGTAGGGAAAATATTTTAATGGAATATGATTGGATGTGTGGTGAGGGAAATGAATAAATGAAAATATGAGCAGAAGAGGGATTTTGGGTAGTGAAACTTTAGGAATAGTGGAATAATGTACCAAACATTATTTGATATATTGAACCTTAGGACAAAATTTTTATCCCTTTGCCTTTCTTCTGTGCATGAAAATACCTTTAGAATTTAACTTAGGATAAAATTTACATGCTTTTCCTGAAATCACCATAGTGCTTCTACCTACCCTTTTATTTCAATTCTTTTTCTAAGCTAACATTTTATCTTCTTGCTTTGCAAGGTGCATTTAAACTAGCAGACCCAAATCACCTTTTTTTTAATGAAAATCTACCTTATCCTAACACTTCTTTCGCCATTGATTCAGATTAAACTATTGAATCAATTTTATTTCTACCTAGCTACCGATTTACCAAGATTAAACTGTTTGGTAAAACTTTATTCACTAACCTATTCAATAGAAATTTAAATGTGTTCAATCATGATTAAATTGTATGATTTGAACAAAACTTTTAGTCATTGTGGCATTCAAAAACAATTTTCACACAACCTTATTTGATAATGAATTAAAAGAACTAACTTATCAGTAGTGGCATTTATACTTGCAACACTTTCCGTATTATTTATATTTTTTCTTTTGTGGGTTTTTTTTTTTAATCATACCCTTTTTCCATTCTCTTTTTTCATATATTTTTGGAAATCATTTGAATATTGAAATTTATGTACAATGTGAAATTACAAATACAAAACACCCAATCACCCTGAGATCCTATAATTTATAGGACCCTAATAGTGGCTCCAGCTGGGGATGGCACTTTTCCAAGTGAAGTGTCAAGAACATATATCAGTAGCCTTGAGTACTCCATGTCTGTAATGTCTTCATCTGATTTCTTTGTTGTTTTAAGATACTATTGGTAGCTCATCAATCCTGGCTTAGGTCCTTCACTGTAGGCTTCAACCTTTGTTAATAAGTTACCCAATCAAAACCATAAAGACTGTGATATTTACAATGATGTAAGAAAAATTTGTAGGCTAAGAGAAGTAGTGCTTCAGCACCCTGCCATTGAAAGGACCTCTAGGTATCTTTGCTCCATCTATCTCTTTAAGGAAGAATGAATTATTTCCCCTGAAAGCATGAACAATATATGGCCATTTCCAAAGATTGTTAAACTTTCCATGTTTACCTTTATCCTCTCTCTTGGAATCCCATCTCAAAACTTGGTCCCCAATGTTAAAGTCATCAGCCTTTGTTCTTCTGTCAAAGATCTGTTTATATTTTCCTCAATAACTCGGGGTCCTCTTGTATACTTCCTCCCTGTATTGCTGCAAATGGATAGTTTGATTGATCCTTCTTTGTACATCATCAGGTTCAGCGTGCACTTCTTGAATGATCTTCATGATTGGAACTCCTAAAGAGGATGGAAAAACTGCATCCATTCCATATACCAATTGGTATGGTGACATACCAATTGATTTTTTAGTAGTAAGTCTGTCAGCCCAAAGTTCATTGACCAACTTGTTATGCCAAGATTTTTTGTTGTCTTCTAATGTATTTTTGATGATGTTTACCAAAATTTTATTTGAGGATTCAACCAACCCATTACCCTGAGGGTAACAAGCTGTTGAATGTCCCAAAGTAATGTGGCATTTATGACAAAATTCAACAATCTTTTTAGACTTAAAGGTCGTAGCATTATCAATGATGAGTTTTCTAGGACAACCAAATCTAGAGAGGATATTAGTCTCAAGGAATTTAATAATGATAGCATCAGTGGCAACACTGGAAGGGGTGGCCTCTATCCATTTGGTAAATTAGTCAGTGTTTGTAATAATCCACTTATGTTGTGTAGAGGAAGAGGGATGAATTTCACCAATGAAGTCCAATCCCCATTGCTGGAAGGGGCTTTCAATAGAGATAAGCTTCAATGGTAGGGGCAACAATTTTCTATTTCCCTCAAAAATCTAGCATTGATGGCATGAGGTGACTTGTTTGTGAATGTCAGGGAAAAGAGTAGGCCAATAGAAACCAACTCTAAGGATTTTATTGGCAGTGGTTTTCCAATAAAGATGTATGCCACAATCACCTTCATGGAATTCTTGCATGACTCTTTCTGCATCATCCTTCAAGAAGCATTTAAGTAAAATACCCCCAACATCTTTCTAATACAAAACATTATCTATAATGCAAAATTTAACTGCTTTTAACTTGAGAAATCTTGCCTTTGTTTTTGTCAAACTAGGAGGAACATTTAAATTAAACAAGACATAAAGCAAGTCTGCATACCAAGGTGAGTTTAGAAATGTCTCATCAATTTGTCGAGTTGCATGTTCCTCTTGATAATCTAATGAATCAATCAAGTTAATGTCTAATGCATGGAAATTTGACTCAGCCATCAATTTGGCTAGTCCTTGACCTTTAATTAACTTGGTGGGCTTGATTTCTAAGTCATATTCAAGAATGACAACAATCCATTTGCCTCGTTTTCCATCAAGTCCATTCTGTGTTAAAATATCCTTAACCTCTGCATTAGGTACATAAGCAATAATATGGGAATGCAAAATATATACTCTAAAATATTTTATTGCTTTAACCAATGCAAAGGCCTGTTTTTCCATGATATTGTATTTCAAATATGCATCTCTTTAAGCTTTACTAAAGAATGCAATAGGATGCTCAAAACCTTCACTGGTTTTCTCCAGTAAGACTGCTGCAATAGTGTGTTCAGAAGCAAAAGAGAAGATTATGAAATCTTTTGTAAAATCTGGGTTGATCAACACTGGTGCTTTGGTCAATGCTTGTTTAACTAAGTCAAAGGATTGTTTAGCCTCAATACTCCACTTGATTTTAGAATCTTTTTTAAGCATGTTTGTTATGTTTCTAAGAATTTCTGCCAGGTTAGGAATGAATCTCCTTAGAAAATCGATTTTACCAATAAAACACTAAATCTCTTTGACGTTTCTTGGATGACTGATTTTTAATATTGTTTTAATTCTACTGGGATCAATCCTAATTCCATCTTTGGAAATAATGTGACCAAGAAGTTGTAGAAATTCCCACTGTAGATCAACAGACTATGCAATAGACTAAAGCAAAATACAAGATCTACTTCTACAACAAACTTTGTGGAAGCTTAAAAAAATTGAGCAAGATCAATGAGAACACATATAAATGAGAATAAGAAATCAACCACACATAACACAAAAGAAATAACCCAGGGAAAGCCTCAGCCTAAAGCCCCAATCTCTGTATTATCATACAAGTGGAAATATGTTCAGATTACAAAAAGAATCAGCTCTCACAAGCTATCCTGCTCTCTCTGCAATCCAACTGCTACTCATAGACAGTCAAAGGCTTCTCACAAACCTTCTTCCTCGTCCTCCAAGCCTCCTATTTCCTTGCGCAATTTTCCTTGGGGTCTAGTGCTGCCACCTGTGTGAATTGGCCTTTTCACACACTCACTAACCTCTGATCTAACTGCGCAATCCTGAAGGAGATAATTCCTTCTGCATGGATGGGTTTCTTATATAGGAAAAATTTTCCAACTGATAGTACACTGTCCCTTCCTCCGATCTCAATTGGGTCTCTAACTCAACTGACATGCATGAGTTATTTATGAGGGAATATTCAGTTATCTGAAGTGCAGCAGTTACATGCATGCAAGCATTAACTAACTGAACCCACAATTAGTTCAACAAACTGTTTGAATGAATCTAACTGGACTTGACTCAGTTAACTGAGCCAACTAATTACAACTCATCCTTATCTCTTTAACTGATGGATAAATTCCTCAATCAATGGAGAAACTGTTGCATATCCCCACATAGACTTCATGTTTGATTTTCTACAACTAATTAACTCATGGTGAATTAATTAATTATTTTACAAACAACTGCTAAGATCAAATTCGAATTTTACTTCTCTATTTTAGTCTAGGGACTAACTAAAATAGGAATCCATCCCGAAATGCTATTTATAACAATTCTATTTTTAGCAATTCCATTTTTCATTCCTTGTTGCTATGTCCAACACTGGTACTCGAACTGCTATTTATAGCAGTGCTATTTTTAGCACTTTATTTTTAGCATTTCTTGTTGCTATTTTCAACACTCCCTCTCAACAAGAAAGGCATTCAACTCGAACCCGATCCTGAACCTTTGGAATGTTTTGCATGCAACACTTCTCCCAAGTGTTGTTGCTTTAGCAACTCTAGAAACAAAAAACTCCCAACTGACCTCTCTGTTGGGCTAGAAACATCCTCTGATACTGAAGCTTCCTCTGCCGCTAACATGTGCTCCCTATGTGACCTCTGAGCTACTAAAACACTCCATGCATCTCGTACTGTTGCACACCTCTCTGTGCCACGCTACACTGGTGCAACACTCCTGTGCCTCTCGCATTGTTCTAGCCTGCTAGCTTTGCACTGTCTTGGGATTCCTGCACCATAGCTCTCTCTGCCGCTCCATCCACATTTGCCTCTACCCACTCAGCCAGTCCTATTGCTCCTCATCGGGGCTCCCATAGCAAGGTCTAATCAAAGAGGTTAGGTACCTCAATGATCCTACCCCTATTCCAGCCTTCTTGGGACTGTCACTCCACATCGCCCCACCTCCGACCTGGAGGTATGGATGCATGTGATCCCTCTACCTACTTGGCTCGAAATTTCCCACTATTGGAGATCTCTGCATGAGTAGATGTCTCTACTCGATCTCCTCTTAGCTTCCATAGTTGTGGCTACTCCACAACCTCCTGAAGCTGCTTCACCAATTTTGACTCCTCCACAATTGTCTGAGACTTCTTCTAGCGCTGCATGTTGAGAGGTAATTTACTCTCCCTCTCAACCACCAAGTCTCTAACCTTTTCCTTGCTCCTCAAGGCTTTGCATGCATCTTGAACCTCAAGAGCATACAGGTTCTTGGCTAGCACACCAATCTGTTTCATCTTTCCCGCCGTCACGAAATTTTCTGGAAAAATAGCTGATTTTAAATCAGCGATATCTCCCTCATTTGAACTCCGATTTAGCCATTTTTTTTTTTTAACTTCGGTATTTTTCTGCAAGGAATCCAGATCTGCTATTTGTTTCTGAAAATTTTGCACAAAATTTTTTAGATCTGCTCTGAAAACTCGTGGCCCAAAACTCAAAACTTTGAAATCTCCTCTAGTATATTGTTCTCTGCTTTGATCACCTTTTCTCTGATACCATGTAGAACTTTTTCTACAAAACCTCACTTCGATACCATGCAGAACCTTTTCTACAAAACCTCGCTCTGATACCATGTAGAAATTCCCACTGTAGATCAACATATTATGCAATAGACTAAAGCAAAATACAAGATCTACTTCTACAACAAACTTTGCGGAAGCTTAATCGAATTGAGCAAGATCAATGAGAACACATATAACTAAGAATGAGAAATCAATCACACATAACACAGAAGAAATAACCCGGGGAAAGCCTCAGCCTAAAACCCCAATCTCTGTATTATCATACAAGTGGAAATATGTTTAGATTGCAAAAAGAATCAACTCTCACCAGCTATCTTGCTCTCTCTGCAATCCAACTGCTGCTCATATACAGTCAAAAGCTTCTCACAAACCTTCTCCTCTACCCTCCAAGCCTCCTATTTCCTTGCACAGTTTTCCTTAGGGTCCAGTGCTGCCACCTGTGTGAATTGGCCTCTTCACACTCACTAACCTCTTATCTAACTGCGCAATCTTGAAGGAGATAATTCCTTCTGCATGGATGAGTTTCCTATATAGGAAAAATCCTCCAACTGATAGTACACTATCCCTTCCTCTAATCTCAACTGGGTCTCTGACTAAACTGGCATGCATGAGTTATTTATGAGAGAATATTTAGTTATCTGAAGTGTAGCAGTTACATGCATGCAAGCATTAACTAACTGAACTCACAATTAATTCAAAAATCTATTTGAATTAATCTAGCTGGACTTGACTCAGTTCACTGAGCCAACTATTTACAACTCAATATTACAACTCATCCTTATCTCTTTAACTGATGGATAAATTCCTCAATCAATGGAGAAACTGTTGCGTGTCCCCACATAGACTTCATGTTTGATTTTCTACAACTAATTAACTCATGGTGAATTAATTAATTATTTTACAAATAGCTGCTAAGATCAAATTCGAATTTTACTTCTCTATTTTAGTTCAAGGACTAACTAAAATAGGAATCCATCCCGAAATGCTATTTATAGCAATGCTATTTTTAGCATTTCCATTTTTCATTCCTTGTTTATATGTCCAACACTGGCACTCGAATTGCTATTTATAGCAATGCTATTTTTAGCATTTCTTGTTGCTATTTTCAACAGAAGTTTTCCTTCCTCAAGGCTAAACAATGTCTTCTTAGGATTTAGTGAGATGCCAAACCTTCTACATTTTTCAAACACTCTTCTCAAATGTGTTAAATGTTCCTCATCAGTTTTAGAATAGACAGTAATGTCATCTAGATAAATCAAAATAAAACGACCAATTTCATCAGCAAAGGCAATATCCATTGCTCTTTGTAAAGTGGCTCCATCATTCATTAACCCAAAGGGCATTTTCACATACATGAAAGTTCCCCATGGTGTAGTGAAGGTAGTTTTATCCTGATCATCAGGATGCACTGAGACTTAGTTGTAACCTGAGAAACAATCTAATAACGAAATTCTACTAGACCCTACTACCCTTTGCAATATATGATCCATTTTAGGTAAGGGGTAGTTATCTTTAAGGGATACCTTATTAAGATTTCTGAAATCAATACACAATCTGATTTCTCCATTTTTCTTTCTAGTAGGTACAATGTTAGACACCTATTTAGAGTATCTAAAGGAAGTATAATTTTAGCACCATACATCCTTTTTACTTCTTTCTCAATCAAAGGCATTAGGATAGGATTTATCCTATGGAGTTTTTGTTTGAATGGTTTTTTATCTTCCTTGATTGGGATTTTATGTTGTATGATACTAGTGTCATATGCTTTTAGATCCTCATAACTCCAGGCAAAGACGTATATGAACTCTTTAAATAGGGCTATGTATCGTTGTTTTGTGACAATGGGAAGTGATTTTGAGATTTTTATCATTTTGGGATTCTACTCACTACCTATATTGCATTCTTCTATGTTTGCCCCTGTGGGTTCCATTTTTGGTTTTTTTGCTACACCATTGAAATCAAAAAGTTCTTTTAACAAAACTAAACCCCTAGGCAAAACAGTATCCTTAAGCTGAAGTACTTCAAATTCTTCTTTTTCTAGATCTATTTCATGCAATTCTAATTTACGTACATATTTATTGACTGAAATATTTACATCAGAATCATCAGGTTGTTTATCTACACTAACATATTCAACAATCCGATTTTCTACTTCACACTCTAAATCTATGCTATCATCTTCATACTCATCCTTGGATTGCAAAAAACTTTCAATTTGTTTCTCACTTCCAAATACTTGCCAATGTCTTATATTGTCAGGTACAACTAGACAATGTTTAACCTCCACTGTATATTGTTTGTTGGGATGAGGCATTTTACATGTGCTAGTTGAAAAATCTAAACCATTAGCCAGGACATTCTGATTTATGGGAATGACACCAAGATCATATTCTACAAAAGTTCCTATAAATTCAAGCACAACATTTCTATAAGCTCTCAACCGGGGATGTTTGGCAGCATACTCTCCCTTGATCTATCTTATAATTAATTCAGAATCACCATGAACATAAATTCTTTTAGCTCCTAACCTCTTCAATGATTTCTATAGATTCTAGGATGGATTTTGGAGACTCTGATTCTGCCCTTATGTTATCAGTTTGAGTTTGGAGTTCCATAATCGTTCCTTATGCATTGGTGAGATTGACAGCTTTATCATTGTGGTAAAGAAAGGAAGAGAAGGTTGGGAATATTTGAAACATCAAGGCCTTAGCAAGGGTTCTAATCTTTCTTTGTTATCATTAATACAGAGTGCTTTGTTTTTACCATACATCATGTCTTTGATTATACATGTATAGAATAAGGTTCTTTGTTCTCTTTTCTTGTCTTGGTTAATTTGTATGTTCTACTTTTGGGAGATAAAGTTGGCACTGGAATGAACGAGTGAATATAAGAAGAAGATTCACAAACATCAAGTAAGTCTTCTTATTATATTTCAAATATCTCTAGGGAAAGATAGAGTAGTTTGTTTTCTTGTTTCTAGGTTAAGCCACTGAACATAGGGAGATCGCTCCTATCCGAAGAAGGGATTTTTATGGAAAACAACTTTGTCACTCCTCTAGGGAATGAGTTGTTCTTTGGTGGTTTTCTTTGCCTTGCATCTTAGAACCTTCATATGTGACATTTTATGTCTTATTCAAACTGTGATTTGACTTTAGAAAATTGGATTTCGATCTTGGTTAGGGTTTTTTCCTTGATTTTTGTGAGAATTATCCCCATTGCACTTGTCCTTCAACGATAGTGCATCTCAATATATAACATGTGTAAATTTTTGGGATGATAGTTGATCATTGGCTCAACGTGATACTCAGGGTTTCATAGTTTCTTAGTTTCCCTTACGTTATCGGTATTTTTCAGATCTCAGATCCAACCTCTGCGTCATCGCTGGGGCATGATTTCACTGCTCGAGGGACTAATAAGGGAGTTTGTGCATGGCCTGAATGCTGGTTTCGACATCCTATGATGGGAAGGAAAATGATAGCCAAGATTTTCATGAGTATCACGCACCAACTTTTTAACAAAAAAGTTTTATTCAACCCCGTCGTGCACGATGGATCAGATGGGAGCGAATGATGTCGCAATCATGTGTTGGGACTAGATTCGTATAGGAATGTGGCGACCCTTGATCATAAATCAATTTTATTTGCTCTTCGTCACAAGGGAAGTATTGGTTATATTGATAGGAAAACCCTTGGTTTTAGAAGAGTATTTTTTACCTAGAACGTTTCTCGTCTTAGATCCGTTTTTAAAGCTACCGGATCTGGAAGTTCTCAATCCTATGAGAAAATTAAATTGTCAAAAAGGAGGAGTAGATGTAGATATGCGGAGTTTGTTTTTCCTTTCATTAGATTTGTATTTTTTTCCATCAAATCGGGTGGGATTGGCGGTCTGGCTACCATTTATGAAGACAATATTTCCACTGCAACCCCTTTCACTCCTCTCAGATTCGTACTTCTGCCTTGATTCTGCTGACGATTTGCGCGAATGTCAAGTATGGGCACCAGATCTGGGAACAAAGACATATTTCCAAATTTTTATTAAAAACATGTTGATGGCATTGGATTCGCCAACATGTTAGGGGATCTCCCCAGTAAGAAATCCCAATTATACCTCAGACCGTTTGGTGTAGGAGTCCCAGCAGTGGGTCACACGACAATGCCTTGACCGCGATTTCACATAGAGGCAAGTAAGATAACACTGTTGGTAGAAAGGGTGTGACAGATGCAGTGAGCCAAGGAAGGTGCATGAGAGGTTCTAACATATGAGGGTTGAGATGAGTGTGCCCCTTGGAAACCTGTGATAGCACGAAGTTAAGAAGGGAACACACGAGCAAATATGCATCACAACATGGAAGGCAAGTTAGCTAGCATTCCAAAGTGATAGTTAAACCAACAACACATTTAAGAAAGATTCATACATACATACATAGATAGCTATACATGAATGTGTAAGTAAACATATACATATATCATTTAGAGTAAACCAAATAGCATAGAATACAATACAACATATGCATGAAACATGTTGGCTCTTGTTATATTAAGAAGTGTAAGTTCCAGTCGTACGATACATCCATGTCCAACCACTAGTTTCGACAGTGGAATGTTACAGCCACAACCGCCTGCTCCTCCAAAGAGATGTACTAGCTCTGCACAGTGGAGAAGCCAAGGCTCATTACAACATTGTCCAAGCTCTCTCCAAGATAGTCTTATCAGAAGCTTGGATGACCAAAAGCCTTTACAATGAGTTATCAGCGACTATTTATAGCAAAGGGTGGGGTGACCCTTGACATTCCCCTTTGTGGCAGTTCATCTACCCTCATGACTCTTCATCTTCTCTATGAATGTTACATCCAACTATTGACACTTGACTTATACTTGACAAGACGTTACATTACAATGCACATGTACCCATGTGAGACCAAATGGCTTGAGCAAGCCATGCTGACATCAGTATGAATTAGACAACCATGGAAGTCCAACTCCTCAACATCCTCACAATGATCAACAATAGCGTACTGATGCCAATATCGGTAGTCTGTGATGGTGTTCGTGTGCTCCAAGGTGACATGTTTCTGGAACCTCACTCGTGCCTCCATAGCATCCGGGTACACTGCTCAAGATCCTCTGTCCAACTCATCTAAAAGCATGTGCATCATTGTATTCAATGTGGCCAGACCAACAACATACTTGTGCATGATGTCTGCACTGATGGGCAAGTCTTTGCTGGTGGAAATGCGCATCAACTCGTCCAAGTACGAGTCAAGTTCTAGTGAGACCTTTGTCTTCGTATCCGCCTGCGTGAGAGTCCCAATAGATGGGATCGAATGTGCGCGCACCACAACTGCCTTATGCATGTACCAAACTTGGAGTACAATGCTTGCATAGTTGTGTCAAGGGACAATACTTCATCCAGTATTTCCTTCTTTAGTTTAGCTCGAGTGGACACTGTCACCAACTCTCCTCCTTTCTTGGCTGTCTATAGTTCCTTAGCTATTCACTCGTTCTCAACTATCAGAAAGCAAACACTTGAGCTAGTGGCTTCAGCATACACTCTGGTAACATCGGCTAAGGTTGTTGGATGTTTGTGCACATCAGACACGATCACTCGTTCCTAAACTTGAATAGGAGATATATGATCATCCGGATTCGACACTCTACGAGACTCCACAACTCTATGTTGTGACTCATCAAATGAGATGTTGTGCATCTCTCCTTCCGACCGATCTCCAAGGATCTTAGTGCCTCCTTGGTCACTTGAGACTTGCTCATCTTTTAGATGCGGTGAAGCAAGTAAGTCGACCTCTTGGTGATGAGGCATGAGGTCAATGTCTTGTTCCAATTCTTGTTGCTCCATATCTGTATCCAACTATTGATGTGCTTGCTCTATCTCATGAGCGAAGTCCTTCTCCTGCGATGGTTCACCCTGTCTACCTAATGCTAGTTGTTTTGATGAGTCCACTACCTGTACGGGCGTTGTTTCATTTGTTTGCACATGTTGCACCCCCTGTTGTACCTATTGCTGTTGCGCTTCCATCTCATGTTTGTGCATCTCTTGTTCCTTTCGGATTTGATCCTTCAACTCATGCAACTCCTTCTCCATTTCCTCCATTCTTCTCTTCTCCATTTTCCTTTGCGCAATTCGCTTGTAGCATTGTTTCCTCTTCGCCTCTATAGCCATAACTTCTTTCTCCACAAGTGGATATGCTCAGAACTTGCAGCTTTTCTCTTCCTCCATGTGATCGACAATCTTTGTCTTGCCCTTGTCGCTCGTTGGTATGCTTACTTCTACTGATGCTGCTACTTCGAGTGCTGGTGCTCTCCTGGATGCGCTTCATGTTACTTTGCTAACAACTCCACAGTGAAGCCGACTGGATCATTGAGTCTAGAGGAGTTGTAACAATATCTCCATGGGTCCTCCTCCGCCCAATGAGATGCCCCGTGGATCCAGTTGAATTGTACTCTCTTGTAGTGATCATTCACAAGAAAATGTGGGTCATACAGATTGTAACTTCGGAGGTCGAATGGATACTTCTTCATCTGTTCTGCTTTGATATCCGCTTGCTTGAAACTCCAGATCTAGTATAACCCAATTCACAATGGAACAATGGGCCAAGGTGCCTTCTTCTTCAGGTGTAGTCTAGCTATGAATCCGCTGAGATGTGTATGCTACTTCTTGCATGACGAGCATGTCCAAGGCAAACTTCGGTAGAACATGTGGAGGCTTCTCTACGCTATACATTTGTATGAAGGTGCCAGATGATGAGGCATACCAATCAGCAATGTCTATCAGTGCCTCCATTGCTTCCTTCGAAATGTAGAGTGGAACCTGTTTGAATATCATCTTGTAAACCAGGGTGAAAAAATGATCAGAAAACCATGTGATAACTCCTCTAAAGTTGCATTCGGACAACAACTTACAATAAGTGTTCACAACAGTCTCTGGCGGTGACCATGCTCACTTCAAGCTCGAGAACTCCTCTTGGGCACAGATGGCATCTAAGATGTAGGTGGACATGTAGATCTCTACTTGCATACCTTTGGGCGACTGTCGGGCCTTCATTACTTGTTACTTCAACTGATGAGCCAACATGTTGGACCAGTTACATGGTTTTCCATCTCTGGCCAGTTGGTCTAGCACAATCATCCAACTTTGTGGGAAAGTTTTCGTGCTTTCTTAGCCATACAGTCAAAATGCAAATATGACCAAGTATTGATATGCCTTTTGCAGTATCTTCGTCTTGTAGATCTCGTTGGGTGTCATATTGAATCTAGCTGGCTCCTTTAGCTAGTTCTTCAAAATATCTCTGGAGTTGGAACTACTACTGGGTAGGCTGAAGGGAGTCTCCATGATAGTCACAGGCTTTGACATCTGATACATCTCATCATAATCTTGTGCCAAAAAGGTTGCAATATTTGTCCTGCTGACACTGCTCAAAGTCGTCATCTCGGGATTAATGTGGGAGATGATCTAGTGTGTCATGTTTGTGCATGGTATCGCGGGGTATTTGCATACAATTCGGTACAAGCCGAACTTGTGAATGTTCACATACACCTAACGGTCGTCGAGGTCTTCCCCAAATGTTCCTGGAAATTCATCATTGACCTCTTGCCATTTTAGATTGATGTCCTTGCCTAGAAAAAAATTGGTATATTCATAGATTAGTAGAAACATGGACACCCATTCAACTGCTACTCCAGTTGTACTTCCATCAGTGTCCTTTGATCCTCCTCTCTTGGAGGCCATTGATCCTGTACTGCTAAGAGGCGGATGAACACTTGAAAGATCTGGAGACAAAACAACATGCATGGCAAGGGATCTGTTAGTGAAAACCAAAGCAAATTCGGGGAATGACAGAACACATACCTTAGGAATGATAGGCAGAGATTGCACATTTTTTTCTAGGAGGCTGGGAGACTGGCTCCCAGAATTGTGTAAAAAACAGTCTAGGCTGTCTGGGGAGGCTGATTGAATGCTGGATTTACACAATGTGCAATCCAGGCTAACTGCTGTAATTGCGCAATGCGTAATCTAGGCTAACTGCTGGAATTGCGCAATGCGCAATCCAGGCTAACTGCTGGAATTGCACAATGCGCAATCTAGGCTAATTGTTGGAATTGCACCATGACCAATAATAGATGGAAATGACTGCAGACTCTATGACTACATTGCCCAATTTTCAAGGCCAACAGTTACTTTCCCTCGTAAATGCGCAAATCAGTCCTGGAGGACAGTTCCCGGGCATAAATGCCCATTTCTGGAGAGGAGGACAGAGCCTTCCTTCTTTGAATTGCGTAATGTTGTCTTGGTGAGATAGATTGTGGGCCAACGCTGGCTAGACTTGCCGACGTGCAACTGAAAGCAAATGTGAAATCAAATGCATGGCAATAGTGAGTGAAAGCAGAAGTGATTTATTGTGCATGCAAACATTGAGTGAAAGATTTAGAACACAGATCAACAAACATGCGGGTGAAGTGAGTTGCTGAATCGGTGACCATTCGTGCAAAATAGTTTCATGTGACAGCAGTAAGATGGAAACGAAAAGTGAAATGGTGCTAATACAAGATAGTATGCATGTAAACGACAACAATACTTCAAATAAATCAAGCAAACAACACTCACACAAGCGAAAACACAAAAAGTAACAAAAATGCTGAAAAAGACAAGTTGAGACCACTTACCCATGAATAGCTGAGCTGGATGTGTCAAAGAGTCCTGGATGTGCTATGGGATGTCAGAGCTCCAAGATCGATGTGAAATAATGAGCTCTAATGCGTCGAATAAATAAGTTTGGGCTCATGATGTGAATGCCACAAATCTAGGAAAAAGCGACAATTGGAGGAAAGATTCTAAAACGACTTTTGCATGTAACCTCTAACTGCTAAAAATATCACCCTGAATCAAGGGATGCTTTTTTCATGTTGCCTTTTACTATTCTGGGAAAATGCAAGCCATGCATGCAAGTCAAGCTTCCTTGGTCCCGTGTGGAACTGGTCAACCCAACTGCACATGCAAGAGGCTGCTCAACTGCTAGGAGAAAATGTGCATTTATGGATGGGAGTTGGGTTGGTTTCCTAGGAGATTTGTGCAATTTCTTGGCAGAGAAGCTGTCGGTTGCCCAAGATTGCACAATTCTTGGGCTGAGAAGCCCTGCTGGGAAGGATTGCGCAATTTTCTAAATTAAGCTTGACTGGCAGAATTGCAAAATTCTGGGGCCCAATAGGTTGCCAAATAGAATTGCGCAATTTTTGGAGGGAAGGCTAGTTTCCCTACATAGTTTCACAATTTCTTCGAGGATCTACTTAGCCTGTAGCTGGATTGAGTCCAGAGGAACAACCTATGAGGCGAAGGCATCAAGCTTTGACAGACATGGTGTCTTTCTGCAAGAAAACAACTGAATCTTGTGTACTTGATGAAGCAAGACATGGTGCTGTGAAGGGTTGGTTGGGAGGCTCCAAAACGAAGCTAAGGCAAAAATTTGGAGGGTAGTTGTAGCCGCTACAACACTTGGCGACACACTGGTATAACTCCAGCTCTCTAAATGGACCTTGTTCGTGAAAATAAAGACTAACACCTCCAGAAATATTGTTCAGTTCTCCATTCGTCTTAGTTTCACACTAGCTTGATTGTAAGATGTAGCATTTTCCAAGCTCTTGGTCGATTGACACACATTCCAAACCAAGGAAACATAGTTGTTTCGATTGGGGTTGAGCAGTATATTGGTACACAAGTAGTATAGTTGTCAGAGTCTTAGTTTCATCTCTAGTGTTGCTTTGCTGCGAATAGCCCTAGACAGTACCCCGACGAAGTTACATAGGAACACAAGCATGGATCCACTGCCAGCGAGCCTGGTCAGTACCTCGGAGGAGTTACTTGCATCGCCTCTCTTCACAGGAAGCTTTTCTCTTCTTTCACCTTATTCATTTTTTCACTTTTCATTTTTTTCATTTTTCATTGTTTTCATAATTGTGCATAACACTTATTCATTTCAGAGACAAAAGAGAGATCCCAACTTATTGGGAGCAGAAGAGGTTGTTCCAGTAGAGAAGTAGTTTATTATATCTCTGACGTGCCTGTTAAGGTTTTCCCCCTCACCTTACTCTACTTGACTGAGCTGACAAGGGTTAACCCAAAAACAACCGACTAGAGAAGGTGACACTAGTTAGCGTGTAAGCGTTGTGTTTTCACCAAGGTTCACTTCGAACAATATGTTTTTCCTTTAGCGTATCATGGACTGAAGGTAACAAGTTCTTCATACAGAGGTAGGATGACAGATAACCAAGTAGTGATAGCTGTACAAGGCCTCTTGTATTTTTCCCAGCCTGTTTCAAGAGCCATATGTGGTTTCATGCGAAACTAACCTACGAACGAAACAAGCAAGCAAACAAACAACAAATCAAAGTGGAAGCAGAAGAAAATGTGAAAGGAAAGTGAGCAAGAAAACAAGAAAGCAGGCAAACAACAAACAAAATAAGTAAGCAAACAAGCATGCAAGGAAACCAACTGAAAACAAACACTACTACTCT
This sequence comes from Pinus tabuliformis, assembly GCA_031772625.1. NCBI lineage: Eukaryota > Viridiplantae > Streptophyta > Pinopsida > Pinales > Pinaceae > Pinus > Pinus tabuliformis. The sequence goes on from CM062819.1 coordinate 750,324,312, forward strand.
TGAGCTAACAGTGCATGGGCCTGATCATGTGACGTGATATTTCCAATGCATCGACCGGTGCATTGGTTGACCCATGTTGGTGAAGGCTTGGTTCGCGAGCAACACAGTTGTGCGAACCAGCAAGCAAGAAAGATATAGCAATGAAGACAACCATACTTTGTGTTTCAAAGTGCCCACGGGACATAAGTAGTGCAAGTGCATGACAAGCAGTCTATGGAATTATCATGGTGTTGTGCGTCACTGCATGCGGCTTTGAAGCATATGCACACTCTTGACTATGACATGCAAGCGAACGAAAGAAATAAATACAACTTTCGTCGTGCACGCGTGCTTGCAATGTAAGATTCCTCCAATTCATGAGCGATAAGATTGTGCAGTTCGAGTGGATGAAGCATGATCTATGTGTAAGATTGATCTTCAATGCATACATATAAGTGATGAGGAATATTGGGTTATTGAGCAATTTCATGGTCGGAAGTGAAACTAACCCCAAGAGAGCAAGGACCTGAAATAACCATCAGATTGGGCTAAAGTGCCTCGACAGTCTTGGGTGTTTCGACTTCATTATCAGATAGATCGTCATAAATTGGTGGCTTCGAAAAATCAAATACGAGAGAATCATGATCGTGATCGAATATGGAAGTAAATGGATCACGATAGCCATGATCAGAAAAATCAATGATTTCATCACCATCCTCATGATCTGATGAATCAAACAAAGGGGTAAATGAAAAGCGGACAAATTCATCCTTTGTTTTTCTGGAAAAGGCAGATGAAAGATCAAGTGGATTTTCAATGAATAACTTATCCTCCCCATTGTCGAATGATGAACTGACATTCGGTGTATCCTACGAGTGATCGACAATGCGTGCATCCCTGGATGACGATACACATGCAAAACCATGGATCACAAGTTCACCAAAGATGTTAAGGAAGAACGAAGGAGGCTCAAACGGAAGGGAGTCGTCCTTCGCCGAGTGTTTATGCTCAAGCTCCCAGTCATATTCTTCATGAATTACATCGCATGTTGGTTGTGCAACACCAACTCCGTCAGTGGTTTGTTCCTTGTTCACAACAAGTGTAGAATCTAGAATGGAAGAACACAAGACAATATCATCCGAAGGAACAACCAAGTGTGAAGATGAAGGTTGTGGAACAAAATGCATATGACAACTCGATGGACTCACAACCAAATCCTACGTGAAAATTAAGCGAAGTGATGTTGGAAGGATGTGACAGATGAACAGGTGTGTGAGCATGATCCTCAACATCACTCTACAGTGGTGGAGCTGTTTGATGAAGGGATGGCGGAAAATCACTTGTGACAGTGACCGTATCCATCTGAGATTGCACAGCTCCATCACTAAAGAATGTTGAGCGAGGCTTGATTTCAAACTTCTTCTTGGGATGTGCAGATTTCTTAACACAATATTTGAATCAGTCCCAAAGATAGAAAAACTTCATCTGGATCTTCGGAGCTTGAAACTGCAAATCACGGAAGCGCTGCCAAAAATCCATAGTCGATTCATGTAGAGCCTTCTATTGTTGCAATAGATTTTGGTCAAGATGATCTGGATCAAAATGATAGAAAGTGTCTTCAATGTGATCACATAAGTGCTCAAGTGAGTGCACGCTGTCAACCGGTAGGCTACACAACCATTGATGTGGAGATTCGCAAAGTCTTTATGCAAGAAGAATGTTGGAATGTTCGTCAGAAAATCCATCTTCTTCATGAAGCATGGAAAGAAAGTAATGTAATAACTTAGGCCAAACCGCTTCACCTTCACCATCATACGTGTAAGTGGACAAGAGATCGAAAAACTCCCTCATGATTGTGACATCTTCATGATTCAAAAAACATCATGGAGGGAGAAGAGTGCAAGAATCCATGATAGATATGCAAAGGTTCAAAACAGGATGAGAGGACATAGCTTGTCATCTGGCCCTCCTTCTAGTGCTAGAAATGTTGATGGTGCTAGACCCGCCAACATGTCAGGGGATCTCCCCGGTAAGAAGTCCCAATTAGATCTCAGACCATTTGGTGTAGGAGTCCCAGCAGTGGGTCGTATGATAATGCCTTGACCACGATTTCACATAGAGGCAAGTAAGATAACTCTGTTTGTAGCAAGGGTGTGACAGAGGTAGTGCGCCAAGGAAGGTGCATGAGAGGTTCTAACACATGGGGGTTGAGACAAGTGCACCCCTTGGAAACCTATGACAACACGGAGATAAGAAGGGAACACACGAGCAAAGATGCATCACAACATGAAAGGAAAGTTAGCTAGCAATCGAAAGTGATGGTTAAACCAACAACACATTTCAGAAAGATTCATACATACATACACAGATAGCTATACATGCATGATAAGTAAACAGATACATATATCATTTAGAGTAAACTAGATAGCATAGAATACAATACAACATATGCATGAAATGTACTGGCTCTTCTTATATTAATAAGTTTAAGTTCTAGTCATACAATACATCCATGTCCAACCACTAGTTTCGATAGCAGAATGTTACAGCCACAACCGCCTTCTCCTCCAAAGAGATGTACTAGCTCTGCACAGTGGAGAAGCCAAGGCTCATTACAATACTGTCCAAGCTCTCTTCAAGATAGTCTTATCAGAATCTTGGCTGACCAAAATCCTTTACAATGAGTTATGAGGGACTATTTATAGCAAAGGGTGGGGTGACCCTTGAAATTCCCCTTTGTGACAGTTCATCTACCCTCATGACTCTTCATCTACTATATGAATGTTACATCCAACTATCGACACTTGACTTACACTTGACAAGACATTACATTTCAATGTACATGTACCCATGTGAGGCCAAATGACTTGAGCAAGCCATGCTAGACATCACTATGATTTAGACAACCATGGAAGTCCAACTCCTCAACATCCTCGAGATGATCAACAATAGCGTACTGATGATAAGATTAGTAGTCCATGATGGTGTCCGTGTGCTCCAAACCGATATATTTCTGGAACTTGACTCTTGCCTCCATAGCATCTGGGTATGCTACTCTGGCTCCTCTATCCAAATCATATGAAAGCATGTGCATCATTTTCATCCATGCGGCTGGACCAGCAACATACTTATGCATGATGTCTGCACTGATGGGTAAGTCTGGGTTAGTTTCAATGCACATCAACTTGTTGAAGTATGAGTCAAGCTCTATTTAGACCTTTGCCTTTGTCTTCACCTAGGTGAGAGTCCCAATAGATGGGATCACATGTGCGCACACCACAACATCCATACTCTTGAATACACGTGCATGGGAAGCCTGTATACTAGTGATGAGTTATGGGAGCTCTTCATAGTTCCGGATCTGACTCCGGATATGTGCCTTTAGCTTGACTGCTCTAGCCTTCATCATCTTAGGCAAGTGAAGTTGGGATCCCTTGTATCTCATCGTCCATGTTTGCATGTAATCAACAACAGCATGTAAGTTTGCTAAGATATGTGCTCTTCTAGCACATCGTTGCTTCCATCGGTTGAGATGGATGACTGCCTTATGCACAGTACCAAACTTGGAGTACAACTCTCGCATAACTATGTCAAGGGAAAATACTTCATCTAGTATTTCCTTCTTTAGTTCAGCTTGAGCGAATGCTGTCACCAACTCTCCTCCTTGCTTGGTCGTCTATTGTTCCTTAGCCAATCACTCATGCTTAGCTATCATAAAGTGAACACTTGAGCTAGTGGCTTCGGCATACACTCTGGTAACATCAGCCAAGGCTGCAGGATGTTTACGCACATCGAACATGATCACTCATTCCTCAACTTGTGTAGGAGATGTATGATCATCTAGAGTCGACACTATGCGAGACTGCACAACTCTATGTTGAGACTCGTTGAATGAGATGTTGTGCATCTCTCCTTCCAGATGATCACCAAGGATCTCAATAACTCCTTGCTCGCTTGAGACTTGCTCATCTTCTAGATGTTGTGAAGTAGGTAAGTCGACCTCTTGGTGATGAGGCATGAGGTCGATGTGTTGTTCCAATTCCTATTGCTCCATATCTGTATCCAACTATTGAAGTGCCTGCTCTATCTCACGAGTGAAGTCCTGCTCCTGCGATGGTGCACCATGTATCCTTGATGCCAGTTGTTTTGATGACTCCACTACCTGTACGTGCATTCTTTAATCAGTTGCACATGTTGTGCCCCCTGCTGTACCTTTTGCTGTTGCGCTTCCCTCTCCCGTTTCCGGAACTCTTGTTCCTTCCGGAGTTGCTCCTTCAACTCATGCAACTCCTTCTCTATTTCCTCCATTCTTCTCTTCTCCTTCTGCCTTTGCGCAATTCACTTGTCACGTTGTTTCCTCTTTGCCTCTATAGCCATAGTTGCTTTCTCCACAAGTGGATATGCTCGAAACTTGCATCTTTTCTCTTCCTCCATGCGATCAACAATTTTCCTCTTGCCCTTATCGCATGCTGGTATGCTTACGTTTGCTGTTGCTACTACTTCTGGTGTTGGTGCTCTTTGAGATGCTGCTTCATGTTGCTTCGCTAACCAATCCATAGTGAAGCTGACCAGTTCATTGTGTCTGGAGGAGTTGTAACAATATCTCCATGGATCCTCCTCTGCCCAATGACATGCCCCGTGGATCCAGTTGAACTGTACTTTCGTGTAGTGATCTTTCACAAGACAATGTGGGCCATATGGATTGTAACTTTAGAGGTTGAATGGATACTTATTCATCTATTCTACTTTGACATCTACTTGCTTGAAACTCTATATCTCGTATAACCCAATCTGCAACAGAAGAGCGGGCCAAGGTGCCTTCTTCTTCCGGTGTAGTCTAGCTATCGATCCTGCCTAGATGTGATATACTACTTCTAGCACATCGTTGCTTCCATCGGTTGAGATGGATGACTGCCTTATGCACAGTACCAAACTTGGAGTACAACTCTCGCATAACTATGTCAAGGGAAAATACTTCATCTAGTATTTCCTTCTTCAGTTTAGCTTGAGCGAATGCTGTCACCAACTCTCCTCCTTGCTTGGTCGTCTATTGTTCCTTAGCCAATCACTCATGCTTAGCTATCATAAAGTGAACACTTGAGCTAGTGGCTTCGGCATACACTCTGGTAACATCAGCCAAGGCTGCAGGATGTTTACGCACATCGAACACGATCACTCATTCCTCAACTTGTGCAGGAGATGTATGATCATCTAGAGTCGACACTATGCGAGACTGCACAACTCTATGTTGAGACTCGTTGAATGAGATGTTGTGCATCTCTCCTTCCAGATGATCACCAAGGATCTCAATAACTCCTTGCTCGCTTGAGACTTGCTCATCTTCTAGATGTTGTGAAGTAGGTAAGTCGACCTCTTGGTGATGAGGCATGAGGTCGATGTGTTGTTCCAATTCCTATTGCTCCATATCTGTATCCAACTATTGAAGTGCCTGCTCTATCTCAGGAGTGAAGTCCTGCTCCTGCGATGGTGCACCATGTATCCTTGATGCCAGTTGTTTTGATGACTCCACTACCTGTACGTGCATTCTTTCATCAGTTGCACATGTTGTGCCCCCTGTTGTACCTTTTGCTGTTGCGCTTCCCTCTCCCGTTTCCGGAACTCTTGTTCCTTCCGGAGTTGCTCCTTCAACTCATGCAACTCCTTCTCTATTTCCTCCATTCTTCTCTTCTCCTTCTGCCTTTGCGCAATTCACTTGTCACGTTGTTTCCTCTTTGCCTCTATAGCCATAGTTGCTTTCTCCACAAGTGGATATGCTCGGAACTTGCATCTTTTCTCTTCCTCCATGCGATCAACAATTTTCCTCTTGCCCTTATCGCATGCTGGTATGCTTACGTTTGCTGTTGCTACTACTTCTGGTGTTGGTGCTCTTTGAGATGCTACTTCATGTTGCTTCGCTAACCAATCCATAGTGAAGCTGACCAGTTCATTGTGTCTGGAGGAGTTGTAACAATATCTCCATGGATCCTCCTCTGCCCAATGACATGCCCCGTGGATCCAGTTGAATTGTACTTTCGTGTAGTGATCTTTCACAAGACAATGTGGGCCATATGGATTGTAACTTTAGAGGTTGAATGGATACTTATTCATCTATTCTACTTTGACATCTACTTGCTTGAAACTCTATATCTCGTATAACCCAATCTGCAACGGAAGAGCGAGCCAAGGTGCCTTCTTCTTCCGGTGTAGTCTAGCTATCGATCCTGCCTAGATGTGATATACTACTTCCTGCATGACGAGTATGTCCAAGGAAAACTTTGGTAGAACATGCGGAGGCTTCTCCGCACTGTACATTCGTATGAAGGTGCCAAACGATGAGGCATACCAATAAGAAATGTCTATCAGTGCCTCCATTGCTTCCTTTGAAATATAGGGTGGATCATGTTCGAATATCATCTTGTAAATCGAGGTGACAAAATGATCAGAAAGCTGTGTGATAACTCCTCTAAAGCTGAATTCGGACAAAATCTTACAATAAGTGTTCACAACAGTCTCTGTCGGTGACCATGCCCACTTCAATCCCAGGAACTTATGTCAGGCACAGATGGCATCTAAGATGTAGGTGAACATGTAGATATCTGCTTGCATACCTTTGGGCGACTGTTGATCCTTCGTTACCTATTACTTCAGCTGATGAGCCAACATGTTAGACCAGTTACATGGTTTTCCTTCTCTAGCCAGTCGGTTCAGCGTGATCACTGAACTCTTGTGGGAAAGTTTCCGTGCTTTCTTGGCCATACAGTCGACATGCAAATATGACCAAGTATTGATACGCCTTCCGCAGTATCTTCATCTTGTAGATATGGTTGGGTGTCATCTTGAATCTAGCTAGCTCCTTTACCCAGTTCTTCAAAATGCCTTTGGAGTTGGAAATGTTGCTGGGTAGGTTGAAGGGAGTCTCCATGATAGTCACAGGCTCTGACATCTAATACATATCATCATAATCCTGTGCCCAGAAGGTTGCAATCTTCATCCCGTTGACACTACTCAAATTCATCATCTTGGGATCAGTGTGGGAGATGATCTAGTGTATCATGTCTGCGCATGGGAACGTGGGGTATCTGCATGCAATCTGCTACAAGCCGGACTTGTGAATGTTCACATACACCTGGCGGTCTTCGAGATCTTCCCTAAATGTGCCTGAAAATGCATCATTGACCTCTTACTATTTCATCTTGATGTCCTTGTCTATAAACAACTTGGTATATTCATAGATCGGTAGACATGCGGACATGCGTTCAACTGCTTCTCTAGTTGCACTTCCATCAGTGTCCTTTGATCCTTCTCTCTTGCAGGCCATTGATCCTATATTTTTAAGAGGAAGATGAGCACATGAAATATTTGGAGACAAAGAAACATGTGTGGCAAGGGATCTGTCAGTGAAAACCAAAGAAAATTTGGGGAATGACATAACACATACCTTGGGAATGATAGGCAGAGATAGCGCAATTTTTTCTGGGAGGTTGGGAGATTGGCTGCTAGACTTGCACAAAAAGTAGTCTGGGTTGTCTTGAGAGGCTGACTGCTGACTTCTGGAATTGCGCAATGTGCAATTCCAGCTGGCAATGACTATAGGCTTAGTGACTTCATTGCCCAATTTTCTGGGCCAGCAGTCACTGTCCCTCAAAAATGCACAAAGCAGTCATGGAGGATAGTTCCTAGGTAGAAATTTTCATTTCTGGAGAGGAAGACAGGTCATTCCTTCTCTAGATTTTGCAATGTTGTCTTGGTGAGGCATATTTCGGGCCAAGGCTGGCCAGACTTGTCGACGGGAAACTAAAGGAAAATGTGAAAGTGAATGCATGGCGATACTGAGTGAAAGCAGAAGTGATTGATCATGCATGCAAAAAATGAATGAAATATTTAGAAAACAGATCAACATACATGTGGGTGAAGCGAGTCACTGAATTGAAGACCGTTCGTGCAAAACAGTTTCATGCATGTGACAACATTGAGATAGCAACAAAATTTGAAACAGTGCTAGTACAAGCTAGTATGCATGTAAACAACAGCGAGCATTCAAAGAAATCAAGAAAACAACACTCACACAAGAAAAAACACAAAAAGCAATAGAAATGCTGAAAAAGACAAGTTGAGACCACTTACCCATGAATAGCTGTGTCGGATGTGTCGAAGAGTCCTAGATGTGTTGTGGGATGTCAGAGCTCCAAGATCGATGTGAAAGAATGAGCTCTAATGCATCGAATAAATAAGTTTGGGCTCGTGATGTGCATGCCATAGATCTAGGAAAAAGTGACACTTGGAGGAAAGATTCTAAAATGATCTTTGCATGTAACCTCCAACTGCTAAAAATAGCTCCCTAAATCAAGGGATGCTTTTAGCATGTTTCCTTTTGCTATTTTGGGAAATAGAAAGCCATGCATGCAAGTCAAGTTTCCTGGGTCTCGGGTAGAACTGGTCAACCCAACTGCACATGCAAGAGGCTGCTCAACTGCTAGGAGAAAATGCACATTTTTGGATGGGAGTTGGGTTGGCTGCCCAAGAGATTTGTGTAATTTCTTGGCATAGCAACTGTCTTCTACCTAGGATTGCGCAATTCCTCGACTGAGTAGCCCTGCTGGGAAGGATTGCACAATTTTCTGGATGAAACATGACTAGCAAAATTGCATAATTCTGGAGCCCAGCAAGCTGCTAAACAGATTTGCGCAATTTCAAGAGGGAAGGTTGGTTTCCCTCCAAAATTGCGCAATTTATTGAGGGAGCTGCTTAGCTTGTAGTTGGACCAACTAGAGAGGAACAACCTGTGAGGGGAATGCATCAATCTTTGACAGACAGGCTATCTTTTTGCAAGAAAATCACTGAATCTTGTGCACTTGACGAAGCAAGACATGGTGTTGTGAAAGGTTGGTAGGGAGGCTCCAAAACAAAGCTAAGGCAAAATTTTGGAGGGTAGTTGTAGCCACTACAACACTTGGCAACACACTGGTAGAACTCCAGCTCTTTGAATGGACCTTATTCATGAAAAGCAAGTCTCACACCTCCAAAAGTATTGCTTAGTTCTCCGTTCGTCTTGGTTTCACACTAGCTTGATTGTAATATGTAGCATCTGCCAAGATCTTGGTCAATTGACACACATTCCAAGCCAAGGCAAAACAATTGTTTCGATTGGGGTTGAGGGGTATATTGGTGCCCAAGTAGTATAGTTGTTAGAGTCTTAGTTTCATCTCTAGTGTTGCTCCCCTATGAGCAGGCCTGGATAGTACCCTAACGGAGTCACATAGGAACACAAGCATGGATCTGCTGCCAGTGAGCCTGGTCAGTACCCCGCCGGACTTACTTGAATCACCTATCTACATAGGAAGCCTTTCTCTTCTTTCACCTTATTCATTTTTCATTTGAATTTTTTCACTTTTCATTTTTTTCATAACTATGCATAACACTTATTCATTTCAGAGGCGAGAGAGGGATCCTGACTTTTTGAGAGCAGAAGAGGTTGCTGCAACAAAAAAGTAGTTTATTATATCTCTAACGTACCTATTAAGGTTTTCCCCCTCACCTTACTCTACTTGACTAAGCTGACAAGGGTTAACCCAAAAATAACTTACTAGAGAAGGTTACACTAGTTAGCATGCAAGCGTTGTGTTTTCACCAAGGTTCACTTCGAATAGTACGTATTTTCCTTCGACCTATCATGGACTAAAGGTAGCAAGTTCTTCATACATAGGCAGGATGATAGATAACCAAGTAGTGATAGTTGTACAAGGCCTCTTGTACTTTACCCAGCCTGTTTCAAGAGCAATATGTGGTTTCATGCAAAACTAACCTATGAACGAAACAAGCAAGTAAACAAACAACAAAGAAAAGCGGAAGCAGAAGCAAATGCGAAATCAAAGTGAGTAAGAAGACAAGAAAGAAGACAAACAAAAAGCAAAACAAGTAAGCAAACAAGCATGCAAGAAAACCAACTAAAAACAAACACTACTTCTACTCCTAAGCTAATGGTGCATGGGCCTGATAACGTGAAGTGATATTTCCAATGCAGCCACCGGTGCATTGGTTGACCCATGTTGGTGAAGGCTTGGTCCACGAGCAAGCCATTTATGTGAACCAACAATCAAGAAAGATATGGCAATGAAGACAACCACACTTCGTGTTACAAAGTGGCCACAGGACATAAGTGAGTGCAAGTGCATGAAAAGTTGTTTGTGGACTTATCATGGTGTTGTGCGACACTGCGTGCAAATTTTAAGCATATGCACACTCTTGACTGTGACATGCAAGAAAACAAAAGAAACAGAGACAACTTGCATGGTGCATGTATGCTTGCAGTGTAATATTCCTCCAGTGCATGAGCGACAAGATCGTGCAGTTCGAGTGGAGGAAGCATGATCTGTGTGTGAGATTGATCTTTAATGCATACATATGAGTGATGAGGAGCCTTGGATGGTTGAACAATTTCTTGATTGGAAGTGAAACTAACCCCAAGAGAGCGAGGACATGACATAACCATTAGCTCAGGCTGAAGTGCCTCAACAGTCTTGGGTGTTTCGACTTCATCATCAGATAGATCGTCATAAACTGGTGGCTTTGAAAAATAAACTGCGAAAGAACCATGATCGTGATCGAATATGGAAGTAAATGGATCACGATAGCCATGATCAAAAAAATCAATGATTTCATCGACATCCTAATGGTCAGATGAATCAAATAGAGCGGTAGATGAAAAGCGGACAAATTCATCCTTTGTGTTTCTAGAAAAGGCAAATGAAAGATCAAGTGGATTTTCAACAAATAACTTATCCTCCACGTTGTCGAAAGATGGACTGACATCTGGTGTATCCTGCAAGTGATCGAAAATGGGTTCATCTGTGGATGACGATACACATGCAAAATAATGGATGATAGGTTCACCAATGATGTCAAGGAAGAATAGAGGAGGCTCAAATGGAAGGGAGTCATCATTCACCGAGTGTTGATGCTCAAGCTCCCACTCATATTCTTTATGAATTACATTGCATGTTGGTTGTGCAACACCAACTCCGTCAGTGGCTTGTTCCTTGTTCACAACAAGTGTAGAATCTAGAATGGAAGAACACAAGACAATATCATCCGGAGGAACAACCAAGTGCGAAGACAAAGGTTGTGGAACAAAATGCATATGACAACTCGATGGACTCACAACCAAATCTACGTGAAAATTAAGCGAAGTGATGTTGGGAGGATGTGACAGCTGAACAGGTGTGTGAGCATGATCCTCAACATCACTCTACAGTGGTGGAGCTGTTTGATGAAGGGATGGCAGACAGTCACTTGTGACAGTGACCATATCCATCTGAGATTGCGTAACTCCATCACTGAAGAATGTTGAGTGAGGCTTGATTTCAAACTTCTTCTTGGGATGAGTAGATTTCTTAACGCAATACTCGAATCAGTCCCAAAGATAGAAAAACTTCATTTGGCTCTTCGGAGCTTGAAACTGCAAATCACGGAAGTGCTGTCAAAAATCCATAGTCGATTCATGCGGAGCCTTCTATTGTTGTAATAGTTTTTGGTCAAGATGGTCTGGATCAAAATGATAGAAAGTGTCTTCAATGAGATCACAAAAGTGCTCAAGTGAGTGCACACTGTCAGCCGGTAGGTTACACAGCCACCGATGTGGAGATTCGTGAAGTGTGTATGCAAGAAGAAAGTTGGCATGTTTGTCAAAACATCCATCTTCCTCATGAAGCATGGAAATAAAGTCATGTAAGAACTCAGGTCAAGCCACTTCGCCTTCACCATCATAAGTGTAAGTGGACAAGAGATCGAAAAACTCCCTCGAGATGGTGACATCTTCGTGGTTCGAAAAACATTGTGGAGGGAGAAGAGCAAGAATCCATGATAGATATGTAAAGGTTCAAAACAGGATGAGAGGACACAACTTGTCATATGGCCCTCCTTCTAGCACCATAAATGTTGACAACGCTGGACACGCCAACATGTCAGGGGATCTCCACAGTAAGAATGTTGGAAATAATACTGAGAGGGGGGGTGAATTAGTATTATCAAATTCTTTTTCAATATATTTATACTTTGAATTATTGTATGTCAGTACCATAAAATAATGAGCATGAACAAGAAAAACAGATAGTCACACCAAAGAACACCAGATATAAGGTGGAAACCTAATGTGGGTGAAAACCACCTGCTGCAATATGTCTCTATCTTCTTTCAATTTGAAACTCCTTTTACAATGATTTTGTATTGGTGCAGTCCTTTACCAGTACGCAAGCTGCAACCTGCAGAGAGCTACAACTCTTTCTCGTTTTCCAGTTTCTCCTGGAAGGGAGTTACAACCCCCTACTTCTTTTCTTTCAAGGACCACTTTTCATTAAATTTCAGACTGGATCCAAGAACATCAAATAAACATCAAGTACATGTGAATCAACCAATCTCCTTATACAAGCAATCCAATAAGCCACCCAAACTTCTCAGAATGTTGTAAATAGAAAAACAACACCAGTAACCTAAACCCAGAACACAGCAGCAAATAGAAAACAGGCAGCCAACAAATATTTCAAAACAGGTCCGCAACTTCACCAATATACACCTGCGGATACTCGCACTTCACCTTCAGCTGCGCTGCGTATACCCGCATTGCGCCTTCTTCTGTACTGCGTACCCCACACTGCGCCTTCAGCTGCACTGCGTATACCCGCACTGTGCCTTTCTCTGTACTGCGTACCTCGCACTGCGCCTTCAGCTGCGCTGTGTATACCCGCACTGTGCCTTCCTCTGTACTGCGTACCCTCGTAATGCGCCTTCAGATCACCAGCGAACCTCTGATTAGGGCCAAATTAACAGTCCTCCAATGTACCACAGACAGTCAGATCCACAGATCTGATCATGCGCCCGAGAGATCACGACTTAGCAATATATTCTCCTTTAAATTTTACCTTGATTTAGATCTGGCTTTTAACTGATAACCCAAAATTCAATTCTTATGATATTAAAATTTCAAAGATATCTAAGCCAAGTGATCTCCTTCCCTATTTATAGTCAAGCCCTTATTCACACCATGGGACAAAACCATCAATAACCAATACAAGGGATCCAAACCGGGGCTAAATTAGATCCTATACTGTTATAGACATTTTTGTGCCTTACAGCTCTAAGCATGAAATGTCCATAAACCAAGGGATCCTAAGTCCCTAAAAGTGTTGTTCCGGCCCCTAAAGGAACAAGGTCAACAAATTACAGCTTCTCCCAGAAGTTCTCCACCAGAAATTGCTCAGAATCAGTCAAATCAGGATCATTTCAGTTGCTCCACTAGCTAGCTGCGTTGCATAGCACCCAAGTACACTAGCTAGGTGCGTTGCAACGCACCTAAATGCACTAACAGGGTGCGTTGAGCAGGAAATGACAAATGGCAGTGTCATTCTGCGAGGTGGACAGACAATGGAAGCGTCCAGAATCTTCCCCAATGACACTTGCCTCACTGAGTTCGACCAAGGATGAGTAAGAGGCTCTCAGTCTCCAAGTGGAAGCAAGAACTGACAGAGAGAAGCCACTATTCAAATTATAAGTTGACTCATCCTCTTTGCATACATCTATATATGGATCCCTCATCCCAAAGATCCATGGGGGTTGGAATTTTGTACATTGCAGAGAATTGTTGTTGGTTTTGAGATAGATATCAGAGTATTGGGTGATTTATGCTTTGTTGGAGGTGAAGAGGGGATTCCTTTGCTGGGAGGTTGATGCTGGATCAGGAATCATCGGTTGTAACTCCTCCTGGATCTTCTTGTTATATCAATAAAACTATTTGAGTTTCTCCTACATGCTTGTGTATCATTGATGTTTGTTATATTTGCATGTTTAGCTTAAATCTGATCCTAAGCTATTTATGAATATAAATCCATGTCTTTGTGTAGTTTTCTTCTTCTGTGATCTTACAGGAACTTGGTGAGGCTGGGCAAGTAAGGGAGCAGGTAGCTGGAAGCTGTCAAAGAGAAGAGAGATTGGATCAAAGGACTAGTGCAAGACACAGGTTGGTTCATCCTATTCCTCTTCGTTTATAGTTCATAAAGAAGAATACGAAAGTAGTTTTCCCTGTTTGTTTCTAAGGTCACTGTCACACCTTAGTGGGATAGGGTCGTTCTGAGTAGACACTTTTCCCATTAACAAAATGGCGACTCCACTGGGGATCGTGTCTAATTAGTTTGTCTGTGTTTCTCTTGTTGTTTGTTTCATAAACATAGAAGTAGCAATCGAACTGCATTTGCCATTAACAAATGCAAAGTAGACATCTGCTACTTCAATCCATTCACTGGATCTGTATATGATTTGAACAGCTGATTCACAAATGATCTGATTTCCCTTTGTGATAGCTCTTAGACCTCCTTTAAATCTACCCTCTGATTGTGCATTACTGATTGCTTTTACTCGGCCAAAAACCATAGATTAAACTGCAAACCGTGACCCAGAACCTGGATAGAATTCTCGTTTCTACCCCAGCGCAGGCTCTGTGAAGAGATTCTGCATTTCAACGCAGTTCCCGAGAGGGCTACCTGCGCTGCAATCTAGTTTCTCTGTGTAACAGGTGCGCTGATCAGCCTAGCCCTGTGCAGCTGAGGTTCTTTGCTTCATTTTTTCAGTTTTGTCTCTGATTTTTGCAGCCTGTGATCAGTGTGTGTCTGTTTAAAAACCCCTTTTCTTTGCCTTAATTCCGCCTCCTTTGTACAAGAATACTGTATGTTTTTTGTGTGTTTGTTACATCATTTACAATTTTCCATTGAAAAAGTAGAATAGTCATATTGTCGTCCTTTGATTTAGATCTGTCGTAAGTGTCGATTTTGATCTTAGGAGAAAGTTTATTTGCTGTTGACAGTCGATTATGCTTTTACTTTTACCTTTGGTTTGAATTTATGACTTTCTAGTGTCAAAACGAGTATTTATTTCAAAATCATAAAGTGTCGTAATCATCTCTACCTTTTGATTTCGAAAAGAAGCTTGTTTATGTTTGTCACTTGAAAGCAAATTCAGATTTGTACATCAACTCTCTTTTTAGGCATCAATATTAAGAAAGTGAAAAAAAAATACATGCACATGTGCATTTTCATATTGACAGTCTGTTTGGCTTGATTTAGGAAAAGTGCATTTACAAGTGTGCTCTTTGCTCTTTGAGAAAAGATTGTGTCTTTCTTTTCCCCTTGTAGCTAGGATTTTCATTGCTGAAAAGAGATAAAAGTTTGTTTATCATCTTTAGATTGCATTTTAGGAATTACATCTACATCTCATGGTGATCCCAAAAGGCAAACTTCTAAGAAAGATCAACTTAAAATAAATTTAATGAATCTAACAATGCTTTGGAACTTAACGCACAACATTTAGAGGTCTAGGCTAGAGACGTATTCCGGCGTCGTAAAGCCTGGTAACTGTTGTCCTCACTGATGGTTGGGTGATTCCTCCACTTTGAGACGATAAGTGCCAGTACGGACTTGTGCTCCCACGTATCGTCGAGTATATATTGGGAGACCCCTATAGGCTTAAAACCTTTTATCCATAGGATGCTGTGTCGGCCGCCCTACTGATCGCAATGCACCGAACACAGCATTCGGGAAGATTGACTGCCGTACCGTAAAAAGTATTCTGCAGTTTTGCGATTGGTTTGGTACTCCCTCTACTTAGATCTCCAGAGCAGTCCCTTTCGTTCCTTTTCAGACTCCTTAACGGAAAAGGTCCATCTGAGCACTTGTCACTTCAGGCTCATTAAAAATCGAAGGAGACTAGAGTCATCTTTTGTTTTTTCTCGACTCTTAAAAACTGAAAAAACAAGTTGTGTCAAAAGCATCTAAAATTCATTTAATTCGGAAACATACTTCCCCTTTTTATTTTAGTTGATCGAGTAATCCGCAATCGTGGAAGAAAGTCAATTGAAACCCCGTCGTTCGCGGAGGCTTACGAGTCAACCGTCTTTGTCTCCGGAATCGAAACCAGTACGGACAAAGCGAACTTGTTTAACCGGTTCAAAATCTCCTATTAAAGTTAGAACAAGTGTTCCAACGACATCCGAGATTCCGGTTACTCCAAACATTTCTGGAATCCCTGCCTCTACAGAAGAAGTTCAACAGCCACAGAGGGACAGTGACACTGATCCTAGTCTGAGAGTAAACACTTGTGTTACCGAACCAGTTCCATCTACAACCGGTTCGGAGAGTCTTGCTCTTCAAACATCTGTGGCTGTCGATTCCACACCTTCTTCGGCACCAGAAATATTTTATGGACCTGACGGTCTTCCTCTCCCACCTGGTCTGATTGCAATTGAAGAGATTATAGAAGATCCTCAAACAAGTACTCCAACGCACTTTGGAGTCGGGATCACTCTATATCCTTCTTCATCAGAAGTTAGTCTACCACCAGCGGAAGTTCCTGTAGAATCGCTAGGTAATCTTTTGGATAGACTCCAAATGTCTGAACAACCGTCAACATCTAGGACTGTGTCGTCTAATATAGCGACAACAAAACTCCCTGCTGTCACTCCGACAATGTTCGCCGGCATACCATCTGTCCCGACTAGCTCTCAACCGCTAGAAGGAGCCCACTCAGGGGCTATTTCGACAGTCTGGTCCGTTCCTGTTTGTTCATCCGGAATAATGTCTGGAAACTCTTATGTTAAGTCTCAACAAATTGATCCGTTTGGAGGTCAATTTGGGTAGTCCGGTCCCCAAGGGCAAACAATCCCCTTGAGTTCTGGATTACCACCGTATGGGGGGTAGTATGCCCTTTCATTATCCCCTTCGGGAGGATATCCATACGGGAGTTCACAACAATATTCAGGTTATACTGGAATTACCTCAAGTGGTTGGGTACCTATACTACCTCAACAACCAAGGGTTATGTATTCGATGCAACAATGTGTACCTATGTCGAATATCCCGACTACACCAGCTATTGTGACGGTGTCACAAGTTCAAACGCTGCCTGTTGTATGCCAACCTCAGATTTCTCAGGTTTTAATGCAACAGCCCCTTGACCCTGTGACTCAACCACAATCGCCAACTAGTGGGGCGACACAGGTCCAGACGGGTACAATTACCCCACACCTTGGTCCAACGGTTAGTATAGCGCAACAACACATGGCTTCTCAACCATGGCTGGTGCAATACCAACAACCACAATTCCAACAAGTATACCAAGGTTCTGAGCAGCAAATCTTTGCGAACAACGGACAACCGTACATTCAAAACGGTCAAAATCAACCATTTTATAATGGTCATGTCCACCAACCTTATCAGTCATACCAGCATCAAATGCATTATGCTGGCATGCAAAGGCCAACTGCTCAGGCAATCCCATCTTACCCTGGGTATGCTTCACCTAATCTGAATCAGCAGTTACCATTCGTGGCAACTTTAGAGTTACCTGATTTAAACCGGTTAACAAACGATCCAATTGCTTATGCCCCTTGGTGACCAGCGATTCCACATAAACTTCCATCAGATATTCCTAAATTTAATGGAAATTCGGGTGAAGATCCATCGAATCACGTGATGACATTTCATCTATGGTGTTCATCAAACACCCTAAATGATGATTCGATAAGGCTTCGCCTCTTTTAGAGGACGTTAACGGGTCCAGCGGCAAAATGGTACATTGAATTGCCTAGAGCTTCGTTCGACAACTTCAGTACCTTAGCCACAACCTTTTTAACCCATTTTCAATTACCGATAAGGTACGAAATGGGAACAGAACTCCTTACCAACTTCAAACAGACAACGGCCACTCACATATCTGATCATATACATGAGTGGCGACGTCGTCGTAGGATGGTAAAAACGTACGTTCCCGATCAGCTATTAGCTGAATGGTTTATCAAGTCATTACTACCTTCCATCACGGAAGATGTGGCAAAGGGGGGAGTCGTAACGGAAGAGCAAGTGATCGCTCGTGCACAATATCTGGACTTGATCTATACTCAGTCTGGCATGCTTTACAACAAAATACCTGACGCCCCTAGACCGGAATTCTCAATTCCTCCTCCTCCTAAATCGAACAATGACTCTCACGCCGGCGATGGCGTGATTGGCACGACAGACACGAAATCGACAAAGGCTACGTCCAAGAAGGCCCGTAAGATTTCAGATCAAAATGCAAAAGATGAGCTTCTTGCTTCGGAAGTAAATGTCGTATCGACAGATAAGGGCAAAGAAACCAAACAACCAGGAAGCAAGAAGAAAGGCAAAGGGAAGAAGAAGAAACAGGATGAATCATCACCTGAAAAATCTTCTTCAAACCCTCCTGGAAATAGGAAACCCCCTGCAGGGTGTCACATATGTGATGAGGATCATTGGACGAAAGAATGTCCATACAAAGCTGAGCTTAAGAGATTCTTTAAAAGTTCGAAAACCTCAGCAGTGTTAACTGATCCGTTTCCAAACCCAGGAACGAATCTGGTTGAAAGTGGAAATGCTTCCCCGTCTCAAGTGCTAATGTTTTTGGTTTCAAAACAGCAGAATGATGCTTTGATTTCGACAAGGAACAAAGATTACGGGAATCCGCAGCTGTCGAACAACAAGGATAAAGATCAACCAAGTAGTTCGACAACAACTTCGACAGAAGTTGTACCACCCACCATTCCTGAATTAACAATAAAACCGCCGAAGGGAGTAGTACACAAGTCGACATTTAATCCCCGCGCTAGAGCGGCGCAGCATTATAACATAGTGGAAGATTTGGCCCAATCGCCATCCGCTATGTCGACTCTTGAAGTACTACAAAATTGCCCATCCCAAAGGCAGGCTTTATTATCGGCCATTGGTGGGATTGATCCAAAGGATTCCAATCTTGTATCCTTCGACCACAAAGGATACGATCCTCAGTTACCGGTTCAACTAGCTTTCCTTGTTCAAGTGAAAGCCCTCAACAAAACTGTTCATCGAACAATTATTGATGAGGGGGCATCTACATGTATTATGTCGATGAGTTGCTGGAAAACTTTAGGATCTCCAACCTTGTCGCGGTCAGCGACGACATTAAAAGCATTCGACGGAAGGACATATACCCCATATGGTATCCTAAATAACTTGAAAGTCGAACTAGGAGGGAAAACAGTAGAAATAGATGTTGAAGTCATCAATGGGAATCTTGATTACAACATCCTACTGGGACGACCATGGATATATGCCATGGCAGCTGTTGTGTCGACCTATTTTAGAAAGATTGCATTTCCCTTTCAAGGAGGAATTACAATCGTCGATCAACAAAACTTCCTCCCCAATGGTTCTCAAGTTACAGGAAGCATTCCCATGATCCATGGAAGCACCCATTCGCTTCAGAATATCGGAGTAGGCCTACTAAAAGATCCTATACTAATGGGAACTTTCGCTCTTCCACCTCCAATCAACCTGGCAGAAGTAGCGTCGGTAGGAACCTGCAACATGATATCTTCCACAAAGATATCAAGAAACGATATCGACATGGATCATGCAATGGTTTTGCCCCCAAGCCCAATAGAAATATTATAGCAATCAATGTTTCTAGCATGGGAGGCAAACCCAAATCAACGCTCATCAAGCGTTTGGATAGATAGGTCTAGAGAATATGGTACTCCTTCAGATCCTTGGTTGCAAGTGCATGTCACCGACGAAGGAATTCTCCAAGCTATGGTAATTGAAGGAGCACCATGGAATGATTCCCACCATCGTTCCCTTCTTCCAGATTGTGAAGAAGAGACTCAAAATGACCTTTATCATCCCTCAGTCTTTGATTTTCTTTCAAATACTGTAAATACGGTGGATTCCGAGCGAAACTTATCCAACATTGAAGAGACTATAGCCATAAATATCTCGACTAAAACAGATGTTGTAGAGAATATTTATGTTGGCAAACGTTGTTCTCCTTCAGAACTGGAAATATATAACGCTCTTTTTTGTGAATTCAGAGATGTCTTTGCTTGGTCATACAGCGAAATGCCAGGCATCGACTCGAGTACCATTGAACACGAAATTAAGATGTATCCAGATGTCAAACCAGTACGACAACGGCTAAGGCAGGTGCACCCCAAGAAAGCCATTGCCATTAAGGCAGAAGTTGAAAAACTTCTCCATGCTAGTTTCATCTACCCGGTTCCTCTAACCGATTGGGTATCGAATATTGTCCCTGTTATGAAGAAACAAGGGACAATTAGAGTGTGCGTCGATTATAGAGATGTAAATCAAGCTTGTCCAAAAGACAACTACCCTACACCCTTCATTGACCAGATAATTGATGAATGCGCCGGATGCGAAATCTTTTCATTCATGGATGGGTTTTCCGGGTATAATCAAATAAATATCCACCCACAGGACATCAAAAACATCGTTCAACCATACCTCACGGCCTTCCGGCTCATTCGCGAAAGCGGACTGATCATCCGCAGCATTTAAGAGCGATATTTCTACGTTGCCGACACTACAAGATACGACTAAATCCGCACAAATGTGTATTTTGCGTCAGTTCTGGTCGTTTACTTGGCTTCGTAGTCTCCAAGGATGGGATTTGTCTTGACCCGTGTAAGGTCCAGGCAATCATAAATTTGCCTCCACCTTCAAATTTGCTTCAGATTCAGAAACTCCAAGGGAAAGCAAACTTTCTGAGGAGGTTCATTCCAAATTACGCCGAACTTGCTAAAGGTTATACACGTCTTTTGAAAAAGGAGGTACCCTTTGTCTGGGATCAGGTAGCGCAAGCTTCCTTTGATGCTTTAAAAGATTCCCTAATGAAAGCATCATTAATGTACGCCCCTGATTATCAAAGAGATTTTAACCTGTATCTGGCTGCAGCAGATACGACCATCACAATGGTTTTAGTTCAAGAAGTCGATGGAATTGAACATCCTATATATTGTTTAAGTAAAAACTTAAATGATACAGAAAGCAAATATTCTTATGTTGAAAAACTAGCACTTGCAGCTGTGCAAGCGATACAAAGATTTCGACACTATGTCCTCTTTCGGAAAACTACCATTCTGTCAGATTGCAACCCCATGACTTATATAGTGTCGCGACAGTTTTTGGGGGGAAAATATTCAAAATGGATAGCGATCCTTCAAGAGTTTGATCTGGAATTTGTAAAATCCAAGTCAAAGAAAGCTCTAGTTTTTGCAGAACTATTATGCGATCTCCCATCGTCGTCCAACGATGAAACATCCGAAGAATCAATCGTGGATGAAAATTTGTTTCTGAAGCAATGAGTGGTATGGAGATATAATAATTTATCTCCAAACCCAAAAATTTAGGCCAAACACCTCACACTCTGAACAAAAACGTATTCGATACCAAGCAAAAGACTACATGATCGTCGGTGATACACTTTACCGTCGTGGTATCGATACAATTTTGAGAAGGTGCCTCACCCATGAGGAGGCCGAAAAAGCCCTGAATGAGTGTCATTCAGGCGCCTGTGGGGGGCATCAATCTGGATATGCTACAACACAAAAAATCTTACGAGCAGGATACTTCTGGCCAACAATGTTCAAAGATTGCATAACCGTAGTCAGAAGTTACCATGCTTGTCAAATTTTTGATAGCAAAACCAGAAGACCACCCACACCTCTACAGCCAATAATTGCTGTTGGGCCGTTCGCTAAATGGGGCATCGATTTCATAACATGTAACCCCACCTCGACCGGGGGGCATGGGTATATCATAGTCGCAGTTGACTATTTTACCAAATGGGCTGAGGCGATGCCTACATTAGATAATACTGGTGAAACAGCTGCCCTTTTATTTTTCAATCATGTAGTCGCCAGATTCGGCGTACCACAGGCTATAGTCACAGATCATGGATCGCATTTTCGCAATCACATGATGGTCGAATTAGCTGCCAAACTAGGGTTGTCTCACGACAGCTCTACTCCGTATTATCCGCAAGCCAACGGACAAGTTGAAGCGATCAACAAGGTCCTGAAGCGCATGTTGCAAAGGATGATCGGAGTTCACAAAAGAAGGTGGCACCTAATCCTGTACTCATCCTTGTGGGCTTACCGAACATCGGTAAGGAATGCAACTGGGTTCACACCCTTCCAACTGGTATATGGCCTGGAAGCAGTCTTACCAGTCCAGTGTGAAATCTCGTCTCTCAAACTCGCAATTGATCTCCTCCCCAGAACTTAAGAAGAAGAGGCTCGTTTCTTGGAATTAATCCAATTGGATGAAACCCGTCGTGATGCCGCTTTGGCTAACGAAGCCCATAAGAAACGAGTCAAGGCGCAGTTCGACAAAAATGTCAAACCCCGTGTCTTCTCGGAAGGTGACTTGGTCCTGCTTTACGACCAAGAATCCGATAAATTGGGAGCCTATATTGTTAAATGAGTGTTAGCAAAAGGAGCCTACGAGTTAATGGATTATGACGGAATTCCACTGGCGCAACCTCGTAATGGGTTGTACCTCAAGCGTTACTATGCATAAATAGTAACCAATATGCTTTTGTTATATTTTTGTTTTCGCTAAAGTGTTTGTTTTGGTCAAGTAATCCACCTTTTTACATTTATTGCAGATGTCAAACCTTTTGGAGCCATGTGTTGGATATGCCGACGGAGCGAGTCGTAGTTCGCGGAACCTGTCCTTCGCAGCCTGGGCCATTTTTGATCCAAGCGGCGAGTTAGTAAGTTTCAGAGGTGTATGTATTGGTCAATCAACGAATAACATCGCTGAGTATAGCGCGTTGATAGAACTTCTCTCTGATGCCATCACCCATGGTATACGCCGACTAATTGTCAGGCTAGACTCACAACTCGTAATACTACAACTCAATGGTATATATTCCGTCCGAAACCCAGCTATTTATCGCATGTTCCTAAGGGTTAAGATTTTGGAAAGACAATTTGATCTTATGCAATACCAACATATTTCCAGAAACTTAAACACATTAACCGACTCATTAGCAAACTATGTGTTAGACAGACATTTGCAACACTTATAAAAATAAATACATCATCAATGTTTTACATGTGGATCATATAGCTCAACCAAAATAAAACCCCGAAAATCAAAAATATATATAGCTGTTTATGGTTTACATATAATGTTCTGTAACCAAGACAAAATCGGTCACATGACCCAAAAACTCAAAATGCTAGGGGGCACCCTAGTCTAATGATGCTCGTGATAGCAAGTCACAGCCTGTGCGATCATGCGTAAGAGACGAGTCCATCGTCTGGGCACACCAGTAGTATGCCGCTGTAACTGCAAAGGTAGCTCGTCGATCCTCACATCTGGAATACCAAGAGTAAGGCTCTCAACCTGCTCCTGCACAGCTGTGAGAGTCTCGGCCACATCGAGGTCACAAAGAATAACTCTTCCGGCAGCCTCTCCTGCTGGGGCAACAACTAGTACTCTCAGGCGAACTACTGGACGAACAGGACCAACATCTGCATGTACACATGAGTTTGATTAAAGTCTTGATAGAATAAAGCACAAGGACATTATAAACAAAAATAGTAAACAACGATATGGTCAGAGATTTTACCAATAGCACCCCACTGCTCGCCATCCGACAGTACTAAATCTGGGTCACCCCGAAAGTCCATGCCAGCATATGGATACTCGGCATAAACCATCTCCTGACAATCAAACCACTTGAAGAAGGTATCAGAAAACGAAATCTGAGACTGGCCAGCATGCCTAGACATATGGTCAACCCATCTCTGCATACGTGGTTCAGTAGGAGAAGGTAAGTTGAGTGCAATGTACTGTGGCTGCATCAGTGGTATCTTCTCCAAGGCAAAGGCGGTCAAAATAGAACCGAACCCAAAGTTCTTCAACCTCCCGTTCTTTATATTGGTCAACTGTTCTTTCATCACAAGAAGTACTGCGTCGCACCAGTTGAACACCTTCGGTTGGAGGCATTCCAAGGCATGCTGCATATAGGATCTGTTGGCTACATGAAGAGACGCACTACCGGCCATCCTACCAAAAGTAAACAGGATAGTCCTAAGCGACCTGTCAGTGACATCACGGATGATGATCTTGCCGTCTTTACTCGGCTGAGATCCTTCCCTGCAATACTGGCGGACATAATCTCTCACAAAATCGCCCCTTCGGGCCGAACCTGACAAAGAGATGGGGGCACCCCGCCTCGACAAGCCAGTCAAGAAATAGATGTCTACTACAGTCAAGGGGATAGATTTGCCCCTAATCTGGAAAACTTGATTGATAGGATCCCAAGCATCGAGCAAATACTGCAGTAAGTTAATCTGCTGTCTCATGCTAGAGATGCGGAAGAACTTCAGCAAGCCACAATTCCGCAGCGCGTTCACTGTAACTGGATCATGTAGGGCAATCATGTCCTCTTCTTCGTGTTCTCGTTCTCGCCATGTAAGGGTCATCTTGCTCCGAGATCTCTGGAAAAACAAACAAGAGAGGAGTTAGATCCTGATTTTGATGAGAAACAGGCAAAAATTCCATCAAAAACTGTGCAACAAATTCCCTTTCTGCGCCCAACGCACCTGCAGTAGTGTTCCAGCTGTGTTGAATGTCAAATTGCCTTCATACAGGCCAACATTCAACGCAGGTTTTGATGTACTAAGGGTGCGTTGATGGTAGAACGAATCCCTCAAACCCCAGGGGCTCAGAAAAGCAGGGAATGAAGCACATAATGCAAAAAGGAAACCATGAAATGAAAGAGCTCGGGTTTAGCTCCTACCTGGTCCAGACGGCGCCGAGAATCGTCCACAGAATCTCCCGAAATCAGCTGATGAAAATCGAGGGGGAAAAGCACCTCCAAAGCTCCAACAAACCAAGTTCAAATGAAATGGTAAAATGAGAGGTAAAAAACACTTTTTGATTGCTTTTACGTAGTTCAAAGTAAAATATTAGCGTTTTAATCTCATTTTCAAGCAAATATTGTTCATTTCTGACTAGTTTGATGAAGCAGTTGAAAAATACAGTACTATCTTTGGAAGGACAAAGCTATTTATGGTAAAAAATCAAAAACAAGACCATCTAATCGAGCAGTTTTAGCGCATAGTTCAAGCTCGTTAAAAAATAAACATAAGACATGAGCAAATGTTTCCACCCGCGTTTAAGCTCGTTAAAAAAATGAACTATTCCCCGGTAAATAACCACCGTGAATGAAGCATTTCAGCCATGAAAGCCTTGGTCGTGTTTGCACCGTCACCTCCACTTTTCCATTGGCCGATCATTCACCTCCATTTGATTGTTTACCCATTTTGAGGAACAGCTGCGAAGAGTGATTTCACTAGCCATCCTTGTGACACTGCCGTGATTGGAAAATTCCAACCCTTACCTGGAATCAGCTGCTACACATTTTATCACTCGTTCCTCAAAAGACGAGTCTTCTTTAAGCTCTTTTCAACTGACTCGTAAAATATGAAAAGATTGCCGAGTTTTGGCCTTCCAGCTCGTTAAAGCGACCGGAAGCGCTATCCCTCCTCTAGATTTTAATCTTTTTGGACTTGAGGGATTATTGCACAAAAAGATCGAGCGCTTGTTTTGTTCGGCTCGTTAAAACTATCGAAAATTCATCCCTTCTGTATTGTTTTATACTTTTTCAGACTTAAGGGATTAGATGACGAAAAAGGAATTTTGGAGTTACCTTTACGTACCTTTTCAGACTCTCTAAAAATGAAAAGGACCGAGTTATCTTTGTCGTTAAACTCGTTAAAAAGATTAATAGCGACAAACTTGTCTTTAGACGAGAACGAGTTTCACTATCGCTAGGCTCATTAAAACATAGCGATGGGTTTGCCCGAAGGGAAAATTATAGAACAAGCATATGTTATCCTCCTCAAGCTTGACAAAAATAAAGAGGTACTGGTCAGCAATGACTGGGGAAAAATTGGGAAGAAAACTCAAAGAATCTTTATTGGTAGCAAGTCGCTCTTGAACATGACACTTCAACTCCGTGCCTGAGTCGGGTTGGGTTGTTTCATTCACTGGTCACATCACCATGGTCACGCCATACCATCCAAATTTGGGGTAAATGCTACCAATCCATCACATAAGTGTCGCCGACATGTTCAAGAGAAGTCATCCAGAGAAGTCACCCGTGTCCCATCCACTACCATACATTATACTTCATTCTTTCATGACCGCCATCCTGAACCATATATCATCAGATCGTTTTCACCTCCATCAAAATCATTTGCTCCGTTCCGTGTCATTGATGTGGGATTCATTAAGGCCCTCCTTTGACGGATCGCTTCTTGTCGACACCAGCTCATTATCCAAGAAGTTGATCTAGGAACACCCCATCCAGTACTTTGAAGCTTGCATGCCTCAATCGCAAGTTTCTCACTTCCGGCGACAGGTATACATCAATGACCTTCGACCGAAAGATTTTAGGTGGTGTTCGACGCCAAGTCCTTTATTCACACCACGTGAATTGTACTGCAGTACCTTGAGGGTCATCATCATTATCGGTGATTCCTCTCGCTCTTGTTAACAGTTTACATCATTGATTGGTAATCAAGCGATGTCTTTCCATGTTCGACTTCAAAACATTTCTCACATGGATCGACTTGTACTTCGAGTGAAGATCAGACGAGATTGAAGACCCCGGATCTAGTTTCAGCCATCCGGGTTGCGATATATATTCAGGAAAATAAAGACATTGAAATGTACAGCATTGCAGCAGAGATAATCATCCTACCAAAAGGATGATGGCTCTATCAGAATCATCAGTCTACCATCAGACGATTGTCTGTCCTATGTACATGAAAATGAATTTATAAAGCTGAGCATGGGAATGCCCGCCTCAGCTAGATCATGAAAACAGTATGAAGATAATGTATTGTATTGTATCTTATTACAGGTCTCCTCCCAGCATTGAAAGAACTTCGGATCCTCCTAATAAAGCATTTCACCTGATAAACGGCCTCATACTTTAGGGGGCAACTGTTATAGAAATTTTTGTGCCTTACAGCTCTAAGCATGAAATGTCCATAAACCAAGGGATCCTAAGTGCCTAAAAGTGTTGTTCCGGCCCCTAAAGGAACAAGGTCAACAAATTACAGCTTCTCCCAGAAGTTCTCCACCAGAAACTGCTCAGAATCAGTCAAATCAGGATCATTTCAGCTGCTCCACTAGCTAGCTGCGTTGCATAGCACCCAAGTAAACTAGCTAGGTGCATTGCAACGCACCTAAATGCACTAACAGGGTGCGTTGAGCGGGAAATGACAAATGGCAGTGTCATTCCGCGAGGTGGACAGACAATGGAAGCTTCCAGAATCTTCCCCAATGACACTTGCCTCACTGAGTTCGACCAAGGATGAGTAAGAGGCTCTCAGTCTCCAAGTGGAAGCAAGAACTGACAGAGAGAAGCCACTAGTCAAATTATAAGTTGACTCATCCTCTTTGCATACATCTATATATGGATCCCTCATCCCAGAGATCCAGGGGGGCTGGAATTTTGTACATTGCAGAGAATTGCTGTTGGTTTTGAGATAGATTTAGAGTATTGGGTGATTTATGCTTTGTTGGAGGTGAAGAGGGGATTCCTTTGCTGGGAGGTTGATGCTGGATCAGGAATCATCGGTTGTAACTCATCCTGGATCTTCTTGTTATATCAATAAAACTATTTGAGTTTCTCCTACATGCTTGTGTATCATTGATGTTTGTTATATTTGCATGTTTAGCTTAAATCTGATCCTAAGCTATTTATGAATATAAATCCATGTCTTTGTGTAGTTTTCTTCTTCTGTGATCTTACAGGAACTTGGTGAAGCTGGGAAAGTAAGGGAGCAGGTAGCTGAAAGCTGTCAAAGAGAAGAGAGATTGGATCAAAGGACTAGCGCAAGACACAGGTTGGTTCATCCTATTCCTCTTCGTTTATAGTTCATAAAGAAGAATACGAAAGTAGTTTTCCCTGTTTGTTTCTAAGGTCACTGTCACACCTTAGTGGGATAGGGTCGTTCTGAGTAGACACTTTTCCCATTAACATATACCACGGGCCAAAACCATAGGGTCATGAACGACGGGCTAAATACCACGGGCCAATCATAAGAAACCCCACATGAGCGCACTTCTCTGCCTTGAAGTGAGTGAACTAGGGGACCGCACTTTTTGAATGGATAAACTGCATATATGACCGCACTTCCTGGAAGGAGAACCTGCGGGTCCGCACCTTTTGAACCATTCACCTGCGAACCTCTTAATTTCCATCATTTTGAGAGCCTGAACAGAGTTTTTCCACTTGAGTGATTTGCCATCAAGTACAACACCTGTATCATAGAGCCATACCAAAATCATAATGCCAACAAAGAAGTCCCAAATAGACCTCAAACCGTTTGGTGTAGGAGTCCCAGCAGTGGGTCGTACGGTAATGCCTTGACTGTGATTTCACACAGAGGCAAGTAAGATAACTCTATTGGTAGCAAGGGTGTGACAGATGAAGTGCACCAAGGAAGGTGCATGAGAGGTTCTAACACACGGGGGTTGAGATGAGTGCACCCCTCAAAAACCTTTGATAGCACGGAGATAAGGGAACACACGAACAAAGATGCATCACAACATGGAAGGAAAGTTAGCTAAAAATCCAAAGTGATGCTTAAACCAACAACACGTTTCAGAAAGATTCATACATACATACACAGATAGCTATTAATTCATGTGTAAGTAAACATATACATATATCATTTAGAGTAAACTAGATAGAATAGAATACAATACAACATATGCATGAAACTTGTTGGCTCTTGTTATATTGAGAAGTAAGTTCCAATCATACAATACATCCATTTCCAACCACTAGTTCCGACAGTGGAACGTTACAACCACAACTGCCTGCTCCTCCAAAGAGATGTACTAGCTCTGCGCAGTGGAGAAGCCAAGGCTCGTTACAATAATGTCCAAGCTCTCTCCAAGATATTCTTATCAGAAGATTGGCAGACCAAAAGCCTTTACAATGAGTTATGAGGGACTATTTATAGCAAAGGGTGGGGTGACCCTTGACATTCCCCTTTGTGACAGTTCATCTACCCTCATGACTCTTCATCTACTCTATGATTGTTTCATCCAACTATCGACACTTGACTTACACTTGACAGGATGTTACATTACAATGTGCATGTACCCATGTGAGACCAAATGGCTTGAGCAAGCCATGCTAGAAATCACTATGACTTAGACAACCATGAAAGTCCAACTCCTCAACATCCTCGCAATGATCAATAGTAGTGTACTGATGCCAAGATCGATAGTCTGTGATGGTGTCTATGTGCTCCAAGGTGACATCTTTATAGAACCTGACTCTTGCCTCCATAACATTTGGGTACACTGCTCGGGATCCTCTTTCCAACTCGTTTGAAAACACGTGCATCATTTTCTTCAATGCAGCCGAACCAACAACATACTTGTGCATGATGTTTGCACTGATGGGTAAGTCTGGGCTGGTGGCAATGTGCATCAACTCGTCGAAGTACGAGTCAATCTCTAGTCGGACCTGTGCCTTTTTCTTCGCCTGGGTGAGAGTTCCAAGAGATGGGGTCGCATATGCACACACCAGAACATCCATACTCTTGAATACATGTACATGGGAAGCCTGTATACTAGTGATGAGATGTGTGAGCTCTTCATAGTTCCATATCTGACTCTAGATACGTGCCTTCAGCTCGGCCGCTCTAGCCTTCATCATCTTAGGCAAGTGAAGCAGGTCTCCCTTGTATCTCATTGTCCATGTTTGCATGTAATAAAAAACAACATGCAAGTTTTCCACGATACGTGATCTTCTAGCACATCGTTGTTGCCATCCATTGAGATGGATGACTACCCTATGCACGTACCAAACTTGGAGTACAACGCTCGCATAACTATTTCAAGGGACAATACTTCATCCAGTATTTCCTTCTTCAATTCAACTCGGGCGGATGCTCTCACCAACTCTCCTCCTTGCTTGGACGTGTGTAGTTCCTTAGCCATTCGCTCATTCTCATCTATCATAAAGCGAACACTTGAGCTAGTGGCTTCGACATACACTCTGGTAGCATCGGCCAAGGCTGCTGGATGTTTTCACATGTTAGACACATTCACTCGTTCCTTAACTTTCATAGGAGATGTATGATCATCCGGAGTCGACACTCTGCAAGATTGCATAAATCTATGTTGAGACTCGTTGAATGAGATAGTGTGTGTCTCTCCTTCTGGCTGATCTCCAAGGATCTCAATGCCTCCTTGGTTGCTTGAGACTTTCTCATATTCTAGATGTGGTGAAGCAGGTAAGTCAACCTCTTGGTTATGAGGCATGAGGTTTATGTCTTGTTCCAATTCCTGTTGCTCCATATCCATATCCAACTATTGAAGTGCTTGCTCTATCTCACAAGAGAAGTCCTGCTCCTGCGATGGTGCACCATGTCTCCCTGATGCTAGTTGTTTTGATGAGTCCACTACATATGGGCGTTGTTTCATCATTTTTCACATGTTTTACCCCCTACTGTACCTATTTCTGTTACGCTTCCCTCTGCTGTTTCCACAACTCTTGTTCCTTCTAGAGTTTCTCCTTCAACTCATGCAAGTCCTTCTCTATTTCCTCCATTCTTCTCTTCTTCTTCTTCCTTTGCGGGATTCACTTGTCATGTTGTTGCCTCTTCGCCTCTATAGCCATTGCTGATATATCCACAAGTGGATATGCTCGAAACTTGCATCTTTTCTCTTCCTCCATGCGATCGATAATCTTCCTCTTGCCCTTGTCATGTGCTGGTATGCTTACTTCTGTTGCTGTTGATGCTACTTCTGGTGCTGGTGCTCTTCGGGATGCTGCTTCATGTTGCTTCGCTATTCACTCCACAGTGAAGCCTACCGGTTCATTGAGTTTGGAGGAGTTGTAACAATATCTCCATGGGTCCTCCTCCACCCAATGACATGCCCCATGGATCCAGTTGAACTATACTCTCATGTAGTGATCTTTCACAAGACAACGTGCACCATATGGATTGTAACTTTAGAGGTTGAATGGATACTTCTTCATCTGTTCTACTTCGACATCCGCTTTCTTGAAACTCTGGATCTTGTATAACCCAATCTGCAACGAAAGAGTGGGCCAAGGTACCTTCTTCTTCCTGTGTAGTCTAGTTGTCAATCCTGCCGAGATGTGATATGCTACTTCCTACATGACGAGTATGTCCAAGGCAAACTTTGGTAGAACATGCGAAGGCTTCTCCGCGATGTACATTCGTATGAAGGTTCCAGATGATGAGGCGTACCAATTAGCAATGTCTATCAGTGTCTCCATTGCTTCCTTCGACATCTAGGGTGGATCATGTTCAAATATCATCTTGTAAACCAGGGTGACAAAATGATCGGACAACTGTGTGATAACTCCTCTAAAGCTACACTCGAACAAAAAATTACAATAAGTGTTCACAGTAGTCTCTGTCAATGACCATGCCCTCTTCAATCCTCGGAACTCTTGTCGGGCACAGATGGCATCTAAGATGTAGGTGGACATGTAGATCTCTTCTTGCATACCTTCAAGCGACTGTCGAGCCTTCGTTACCTATTACGTCAGTCGATGAGC
This sequence comes from Pinus tabuliformis, assembly GCA_031772625.1. Taxonomy (NCBI): domain Eukaryota; kingdom Viridiplantae; phylum Streptophyta; class Pinopsida; order Pinales; family Pinaceae; genus Pinus; species Pinus tabuliformis. The sequence goes on from CM062819.1 coordinate 750,355,761, forward strand.
CAACATGCTGGACCAGTTACATGGTTTTATTTCTCTGGTAGTTGGTTTGATGCGATCACCCAACTCTGTGGGAAGGTTTCCGCGCTTTCTTGGCCATACAGTTGACATGCAAATATGAGCAAGTATTGATACACCTTCCGCAGTATCTTCATCTTGTAGATCTGGTTGGGTGTCATCTTGAATCTAGCTAGCTCCTTTACCCAGTTCTTCAAAATTCCTTTGGAGTTGGCAATGCTGCTGGGTAGGTTGAAGGGAGTCTCCATGATAGTCACGGGCTCCGAAATCTAATACATCTCATCATAATCCTGTGCCTAGAAGGTTACAATCTTTGTCCTGTTGACACTGCTCAAATTCATTGTCTCGGGTTCAATGTACGAGATGATCCAGTGTATCATTTCCGCGCATTGGAACATGGGGTATCTGCATGTAATCTGGAACAAGCCGAGCTTGTGAATGTTCACATACACTTGGCGGTCTGTGAGGTCTTCCCCAAATGTGCCTAAAAATGCATCATTGACCTCTTTCTATTTCAGCTTGATGTCCTTGTCCATAAACAACTTGGTATATTCATAGATCGGTAGACACACGGACATGTATTCAACTGCTTCTCTAGTTGCACTTCCATCAGTGTCCTTTGATCATGCTCTCTTGGAGGCCATTGACCCTGTACTGCTAAGAGACGAATGAACACATGAAAGATTTGGAGATAAAGAAACATGCATGGCAAGGGATCTGTCAGCGGAAACCAAATAAAATTCGAGGAATGACATAACACATACCTTGGGAATGATAGGTCGAGATTGCGCAATTTTTTCTGGGAGGCTGGGAGATTGGCTGCTAGACTTTCACAAAAAGAAGTCTGGGCTGTCTTGGGAGGCTGACTACTGACTTCTGGAATTGTGCAATGCATAATTCCAGTTGGTAATGACTATAAGCTCAGTGACTGCATTGCCCAATTTTCTGGGCCAGCAGTCACTATCCCTCAGAAATGTGCAAAGCAGTCCTGGAGGATAGTTCTTCGGCATAAATGCTCATTTCTGGAGAGGAAGACAGAGCCTTCCTTCTCTGTATTGTGAAATGTTGTCTTCGTGAGGCAGAGTTCGGGCCAAGGCTAGCCAGACTTATTGACGGGAAACTCAAAAACAAATGTGAAACTGAATGCACGACAATACTGAGTGAAAGCAGAAGTGATTGATCGTGCATGCAAAACTTGAATGAAAGATTCAGAAAATAGATCAACATACATGTGGGTGAAGCGAGTTGCTGAATCGAATATCATTCGTGCAAAACAGTTTCATGCATGGAACAATAGTGAGATAGCAACGAAAACTGAAACGGTGCTAGTACAATCTAGTATGCATGTAAACGATAGCAAGCATTCAAAGAAATCAAGCAAACAACACTCACACAAGAAAAAACACAAAAAGCAATAGAAATGTTGAAAAAGACAAGTTGAGACCACTTACCCATTAATAATTGAGCCGGATGTGACGAAGAGTCATAGATGTGTTGTGGGATGTCAGAGCTCCAAGATCAATGTGAAAGAATGATCTCTAATGCATTGAATAAATAAGTTTGGGCTCATGATGCACATGCCATAGATCTAGGAAAAAGTGACACTTGGAGGAAAGATTCTAAAACGATCTTTGTATGTAACCTCCAATTGCTAAAAATAGCTCCCTGAATCAAGGGATGCTTTTTGCATGTTGCCTTTTTCTATTCTGGGAAAAAGTGAGCCATGCATGCAAGTCAAGTTTCCTTGGTACCAGGTGGAACTAGTAAACCCAACTGCACATGCAAGAGGCTGCTCAACTACTAGGAGAAAATGCACATTTCTGGATGGGAGTTGGGTTGGCTGCCCAAGAAATTTATGCAGTTTCTCGTCAGAGCAGCTATCTGCTGCCCAGTATTGCGTAATTCTTCAGTTGAGTAACCCTGCTGGAAAGGATTGTGCAATTTTCTGGATGAAGCATGACTGGCAAAATTGCACAATTCTGGAGCCTAGCAAACTGCCAGATAGAATTAAATTTTTTTTCGAGGGAAGGTTGGTTGCCCTCTAGAATTGCACAATTTCTTGAGGGAGCTGCTTAGCCTGTAGCTGGACCAAGTCCAGAGGAACATCTTGTTAAGGTAATGCATCAAGCTTTGACAGACACGCCGTCTTTTTGCAAGAAAATCGCTGAATCTTGTGTACTTGATGAAGCAAGACATGGTGTTGCGAAATGTTGGTAGGGAGGCTCCAAAACGAAGCTAAGGAAAAATTTTGGAGGGTAGTTGTAGTTGCTACAACACTTGGTGGCACATTGGTAGAACTCCAGCTCTTTGAATGGACCTTGTTCATGAAAAGCAAGTCTAACACCTCTGGAGGTATTGTTCAGTTCTTCGTTCATCTGGGTTTCACACTAGCTTGATTGTAATATGTAGCATCTGCCAAGATCTTGGTCAATTGACACACATTCCAAGCCAAGGCAACACAGTTGTTTCGATTGGGGTTGAGGGGTATATTGGTGCACAAGTAGTATAGTCGTCATAGTCTTAGTTTCATCTCTGGTGTTGCTCCCCTGCGAGCAGGCCTGGACAGTACCCCGACGTAGTCACATAAGAACACAAGCATGGGTCCGCCGCCAGCAAGCTTGGTTAGTACCTTGGTGGACTTACTTGCATCACCTCTTTGCATAGGAAGCCTTTCTATTCTTTTGCTTTATTCATTTTTCATTTGAATTTTTTCACTTTTCATTTTTTTCATAACTGTGCATAACACTTATTCATTTCAGAGGCGGAAGATGGATCCTGACTTACTGAGAGCAGAAGAGGTTGTTCCAACAAAGAAGTAGTTTATTATATCTCTGACGTGCCTATTAAGGTTTCCCCCCTCACCTTACTCTACTTGACTAAGATGACAAGGGTTAACCCAAAAACAACTGACTAGAGAAGGTTACACAAGTTAGCGCGCAAGCGTTGTGTTTTCACCAAGGTTCACTTCGAACATTACGCATTTTCCTTCGACGTATCATGGACTGAAGGTAACAAGTTCTTCATACATAGGCAATATGACAAATAACCAAGTAGTGATAGCTGTACAAGGCCTCTTGTACTTTACCCAGCCTATTTCAAGAGCCATATGTGGTTTCATGCAAAACTAACCTACGAATGAAACAAGCAAGAAAACAAATAATAAAGAAAAGCGGAAGCATAAGAAAATGTGAAAGCAAAGTGAGTAAGAAAACAAGAAAGCAGAAAAACAAAAAACAAAATAAGTAAGCAAACAAGCATGCAAGAAAACCAACTGAAAGAAAACACTACTCCTACTCCTAAGCTAATGATGCATGGGCCTGATAACGTGAAGTGATATTTCAAATGCAGTAACCGATGCATTGGTTTACCCATGTTGGTGAAGGCTTGGTCCACAAGCAAGCCAGTTGTGCGAACCAACAAGCAAGAAAGACATAGCAATGAAGACAGCCACACTTCGTGTTTCAAAGTGACCATAAGGCATAAGTGAGTGCAAGTGCATGACAAGTAGTCTGTGGACTTATCATGGTGTTGTGCGACATTGCATGCAGCCTTGAAGAATATGCACACTCTTGACTATGACATGCAAGAAAACGAAAGAAACAAAGACAACTTGCGTCGTGCACACATGCTTGCAATGTAAGATTCCTCCAACACATGAGTGATAAGATCGTGCAGTTCGAGTGGAGAAAGTATGATTTGTGTGTTAGATTGATCTTCAATGCATACAAATGAGTGATGAGGAGCCTTGGGTGATTGAACAATTTCCTGATCAGAAGTGAAACTAACCCCAAGAGAGCGAGGACCTGACATAAACATCATCTTGGGCTGAAGTGCCTCAACAGTCTTGGTTGTTTCGACTTCATCATCAGATAGATTGTCATAAACTGGTGGCTTCGAAAAATCAACTGCGATAGAATCATGATCGTGATCGAATATGGAAGTAAATGGATCACGATAGCCACGATCAGAAAAATCAATGATTTCATCGGCATCCTCATGATCTGATGAATCAAATAGAGGGGTAGATGAAAAGCGAACAAATTCATGCTTTGTGTTTCCAAAAAAGGAAGATGAAAGATCAAGTGGATTTTCAATGAATAATTTATCCTCCCCATTATCGAATGATGGACTGACATCCGGTGTATCCTACGAGTGATCGATAATGGGTGCATCCGTGGATGACGATAGATGTGCAAAATCATGGATGACAGGTTCACCAAAGATGTTAAGGAAGAACGGAGGAGGCTTGGATGGAAGGGAGTCATCCTTCACCGAGTGTTGATGCTCAAGCTCCCACTCATATTCTTCATGAATGATAACGCATGTTGGTTGTGCAACACCAACACCGATAGTGGATTGTTCCTTGTTCGCAACAAGTGTAGAGTCTGGAATGGCAGAACTCAAGAAAGTATCGTCTGGAGGAACAACTGAGTGAGAAGATGAAGGTTGTGGAACAAAATGCATATTACAACTCGATGGACTCACAACAAAATCTGCACGAAAATTAAGCAAAGTGATGTTGGGAGGATGTGACAGCTGAATAGGTGTGTGAGCATGATCCTCAACATCACTTTGCATCCGTCTGAGATTGTGCCGCTCCATCACTAAAGAATTCTAAGTGAAGCTTGATTTCAAACTTCTTCTTGGGACGAGAAGATTTCTTAACACAATACTCGAATCGGTCCCAAAGATAGAAAAACTTCATCTGGCTCTTCAGAGCTTGAAACTGCAAATCACAGAAGTGCTGCCAAAAATCCATAGTCGATTCATGTGGAGCCTTCTGTTGTTGTAACAGTTTTTGGTCAAGATGGTCTGCATCAAAATGATAGAAAGTGTCTTCAATGAGATCACAAAAGTGCTCAAGTGAGTGCACGATGTCATCTGGTAGGTTGCACAGCCACCGATGTGGAGATTCGCGAAGTGTGTATGCAAGCAACAAGCTGTCCTATTCATCAAAACATCCATATTCTTCATGAAGCATGGAAAGAAAGTCATGTAAGAACTCAGGCCAGGCCACTTCGCCTTCACCATGATACGTGTAAGTGGACAAGGGATCGAAAAACTCTTTTGTGATGGTGACATCTTCGTGATTTGAAAAACATCACGGAGGGAGAAGAGTGCAAGAATCCATGATAGATATGCATAGGTTCAATATAGGATGAGAGGACACAACTTGTCATCTCGCCCTCCTTCTAGCGCTAGAAATGTTGACAATGTTGGACCCGCCAACATGTCAGGGGATCCCCCCGGTAAGAAGTCCCAATTAGACCTCAGACCGTTTCGTGTAGGAGTCCCAGCAGTGGGTCATATGGTAATGCCTTGACCGCGATTTCACATAGAGGCAAGTAAGATAACTCTGTTGGTAGCAAGGGTGTGACAAATGCAGTGCACCAAGGAAGGTGCATGAGAGGTTCTAACACACGGGGGTTGAGATGAGTGCACCCCTCGGAAACCTGTGATAGCACGGAGATAAGAAGGGAACTCATGAACAAAGATGCATCACAACATGTAAGGAAAGTTAGCTCACAATCCAAAGTGATGCTTAAACCAACAACACATTTCAAAAAGATTCATACATACATACACATATAGCTATACATTCATGCGTAAGTAAACAGATACATATATCATTTAGAGTAAACCAGATAGCATAGAATACAATATAACATATGCATGAAAGGTGTAGGCTCTTGTTATATTAAGAAGTGTAAGTTCCAATCATACAATACATCCATTACCAACCACTAGCTTCGACAATGGAAGTTACAACGACAACCTCCTGCTCCTCCAAAGAGATGTACTAGCTCTATGCAGTGGAGAAGCCAGGGATCATTACAATACTATCCAAGATCTCTCCAAGATATTCTTATCGGAAGCTTGGCGGACCAAAAGCATTTACAATGAGTTATGAGGGACTATTTATAGCAAAGGGTGGGGTGACCCTTGACATTCCCCTTTGTTAGAGTTCATCTACCCTCATGACTCTTCATCTATTCTATGACTGTTACATCCAACTATCGACACTTGACTTACACTTGACAAGATGTTACATTACAATGCACATGTATCCATGTGAGACCAAATGGCTTGAGCAAGCCATGTTAGAAATCACTATGACTTAGACAACCATGGAAGTCCAACTCATCAACATCCTCGTGATGATCAACAATAGCGTATTGATGCCAAGATCGGTAGTCTGTGATGGTGTCTGTGTGCTCCAAGATGACATATTTCTGGAACCTGACTCTTGCCTCCATAACATCTGGGTACATTGCTCGGATCCTCTTTCCAACTTGTATGAAAGCATGCACATCATTGTCTTCAATGTGGTCGTACCAACAAAATACTTGTGCATGATGTCTGCACTGATGGGCAAGTCGAGGCTAGTGGCAATGCGCATCAACTCATAGAAGTACGAGTCAAGATATTGTCGGACTTGTTCCTTTGTCTTTGCCTAAGTGAGAGTTCCAATAGATGGGGTCGCATGTGCGCACACCACAACATCCATAATCTTGAATACACATGCATGGGAATCCTGTATACTAGTGATGAGATGCATGAGCTCTTAATAGTTCCAATCTGACTCTAGATATGTGCCTTCAGCTCGGCCGCTCTGGACTTCATCATCTTAGGCAAGTGAAGTGGGGCTCCCTTGTATCTCATCATCCATGTTTTCATGTAATTAACAACAACATGCAAGTTCGCCAAGATATGTGCTCTTCTAGCACATCGCTGTTGCCATCCGTTGAGATGGACGATTGCCTTATGCATGGTACCAAACATGGAGTACAACGCTTGCATAACTATGTCAAGGGACAATACTTCATCCAGTATTTCCTTCTTCAGTTCATCGCAGGCAGATGATGTCACCGACTCTCCTCCTTTCTTGGTCGTCTGTAGTTCCTTAGCCATTCACTCATTCTCAGCCATAAGAAAGCGAATACTTGAGCTAGTGGCTTCGGTATACACTCTGGTAGCATCGGCTAAGGCTGCTGGATGTTTGTGCACATCAAACATGATCACTCATTCCTCAACTTGCGCAAGAGATGTATGATCATCCGGATTCGACACTCTGCGAGACTGCACAACTCTATGTTGAGACTCATCAAATGAGATGGTGTGCATCTCTCCTTCTGGCTGATCTCCAAGGATCTCAGTGCCTCCTTGGTGGCTTGAGACTTGCTCATCTTCTAGATGCGGTGAAGAAAGTAAGTCGACCTCTTGGTGATGAGGCATGAGGTCGATTTCTTGTTCCAATTCTTATTGCTCCATATCAGTATCCAACTACTGATGTGCTTACTCTATCTCACGAGCGAAGTCCTGCTCCTGCGATGGTTCACCCTGTTTGCCTGATGCCAACTTTTCTGATGATTCCACTACCTGTACGAGAGATGTTTCATCCATTTGCACATGTTGCACCACCTGTTATACATGTTGTTGTTGTTCTTCCCTCTCCTGTTTGCACAACTCTTGTTCATTCCAGATTTGCTGCTTCAACTCATGCAAGTCCTTCTCAGTTTCCTCCATTCTTCTCTTCTCCTTATGCCTTTCCGTGATTCGCTTGTCGCTTTGTTACCTCTTCACCTCTATAGCCATAGTTGCTTTCTCCACAAGTGGATCTGCTCAGAACTTGTAGCTTTGCTCTTTCCCCATGAGATCGAAAATCTTCCTCTTTCCCTTATTGCGCGCTGGTATGATTACTTATGGTGTTACTATTGCTTCTGGTGCTAGTGCTCTCTAGGATGTTGCTTCATGTTTCTTATCTAACCACTCCACAGTGAAGCTGACCGGTTCATTGAGTCTGACAAAGTTGTAACAATATCTCCACGGGTCCTCCTCTGCCCAATGACATGACTCATGGATCCAATTGAACTGTACTCTCATGTAGTGATCTTTCACAAGAAAATGTGGGTCATACGGATTGTAACTTCAGAGGTTGAATGCATACTTCTTCATTTGTTCTGCCTCAACATCTGCTTGCTTGAAACTCTGGATGTCGTATAACCCAATTTGCAATGGAAGAGCGGGCCAAGGTGTTTTCTTCTTTCAGTGCAGTCTAGCTGTCAATCCTGGCAAGATGTGATATGCTACTTCCTACATGACGAATATGCCCAAGGAAAATTTTGGTAGAACATGTGGAGGCTTCTTCGCACTGTACATTCGTATGAAGGTGTCAGACAGTGAGGCATACCAATCAACAATGTCTATCAATGCCTCCATTGCTTCTTTCGACGTGAAGGGTGGATCCTGTTCAAATATCATCTTGTAAACCATGGTGACAAAATGATGTGACAACCATGTGATAACTCCTCTGAAGTTTCATTCGGACAACAACTTACAATAAGTGTTCACAGCAATCTCTGCCGGTGACCATGCCCACTTCAAGCCGTGGAACTCTTGTCGAGCACAGATGGCATCTAAGATGTAGGTGTACATGTAGATCTCTGCTTGTATACCTTCAAGAAACTGTCGAGCCTTCGTTACCTATTCCTTCAGTTGATGAGGCAACATGCTAGACCAGTTACATGGTTTTCCTTCTCTGGCCAGTTGGTCCAGCGCAATCACCCAACTCTGTGGGAAGGTTTCCATGCTTTCTTGGCCATACAATTGACATGCAAATATGACCAAGTATTGATACGCCTTCCGTAGTATCTTTGTCTTGTAGATTTGGTTGGGTGTCATCCTGAATCTAGCTGGCTCCTTTACCCAGTTCTTCAAAATGTCTTTGGAGTTGGCATTGCTACTGGGTAGGCTGAAGGGAATCTCCGTGATAGTCACGAGCTCCAACATCTAATAAATCTCATAATAATCATGTGCCTAGAAGGTTGCAATCTTCGTCTCGCTGACACTGCTCAAATTCATCGTCTTGGGATCAGTGTGTGAGATGATCCAGTGTGTCATATCTATGCATGGCAATGCGGGGTATCTGCATGCAATCTGGTACAAGCCAAACTTGTGAATGTTCACATACACCTGGCAGTCTTCAAGGACTTCTTCAAATGTGCCTGCAAATGCATCATTGAACTCTTTCCATTTCAGCTTGATTTCCTTGTCTAGAAAAAACTTGGTATCTTCATAGATCAATAGACACGCGAACACCTGTTCAACTGCTACTCCAGTTGCATTTCCATCAGTGTCCTTTGATTCTACTCTCTTGGAGGCCATTAATCCTGTACTTCTAAGAGGCAGATAAACACCTAAAATATCTGGAGACAATGCAACATGCATGGCAAGGGATCTCTCAGTGAAAACCAAAGCAAATTCGGGAATGACATAACACATACCTTGGTAATGATAAGCAGATATTGCACAATTTTTTCTGGGAGGCTGGGAGACTGGCTGCCAGACTTATGAAAAAAGTAGTATGAGCTGTCTAGGGAGGTGGATTGGTTGCTAGATTTGCGCAATGTGAAATCCATTCTGACTGCTGACTACTTGAATTGTGCAATGCGCAATTCCATCTAGCAATCACTGCAGGCTCAGTGACTGCATTGCGCAATTTTCTGGGCCAGTAGTCATTGTCCCTCAGAAATGTGCAACGTAGTCCTGAAGGATAGTTCCTAGGCAGAAATGTGCATTTCTAGAGAGGAAGACAGTGCCTTCCTTTTTTGGATTGTGTAATGTTGTTTTGGTGAGGTAGAGTTTGGGCCAAGGCTGGCCAGACTCGCCGACTGGCAATTGAAAGAAAATGTGAAAGTGAATGCATGGCGATATCAAGTGGAAGGAGAAGTGATTAATCATACATGAAAACATTGAATGAAAGATTCAAAAACAGATCAACATGCATGTGGGTGAAGCGAGTCGCCGAATCGGCGATTGTTTGTGTAAAATAGTTTCATGCATGCGATAGTAGTGAGATAGCAATGAAAACTAAAATGGTGCTAGTATAAGCTAGTATTCATGTAAACGACAACAAGCATTCAAATAAATGAAGCAAACAACACTCACACAAGTGAAAACACAAAAAGTGATAGAAATGCTGAAAAAGACAAGTTGAGACCACTTACCCATGAATAGCTGAGTTGGATGTGTCGAAGAGTCATGAATGTGTTGTGGGATTTCAGAGCTCCAAGATCGAAGTGAAATAATGAGCTTTGATGTGTCGAGTAAATAAGTTTGGGCTCATGACGTGCATGCCACAGATCTAGGAAAAAGCGACACTTGGAGGAAAGTTCTAAAACAATCTTTGCATGTAACCTCCAGTTGCTAAAAATAGCCCCATGAATCAAGGGATGCCTTTTTCATGTTTCCTTTTTCTATTTTGGGAAAAAGCAAGCCATGCATGCAAGTCAAGTTTCCTTTGTCCTGGGTGGAACTGGTCAACCCAATTGCACATGCAAGAGGATGCTTAACTTCTTGGAGAAAATGCGCATTTCTAGATGGGAGATGGGCTGGTTGCCTAGGAGATTTACACAATTTCTGGGCAGAGCAGCCAGTTGCTTCCCAAGATTGGGCAATTCTTGGGCTGAGCAGCCCTACTGGGAAGGATTGCACAATTTTTTGGATGAAGCGTGACTAGCAAAATTGCGCAATTTCTGGAGGGAAGGTTGGTTGCCCTCTAGAATTGTGCAATTTCTTGAGGGAGCTTCTCAGCCTGTAGCTGGACCAAGTCCGGAGGAATAGCTTGTGAAGGGAATGCATCAAGCTTTGATAGATGGGCTGTCTTTTTACAATAAAATCATTGAAGCTTGTGTACTTGACGAAGCAAGACATGGTACTGTGAAAGTTTGGTAGGGAAGCTCGAAAACGAAGCTAAGGAAAATTTTTGGAGGGTAGTTGTAGCCGCTACAACAAAACCCAGATGGAAAATTAATATTATTTTGGGTTTAAGCCTCAGAACGCATCAAATAATTGAAGCAAGATATCATGCACATTCTGGGTATTCCACTACTCCTACAAAGTTTGATCTGTGGAGGAAAATCCATGCAGGATGATCTGAGGTTACAATATTATAAATTTGTTCTATCATCCACCATCATCTTAAATTTGAGGCTTCGGGGAGGTTCTCCTACACCAAGCAATCTAAAGGCCAGAGGGTGAGTGTCTGGATCTGGTCCTCCCAAAGGAACAAACTTGAACCAAGGACAAGTAAATGAAGGTCATTCATTCAAAGACATTCTCAAAGGGAAGTTTGTTGCTTCAGCAATACCAGATCAGGCACACAATATACCCAGACCCTATATAGTGGAACAACTAAATCAATTATCAACAATGACTACAGATCTATTAGAAACAAATTATCTATGCAAAACATATGAATCTCAAATAGTTATATACAGATTCAACGGTTTTTGGCCAAAACCAATGGATATTTTCCACTGGATATTCACAAACTGGACAAGAAATTGTGAGATTCACCTCTTCTCTAGGGGATTTTTCATAATAAAGTTTGCATTGTTGGAGGAATGTGAATATATATTGCGAGAGGGCCCATGGTTTTTGTGTTCTGCGGGACTTTTTGTCACCCTATGGTTCCCAGATTTAGATGCCAATACAATGGTGGTATCAAGAATGCTGGTTTGGGTTAGATTGCATAACCCCCCCTATATTTCTAGCACCATAAAGTGTTAGAAGGTATTGGGGACCTATTAGGGCGATACATAAAGGCAGATACACAAAGAGTTGAAGAACGAATCTACACTTTTGCCAGAATTTGTGTGGAGGTGGACCTTAGCAAAGGATTGTTGATCATATTCTCTTGACAGATAACAAGCAATGTTGGAAAAAGTTTCTATATTTTGAAAACACAAATTTTACATGCCAAATATGCCGAGAAACGGGACATCTAAAAAATTCATGTCCTGATGCCAGGAAAGCACCTCGAAGGAAGAAGAAACTAGGAAAGCAACCTAAGGGATGGAAATTCCCACAACAACTGCTTGAAGAAGAAGAGGATGATGAAGAAATGGATCCCCCTACCAATGAAGAAACCCATAATCCACAAGAAAGCGTAGAAAAGGGGGGAGTTAATCATGAAGTTTTAGGAACTCCAGCATCACATTGCGACAGGAGATGATCCATGTAGCAAAGGAGATGGGGGGTTCAAAACGTCATAACGTATCTGAATGTTCGAGTTCAAATAAGTAAAATCCAAGAATGAATGAAGAGACCCATCTAGCACTTGTAACGACCACTCCATCCCAAGGAGAATGTCGAAAGGTAGAAAAGAAGAATGGAGAAAAGGGTAACATGTTTACTTCCATTTCGGAGTAGTATTTTTGGTCACTATGAACACCAGTTTCGACTGGCATGATTGAATGCTTTGTAAGCATCTACAACATGCAATTTTGTTTTCATTAATAAAATTATGATTTTTCCTGGGGGGAGGGGGGGATGACAGTGCAACTCAATGGAGTTTTCCTTCTTATTATGTGCAATGCAGTGAGATATTCGTTCTAGTAAACTGCGATGAGGTAGTGACAGTGCAACTCAATGGAGTTTTCCTTCTTATTATGTGTGATGCAGTGAAATATTCGTTCTGGTAAACTACGATGAGGTAGTGATAGTGCATTGTAGTGAAGTTTTCTTGTTCATTAAGTGTGAACCATTGCATTGGTGTTTATAGCTTACATGCGAAGATACCCTGAAAATACAAAAATTAGGGCTTCCCTTCCTTGCTTTGAAATTTGTCTTGTTTGATGCGGCTTTCTGAGTCTCTAGTCTATCTTATTCTCTGTAAAGCCAACAATTTGTGTGAAATTTAAGTTTGATTTCTCTTTGATAGGAAATTATTTGTTTATTTTCAATTAGAGTTTTTGAAATTTTGCTTGATTATTGATTCATTCAAAGACATTTTGTACTTCATTAGTTACTTGTTTGAATTTCTACTTTTGTTTCAGTAATATAGTCATAGTTTGAGTTTTCTTTCCATTACGAAAATTCAAAAAGAAAAAATATATGCTTTTGTTGATTAGGGATTTGAATTTGTGAAATTGGAATTGTTGGAAAATGTAACTAGGGTCGGTCTTCATTTAATGTGTTTGAGTAATCTTGTAATGTACTTGTCAAAAGAACAAATAAAATTATTATTATTATTATTATTATTATTATTATTGTGACTTATTAAAGCATGGGTTTCATGCTTGGGTCGCCATGTTTTAGGTCAAAGTACCCATTAAGGACTTCTAAGATTTATTCTAGTCAATAGAGCCATTGTACTTTTAAAGAGACCCTTATTTGGCTTTTGAATCATGTAAAAAGGTTAAGTATTGAGTCAAATATGATTTATGTATCCTCCATAACAAGTCAACCTAGACGAATATCAACTCGGCCTAAGGACCCTAATTCGACTTCACATGGAGCCTATGAATACAAGAACATTGAATTCATTTGGCACACACTCTCTCACAAGAAGTTCGATATCTCTTATAGCTGGGAAAAGTGCAAAGTCTGTTTCCGGGAAGCCAAAGTAAGTGTGAGTTGGGTGGAGTCTAAGGGGAAGAATAAAATCAAAATTTTGGTGCCTCTCTCTCTCTCTTTCGTGCCCTAGATTGGGAGATCTAAATCTTCCAAGTTTCATTGTTTTCCAAAGCTACTACTTAGTCGAAGTTACTGGAAATGGGTCGAAGATCTGGGAGGTTGACATGGTGTGGAAGGAAGGTCTGGTCTTTGTCTAGGGTGAAGAGTCTCAAAGAATACTATTGAAAAGAAGAATTTATTGACTAGGTTTTCCCCTGGCATAGTGCCTACATATGGTGTCTATTGTTTCATGTGCTATTGCTATGGTAATTGCTTGATGAACTAAAAGAAAGACTATATAAAGAATTGTAATAACAAGAAACATCACAAGTAATTATTAAGAATAAGAAAATCTACCTTTTTGATTTTATAACATGGTACCAGAGCTTTGGTGAAGAAGGAAGAAAAAGACAGTCACAAGCACTTGATCAAGGAACCATTCAAAAGGAATATCTCAGGGAAGGAATCTACCATATTCAAGGAAGATGTCTAACACAATAAAGGGAGAGAACAAAATTGAAGGAGACTCAAACTATAGGTCCTAGAAGAAGAGGATTGACCTCATCCTTGAAAATATTAAGGTACTATACATGGTCAAAGGGAAAATAAAGAATCCTACATCAGATTCCAGTGATGATGACAAAGTAAAATTCAGGGAACTAGAATTGGTGGCCATGACTCTAATGGTAGAAGGAATAAAGTACAACCTTTTCCCATTCATAGCTAACATCGATCATGCTCAGGAAATGCATGAAGCCTTGATCCAGGGATCTTTTGTTTATAGATGTATTAAATGTATCACATGTGAAAATTGCAGCTTAACCACAGAAATTTAATGTGCACATGAAAGAAGAAGAAGAAACACATAAGGCATGAAAAGAAGACAACAAGACTTGATAACTGAGCTTGGACTTGTCTCTGAGCCTTGCTCGATCAATGGGGAGGCCTTCATTCATTAAATGGCATGAAAAGAAGAGAATACCATCATCAGTTACATAAAAGGAGTCTTATACCTCCCTTCTGGAAAATGGCTAAGAAATGGAGAACTAAGATGGAGAAATGGATAGCACCACTACGTCCGGGGCGTTATGAGGGGCTGAAACCATATAAAATTTTCCCAATTCAGAAAAAATGACCTCTCTCCCTTCCCTGCAAGCTCTGCCCGAACTGTGTGCAAAATCATCTCCCCCCATACTTTTCCATGCTCATTGGGTTTTATAATCATCTCTTTTGTTACAAGTGCACAAGTGCACTTAGATCAGAGGTCGGTGTGTTTATTATGGAAGCTGTTCGAACAAAACCCTGAAATGGCTCTTTTTCCGTTCAAAGAGATAATACACAGAAAACACTAGAAAACCTGAAAAACCAGACTTCAAAATATATCAAATCGGGTATATAGACCCATCAGGTCTAGCCCTTTATCACTATCGGCATATCACGTTGTCCATGGCCATTGTAGCGGGGAATCTCCGATCACAGATCGCTGTCGGCAGATCACATCAGCATATCACACCTATAACGGCTTGGGGGTTCTTTCTTTTGGATCCGCTGATCACTGATATGCTGATCTCTGATATGCCAATTCGCCGATTGCCGATGTGCTGATTCGCCGATCATCGATATGCCGATCTGCCGATTACCGATGTGCCAACCCTCCAATCGCCGATATCGCACCTCGTGTATCGAATTAGTGGGGTCCATGCCTTTTATTTCTTCGATATCGCCCATCACTTGCCCCCAATTGCGATTAGTCGGAGATCGCTGATTTGGGGCTCCTCCGTCCTTACTTTAAGCCCGCCTTTTGACTCCTCCAATTGCAAATTACCTTTTAAAGGCTTTAAACCCATTTTTTAGAGAAAATGCCTCATTTTCCCAAGGAACAAAGGCAGAGTCTTTTGGCGATAACTTCATCATCCGGACTCAGATTGGAGTGTTGTTCGAACCATTGGAATCAGGGTGACGAGCACTTCGATTTGATGTCAAGATACTTGCCTTTCTGCCACTTTAAATTTTGAGCTTTTCCATGCCATTGTGTCTGAAGATTCACCTGGATCAATCCTACCCACTAAAGATTTTTTGGACCCCAAAAGCATTAGCACATTGTCTCAATCCACACTTTCAATCACCTAGTAACATGTGAAGCCGGTACATTCTTGCAATCATGCACACCACAAATTACTCAACAACCCCTCCTTGCCAAGAGTTCACATCAAACACTCATTGGCTAAGGATTACGTAAAAAGTAATTAATGCCTCAAATACTAATAAGGAAAGGCCAAAATATCATTGTTGCATCTTTGAAGTGATGGGAAACACACTATCATTTTTACATTTACTTGCAACGTATGATTTACAATGGTGGCAGTAACAAGCTACTACCCAAAAAAAACCAACTTAATAAAGCAGACCACCATGAATGGGGTGGATTTATCTATTGAACATGTTCACCTTTCGGCTCCTCTAGAGATGTTTCCAGAGGGTGGAGTATCGGACATGAGTTTTGTTGGTGCTCCTCTTGGTTGCAATGACTACAATGATTCTTTCTCCTCTAGACTTTCAAGGCTACCTTGGGGCGCTTTCCCCTGGTGTTCCTTCGATAAGTGTTCAGGGAGCCTTCACTATCGCTGGACTGTGAGAAAGGAATTTCATCGTCTGTCGTTGGTTGTTTACTAGCTATATTGGAGCTTTCCCCCAGCTCCTTTCTGGTGTATTCGAGTCCTACATGGCGCGACAATTCCTTGACTTTTATGGGGTTTATGATGCCTTGGCCTTTGATGCCAACGCCCTTTCCTTGATATCCCATTTCCTTCATTAGTTTGGATCCAATCCCTATAGTATTTTCTTCAAAGGCAACAAATTCATCATCATGAAAATCATATGAAATCGGAGAATCACTTTTTTACTGCCAGATGGCTACGTTGCAGCTTTTCCGAGGCTGCGTCCTTGGCTTGCAACTGGCATAGTAATTTTTGGTTTTCTTACCTTGCCTCCAGTAGAAGCCTCCTTAGCTCAGCAGTCTCTGCTTGGGCGTGGTGGTTGATCTCCTCAAGTTCTTGGTGTCCTGCTGTGGGGAGTGTCATTTTTGTTATGTTAGTGGAAATCCTTGATTCATTGCCAAAATCAGACCCCAACTCTATGGGTCCTCCCGTCGCAATCCCAAAGGTTGCAAACTTCGTCTCGTCGCCAGAGTCAAACCCCAAGTCAATGGGTCTACCCCATGCAAATCCTATAGCTGTGACCTTCTCGTCTTCCTCTGACTCGGAATATAGTCTTTGTTGCACGTTGGCGACGACCTTCTGCTTCCCTTTTCTATCATTCCTCTCAGGTCTCAGCTTAGGGTGCAACTTCCAGCAATTCTCTTTGTCATGCCCCTCTTTCTCACAATGTGTGCAAGAGGGCTTTTCTCCCCTTTTCTTGGCTGTCGCAGCTCTCTTTGACTGGTCATCTTGTCCATGTGTTCCCCTGTTTTCCATATGAATGGCCTTTACACTGGCCAAGTCAATGGTAGTAGGTTCAAATAATAATAATGAATGCCTAATGTAACTATCTAATGATCCAATATACTTAGTTACTACTTCAGGTGTATCAAGTGCAATACCCAAGTTAAGTGCTTGCTTTCTAAACTCCTCAAAACTTTGAATATCCTGACCTTTGCCTTGCCTCAAATACTGCCAATTCATTAATGCTTTCTGCTTGTAACCCAAGGGATAAAATTGTTCCTTTAACACATAAATGAAATTAGGCCATGAGGAAAGAAGGTTACCCACATTCTTACTGCTTTGCAATCTGCTCTCCCACCAGACGAGAGCGGTGTTGCTCAGCCGTAGAGAGGCCAGCTGAATCTTTGCCTCATCCTCCACGATCTACTGAATCCTGCAGTAGATCTCAATCTTCCTAATCCAGTTATTAAGCTTCTCTGCATTACTTTCACCATTAAACATGGGAAGATCAAATTTGACATCTAATTTAAAGAAAGGTTTCTTGTGTGCATCCCTTGAATTCCTATGATACTGGTGATGGGAGGAAGAAGAACTTTCAGTCATGGAAGGAGAAGGAGGTGGATCTCCTCCATCATCTCCGTGTACCGAACCTTGTCCTTTTGGAGTTCTTTTCTCTGCACTTTCAAGTTTTCCAAGTCTTGAGAACAGCTTCTCAAAATGATCTGCCATTGTATATAAGGTCTTGCGGAAGTTTACTTCCTCTTCAAGACGAGCCTCGTCTTCAGCCATGTTTCTCCTTCAATGTGCACGCCTTGCTTCGGGATTGAAAGGCTCTAGTTTCCCTTCACCTCTTTAGAGCCTGTTTCTTGTTAGCATATAAACATGAAATTCACATCTAAAAAGACCTGCTCTGATACCACTTGATCCAGGGATCTTTTGCTTATAGATGTATTAAAAGAATCACATGTGAAAATTGCAGCTTAACCACAGAAATTTAATGTGCACATGAAAGAAGAAGAAGAAACACATAAGGCATGAAAAGAAGACAACAAGACTTGATAACAGAGTTCGTCCAACTTGGACTACGTCTTTGAGCCCTACTCGATCAATGGGGAGGCCTTCATTCATTAAATGGCATGAAAAGAAGAGAACACCATCATCAGTTACATAAAAGGAGTCTTATACCTCCCTTCTTGAAAATGGCTGAAAAATGGAGAACTCAGATGGAGAAATGGATATCACCACTACATCTGGGGCATCATGAGGGGCTGAAACCATATAAAATTTTCCCAATTCAGACAAAATGGCCTCTCGCCCTTTCCTGCAAGCTCTACCCCGAACTGCATGCCAAAATCCTCTCCCTCCATACTTTTCCATGCTCATCGGGTTTTATAATCATCTCTTTTGTTACAAGCTCGCTTAGATTGGAGGTTGGTGTATTTATTATGGAAGCTGTTCGAACAAAACCCCGAAATGGCTCTTTTTCTGTTCAAAGTGATAATACACAGAAAACACTAGAAAACCTGAAAAATTGGACTTCAAAATATATCAAAGCGGGTCTATAAACCCATCGGGTTTGGCCCTTTATCGCTGTTGGCATATTGCGTTGTCCATGGCTGTTGTAGCAAGGAATCTCCGATCGTCGATCGGTGTCGGCAGATCGCATTGGCATATCGTACCTATAACGGCCTGAGGGTTCTTTCCTTTGGATCCGCCGAACACCGATATGCCGATTCGTCGATCGCCGATATGATGATTCACCGATTGCCGATGTGCCGATTCACTGATCGCCGATATGCCGATCTGCCGATCGCCAATGTGCCGACCCACCGATCGCCGATATGGCACCTTGCGTATCGGATCGGCGGGGTCCATGTCTTCTGTTTCTCCGATATCACCCATCGCTTGCCCCCGATTGAGATTAGTCAGAGATCACTGATCGAGGGTTCCTCTGTCCTTACCTTAAGCCCACCTTTTGACTCCTCTGATTGCGATTTACCTTTTAAAGGCTTTAAACTGATCTTTTAGAGAAAATGCCTCATTTTCCAAAGGAACAAAGGCAAAGTCTTTTGGCGATAACTTCGTCATTCGGACTCGGATTGGAGTGTCGTTTGCACCGTTGGAATCAGGGCAACGAGTAATTCGATTTTATTTCAAGATACTTGCCTTTCTACCACTTTAAATTTTGAGATTTTCCATGCCATTGTGTCTGAAGATCCACCTGGATCAAGCCTTGTCAAAGTTATTTACTATTAAGAACATTGGTCAAGTAGCGAGTTTGAAGAATGAGCTAAGGAGCACAAAGATGAATTAAGAAGACACAGTGGCATCCTTCTTTGTGAAGATAGAAAGAATCAGGGATGACCTTTTTTCCATTGATGAAATTGTTTCGGACAAAGAACTCGTGATCACTACCCTAATAGGATTGCCACCTACTTGGGGTGCATTTTTTGCAGGACTTAACAGTTGGAAGGTATCTCCTAGCTTTGAAGAACTATGGAATGCCTGCAGTCAGGAAGAATTAAGGATCTCATTAGCTTCCAATCCTAAATGATTATCAAATGCCTACATTGCTCAACATAAAGGAAATAAATCAAAAGGACCAAGGAATAAAGTTGACATGTCCAAAGTAGAATGTTATCAATGTCAGAAGAAGGGTCACCACAGGAGTGACTGCCTCGAAAATCCAAGAAACAAGAAGATAGAAAGAGATCAAGCCCTAAGTCCCTTTATTTTTGTATTAGATATTCTATTTTTGTATTTTAATGTTTTAGAATTTAGAGGTTTTTAACATATTTTGGAAAATGCATTTTTCTTTTTTTTATTATAAGTTTATAGGTATCCATCAAGCTTTGGAGGGAGCCCCCAACAACTCCCAAAGATAAGTATCTCAATTCCTTTCAGTTTTTGGTTTCATATACTCATTTATTTTTTACTATATTAAATATTAATCACCATTCTCCATCTATTTTCTTGATTAGGAAACATCTGCAAGGAGTATGAAAGAGGACCTCTCAAGACAAGGTTTGTCAAGGAACAAAGGTATGCTTTGAAATATTGATTCCTTTATAATAAATGCTTATTCATTAGACAATATATTACCAACATTGTTGTGTCTAGCTATATTGAATCATATTGATTCTTATTTTGGATGATTCATCACTTGATAAATCTACATCACTCCTATTCTTAGTTGATTTTATAGAACCCCAAACAAGTTCTCTAGAAAACCCTAACCTAAGGGTATGATAATGTGAATGACTGAAACCATAAACTGCTTAGGGATATTGAGAAATTCTATTTGAATTTTTTTATTGATGATGTCATGTTTTGGATTTTGGTATGATCAAGAAAACCTAACTTGTTAGGGTTGAATGATAAGGTCTAAAATCCAAAACCTTTGAATTATTGGTAATTTTTGGGTTTTCTATGTTCCTATATTGAAACCCTAACTCATTAGGGTTTTGTGGAATGTGTAAGAAAAACCCTTATAATGTCTCAGAAAATATTTCCTTGGTATGTGTGTATTTGTCTGATGAAACCCTAGTTTGTTGTATGTCTAACACTTATTGATAATTTGGAAGTTGGGTTTGACCATCACATGATGTGAAATGCTCTTGCATGATGATGAAATCCTAGGTATATATAGATATGTCCTTTTTGTTGAAAGCCTAGCTTGGTCTAGGTTAGTATATGTCTAATGTATTAATGTTGTCAGACATATTATATGCTTATGCATGGTAATGAATTCCTAGATACATGTGTTGACCTAGTTATTGATGTTCATAAGTCTCTGGGTTTAATATAAGTACTTGTTTGAGATTCTAGATGATGATATTTGGAAATCTAGTGTTTTGTAGCCAAACCGTAGTAGTAGTTGAGTTTTCTAGTATGTATGATATAGAAATATGAGATCTATTTATATCATTATTGTTGAGATTCTGAAAATGAAATTCTAGGGTTTTGGAGTTGAACCTTAGTAGAGGTGAAAATATCTGATGAATGATGACAATATGATAATTTGAGATTTTTGTAATCTAACTTTTGTTTGGGATTGATGGTTTATTCAAAATCTAGGGTTTGCAACTAACCATAGTGGAATTTGGTCATGTTAATGACTAAGATGTGATTGATTTTGAGTCATTAATTCTCACATATGAAATCTAGGATTCGTATAAAACCATAGTGAAAAGTATAACATATGAATTTTGAAAAGTTGTTATATGCTTTGTATATCTATATTGTTTCTATGGTTTTCTATATGTTGTAGTAGGGTATGTCACACCTTTCAAAGAAACATTGAAACCCTAGATAGAATAAAATTTGTTATGACCAAGTCCCTAACAAGATGTTGAAGAGTATTTGTCTCTTGTTTTGGTATTTGATATATGTAAAGTTGAAATGATTATGTGATTTAGATATGGCTAATTTCATGCTTCTATAGATTTGGTTGTACTTGCTATCTAAGTTGTGTAGGTACAAAATCTTCAATATGGTGAAGATATTCGTTGATGTGATAAGCATGATGATAAATTTGATGAAATGATTGGAAGCCATGAAAGATTCACCGATGATGAAAAGAAGAAGTTGATCCCCCTAGATTAAGAGGGAGCCTTGATAAATATATGCTCCTTGGTTAAGAGGGAGGGCATGGCTTGGTTTTGATTGAAGAATGAATTTCAAAGGATATGTTGTTGCATGAAGTAGGAAAGGAAAGTGTATGATTGAGGAATATTCTGTCATAGATTCAATTGATAGCCCTACTATGAAAAGTTGAGAAGAAAAATCAAGTTGTCTGAAAGACCCCAAAAGTTTGTATTTGTTTATGTACATGTGAAAGTATATTATTGATTGGGGTTGTGCCTGTACAAATTAATCTCTTGGAGGATTTGATATCATGCTAGTTATCAATCAGTTTGATTGGCAGAGATTGGTCATCCTTTGATCTACTGGATCGAGGAGTGTTGAGGCTTTGTGAGTGAAGCATTTCCTAGGAGGACATCTGGCCAACACTTTGTGTTGATGTCTAGGTCCCGAATTTGGAAAGGTGGTGTTGATTATAGAGCTCTTTTTTTGATACACACATGGATCTTTGGGTTGGTTGTTAGAAAGTAAGCCCGATGGTACCTAGAGGGGTTGAAAGCTTGAGTCCACCTTATTCCCACTTGGATAGATTTCTCTAGTAAGGAATCTAGTTCGTGGCATTGCAGTGCCTAAATTGTTGAGAGACCAATGGATATATTTCCCTAGTCGTGAATCTAGTTCATGAAATTGTGGTGCCTAAAGTTCTTCATTGTTCATATAGTTTGATACTTATTGTACTTGTATATGATGAATATCGCCCTAGTTAGGAGGGAGTGTTGGAAATTGTAACTAGGTTCGACCTTGATTTAATTTATTTGAGTCATCTTGTAATCTACTTGTCAAAAGAATAAAGAAAAGAATTACTATTATTATTATTGTGACTTATTAAAGCATGGGTTTTATGATTAGGTCACCATGTTTTAGGTCAAAGTCCCCAATTAGGACTTCTAGGATTTATTTTGAGTCAATAGAGTCATTGTACTTTTAAAGAGACCCTTCTTGGGCTTTTGAATCATGTAAAAATGTTAATTATTGAGTCAAATATGATTTATGTATCCTCCACACTAAGTCGGCCTAAGGACCCTAATTCGACCTCACATGGATCCTATAAATACAAGCACATCGAATTCATTTGGAACAAACTCTCTCACAAGAAGTTCAATATCTCTTGTAGATGGGAAAAATGTGAAGTCTATGGTTGGGAAGCCAAAGGAAGTGTGAGTTGGGTGGAGTCTAAGGAGAAGAAGAAAAACAAAATTTTGGTGCCTCTCTCTCTCTGTTTCATGCCCTATATTGGGAGATCGAAGTCTTCCAAGTTTCACTATTGTCAGAAGCTGCTGCCTAGTCAAAGTTGCCATTAGGGGACTTTTGAGGTCTAATATGGGCCTCCTAAGGAAATTATAAAATGATAGTGGAAATAATAAAATAAGATTAGATTACATCATCAAATTTTAGAGGGAAAAAATGAAAAACTATTTTTTCAATTTATCTCCTTATGGGTTTACTCAAATTTTGAGCAGCAACAGTCATTGGATCAAAATTTTGATTCCTCATCCAAGTAGTACCCATGTTGAATACTTTCGATGGATTCTGCTACACGAAAAATGACAAATACATGAAAAACGTGATTGCAATCACGTTTTTTCATGTATTTCTCATTTTTCGTGTAGCAGAATCCATCGAAAGTATGCAAAATGGGTACTCCTTGGATGAGGAATTAAATTTTGCATCCAATGAGTACTCCCGCTCAAAATTTGAGTAAAAACTTAGGGAGATAATTTGAAAATATGAGTAGAAAAAGTAGTTTTATTATTTTATTATTTTTTAATCCTTTTACTTTTTTACTCCAAAAATGGTGAATCATCCCCCATGGTTGACATCATCATCTTGAATCTTATTGGTTCTTATAAATTTTATTTTGGTTGTAAATTTTTCTTAGGGGGCCCATTTTAAACCTCAAAACTCCCCTAATGTGGAAATGGGTCAAAGATCTGGGAGGCTGACTTAGTGTGGAGGGAAGGTCTGGCCTTTGTCTAGGGTGAAAAGTCTCAAAGAATACTACTAAAAGGAAGAATTCCTTGACCGTGTTTTCCCCTCAAGGGTTGTTTTTCCCTAGCATAATGCCTACATCTCGTCTCTATTGTTTCATGTGTTGCTGCTTTGGTAATTGCTTGATGAACTAAAAGAAAGAAGATATAAAGAATCGTAATAACAAGAAACATCACAAGTAATTATCAAGAATAAGAAAATATTTCTGTATTTTTGATTTTCTAATAGGAATAATGTTTTTTAAGCTCTTTTTTGGAAGATTTGTTTCCTACATTATTGAATTGAAACCTCTTCATTTTCTCTAGTTATATCTTCATTGAATGGAAAAGGATTTTCTCATATTAGTTTCATTTTACAAATTTTAGTGAATGTTTCACTTTTACAATTAAAGATAAATCTTAATCAAAGAGAAACATTTAAAATTTACCAATGAATCCAAGGAGCATTTGAAATCATAAAAACATCTAGTTGGTCTAGGTTCGAATATGTGTTATGACGTCTCTAAACATAGGAGTTGTCATTAACTGTCTCTGTTACATTTTGGGGATGGTTAGTCTTTCCACATACTTCGAAGTATATAGGATCATGCTTTCACATTCCTTTAGGTATATATGAAGGCACTCCACGTACGACGAGTATATAGGAATGCTCCCATCGCACAGCTACACATTAGACAACACTAACACAAATTACACTTCCACGTACCCTCGGGTACATAGGAAACCCCATTAAGTTTTAAACCTACCTTAGGTAACTGAATTGGATGCCTTGTTGTTTGTGATACACTGAACAAAGCATTCACGGAGATTTCTTGCACTTACTTAATGGTATATTGCAGTTTACAACAACCGAGTATTCCCTTCATACCTGGTGACCCTTTTCATTGTTACTGTTTCTTTGATTGACTTCTCACTTATTACTCATTAGTAGTCCTTAGATTGAGTCTGATGGAAATAGTTCCGGAGTATTCTAGTCAAGGAAACCCCTTTGATGAGAATATTGATCATTTTCCTTCTTTGGGAAATATTGTTTCTCCTTACATGGCTACGTTGTCACTTCCAAAATTCATAATAGGTTTACCAATATGGTTGTTTTCAGCCTCCTTGGTTCTGAATGTCCCAGTTTCTTCACAAGAAATTTCTCCACCTCAACAAAACCAACGTCATGTTGAACCTTTTCCTTCTTCACTCACTGTCTCTTCATCCCTTTCTTCTTCTTCGCCTGGTGAAAGTCTTGATGCTAATAAATAGGAAGCTAAGAAGAAGAAGAATAAGAAGAAGAATCAAAATAACCAAGGGGGAACCAACTAACCATTGTTATCAATGTGGCTAATGTTGCAAAACCTTCCAATATGACTCGTAATATTAAACTCCCTTCCAATATTTGTAAGGGTGACCACCTTCATAAATATTGCCCTGGTATTCCCCAATTATTAGAAGTGTTGTCCATAAGCTCACATAATCTCTTGTCATCAACCTCTTGAGATCATGCTGGAGACGAACCATAAACTAGTGTTAATAAGGTTCTGGGAAAAAGGGTAAACTTAGGTTTCCTTCTAGGTTATGTGAAGGGAGTCATCAAACTCACCTTTGCCCTCATATGGATGAAGCCTCAAAATTGTTGGAAAACCTTACTGTTTCTCAACAACAACTTCCAATTGGTTACCGTAAGTTTTCCCCCAATCCTCCATTAGTTGATGAAGTGATTGATCTGATTCCACCTTCATTCAATCCCACTCTCCCAGAGCGTGAATCCCATGATTCCTTTTCCAACCAACCATTTTTTTAGAAAGTGTTCGACTCGATTCCATCTTCAATCGGTCATACTCTCCCCTTAGAGAGTGAAGTTAATATCGCTTAGATTCTTCTCGTTACTTTAGAACCCACCAAACAAGGGGGTATTTCTCATGTTCTCATGAAACAACCCCCAATTATTTCTCCTTGGGTGAGACTATGTTTATGCCATGAATTTTGTCATGTCCACACTCTTTTAAGTGATTTCCTTCCCGCATGATGGAAAAATTGTGACTATTGGCCAAATTTCATTCCTTGCTTCTGATTTGAATACCTATCATCCAACTTCCCTAAATTTCCCTAATATGCAAGGGGTATCCCCCTTGCCATAGGATAATTATGTGGCAAATTTCTCCATGCCTACACCTACTGATGAAGAAGAGCCTCTTGTTTTTTTCTTGAATTATTTTAACCTAGATCTAGTAAGTGATATGGTAAATTATTTAATGGGGGAATTTGAGCCTAATCTTAAGCATAGTTTTTCTCTGTTTCAAGCTTGTGAAAAAATGAAACCATTCTCTAGCATAGATTTTCTTTGTTTCAAGCTTGTGAAAAAAAGAAACCACTCTCAAGCATAGTTTTTCTCTGTTTCATGCTTGTGTAAAAAATGAAACCTATTCCGAGCTTAGTCTTTTTTCCTTCTCATACACATAAATACATGAGAATAAGTTATCGAGCTTAGTATTTGTTCCTTCTCATGCTCGTGAACACATGAGAATATTTTACCGAGCTCATTCTTTGTTCTTTCTTGTGCTCATAAATACATGAGAATAAATTACTGAGCTTAGTCTTTGTTCCTTATCGTGCTCATAAATACATGAGAATAAGTGAAAAAGCATATTTTTATCACTTTTTCGGGCTCGTTAAAACTTATGAAAAAGGAACCCCTCAGAGTACTCTTTAATCTCTTTTCAGACTCCCAAAATATGAAATGATCGCCAAGTACACTTGTCTCATTCACACTCGTTAAAGTAAATGAAATGATGTCTACCCATTATAAGTTTACCCCTTTTGTAGAGTAGGTTGACTAATTATAAAAAATGAATACTTTAGTCAAGCATGACTAAAAGAGTTCTCTTATGTATTATTTTATGCCTTTTTGGGCCCAAGGGACTAAATTTATGAAAAGGAACCTCTCGAAGCTTTCTTTTTGCCTCTTTTTCAAACTCTCTAAATATAAAAAAGAAGTCGAGTTACCCCTTCATTGGACTTGTAAAAACATAAACAACGTAGGACTCCTCAAGCATGACAAGACTTAACCACTCCTTATCAGGGTTCCTTAAAAAATATCATAAGGACTCATCTGAAGGATGAGCTTATAGATCAAGCATATGTTATCCTCCTCAATATTGTAAACAAATAAAGAGGTACTTGTCATAAATGGTGGGGAAATTGGGGAAACAACACATAAAACCTAATTTTTGGTAGTAAGTCGCTCTTGAATATGACACTCTTTCACCTCCGTGACCATTTTGAGTCGGGAAATCTACTTTCCTCCTTGTTGATTACACTTTATCGAAAGTCTTCGTAATGGGTCTTTGAGTCAATGTTTCCAATTCCATATAAGTGTCGCCAATATTTTCAAGAGGATTCTTCCCTCAGTTGACATCTGTTGTAATACCTATAACTTTGTTTCATGTCAGCCATCTCTAAAGCAACTTTGCATCATCACGTTTTGTCTCAAATCTTGGTATCCACTTTGTCATTGATTGGGGGTACATCAAGGCCCTGCTGCGATGAGTCGCTTCCTATCGACTTCAACACATTATCTAGGAATTTGATCTAGAAACTCCCCTCAGTGCCTTGGAACTCGCATGCCTCAATGGTAAGTTTCCTCGATTTTAGTGCCAAGTTCTCATCATTGGCCTTTGACTGGAAGATTTTGTATGGTGTTCAACTTCAGCTCATTTATTCACACATCATAGATTACACTTAGTACTTTGAGGTTCATTATCATTATTGGTGGCCCCTCTCGTATATGTTAATGTATTACATCATTAGTCAATAACCATATGGTGTCTACCATTTCGAATTCAACACATATGTTCAAATAGTTAGAATTGTATTGTCGAGTGACGAGATGGAAGAACCTAGATCTAGTTTCATCCATCTGGGCTCCGATTTAGGATTCATACACAAATCTATGAAGTATGATGGTTATGGTCATGCAAAAATTCCTCCAAGAATTGATCCATAATGCATAATTAGTGGACCTAAATTTGATCATTGTACATGTAAAATGACTTATATGTTGAGTATGGGTATGCCTACCTCAACAGTGATATCATGATGATAATGTATTGTAATAGTTTATTCATGGTTGTTAGATCTCAATCAGTTGATTCTTGATCCATAATTTTCACATGGTAAAGCACTTGAGTCCTCATCCACAACTTCTGACTTTGTACTTTAGGAGGAAATCTGTGACAATCCATTTTGTTTCACTTAGTCAAAAGGTCCTAAACTTAGATCTCTTGTCATCCATTACACTTTGCATCAATCCCCTATAAGGCGAAAAGAAAAACTATTCCCAAAAGTTATAAGAATCCTAGATTACATTGGTTCAAAACCCTAATTTGAGACTCCATCACACATAGCTTCATTACAACCTACAATGGCACATGTTTCACACATGCAACTTGCGGTAGTCATCACAAGTTTCCTTTACTAAAACTACGATGACACTTGGAAATGAGGAAAAATAAAATAGAATTTTGAAGCTTCCCCCTCTAGAAGCTTTAGGATCTGATTCATCCATTTTCTATTGAACATGATCTTGAATTCCTACCAATGAGGATATATCCCTTATCTCATGGAATTTACCTCCTTTCAAAGTGGATCTAGCCCTAGTGTAGTGGATCTAAAACTACCTCAATTTCCCTATAAAAGTAGTACCTACTATAGAGTCTTGGTTGATTTTTGGAGACTTTGATTCTGCCCTTATGCTGTCAGTTTGATTTTGGAGGTCCGTAATCCATCCGTATGCATTGGTGAGATTGAAGGCTTTATCATTATGGAAAATAAAGGACAAGAAGGCTGGGAGAGATTTGCAACATCAAGGCATCAACAAGGGTTGTAATCTTTCTCTATTATCATTAATACAAAATGCATTGTTTTTCCCATACATCATGTCTTTGATTATACAATGTAGAATAAGGTTCCTTGATCTCTTATTTAGAGTTATTTGAGTATATCGTGTTTTATATCTCGATCTATTTTCTTGTCTTGGTTAATTTGTAGGTTCTACTTTCAAGAGTTAAAGTTGGAACTAGAGTGAACAAGTGAAGAGAAGAAGAAGGCTCACGAACATCAAGTAAGTTTTATTCGTATGTTTTGAATATCTCCAGGGAAATATAGTTTAGTTTGTTTGGTTTCTTCTAGGTTAAGCCACCAAACCTAGGGGATCACTTATTTCCGTGGAAAGTATTTTTCTAGAAAATAACTTGGTGAATCTATTGTGGAATGAGTTGTTCTTCGGTGGTTTTCTTTGTCTAGCCTCTTAGGACCTTCATAGGTGACCTTTTTTTTCTTGTTCATACTGTGATTTGACTTTAGAAAACTGGATTTAGAGCTTGTTTAGGGTTTTTTCCTCGCTTTTTGTGTGAATTATCCCCATCACACTTGTCCTTCAGTAACATTGTGACTCATTGCAATTGGCCTTCTTATTATGTGTGATTTAGTGCAATTTCCCTTCAGGTAAACTATGATGAGGCAATGATAGTGCACTACAGTGCAGTTTTCTTGTTCATTAAGTGTGAACCATCACATTGGTGTTTATAGCTTACTTGCGATGATACTTGGAAAATACAAAAATTAGGGCTTCCTTGTCTTGCTTTGAAATTTTTCTTGTTTGTTTTGGTTTTCTAAGTCTTTGGTCTATTTTATTCTTTGCACAACCAACAATTTGTGTGAAATTTAAGTTTGATTGTTGTTTGATAGGAAATTATTTCTTTCTTGTCAATTATATTTTTATAAAAATTTGCTTTATTATTGATTCATTCAAAGACATTTCATACTTCATTAGTCAGTTGTTCAAATTGTTTCTTTTGTTTCAGTAATCTAGCCATACTTTGAGTTATTTTTGCGTTATGAAAATTCAAAATTCAAAATATATTATTTTGTTGATTAGGGTTTTGAATTTGTGAAATTGGAATAATGTTTTTAAAGGTCTTGTTTGGAAGATTTGTTTTCTACATTTTTGAATTGAGGCCTCTTCATTTTCTCTAGTTAGATCTTCATTGAATCAAAAAGAGTTCTCTCATATTAGCTACATTTTATGAATTCAGGTGAATGTTTCGCTTTTACAGTTAAACAAAAACCTTAATCAAAGAGACATTTTTTAAATTTAAAACTAAATCTAAGGAACATTTGAAGCAATAAAAACATCTAGTTGGTCTAGGTTAGAAGACTTGCTCCGTCATCTATAAACATAGGAGTTGTCATTAACAGTCTGCATTACATTCTAAGGATGGTCAGTTTTCCACATAATTCGAAGTATATAGGATCATTATTCCACGTACCTTTGTGTATATAGGAAGGCACTCCACTTACAATGAGTATATAGGAATTCTCCCATCATAGAGTTATGCTTTAGACAACACTAACACAGATTGCACTTCGACATACACTCGGGTATATAGGAAGTCCCCATTAGGTTGAAAACCACCATAGGTAACTGAGTCAACCGCCTTTTTGTTTGTGATACACCGAACACAACATTCAGGGAGATTGCATGCACGTACTTAATGGTATGTTGCGGTTTACAACAACTTGGTAATTCTTTCATACCTAGTGATACTTTTCATTGTTACTATTTCTTTGAATGAATTCTCACCTTTTAATCCTTAGTGGACCTTAGGTTGAGTCTGATGGAAACAGTTTCAGAGTTTGCCAGTCAAGGAAACCCCTTTGACAGGAATCCTGGTCCTTTTCTTTCTTTGGTAAATATTAGTGCTACTTACATGGCTACATTGTCACTTCCTGAATTCACAATAAGTTTACCAATATGGTTGTTTTCAACCTCATTAGTTATGAATGCCCTAATTGCTTGACAAGCAAGTTCTCCACGTCATCAACACCAAACTCAAGTTGACCCTTTGTTGGCTTAGGGGGTCCTAACCCAAGTTCGAAGTTAGTTGCGCCAACCAACATATCCCTACACTACTAGCCCTTTCGGAAGCAACCCACATAGTGCAGGCTATAGTCTCAACGCAAGCAGTATGGGGGGATGCAAGAACTAAGTTTCTACATCCAGACACAAGTGTGATGTCTTTTATCGCCTTAGATCTACCTTCGCACAGATCAATAAGCCCTTAGGGATCAATACTGCAACTCTACTGAAACAACCTCCAGACCTTCGCGAAGGTCTACGATTGGTATTTGCAGACTTGTATTAGTCAATCTATCCACTTTTGCGCATCGGAGAAAAATTCTAGCTTATGGTTCATGCAGATAAGCTTACATAAACATGCTTGCGTACATCTATTAAGACCTATTCAAGTGAATCATGCATAATTAGATCAATATTTCATAAGTATATTATTCATCCACAACATATATCGTAAACAGAAGTAAACAAAATTAAAAAAATATACACAGGAATTCTTCAACAATCTTATTTATTGATATTCAGTTCATTTTTACAAACTCAAAACTACCCTGCGCACACAGCTACAGGGGTCTGTACACTCAGCTGCGAACTATACCTAGGCCTTTGTGCACTCAGCTACAGAGCCTTTCTCTCCTATCTAACCCACTTCTATGCACTGTTACTTCTAAGACTCCATTCGTTATGCACATAGCCATGCCTTAGACTCTCTAAGACACACCTATTTGTAGCCTTTTACATACAATCCCATCGTTTGCAACCATGGGTAGATCTCAAAACTGAATCAAACTTTACATAAACAAGGGGCTAAAACCCCTTTGACTCCTAATTATATACGCGCTCCGCATCCACAAATCATGAAGACTTTACATTTCTTACAAAAAATACATCAAAACTTGGGTTATTTTAACCCCAAAACTGATCCAGGGGACCCCATCCCAATAGGCCCCCAACACAAAGATCATGACTCACCCTTGAGTCACTGGGCTGGTGCTGCAATCTTGCTGTGAAGATCCCCCAGTTCCACCTGAACTACGACAACCTTGGAAGCACTCTGGGCAACTACCTACTTTACCTCTTTGACAAATTTCTCGGTAGATGGACCTTCTTAAACCAACCTCATTGTCTATTGCATCTACTATAAGCCCTTTAGCTTATCCTGGATGGTTGTCGTCATCTGATAAGCTTCTTCCAACCATGGCTGCAGCTTGAACTTAAGAAAGGCCTCCTTCTTTTGTGTCGCCTCTACCTGTGTGAGGAGCTACCTCCCCTCCTGTAGTTTGGCTAGGAACTGCACTGGTGCAATGGAGTGCGTTGCTGCCCTAACCTCGTCATATTGTCGTTGCAGCTCCTTGTTCTCTATATTAGTGTCTGCAGGTTCATATCCTCTTACAAATTTGTCACCAACTCCATGGCTTGCTCAAATAAGTCGAATAGTCAGTGATTGTGGCATCTAGGGTGGCCATTCCTTCTTTTATGGTGGCTCCACACTACTCCCGGACCTCAGGCGAAGTCGTGGGCTGCAACTTTAACTTCAACTCGGTAATTTTCATATTGAGCTCAAATTGAACTCGGCAAACCTCTGTCTTGGCTTCACACACATGAGTGGCTAGCTTCCTGATCTTCTCTTCTGGCTGTGCATCTTCACGGATGTGAAGCTCAGGCATTGTTCTACATGCCTATGTGACTGCGAAGTCAAGTCGAGAACTCTATGCCTGCAATGTCTATTTTTCTTTTAAGTCCTATGTCTTCTCAATGAACATCTGCTCTTTGTTCACTTTGTATTTGTTGATGAGATTGAGAGCACGCTGTTCCTAAGCTCTCAATTCCTCTATCACTCCTGCATGTAGTGCGTGGAGGATCTCGTTGGGGGTGTTGCTATGTTTAGCCTAATGTTCTTGATTGTGCTTAGGATGACGTGATCATCGGTTGTCTCCAAGCGAAGGGACCCTTCTGGTAATGTAATAGTTCTAAGGTCGAGGGTCCTTACGAACTCTGCTGCTTGACTTGTCCCCGGAGCAAGACTCGCTTGTTCTGCACTCGCTTGACCAATGCCCACCTGTATCCTATTTGCCTAGATCTATAGCTCACACAGATCCTTTTGGATGCTCCAAGACATCTGAATATATTGTTGCTTGAACTACTGCAACACTTCAGTCGTAGTGTCCCTTATTTTATCTCTGATCTCATCGAGATCGACCTCCATCAGGACCATGGGATCACCCTGTTAGTTTCAGTCTTTCCAGCCTTCCTCCAGTGATCAAATATGCTCTTACAAAGTGGTCTCAGAGTGTCAAGGTCAAATTTTGTCATTTCAGTGAGTCTTCAAGCAAAATTTGGTCACTAGGCATTAGGTCTAGGGTTTGCTTTCACTCCTTCTAAAGTTGTCCAAATTTCGGTCCATGTCATCATTCTGCTGAGTCTATCATCATTCATAGGGTTGTCATTATCATTTCAGGTTCCATTGGGTCATTTTACACCTTGTTCATGCTTCAGTTGCGCCTAGGCACAGTTCATTTCCCTCTCCTAGGGTTTTGAAGGCAATTTCTCTTGGATGGTCAAATCATTAAAAAAACTTGTATCCAGATGTTCATACACCTTCCCCTATCCTTAAAGTACCTTATAAAACACTTCCCATCACTGATATTCCCCAAATTCTTCATTTTTCCACAAACCCTAGTTTCTTGCTACAACCTGGCAATTTTCTAGGTTTGGCCTGTGTTTTTCCCTTTTGGACCCCTTCCCCTCACTAAATCTCTGAGATTCCACTTTCCCCTACTTCCTAACATCCCTCCCTACTTCCAAAAATTTCCCCAAGAATTTAGAAGCCCCTTATCCCCTTCATTTCGCTTCATTTCGACAAAATCCCTTGTTCCACACATCGGGATAAGTTTCACTCAAAAGATGTTTCTGAGAAATCAAAGATGAATTTGGGAAAACTGAGAGAGGTTTTTGTCCACAACATGCCAAATAAGAAAAAAATCCTTCCCTTTTTACACAGGTGTCATGGTTTTAGAGAAATTTCAAAAATATCGTTGCCTCAAGAGAATCGAATGCACCTCTGAAGTGACCTTGGGAAAATCAAGTTTTCTCCTAGCTTGGTTGGCCAAATGACTTTTTTGATGAGTAAAATGATAACTAGACACAACGATATTTCTAATGAGCTATCATGAGCTCAATTTGGAGTTGAGGAAGGCATTCAAAAGTTGGCTGCAACAGCACTCTGCCTTGAGGCAGCCTCATTTGGCACATTTTGACCAGTCTTGGGAGATTTGATTTTTGACAGGGCAAATGAACTCCAAATTGAAAAATTCCAGTTGTGTTGGAAAATAGACACAATGAAAGTTCCAACGCACTATCCTGCACCCAATTTGGACACCAGGAAGGCCTCCAAAAAGCATCTGAAAGTCGCGCTACGCATAGGGCTCAGGCGCGCTACGCATCAGGGTTTTGGCTCAACGCGTAGCGCGCTGCGCGCTACCCTTAAGTTGGGGAGGTCCATTTCACAAAAACTCAGTATTTTTGGATTTTTCATGACAAATTACACTTGCTCAGCCACTTCCAAGAAATTTCATGAAGATTTGAGCCCCCAAAAGGTCAAAAAAAAGCAAAAAATGACCTTCTGCCACTTTTTGGACACACAGGAAGCAGTCTTGGGAGATTGCAATTTTGGAGGGGCAAATGGCCACCAAATTGAGAGATTCCACTTGGGCTGGAGAGTAGCCATCTAGAAATTTCCAACAAGCCCACTTGTGCCTCATTTGGTTTCCGGGAAGTGCTCAAAAGTGGCTTGAAAGGCGCGCTACGCGTTGGGAAAATTTGCCAGTTTTGCACCTTCAGCTCAGGAAAACGCAGCATTTGACTAGTTTGAATTTTTGGTGGGATTTTTCATCCTCCTTGATGTAATTGATGTAATTTTATGTTGACATGACTCTTTTTTACCTATTCTAGAAGAATCATTCATAAAATGGCAAATAATTAATGAATGAATTGGTTTCCTAGCTTATAGAGGCAAGTTGTTTTGATTGCCTAGATTGTAGTGCTCAGTTTAGAATTGGTTGAAACAGCTCCTAGGATGATGAGCTCGACCCCTAGAGGCAAGGGAATGTGTTAGCTTTCCTATATTATGAATTTTCTTAGTCATTTTCATGGTTGGACTCTTGAGGGATAAGCTTAGACTGTATTACTCTTTGTATCTCTCCAATTTTGGCAAAGGAAAGACCAGGGTTTTGCAGCACTATTTGGGATTCCTGTGGTTATTTGTGTTGATGGTGTGTTTCTCTCATGTACTTGTAATTTTTTTATGTGCATCATTTACTTACTATTCTCTTCTGCAAATTAAGTAAATGAAGTGTTAAGGTAGAATTCATGGATTCTATGCTCTGCCTTTAAGTTTGCTTAATATCAATGTTTTCATCTGTTTAAGGAGAACTCTCGATGGTTTCTTGCTCTCCTTAGCTCCTCACCGGTCATATCCATTCATTCACTTATTTCAAAGGCATCAAGACAATCTCCTACCTTGCCCCAAAAAGACCTCTACAAAAACTGTGTCTCATCCCCGCACTCAAAATTGCCGTGCTCAGTTTTCCAACAAAACCCTAAAAATTTAAAATCAAACTTTCCCCATCAGTTTACTAGCCTAAAATCAGTGTTCTTTATTGGTCATCTCAGCCCTTTGAAAACCTTTTGCTGAGATAGACCCGGAGAGAGCCCTCTCCTGTCCCCGTAGGGCTAGCTACGAGGCTAAGTGGTTTGATGTTGCCTTGGATTTTGCCTTCCTCAGCCTGAGGCCAAATTCGAGCGCTAACATATTGGTGACCATACTGGGGAGAACAAATGGTTTGCTTGTTGATGTCATTTGTTTTATAAGCTACAGACGGAGCCTAAATTTATGCCAGGTAGCCTCCGAAACGCTTTTGCTTTGCATTAGCGAAAGTAGATAAACGCTGCTTCAGTCAATCTCCGGTCTAGCTTGTAAACGTGACATCTAAATTGTTAATTACACCAGTACATGTATCAAGTTCAGATCTGATTGTTGATGGTGGACAACGATCAGACACTGACAATGCTGAAATCATTCACTAGCGACTCCTTCACTGAAAACTCTAGAGATCAATGCTTCATGGTGACTTCACTGCAGGAAGATTAGTAGCTTTGAGCTTTTCAAAATGGATTGGGTTGCAAGAAGATATGCT
This sequence comes from Pinus tabuliformis, assembly GCA_031772625.1. Classification (NCBI taxonomy): domain Eukaryota; kingdom Viridiplantae; phylum Streptophyta; class Pinopsida; order Pinales; family Pinaceae; genus Pinus; species Pinus tabuliformis. The sequence continues at coordinate 750,391,402 of CM062819.1, forward strand.
CCCATGAGCCGAGATCACATCCCTGGTTTTCCAAATAAAATTCCGAAGGTAGATTGGTCAAGGAATTTGCCTACATTTAAAGATGATGGTAGGAAGGACACTGCTCTACATCTTGTTAGATTTCACATGCATATTCGCAAGTTAAAGGTTGATTTTCCTGAAGATTGCTTGATGAAGATATTCTTGGCCACTCTAGAAGGTAAACCCCAATCATGGTATGAAAGTTTGCCGCCTGCTTGTATTTACTGTTTAAAGGATTTTCATGCTATGTTCATTGAACGATATAAGGACTCTTATCCATCATTAAATTTAGTTCAAGACTGTTGCAAGCATGCTTATAGTTTTATTGAAAGCCTTGAGAAATATTATGAAGATGATAATTTTATGGATGATGAGATCATGGAGGCTCTGTATGAGAATCCATTTCAGCAGCATAAAGAAAACTTAGAGGATACTTGTCCAGATGATCAGGACATTTTGCAGCAGAATCAAGATCAGCAGGCTGAAGATGGTCATATGGTGGAAGATGATGAAAGAGAGGGTTCTATTACAGATCTGCCCACAGAAGAAGACAACATGCAGGGTAGTCAAGATTCAATTTCAGAATGTGATGCAGTCAAGTCAGCTATTTCAGATCAACATTCAGATCATGATGACCAAGAAAACCTTGTGCTGAATCCCATCAAAGAGAGCTCTGCTGTTGAGATCATAGACAGAGTTTTGGATTCAGATGTTCATGAACAACAGAATGAGATCTTTGTGCAAGTAAGTGATGAATCTCCTTTCAATAACTCAGTAATAAATGATAGTTTGAATGCCCTGTCATATGAAGATAATTACTGTTTAAGCAGAAGAAAACAAAAGGCATTGTCTCCTTTGTCTGAAGATGAGATAGATCTACTTTTGAGAGGTCTTGTTACAGCCCAAGCTACAGCAGATTTGCAGTGCACACATAGTCAGGAAAGTTCTTCCTCTGTTGAAAAAGATGACTGTCTTGTAGATCAGCAAACAGATAATGTTTTCCTTCACAAAGATGATAAGGCTGTCATGTTTGATAATCTTGAAGAGTGTTTGTTGTTTAAGAATGACCTAGATCATGAGGTTGAGGAATATATGCCCGAAATTCTCATGGTCAAGGAACCCATAGCTAATACTCAGATGGCAGATTTGTGCATTTCTATCCCTCAGAAATCAGTTGTCCTTTCAGATCCGAGTGGAGTGAATACTTGTATTTTTGCATTTGGATCTCCAGATAAGCCAGTGCTTCAGGATTTTCAAGACCCCTTCAGCATTCTTCTGCGAGCATTAGAAAGGATAAATATTGTCTGGTTTATTGTTATAAGCATTGGTTTCAGTGATTGTGTTGAGTTGCCTACAGGTTTAGCATTCTGCCTGCTCGACGAGAGTGAAAGCAGAAATATGGTACGCAGCCATCTGCTGGATTGGTTGCATTGGAAGGCCCATTATACATGATTGTATATATCACATCAGTATGCAGGTGGTTGCCATCATGATCTTAAATCTTGATGGACTGCTGCCCTTCAAAAAGCTTTGTAAAGTCTTGTTTTAAGTCAGTCATGAGTCATTTGTGTTTGGTCTGTTGAGTGAGTTTTTTCAAGTTATTTCAGTTTGCCATCGAGTCGGTTTGAGTCAAGCTTCAGTTAAGTTTCAGTCAGTTTTCAGTCAAGTTTTCATTCAATAAATGTGTCAAAGGTGGAAATAATGACTCCATCGCCCAATGGATGAAGGCACTGGTCTGCTCTCCCAAAGATCTGCCGTTCTTGGCACCACCAAGGAGCTACCATCCCCATTGGAGCCAATGTTAGTGTCAGTCTTTCCAGCCTTCCTCCAGTGATCAAATATGCTCTTACAAAGTGGTCTCAGAGTGTCAAGGTCAAATTTTGTCATTTCAGTGAGTCTTCAAGCAAAATTTGGTCACTAGGCATTAGGTCTAGGGTTTGCTTTCACTCCTTCTAAAGTTGTCCAAATGTCGGTCCATGTCATCATTCTGCTGAGTCTATCATCATTCATAGGGTTTTCATTATCATGTCAGGTTCCATTGGCTCATTTTACACCTTGTTCATGCTTCAGTTGCGCCTAGGCATGGTTCATTTCCCTCTCCTAGGGTTTTGAAGGCAATTTCTCTTGGATGGTCAAATCATTAGAAAAAATTGTATCCAGATGTTCATACACCTTCCCCTATCCTTAAAGTACCTTATCAAACACTTCCCATCACTGAGATTCCCCAAATTCTTCATTTTTCCACAAGCCCTAGTTTCTTGCTACAACCTGGCAATTTTCTAGGTTTGGCCTGTGTTTTGCCCTTTTGGACCCCTTCCCCTCACTCAATCTCTGAGATTCCACTTTCCCCTGCTTCCTAACATCCCTCCCTACTTCCAAAAATTTTCCCAAGAATTTAGAAGCCCCTTATCCCCTTCATTTTGCTTCATTTCGACAAAATCGCTTGTTCCACACATCGGGATAAGTTTCACTCAAAAGATGTTTCTGAGCAATAAAAGATGAATTTGGGAAAACTGAGAGAGGTTTTTTACCAAAAGCTGCAAAATAAGAAAAACCTCCTTCACTTTTTACACAGGTGTCATGGTTTTAGAGAAATGTCAAAAATATCGTTGCCTCAAGAGAATCGAATGCACCTCTGACATGACCTTGGGAAAATCAAGTTTTCTCCTAGCTTGGTTGGCCAAATGACTTTCTTGATGAGTCAAATGATAACTAGACACAAAGATATTTCCAATGAGCTATCATGAGTGAATTTGGAGTTGAGGAAGGCATTCAAAAGTTGACTGCAACAGCACTCTGCCTTGAGGCAGCCTCATTTGGCACATTTTGACCAGTCTTGGAAGATTTAATTTTTGACAGGGCAAATGAACTCCAAATTGAAAAATTATAGTTTTTTTAGAAATTAGACTCAAATAAATTTCCAACAAGCTATCCGAAACCCAATTTGGACACTGGGAAGGCCTCCAAAACGCATCTGAAAGTCGCGCTACGCGTAGGGCTCACGCGCGCTACGCATCAGGGTTTTGGCTCAACGCGTAGCGCGCCACGCGCTACCCTTAAGTTGGGGAGGTCCATTTCACAAAAACTCAGAATTTTTGGATTTTTCATGAAAAATTACACTTGCTCAGCCACTGCCAAGAAATTTCATGAAGATTTGAGCCCCCAAAAGGTCAAAAAACAAGCAAAAATGGACCTTCTGCCACTTTTTGGACACATAGGAAGCAGTCTTGGGAGATTGCAATTTTGGAGGGGCAAATAGCCACCAAATTGAGAAATTCCACTTGGACTGGAGAGTAGACATCCATAACTTTCCGACAAGCCCACTTTTTCCTCATTTGGTTGCCGGGAAGTGCTCAAAAGTTGCCTGAAAGGCGCGCTACGCGTTGGGAAAATTTGCCAGTTTTGCACCTTCAGCTCAGGAAAACGCAGCATTTGACCAGTTTGACTTTTTGGTGGGATTTTTCATCCTCCTTGATGTAATTGATGTAATTTTATGTTGACATGACTCTTTTTTACCTATTCTAGAAGATTCATTCATAAAATGGAAAATAATTAATGAATGAATTGGTTTCCTAGCTTATAGAGGCAAGTTGTTTTGATTGCCTAAATTGTAGTGCTCAGTTTAGAATTGGTTGAAACAGCTCCTAGGATGATGAGCTCGACCCCTAGAGGCAAGGGAATTTGTTAGCTTTCCTATATTATGTATTTTCTTAGTCATTTTCATGGTTGGACTCTTGAGGGATAAGCTTAGACTGTATTACTCTTTGTATCTCTGCAATTTTGGCAAAGGAAAAACCAGGGTTTTGCAGCACTATTTGGGATTCCTGTGGTTATTTGTGTTGATGGTGTGTTTCTCTCATGTACTTGTAAGTTTTTTATGTGCATCATTTTCTTACTATTCTCTTCTTCAAATTAGGTAAATGAAGTGTTAAGGTAGAATTCATGGATTCTATGCTCTGCCTTTAAGTTTGCTTAATATCAATGTTTTCCTCTGTTTAAGGAGAACTCTCGATGGTTTCTTGCTCTCCTTAGCTCCTCACCGGTCATATCCATTCATTCACTTATTTCAAAGGCATCAAGACAATCTCCTACCTTGCCCCAAAAAGACCTCTGCAAAAACTGTGTCTCATCCCCGCACCCAAAATTGTCGTGCTCAGTTTTCCAACAAAACCCTAAAAATTTAAAATCAAACTTTCCCCATCAGTTTACTAGCCTAAAATCAGTGTTCTTTATTGGTCATCTTAGCCCTTTGAAAACCTTTTGCCGAGATAGACCCGGAGAGAGCCCTCTCCTGTCCCCGTAGGGCTAGCTACGAGGCTAAGTGGTTTGATGTTGCCTTGGATTTTGCCTTCCTCAGCCTGAGGCCAAATTTGAGCGCTAACACACCCTACGACTTGTCATATTTTGGTTTCTTCCTTGGACCTTCCTTCTGTCCCATTCCGTGCTTCTTCAGAATGAAGGGGGTGCTCTACCCCTCATCTCCTCTGCCATCTTGTTCAGACAGTTCTTCCTCCTCAATCTCTGGTGAAGGTGATTTTCCACTTCTTTTTGACTTACACTGCTCTTGTTCTATCTACTCCTTGGTAGTGTGCTCTTTCTCCATTGAGCCTTCTTTCTGGCTTCCTTATTTCTTTGTGTGGCCAGGTTCTACATAGCCTACTTAGAAGCTCTGTTTCTCTTCTACACGACCAAACTTTCAGTGCCCTTTCTTGTTCCAGCGTCTAAGTCAAAGAGGGCACACCACTCTGTTGGCCATCACGTGATCACCTCCTGCACATCTATCTCCATCACCAAATATGGAAAGTCATTCCATTTCTATTGTGGATCCTTCTGTGCTTGAATGCATACTCTGTGGCAGTCAGCCTTGAAGGTTGTGTAGGCTGACAGCTACGTGTACAAGGTTTGGGACAACCTTGGACATTGGTTAATGCCCATGCAGAGACTTGCTTCCATCATGACCCAAAACATCTCTCTCTGTGATCCGTGTGGGGTTCTTTGTAGCCCATAAGGAGGTGAACTGCGCTTCCTTTGGTATTCCTTCTTCCAGCGGAGGAAACTAGCTATCCTACAGCCGTTCCCACACAACCAACATAATAGACAACAACAACCAAGCATAATGAAATGACTTGGTTTCATCCCAGGCCTCACGGCAGTTTGCGAGGAACTCCTCACAGCGGTACCTAGACCAGTTGAATTGTACGCCCTTCGTGCACTGTGCAGCTAGGGACACTATAGACACCGAAACTTAATCCACGTGACACTTGTCCATCACCTTCCCTGCTAAAATTTTGGTGGCAATTTGAACTGCGAGGTCATTTATTGAGGTGATGTAATATCCTCGTGCCTTTTTTAGGAGGTCAAATTATTTATTCATTCTTTCTGCCAGATCCTTTTCCCCTGTCTTTTCACCAAACTCCTTGGATGGATTCAATCCCTCGTAATGTAGATGTGTGAATCTTTGGATAACCATGTCAGTGAGGGGGATAGGGCCTCCTAGCCATAAGCACCCATCGTGCACCAAAGTGACTAGGTGGCGCACGCAAATTGTGTTGATAAGAGTGTGGTGATAATGGGGCACCCAAAATAGATTAAGTAACCTTGAATTATCTACACCGCAAATTCATTCCACTGTCTCTAGCACGGTAACACCTGACTTCGTGTAGTAGACGCGCTTCATATATTTATCTGTTGCTAAGTGTGGAAACCTAGCATGATCTGCAAGGTCCCAATCTTCCATCTTTAGCAATGCGATCCGCATAAGCCGCAGACCTTCAAAGGGAACCTACTCAGGTAGCAAGGGCGTGGAAATGTAAAATTTGTCTGAATCTGGATCCTTTGCGACCTTTGCCTTCCCCTTGCATGGAGGGATATAGTCGGGTGGCTTTGTAATGAGCTCCACTCCCTCAACATCTATGTCTTCTATACCCTAGCCTTCCTCCACCTCCAGGTCAACTATCTTCTCAGGTTGTTTGTCTTTCTTTTGTTTCTGTGCTGCAGAATGCTTTCGGGGGGACTCGTGCACTAGTACCGGATTTTTTTGCTTATCCTTCTTTGGTTTAACTATTTGGGTTTCTCTAGAAGGGGTAGGTTTTGGCCTAGGCAACCTCGGTGCCATAGGCACAAGAGACAGAGCTTCCATACTCACAACTTCTAGGAAAACTCCTTCAGAAGCACCATCACCACCAGTACTTATGGTTTCTGCAGGGCTTGGTCCAAGCATTTTTTCGAGAATGAACTTCTGATTCAACTTAGACAACTTAGAAAATGCAGTGCTCATGACTAAATCCTCCCAATATGATTAATTCATAGGTGATAGAGAGAAAATATCAATAAAAACTCTAAGGGTGCAAAGTGCTCTTTGTTGGACTGGCATGATTAATTTACAGGGGGTTTTGAATTTGAATCTGACCATCCCCCCTAGATTTTTCCAATTAATTTTTTTTTGGTGGAAGATCTTCAAATATTTTTTCCTTAAATGCTCCCAGCCTACTCCTCTTAACTGTCTTCTAGCTGCCAAGTCATGAACAATGACTTCAATGGTCATGGTATCTTCATCATCTTCCGTGCAGCCCGCCTGCTACATAGTCCTCCAAACCTAGCAGTGTAGTTTATAGTCCCATGCTCCCTTGCAACTTCTGGGAGCAGTAAGACTATCCTGCCACCATATAGTCATTATGTAGGATCCCCTGTATATAGCTTCAATCGACTCCCATTCACTCTTCCCAGCAAAGGATCTCCATTCAGCTTCGCCAGCTGAACTATGCCTCCATATGTAATCTCTTTCATGATATATGGCCCTAACTAATGCATCTAAAATTTCCCTAGAAACTCAGTGAATTTACTGTCGTATAATGAGACAAGATCATTTACCTTGAACGTGCAGAGCTTGATGTGTTGATCGTGCCATGATTTTTCGCATTCCTTCTGTACTTTCTGATGGAATCCTACTAAGAACTGGTCATCTTCAAGCTCCATCAACTACACGAGCCATTCCTCCAAGGCTTCACGATCTGCCATATCTGTGAGACCTTCTATGCGTAGACTAGGCACAATATACTCCATTGGCATTACAAATTCTTCCCCATAGACCAATCTAAATGGTGTTTGTCCTATCAGCTTCTTGAAAGTAGTCCTATAAGCCCATAATGCTACAGGTACACGCACATCCCAATCATTTCACTGCGCATTGCAGATATTCGTCAGCGCGTTCTCCAAAATATTTTTGAATGCCAACAGTTCCATTGACATGTGAGTGATATGGTGTAATTTTTTAATGGTAGACCTGGAATTCCTCTATCAACGTGTTGATCATTTCGTTCAGAAAGTGCGTACCTCTGTCGCTCATCAACACTTTTGGGCAACCAAATTTGGTTAAGACATACTCAAACAAAAAAAATTCTATTGTAGCCCCTGTACAATCTGTTATCACAAAATCAAGCACTGAAGGCTGCCAATCAGTAAGACTCTGTGTAACTATTTCAAACCAGGCTTTTGACTAAGGCTTAGCCTCCTTAGTCTGAGAGGGCTCTCTCAAAGGTTATGAATGTTGACTAATGACAAGATGGCTAACTCTTATAAGACACATGAACAAGTATGCTGGCTGGACAACATTGAATTGATTCCCATTGGGCTTATGGAGTCACTCATATCTCAGTAAACAATAACACTATCTTTTCATAGAAATCAGGGCACTTAACATCTAAATGTTCAAACATAACTTTGAAACCACAGTTTGCAAAGGCATACAGGAAGTCAGAGCATGATCCATGAGTTCTGAGTGATTATGCATTAACAAAACTGTAAAAGAACATTAAAGAAAATATACCATCACACATTTGAACAAGAAGATCCTTTGTGAATCCTGAGAAGAAAAAACAGTCATTTGCATTACTGAAATCTGTTTATACATAAACCAAAACAGTCTTCTCCAAAACATCCCACCTCCATTACATCAAAGTTTGATCTATATATAGAGATACACCCTTAACTAATTTGAGCTTCCTCCTCCAGCATGAGGGGAGCTCGATGACTGCTACTAATTACCCCTATCTACCATTTAACTAATTCATTAAATACATTAAGTGCTGAGCTGTAATTACAAAGAGTCCCAACTAAACTAAAACTCTAATTCTATCCTCCTCGTAACATGATTCTTTCTTGATCCTTGACACCTGTCTCCTTTCAGTTTGGCCGAGATAGCTGAGAGAAGGATGCAATGAACAAGCTAGCTTTGGATACTGAATGCGCTGATGGTTCATTAATCATAAGGATAAAACCCCTGTTTTTCCGGTCCTTGTCTCCCACCATTCTTCAAAAATTAAGCAGCATGTTCCCAGCTCTTTAATACCCCAAAAATAACGAGCATCACCATGTTTCCAGATGTGTTGGAGGCTTCGTTGATGGACAGGTGTGCAAGCCAAGACTCCTCGTATGCATCTCCTTCCAAAACCCTAACAACCGGTAATAAAGTACCTTTATCAAAGCTTTAACTTAAGACAAAATATTTCACCTTTACAAAAAGGCACACTTGTCATTATCTGAATGGCTATGCTAGCCTCATGTGGTCTCCTTAATGTTCCTTAGGTATTTCCTTTGATAATTTTCTGATCCTACCATCAAACTGTTTGTCTTCATCATAAAACAACACCTACAGCAGTTTCGTAGCGCGCTACGAAACTGCTGTTTTTGCTAAAACAGAGTGTATTTGCCTTAAGGAATTTTTTTTCTTGGACTTTTGACTTTTTAAACCTCCTTTACAGGTGGCAGAGACCTATATGCCTTCAGAATAATGGAACTTAAACAAAATTTGACAAAATTTAGAATATGACCTTTCTCACCATCAATGAGCAGCCCGTTAACCTAGCTGTGCTTTTAAATCTGCAACCTCTCTCCTTAAAGCTTTGTTTTCAGCGCTTAAACGCATGTTCATTTTTCTGATGAGTTTAGCTTGTTTGAGAGCTGGAACTGTCCATGTATACACATCAGCCACTGAATCCACTTGACCCACTAGGTTTTTACTACCTTTTAACACAGCTCTTCGATAGTTGGCATACCTGACTGCAAGCTCCCTAGTGACATTCTTTGCCTTGGCAATTTCATCTTTTGCTGCCTCCATCTGGTTCTTTATGGCTATGATATTACCCCCTTGGGAAATAATGACTGTTCTGTTCTTGCCTTTTTGCTTGATTTGTTCTGCCTCCTCTGTTCTAGACAATTCTTCAACTACCTCTGTTCTGGGCACCTTTACAACTTTCTCTCCTTTATGCAACTTCTCAGCTTCCCTTACTTGTTTCCTTGTAACCGGCCTTCGTGGTTTGAAAATAAATTCCTCACCAGATTCATCAAACCTTAGTCTCTTTGAAGCTTTGGATTTTTTAGTGCTCTCCGGTGATGATTGAGTCAAATCAATGTGCATTGGTTCAATATGCACTGGTTCAACCTGCTCAAACTCAATGGCCTCAAGCAAATCACTCAAGCTGGCCTTAGATATTGGACTTTCCTCCACAGCTACTGATTTGCCCTTTTCTTTGCTTATTTGACTCCTGGTCTTAACTCTTGATACTTTTTCAGACCCACTTGATCCAGGTACATCTTTCTTGTGCTTGACCTCCTCTTTTGATGATGGCTGAGGTGGCTCTTTAATAACCAAGGGCTTCACTGATTTTTTCAATTTAGACTTGGTCTTCTTTTTATCCTTTACCTCCTTTCTAAGCTCATCTATTGTGGGTTCCTCAACTGATTCTTCTCTTTCTCTAACCGGCTGTGGAGTAAGGCCTGTTTTACTCTGGAAACCAGCCATAAAGATAAAAGAGTTCCAATCCCTACCAATTTTCTGAAGACCATCCAGCACTAACAGTTTCACTAAACCATGGTGAAATAATGATGTCTCACAGTCATCCTTCCTTAATTGAACTTTGTCACACATCTTGCTGAGACTATGAAACAAGTAAAATGGAATATCTATATATGCCTTACCCGTAAAATGCAACAACTTAAAATGATAGGAGTAAACCTTATTATATCTCCCCTCACAGGTTAAATACTTTTGAATACAGGTAAGAAGAAGGGCATAGTGCTCCTTAACATAATTTCTAGGCACAGCCTTTGTTAGATCTTCATTCACATATGCCTCTTTCAAGAACTCTTTGCAGGGGTTCATATCAAATTTGAAGTTCTTGAACCATTCCTGCCCCCCTCTTGGAATCTCAGTTACATTAGCAATTGCCTCTGGAGATACTTGAACCTCTAACATAGATACTTTAGAATTTAAACCTGTAAAGTTTAAGGCAAACTCTTTTGTTACCTGAGCATGACCACCCTGCAGCTTCTCACAGAAATTCCAACAGCCAGCATCCTTGAAAGCTTTCCTCACACCTTCATCTCTCAATGCAAGGTCCAATCCTTCAGGCTCTGTTCTCTGACATCTTCCAGACCTATGCTCCTTCCTCTCCATTCCGCTTTCGAAATTTTTGCACAGAGAATGACCCCCAGCCTCAGCTCAAATGGCAAATTCAATTTTTTAGAACGCAGGCTCGCTTGTAATCAGGCTCACTTGAAATAGAAACTCGGGCTCGTTTGCAATTCGAATATCTTATCACACAAGCTGGCCACTTTATGCATCATTTACAAACATCATAAAACATCCATGCATGATAAAACCGTTTGAATGATTTTTATGTGCATGCCTATGAATCTATTGGTGAAGTGATGGCTCATAAGTGTTTGGGAGGTACGCCAACTGACAATAACTGGACGGAGACAATGACTCATCCCCAGACGTGACCCTTTAGGAATCTGCGCTGCAAAATGCCCGAATCCGCGATTTCGTAGCGCAGATAGTTATAAATTAGCAAAATGCGCTGCGAAACGGCTGGATGCTGACGCGCTGCGAAATGGCTAAAACATAATTGCGCTGCAAAATCAACCAATAAGACTGCGCTGCGAAAATACGGAAAGGACCAGTGACATGTACAAGATAAGACATGGCTTATGCAATCATGATGGAGGATGACCAATAGTATTAGATAATGATTCACATCAAGACCCTTTAGAAACATGACCCCTAAGTAAGAAACATAGGACAAAACCCATTTGACACCAATTTTTGACAGCGAACTTTGGACAAAAATTATATACATGTGACTGTAGTTCTAGGTGATAACAGTGGCTCCACTTGGGATAGTGTGCTCCTGTAGTACACTAAGAACTCGTAGAACCAGTGCTTTGTCCATTTTATAAAACATACACACAGCTGACAAGCATTCCTTTCTAGCTTTGTGGGCCTTCTCCTCGGGCTAAAGCTTTTCTGTTCAGCTTGTCATTTATTTTCAACAGGAAAAATTCATAAAACGGTTATATACAATGCTCATGAGATACTTGGCAGAATTTCACTGATTGTAATGCTTTAAGAACCTGCCATTAATAGGTCCTCCAGCATATGGTGTTCCATCAACTTCCTGCAGAATGTAGGTGTTATTTCCATGGAAAGCAGAAATCTGATATGGCCCTTTCCATAAATTTTCAAATTTACCATGTTTACCTTTCTCTTCAATTCTGGCTTCCCATTTCAGGACTTTATCATTAATCTGAAATGTGACCTCTTTGATCTTCTTGTCAAATGCTCTCTTGACTCTATTCTGGTTTTGTTGATGGTCTTCAAACACTTCATTTCTTTTCTCCTGCAAAGCTATCAACTGATTAATCCTTCGCTGTATGGCATTTGGTTCCTCTTCTAATCCCTGAATTAGCTTCATAACTGGTACCCCAAGAGATGTTGGGAAAATTGCCTCTGCTCCATACACAAGTTCATATGGTGATGTTCCAATGGACCTCTTTGTGCAAATTCGATCAGCCCACAAGGAATACTTCAATTTCAAATGCCAAGCCTTTTTATTATCCTGCAGCAGCTTCTTAATAATTCTCACAAGGCTCTTGTTTGAACTCTCAGCCAAGCCATTTCCCTGTGGATAATAAGCAGTGGAATGACCAAGGGAAATGTGGTATTGATGACAAAAATTTATCATTCTTTTAGACTTAAAAGCCTGGGCATTGTCTGTGATAATCTTGATTGGACAACCAAACCTTGATAAAATGTTATTTTCTAAAAAGGAAATTATCACTGAATCATTGGCTTGCCTGGTAGGTATTGCCTCTATCCACTTTGTAAAATAATCGGTGGCTGTGAGAATCCAGCGATGCTGTCCTGAGGAAGGAGGATGGATTTCCCCTATAAAATCTAATCCCCACTGATGGAAGGGTGCTTCAACATAAATAGGAACCAATGGCAATGGCATGAGCTTTCTCCTTCCTTCAAATAGTTGACACTCATGGCATGCTGCTATCTTTTTATAAATGTCTCTGAACATATTTGGCCAAAAATATCCAGCTCTCCAAACTTTGTTTGCAGTGGCTTTCCAATAGTGATGGCCTCCACAATCTCCCTTATGAAATTCATCAATTACCTTATCAGCCTCTTCTTCAATGAGGCAATTTAGTAAAATCCCTCCTGCATCCTTCCAAAATAAATTTTGCTCATACACAAAATATCTAAGAGATTTCAACTTGGTGAACCGAGCTTTAGATTTTGAAAGGCTATCAGGGGATCTATTGTGTTGTAATACAAATGCCACATCCTTATACCATTCTGATGTCAAAAACTTTTCATTGATTTGGACCAATTCTTCTTCATTCTCAGAAATTTCTAATATTTCTGTGCTAAAATTGATACCAATGCAGTCCAGATTTGATTGAGTCAGCAACTTTGCTAAGCCTTGACCCTTCACCAACTTGGTGGGCCTGATCTCAATGTCATATTCCAACAGCTTGGCTATCCACTTTCCTCTTTTTCCATCCGGGTCTGCTTGTGTAAGAATATCTTTTATAACAGTACTTGGCACGTATGCAACAATATGAGAGTGCAACACATAAATTCTGAAATCCTTAATTGCTTTTACCAATGCATATGCTTGCTTCTCTAAAATATTGTATTTCAACTCAGCATTAGCCAATGTCTTACTAAAGAAAGAAATGGGTTGTTCAGTACCTTGACTTCCTTTCTGCAGCAAAACTCCAGCAATTGTATCTTCAGAAGCAAATGTGAATATCAGGAACTCCTTGGTAAAATCCGGGCTGATGAGGACTGGTGCTTGAGTGAGGGCTTTTTTAATTTCTTCAAATGATTTCTTTGCTTCAGCTGTCCACTTGAAATCTGCTCCTTTCCTTAACATCTTTGTTATATGTTTGACCACTTCAGCAAAGTTAGGAATGAATCTTCTAACAAAATTAACCTTTCCAAGAAAGGATTGAACCTCTTTCTTGCTCCTTGGCAATTCTAGCCTTTGAATAGCACTGACTCTATTAGGATCAATCCTAATACCCTCTTCAGAAATAATATGTCCAAGCAATTTGCCACAAGTTAAAGCAAAGATACTTTTGGTTGGATTTAAAGAAATACCAAACCTCCTACACTTTAGCAAGATCCTTTCAAGGTGCTTTAAGTGATCTTCCCTTTTTGAAAAGACTGTGATATCATCAAGATATACCACCACTGATTTATCTTTTTCTTCAGCAAAAGCAATGTCCATAGCCCTCTGGAAGGTCGCCCCTGCATTCATGAGACCAAAGGGCATCTTTGCATACATAAATGTGCCCCATGGTGTAGTGAAAGCTGTTTTCTCCTGATCATCTGGATGAACAAGGATCTGATTATACCCTGAGAAACCATCCAGCATAGACATTCTTTGGGAACCAACAATATTTTGCAAAATCAGATCCATTTTAGGAAGAGGGTAATTATCTTTCAGTGAAGCCTTGTTTAAGTTCCTGAAATCTATGCAAATTCTAATCTCCCCATTCTTTTTCCTAACTGGTACCAAATTAGCAAGCCAGTTTGAGAATCTGATTGGAACAATAATTTTTGCATCAAAAAGATTTTTCACCTCCTTTTCAATCAGTGGCATCAGAAGGGGATTAATCCTCCTTAATTTCTGCTTAAAAGGCTTCTCATTTTGCTTAATTGGAATGGTGTGTTGTATGATTGAAGAATCATACTGCTTCAAATCAGCATAGCTCCATGCAAAAACATCAATAAATTTCTTCATCATTTCAACATATTTGACCTTCATATCAGCTGACAAGAACTTTGAAATCTTAACTAATTTGGGCACAACTGAATCACCTAGATTACAGCTTTCTATTTCCTCTTCATTGGCTTGCAATCTTGGTGCTTTAAACACATCATTTTGATCAAATAATTTTTCAAGAGGAATGAGGCCTTTGGGGATTAGGTTGTTTTGCAGCTGCAATACTTCAAACTTTTCCCTTGTCTCTGCTAACATATTCTGCTGATCTATTTGATTATGCTCAAACTCCTCTTTCAACTCAAGAAAATTTCTTACCTGCTGATCATCTTCAAATACTTGCCAGTTTATGATATTATCTGGGATGACTGGCCTATGGCGAACTTTCACTTCATAGCTATCAGAAGAATGTTTGGGAATAATAAAAAGACTGGCTGCAACAGCAAGAGAATCTGCAATAGAATTTTGATCTCTGGTTTTAATGGTGAAGGAATAGGATTGAAACTTTTCCAACAGCTCCAACACTAAGTTTCTGTAGGCTCTCATCCTAGCATCCTTTGTTTGATATGTACCCTGTACTTGCTTAATAATCAATTCAGAATCTCCACAAACAACAATGTTCTTCGCCTTCAACTCTATCAATGTTTCTAAGCCTAACACCAGAGACTCGTACTCAGCCATGTTATTGGTACAATCAAAGTTAAGTTTATATGATAGAAACTTACTTTCTTCTGTTGGACTAGTAATCCAAATTCCAGCTCCTGCGCCTTCTTTCCCTGTTGCTCCATCAAAATATAGGGACCAACAACCATTGATATCTATTTCATTTCTTTGTTGTACCTCCAGACCCTGATTTTCTGCACGTTCCTCTTGTGATTCTTTACCAACTGATTCATTGAACAAGATAGCTGATCCCAGACCTGTATCACATGAGTAAATAGGAAAATTCTGAGGCTTGTCTTTGCTGCTTACCATATATGCCATCCTTGTTTCACGATACAACCTCCTTTGTTCGCCAAACACTGGGATAGTAGCATATGTCAAATCCATTTGCATAGTACCCTTGATTTTTGCAGCCCACGACCTTGAAAGAAGCATCCCAAACTTAGGTGGAATGTCTGCAACAACAATGTCCATGACAGTTGTTTTTGCTGGGATTTGTGTGAGTGCCACAACAACATCCTTTATCAACCCAATGCAATGAACTCTCTTTGAATCAAAAGAAAATAAATCTTTGTATGGTCTAGTTACTTCTAATCCCATTCTTTCCATGATTACCTTAGGCATGAGATTATGTGATGCCCCTGAATCCAGCATAGCATTATGTAGAGTCATATCATGGATATTAATGCTTATATAAAAAGGAGGGAACTCATCATTTTGTTCATCCTCAAGTCTTGGTCCTAAACAGATAATAGGATTATCCTCTTGCACACTTAGAATATCAGCCCCTCCTGGTGGAGAATTAAGCATTTCCACAATCTTGCTTCTATATTTGTCTACTTTCAGAATTTCATTAAAAGGGACTGATATTTTGATTTTTGCAATCTCATTTTCTATATTAAAAACAGAACTAGACCTTTCAAGTTCCTTAGGAGGTGCAGGGTTTTGAATATCCTTTTTATCAATAGAGGAATCACCTTTACCATCAATCTGCTTTGACTTTTCCTTTTTATCTTCAACTGCCTTTGAAACATTTTTCTTGGGCTGTGCTTTATTTGCTGTAATAGGGACATCTCGGTTTCTGAGATTATACTGCTTCTGAATTTCAAATATGGCATGCTGATAACCTTTTAAGAAATCTGAAGGTTCCTCTTCTGCCTTTACCAAACTAGACTCATCATGTTCCTCTTTTGTTAAGAAAATTTCTGAGTCTTCTTCACCAAAGCAATGAATAGACTCCTCAGGTACCTCAGGTTCTTCCTCTTCATCCACCATGTTTTGTTGGAAAGGAGGTCTCACTAGAGGATCTGCTTGCTGATTTCTATTTTCCTTTGGCCTTTGCTGATTTTGAGGCCTTCTAAATTGAGGGTTCCTAAACCGAGGTTCTTGTTGTGCTTGGGGAGCAGCAGTATTCCCAAGTGCTAATTGATCCATCAATTTCTCCATGGTTTTCATCATGGTTTCAAACTTGTCTTCTTGAGCAGAGGTAGAAGGTTTCTCATCTTCCTTTATCTTAGTCTTTGACATCTTTGACTTCTTAGCAGCTAGCATATTCACCTCTACCTTAACTGCATCATTCTGCATGTCAGCAAGAGTAGCAGACTCTCTTTCTCTGAGTAAAAGAGAGAAATCTGAATCAAATGACTCAGCATATCTTAACTGTGCCAAAGCTCCAGGAGGTTTCAAATGTGCTGGAATGGAATTATATACTTTATTAAACCTCTTAGAAAAATTTTGGACAGTTTCATCTGGAGCTCTTCTTAAACTATTATATTCAGTGAGGGCTTGAACAGGATTGGTCCTATTTCCCCATTTTCTCAGAAAACTATCTTCAAATTCAAGCCAACTATGAATGCTACCAGCTCCAAGGGCTTTAAACCATTTTCGGACTTCCCCAACAAAGGTTTGAGCAAACAGTCTTAACTTAACATCTTCATCATCTACTTCTTCCCTATCAACAAAGTCATTGAATCTATCCACATGTTCCTCAGCTGAAATTTCATCATCTCCTCCCCATGTTGGAATCCTAGCAGCATATTTACTAGGGAGATCATGCAAAATAGCAGGGAGAGCTAGAGGAGCATACCTAGCAGGTACAGCCATAATGAAAGGAGGAGCAGGGATAACAAGTACTGTGTGACTAGGGGGACCAGAACTAATATGAGATGTTGTCTGAGGACTTTTTGGACTAGCAGAGGCAGAAGATAAAGTATGAGTACGGAAAGGGCTATTGGGACTTTGTAAGCCACTGACAAAAGAACTCCAATTTGGGAGAGGTAAACCAGTTTTAGATTTAAGCAAAACTTCAAAAGGGTCAAGCTCCTTGAGCTGTTTCAAATCCTCCTCCTCTAATAACAATTCAGAAGTAACAATTTCCCAAAACTCTTCTTTATCTTTTTGTGACACTAAAGATGAAGTATCAATACCTTTCTTTTGTAAATCCAAAATGATACCAATAAGCTCTTCTTCGTTTTCACACCTTAACAACACTTCTTGGATTTTATCATCAACAATTTTATCTTCAGGACTTCTAGAAAACTAAGGAAACAAAGACTTTGAAATATTTGAAGTACCTGGTATATCAGAAAATCTTTGTTTACTCCTTGAGATGATATTAGGATTTTCCACAGGACTAGGTGGGTTTGGGTCAGGATTACTCCTTGTATACCTCCCTCTCGAAGCCACCTTTTAAACTTTAAAATTCATGGAGTCACCAAGGTAGAATGCAGCCTCGAAAACCTTTTTGAACTCCTGCTACCTTCAGAAATTCAGTCTTATAACTACGGGAATGAGTAATCTTCAGGCTCCCGGCAGACGCACCAAAATGTTATCACAAAATCAAGCACTGAAGGCTGCCAATCAGTAAGACTCTGTGTAACTATTTCAAACCAGGCTTTTGACTAAGGCTTAGCCTCCTTAGTCTGAGAGGGCTCTCTCAAAGGTTATGAATGTTGACTAATGACAAGATGGCTAACTCTTATAAGACACATGAACAAGTATGCTGGCTGGACAACATTGAATTGATTCCCATTGGGCTTATGGAGTCACTCATATCTCAGTAAACAATAACACTATCTTTTCATAGAAATCAGGGCACTTAACATCTAAATGTTCAAACATAACTTTGAAACCACAGTTTGCAAAGGCATACAGGAAGTCAGAGCATGATCCATGAGTTCTGAGTGATTATGCATTAACAAAACTGTAAAAGAACATTAAAGAAAATATACCATCACACATTTGAACAAGAAGATCCTTTGTGAATCCTGAGAAGAAAAAACAGTCATTTGCATTACTGAAATCTGTTTATACATAAACCAAAACAGTCTTCTCCAAAACATCCCACCTCCATTACATCAAAGTTTGATCTATATATAGAGATACACCCTTAACTAATTTGAGCTTCCTCCTCCAGCATGAGGGGAGCTCGATGACTGCTACTAATTACCCCTATCTACCATTTAACTAACTCATTAAATACATTAAGTGCTGAGCTGTAATTACAAAGAGTCCCAACTAAACTAAAACTCTAATTCTATCCTCCTCGTAACATGATTCTTTCTTGATCCTTGACACCTGTCTCCTTTCAGTTTGGCCGAGATAGCTGAGAGAAGGATGCAATGAACAAGCTAGCTTTGGATACTGAATGCGCTGATGGTTCATTAATCATAAGGATAAAACCCCTGTTTTTCCGGTCCTTGTCTCCCACCATTCTTCAAAAATTAAGCAGCATGTTCCCAACTCTTTAATACCCCAAAAATAACGAGCATCACCATGTTTCCAGATGTGTTGGAGGCTTCATTGATGGACAGGTGTGCAAGCCAAGACTCCTCGTATGCATCTCCTTCCAAAACCCTAACAACCGGTAATAAAGTACCTTTATCAAAGCTTTAACTTAAGACAAAATATTTCACCTTTACAAAAAGGCACACTTGTCATTATCTGAATGGCTATGCTAGCCTCATGTGGTCTCCTTAATGTTCCTTAGGTATTTCCTTTGATAATTTTCTGATCCTACCATCAAACTGTTTGTCTTCATCATAAAACAACACCTACAGCAGTTTCGTAGCGCGCTACGAAACTGCTGTTTTTGCTAAAACAGAGTGTATTTGCCTTAAGGAATTTTTTTTCTTGGACTTTTGACTTTTTAAACCTCCTTTACAGGTGGCAGAGACCTATATGCCTTCAGAATAATGGAACTTAAACAAAATTTGACAAAATTTAGAATATGACCTTTCTCACCATCAATGAGCAGCCCGTTAACCTAGCTGTGCTTTTAAATCTGCAACCTCTCTCCTTAAAGCTTTGTTTTCAGCTCTTAAACGCATGTTCATTTTTCTGATGAGTTTAGCTTGTTTGAGAGCTGGAACTGTCCATGTATACACATCAGCCACTGAATCCACTTGACCCACTAGGTTTTTACTACCTTTTAACACAACTCTTCGATAGTTGGCATACCTGACTGCAAGCTCCCTAGTGACATTCTTTGCCTTGGCAATTTCATCTTTTGCTGCCTCCATCTGGTTCTTTATGGCTATGATATTACCCCCTTGGGAAATAATGACTGTTCTGTTCTTGCCTTTTTGCTTGATTTGTTCTGCCTCCTCTGTTCTAGACAATTCTTCAACTACCTCTGTTCTGGGCACCTTTACAACTTTCTCTCCTTTATGCAGCTTCTCAGCTTCCCTTACTTGTTTCCTTGTAACCGGCCTTCGTGGTTTGAAAATAAATTCCTCACCAGGTTCATCAAACCTTAGTCTCTTTGAAGCTTTGGATTTTTTAGTGCTCTCCGGTGATGATTGAGTCAAATCAATGTGCATTGGTTCAATATGCACTGGTTCAACCTGCTCAAACTCAATGGCCTCAAGCAAATCACTCAAGCTGGCCTTAGATATTGGACTTTCCTCCACAGCTACTGATTTGCCCTTTTCTTTGCTTATTTGACTCCTGGTCTTAACTCTTGATACTTTTTCAGACCCACTTGATCCAGGTACATCTTTCTTGTGCTTGACCTCCTCTTTTGATGATGGCTGAGGTGGCTCTTTAATAACCAAGGGCTTCACTGATTTTTTCAATTTAGACTTGGTCTTCTTTTTATCCTTTACCTCCTTTCTAAGCTCAGCTATTGTGGGTTCCTCAACTGATTCTTCTCTTTCTCTAACCGGCTGTGGAGTAAGGCCTGTTTTACTCTGGAAACCAGCCATAAAGATAAAAGAGTTCCAATCCCTACCAATTTTCTGAAGACCATCCAGCACTAACAGTTTCACTAAACCATGGTGAAATAATGATGTCTCACAGTCATCCTTCCTTAATTGAACTTTGTCACACATCTTGCTGAGACTACGAAACAAGTAAAATGGAATATCTATATATGCCTTACCCGTAAAATGCAACAACTTAAAATGATAGGAGTAAACCTTATTATATCTCCCCTCACAGGTTAAATACTTTTGAATACAGGTAAGAAGAAGGGCATAGTGCTCCTTAACATAATTTCTAGGCACAGCCTTTGTTAGATCTTCATTCACATATGCCTCTTTCAAGAACTCTTTGCAGGGGTTCATATCAAATTTGAAGTTCTTGAACCATTCCTGCCCCCCTCTTGGAATCTCAGTTACATTAGCAATTGCCTCTGGAGATACTTGAACCTCTAACATAGATACTTTAGAATTTAAACCTGTAAAGTTTAAGGCAAACTCTTTTGTTACCTGAGCATGACCACCCTGCAGCTTCTCACAGAAATTCCAACAGCCAGCATCCTTGAAAGCTTTCCTCACACCTTCATCTCTCAATGCAAGGTCCAATCCTTCAGGCTCTGTTCTCTGACATCTTCCAGACCTATGCTCCTTCCTCTCCATTCCGCTTTCGAAATTTTTGCACAGAGAATGACCCCCAGCCTCAGCTCAAATGGCAAATTCAATTTTTTAGAACGCAGGCTCGCTTGTAATCAGGCTCACTTGAAATAGAAACTCGGGCTCGTTTGCAATTCGAATATCTTATCACACAAGCTGGCCACTTTATGCATCATTTACAAACATCATAAAACATCCATGCATGATAAAACCGTTTGAATGATTTTTATGTGCATGCCTATGAATCTATTGGTGAAGTGATGGCTCATAAGTGTTTGGGAGGTACGCCAACTGACAATAACCGGACGGAGACAATGACTCATCCCCAGACGTGACCCTTTAGGAATCTGCGCTGCAAAATGCCCGAATCCGCGATTTCGTAGCGCAGATAGTTATAAATTAGCAAAATGCGCTGCGAAACGGCTGGATGCTGACGCGCTGCGAAATGGCTAAAACATAATTGCGCTGCAAAATCAACCAATAAGACTGCGCTGCGAAAATACGGAAAGGACCAGTGACATGTACAAGATAAGACATGGCTTATGCAATCATGATGGAGGATGACCAATAGTATTAGATAATGATTCACATCAAGACCCTTTAGAAACATGACCCCTAAGTAAGAAACATAGGACAAAACCCATTTGACACCAATTTTTGACAGTGAACTTTGGACAAAAATTATATACATGTGACTGTAGTTCTAGGTGATAACACAATCCTTAACTGGTTGTGCCTCTACCCATCTGGTAAGATATTCTATCATGGCAATGATGTAGCGCACACTAGTTTTCTTCCCTGGGGGCTAAATTGGCCTAACAAAATCGATCGCCCATTTTTCAAATGGCTGCAAGGATACTAGGGGTTGTAATGGAAATTCATCCCTTCGCGATGGTATGCCCATTCTCTGACATGCATCACATGCCTTAGAGTAAGCTTTAGAATCCTTGTGCGGCATTGGTCACCATAGCCCTGCGTGCAAAATCTTCTGCGTAGTCGCTTTTCTTGCATAATGGCCTCCCACAGCCCCTCCATGAGCTTCAACGAGAATGTTATTTCTCTCAAAAACTGGCACACATCTTCATAATATTTTCTCTGCACCCATCTTATACAGATGTCCTGCAATAACTGAAAAGTCTATCATGCGCACTACTAGTTCCTTCTTTTGCTAACTTGTATACTCTTCTGGAGCCATCCCTGTAGTCAAGAAATGAATGATATCTGCAAAATAGTTATCTTCTATGCACACCGTAAAGAACTACGCATCTGGAAACCCTTCCTCTAGATTATTAGGCTCCTCTCTTATTTCAATCCACGACAAATGGTCAGGTCCTACATTCAACCTTCCTAGCTTCACAATTAATTCAAAGTCGTACTCTTGGAATAGTAGCAACCATTTGTAGATCTTCCCCCCCAACACAGGCTTATTGACTAGGTATCTTGAAGCAAAATGATCTATGTACATCTTGAAATGCCCTCCTAACAGATAGTGCCTGAACTTTTGCAGTGCATACACCATGGCTAATCCTTCATGCTCAGTCATTGAGTAATTCTTCTCAGCCTTCAATAATTTCCTACTCGTGAAGGCTATAGCGTGGTCCATTTCTCCTTCATCGGCTTACATTAACACTGCACCCAACGTAATGCAAGAGGCATCCACATGTACTTGGAATTCCTTCTTCCAATACGAGAAGACCAAGATCAGCACGGTGACCATATTTTCTTTCATAACATCTAAGTTACATTAACAATCTTCGTCCCAATAGAATGTTGCATCCTTCTTCGGTAGTTTCTCCATAGGCACGGTAATCTGAGCATATGCTTTGATAAATTTCCTGTAATATATTGTATGTCCCAACATTGTGCGCAACTGCTTCACATTCCACAGGGCCTCCAGATTCACTATCACCGCGATCTTTTCAAGGTCAAACATTAGCCATTTCTTTCACACCACGTGACCTAACAAAACCCCAAACGGAACACAAAAGATGCATTTCTTCAAATTCAGTGGGATCTGGTATCTGCAACAGGTATCCAACATCAAGCGCAGACTTGCTACATGGCGCTTTACTAATCTAAACACTGTCCAGTCATCAAATTATACTTCTAGGAACTTATGAATGAACTCCTTAAATGTTGCGATGACTACGTGAGAAAATATCACAGGTGCATTCTTGACTCCAAATGGCATCACAATGTATTGAAAGCAACCCCATTCCATCACGAAGGTTGTTTTTCTCCTATCCTCTAGTGTAATCTTGATCTGATGATACCCTGAAAACCCATGAGTAAAAGAGTAGGCCTCCTGCCCCCCAACATTCTCGAATACTTCATTAGTGAATGACATTGGAAACAGATCATGAACATAAGCATCGTTAAGCTTCCGAAGATCTACGCAAATCCTTATTTTGTCCTTTTTCTTTTTCTCCTGAACCACCATTGCGCTCACCCAATTCGATTCATCAATAGGTTCGATGATGCCTTCTTCCAGCATCTTATTTAGCTCTAAGCGAAATTTATCCTTATACTTAGGATTAAGTTGATACAACCTATGTTTAACAAGCTTCGCGTCTGGCTTCATCGTGATCTTCATGATGCCCAAATCACCAACGATGCATTTCAAATCAAAAAATTTCATAAGGAACAGGTCCCGATATTCACGAAGTAGTTTAGCAACTTTTCCAACTGTAGCTTCGTCCCAATAATCCCCAATATTTACAAATTTTGGTTCAACCTTAGTGCCAATATTCACCTGTTGCATCTTCAATGACGTGGAGATATCAGGGTTCTCTACTTGCGGCCCTTCTATGACCCTCTGTCCTTCTGTGTCTAGAATGCTGATATTCCATAGATCATCTACCTCCTCCCCAATACTCACATTATAACATTCCAGTGCATGGTGCAGCTGGGTGCTACAATTTGGCTGGACCCATTCCAGAGGTTCTTGTGGCATTCTTAAGATAACTGCCTTAATCTCCTGCAGGGCCTCATCGATGCTCGTGAAGCCGTATTCAAAACTCAAGGTTAATAAGAATCCTTCCCTCAATATATCCCTCTGCAGTACCATGGCGGAGCTCCGTCTCCAAATACCAGTTCATGGGAATTGTATCCAAAGTATGGAAAAATAAGTGTACCCATTCTGGCTGTGCTCTGTTCCATAGGCTTTAGTCCACTTTGCTAGGTGATCACACAGATCATTCCTCCCATCATATTTCTCAGTCAATCGAGTGTTAGGTTGACCAAACCACAACCTCATAATTCTTCTGTAATCCTGCCATCCATCAAAACTATCTTTGTGCGCACCCCACCATCGTGTGGGTCTAGTGCGCAGTGCCAAATCTAACGCTTGGAAACATTGATGCTCAGGGACCTCACACTCAAATGCATCCAAAAACTTATCCACGTCAATTAAACCATCATAATAAGGTAAGTTCCTTACCTCCAACGAAACGCAGCACAACGATTTAGTCATCATGTTACAGTGTAGTGTGGATACTTCATGTAGCCGATTATGCCAATGCTCCAACTATTCATCTGAATCAAAGGTTCAGGACCTCTCCTGATCCCATGAAATTCATCCATCTGCCATTGGATTGATCCATTCGTGGTCTCACACTGTTATTTTGTAAATCTAGTCTAGCTCATTTTCACTTTCTTCATAGTCGTGGACTGGTTCATTGTAGCGCGCCCCTTCTGCAGAGTCCAATGACACTACAACTCGAAGCGATTTTATTTCAAACGACATTGTTCTCTTTTCAATTTGATGACCACATTCATGTCAATGGCCCAGTCTATTCCTAGGAGCACAAGGTATGGATTACTGTCTTCAACGATCTCTATTACTTCAAAGTCAGCCATCAAGCTCACACCTTTTATATCAACTGTTATTCCATATAATCGTCCCAGAGGGATGATCTTCTACTGGTTTGCCATTCTGAGTTGAATCAGAGACCATTGCAATGCAGGTCTCCCCATTCTTTCCCATGTTTTTTTTTGTAAAAACTTTCGCATCTTACCCCAGGTCCAAGATGACCTGGTCCATCTCATAATCTCCTATCTGTGCGGTTAGCCTCATCTCGTTCCCCATTCTTTCCTTATGTTTCCATTTTTTCTAACTACGCAGTGTTCGTCAAGGGCGTTCTCTTTACTAGCGCATTTGTTTATTTACTCCTGCAAGCCCTTCACAGCTTTGCTATCATGCAATTATTTCATGCAAGTCTCTGAGAACGTGGTAAGGACAAAGGGATCAACCTCTGTAGGTGCGCTGGTTTCTTGCACTTTGTTCTGGGTTCCTGAGGTGGAGGCCTTAAAGAAGCTTTTATTGGATTCCATAAAAGTTTCCTTAGTGCACTCAAGATCAAAACTGACTTCCTTTTCTGGGGCCTTGCGGACCCATCCATCCTCTTCAAGTTGTTTTCCTTTATCATCGCCAGTTGTTATTCCACTTCTTAGCACTATATTCACATTTTGATCCTCTTCGAGGAGCTCAGATCTCATCATTTATAAGTTCTATGTAGGTTTCTAAGGTTGTGCCTTCTTCTCCTACATCTTAGCTATCAACACCTGACATTCTTCTATAGTGTGGTCAAACTAGCTGCAATATTCACATGACGGGCATGTCTAATTCTGACACTCCTGCGTGTAGTGCCCTAGTTTCCCATAGTTGTAACAGATAACCTGACCCCGGCCTCTAGCAGGCCCTCCTTCTCCTCAGCCTCGTCCTCATCCCTGATAACCTTTGCGCACTCCTCCGGCGCCCTGCTCTGGAGGCCAAGTTTTGGCTTACATAAGGTATGTAGGTGTTCTTTCCATCATCAACTCATAGCTGCGATAGTGGTGCTCATTGTGGCCCACTGATTTGTAGAAGCCACAGAACAACTTCTGGGGTGTCTGAATGAACTTTTGAAGCAAATGAAAATTATCTATGGCGTGTTTTCTAGTAACCTGAGAAACAAAACACCATATTTCAACCCCCATGCTCGGCCTGACTGGGGCTTCTGGCTTTAGGGGAATTGGTACCCCTCCTATAATATAATTCATGAACACAAGACATTGCACCTCTGGTTTAGCCTCCCTGTCCTTCTTCAGGATCTGCAATTCTAAGCAAAGGTTTTGCAATTCGTACCCTGCATAGGCATCATATGTAACCTCATCGCGACCTCCAAGGCTTCTCACTGGGTTTCTATCTTCTGTTGCAACAGAGAAATCCTCAGGTGGGGCAAAAGTGAAGTTATAAACCATTCGCGGTGCTGTCCATTTGTGAGCTGCATGTCAGCTTCTCGAGGCATCTCATCAACCCTCATCATGATTTCTTTGAATCCAACTACTGACTACAAATCAGGCTTAGGCTTACTAAATTCCTTGTTTAAAGTAGCCTTAGTTTCTGCTAGGGATGCCAGAGGATTATCAAAACAGTACTTAATATACCATGTCAGTGCACGATCCTACATAGTGGTAACCAATTGTGACTTCTTTACATTGTCATCAATGATCTTCTACACTATCCACACAACATTCATAAGAAACCAAAATTGCTTTGTATATTCACTCCTGATGCCCTTGAAAATTGGCAACTTCATTGTATTTGCCATGTTAAATAGTGGCGGTGGAGGTGGAGGTGTGGATGAAGGTGAATGTAGTGGGGGTGGAGGTGGAGGCAGGGTGGATGGATGGTGAGTTCGTGAAAACCCTGCATTATTAGCTAGACAACACTTCGCGGTGAAGCGTGTAGCGTTCCTTAGTCATCTCTTGAAGGAGGATTGATCAACGAACTATATTATAGACCTGATCTCTCTCGATCTCTAAAGAGTCTCCCAATTTGCGTAGCTTCGAACAAGGAAATGGAATAACCCGTTTTTCACAAAATAGCATTTTAATCCAAGTATTCAAAGATCTTAAATACTTACCTTGTGGTCCTTTGAAAATCTTTGCTCTACTTCGTTGTAGCTGGTTGAGGTATCAATTACAAATTCTGTAACAAATCCTCCCAGAATCTAATCGATCCAATGATCAACAGCTTGCGCGATCTCATTTTCAGAGGCTTCTAATCATTGTACTAATTCAGGAATCCACACTATAGGACTATGAAGCTTCCACCTTCCTTGACTGTCTGCCACCTTAGCTAACCACTCATACAATTCGATCAGGAAGGTGCAGAAGAAAATTTCATGTATTTCCATGTACAAATACCTATCCAATTATTGCTCCTTTGATAGGCATGGATTCCAATTTTCCTACGCCATGAATTCGTGAATTTTTCTATCTAACCACTTTTCAATTTATTTCTTCTTTAGGTTCCAGTGAGGCAACATCACACATCTCCTTCAAGTAGGTCCCAGTCTCGACAACGGAACCATTTGTTGGCTTATGGGGTCCTGACCCAGGTTCAAAGTTAGTTGCACCAACCAACAAATCCCTACACTATTGGCCCTTTCGACAGCAACCCGCATAACGTAGGCTGTAGTCTCACCCCAAGCAGTATGGGGGGATGCAAGAACCAAGCTTCTGCATCCAGAGACGAGTGTGATGTCTTTTAGCGCCTTAGATATTCCTTCACGTAGATCGATAATCCCTTAGGGCTCAGTACTGCAACTCTACTGAAATAGCCTCCAAACCTTCACAAAGGTCTACGATTGGTCTTTGTGGACCTGTATTAGTCAATTTATCCACTTTCACGCATCAGAGAATAGTTCTAGATTAGGGTTCGCGCATATAAGATTACGTTATTAATAAACATTAGATAATTCTTTAAAGTCTTCGTGAAATTACATAAACATGTTTGTGTACATCTATTAAGACTTATTCAAGTGAATCGTGCATCATTAGATCAATATTTCATAAACACATTATTCATCCACAACATATATCGTAAACATAATTAAACAAATATATACAAGAATTCTTCAACAATCTTCTTTATTGATCTTCAGTTCAGGTTTACAGACTCAAAACTACCATGCACACTTAGCTGTAGAGGTCTACACACTCAGCTACGAAATCTACCTAGGCCTTTGTGCACTCAGTTGTAGAGCCTTTATCTCCTATTTGACCCACTTCAGTGTGATCTTACTTCTAAGACTCCATTCGTTATCCACATAAACGTGCCTTAGACTCTCTAAGACACACCTATTTGTAGCCTTTTACATACAATACCATGGTCTGCAAACCATGGATATATTTCAAAATCGACTCAAACTTTACATAAACAAAGGGCTAAAACCACTGTAGGTTCTAACCCCGTACAAAAATTACCTGCATACGAATTATAAAACACAGAAAATAAACAATGCGAGAGCATAACACATAAAACACATATACATAGATATTTTCCTCTGGATCGCAAAACCGAGACTATCGGCTTGATTTTTCATTATGTTCCTTTCAATGTTATAATATGTATTTATACATGCCAAAGCATCCGGACCAAAAACCATCGCGTCCAAAACCATGTGCGAAAATCATGCATAAAACCATAGGTGGGTCCACCCAACCTAACATAGGTTCCAAAACCAAAATTTTCAGGGGCGTTGCCCTAGACCCCATAGAGTGGGGTTACCTACACCCCTCAAACACCCTGTGACCCCCCCGCTACGCAATCAGCACAATGAAGGGGGGGCTCCGCCCCCCATCTAACCCCCTGGTTAACTACATGGGCTAGTCATAGAAAGAATATAGCACAACCCAACATTCTCCCACTTGTTGTTTTCTTTCCATAGGGGACCACAAGAGAGCTTAGTCATTTATCTAGCCCTACAATGCCCATTGTTCTCTACACCAAGAGAACTTCTCAGAGCTCACAGATTTTTTCAATGTGTCTACAGTATTCTTCAAAGTGTCCACCTTTACCAGCAACACCTTTTTGTCTTCTATCATATCCCTCACAAAGTGATACTGAACATCAATGTGCTTTGTCTTTGAATGATATGCAGGGTTCTTTGCCAAGAAAATTGCACTTTTTCTGTCACAGTCTATCCTTATAGCTCCCTATACTAACCCCATACTTGAACACAATCTCTGCAACCAAACTGCTTCCTTACTTTAATGAGTGGATGCCATGTATTCTACCTCTGTAGTTGATAGTGCCACTACAGATTGTTTCTTACTCATCCAACTAACTGCACCTCCAAATAGGTTAAACACATACCCACTTGTAGATCTTCTCTGATCCAGATCTCTAGCCCAGTATGCATCAACAAAGCCACGAATATCCAACACTTTGTCCAATCCTGGTCTTCATTGGTAGCATAAACCATAATCACTAGTGCCACGCAAATACCTGAAAACCCGCTTCACTGCTGTCTAATGCTTCTTTCCTGGTTTTGAAATAAACCTGCTCAATACTCCCACTACATGTGAAATTTCTGGTCTAGTACAGACCATTGCAT
This sequence comes from Pinus tabuliformis, assembly GCA_031772625.1. NCBI lineage: Eukaryota > Viridiplantae > Streptophyta > Pinopsida > Pinales > Pinaceae > Pinus > Pinus tabuliformis. The sequence continues at coordinate 750,420,400 of CM062819.1, forward strand.
ACATCAAGCTACCGACTGCACTTGCATATGGAACACGGGACATGTCCACTTTCTCTTCTTGTGTCTTGGGACACCGTTCAGCAGATAACTTTACAACTACAGGAATAGGAACCTTCAATGATTTACTATCCTGCATATTAAATCTCTGTAATATTGTCTCGACATAATTCCTCTAGTTTAACCAGGGTTTCTTATTTTCCCAATCTCTTTTAATTTCCATGCCCAAAATATACTTTGCAACACCAAGATCTTTCATGTCGAATTTGGAGGACAATTGGGTTTCAAATCCTGGATAATTTGTTTGTCATTTCCAACAGCAACATATCATCCACATACAAGACCAAATAAATAACACGGTCACCAATTAATTTAAAATACACACAGTGATTTGCTTTGCTTCTGGTGAAGCCAAGTCCCCATATAAATGTATCAAATTTCTGATACCACATCCTTGGTGACTGTTTTAACCCATACAAAGACTTCTTTAACTTGCATACCATTTCTTTCTTACCCTTGACCGCAAAGCCTTCAGGTTCCTTCATGTAGATTTCCTCTTCTAGATCCCTGTGAAGAAATGTTGTCTTCACATCCATCTGTTCTACCTCAAAATCAAAAGCAGCAAAAACAAATAAAAGTAATCTAATAGAAGTTGCCTTGGCAACAGGAGAAAAAATATCACCAAAATCAATTCGCGGCACCTGGGAATAACCTTTTTCTACCAACCGAGCTTTGTATTTCTCCACCTTTCCTTCTGCATTTGTCTTCTTCTTGAACACTCATTTGTTGCCAATGGGTTTCCTTCCAACTGACAACTCCACCAGATCCCAAGCCTCATTTTTGTGCAAAGATGCCATTTCATCAACCATGGCCTCTTTCCAGAGTTTTCCATCCTCTGAATCTACTGCTTCCTCATAGTTCTAGGATCATCATCAATAATATCTAAAGAAACATTTGAACATAAATCAGATGGACTATACCTTTTTGGCTGCCTTCTTTCTCGAACTGATCTTCTCACACTCGAAGTTTGTGGCTCTTCATCTTCTGATTCCTCCTCTACTGTAGAGTCTGATTCTTCCTCCTTTAGCTCAAACTCTATATTCTCAGGTTCCTTTGGTTGGACTTCATGTTTAATAACATCTTTCACCTCTCTAAACACCACATCTTGGTTGTACAAAACCTTCCTTGTTTTTGGGTTCCAAAGCCTATAACCCTTTAAACCATCCTTATACCCAATAAGGATGCACTTTTCAGATTTACTATCCAACTTGGTTCGTTTCTCCTTTGGAACATGTACATATGCATCACATCCAAATACCCTTAGATGTGAAAGAGAGGGTTTCTTACCAGTCTATACCTCTTGTGGAGTTTTATCCTCCAACGCTGATGAAGGTGATCTATTGACCAGGTAACATGCTGTCTCCACCGCCTCTACCCAGAATTCCTGTCCTAACTCAACACCACTGAGCATGCTTCTTGCCCTTTCCATCAACATCTTGTTCATTCTTTCTGCAACTCCATTTTACTGAGGTGTATATGGAGTAGTTTTCTGTCATGCTATACCACACTTATTACAAAATTCTTCAAATTCCTTACTGCAAAACTCTCCACCGTTATCTGTCCTCAACACCTTTATCTTCTTCTCTATCTGGTTTTCCACCAGAGCCTTGAATTCTTTAAACCTGTCAAAGACTTCATATTTCTTCTTAAGGAAATATATCCATGTATTCCTTGAGAAGTCATCTATAAATGATACATAGTACACAGACTTACCCAGTGATGGAACCTTCACAGGTCCAAACACATCACCACGCACAAGCTCTATTATATGTTTCGCCCTCCTACCACCAGAGGGCAAACTCACCCGATTCTGCTTCCCATATACACAATTTTCACAGAAATCAAAATCCAGAGAGATATTACTCATACCTTCTACCATACCTTTACCATGAATTATTCGAAGGCCCTTCTCTCCAATATGTCCAAGCCTTTGATGCCACAACATGGTCTTTTCTCCAGAGACCACTAGATTTTCTGCTCCACTTTCAGGAACCACAGAACTGTTGCACCCATCAAAAATAGTGCTACCTTTCAACTTGTACAAAGTTTCAATCCGATCTCCCTACATCAATATCAGTGCTCCCCGAACCATCTTGCAGGTATCTTTCTCGAACATTGTTTTTACACTTGCATCATCCATCTTGCTTACAAAAATCAGATTTCTGGCTAATGCAGGATATGTAGAACACCCGGAAGTGTTATAATCCTTCCACCTTGCAACTTTAACTTGACTTTTCCACGACCAAAGATTCTAGCCTTCCTATCATCCCCCAAGAATACATCAACACCATCATATTTCTCACACTCGCAGAACCACTCTCTATGGGGAGTGAAGTGAAAGGATGCACATGAGTCAATCAACCATGCCTCATGATCTACATGTGTACTTGAAGAAGCCAAGTACACATCCCCACCTTCATCTGAGGTGGTTTTCGTCTCTGCAGAAGGAGTACCATCATATCCCTTTCCTTTATCAAGAAATTTAGATTTACATTCCATTTTGTAGTGCCCTTCCTTTCTGCATTTCTAGCACACCACCTTTACAGATCTTCTTGGAGATTTAGATCTCCCACTCGATGACTTATTTTTGTTTCTGTTCTGGGACCGTCCTTGTACCGACAAGGCATCACCATTTTGGCTCTCCATATTTTTCTATCTCATCTCCTCCGTCAACAAGGATGAGACTATTTCATCAAATTGCAAGGCAGTTGCATTGCTACCTATTGCAATAACCAGACTATCCCACGAATCTGGTAGAGAACACAACAAACTGATGCACTTATCTTCATCTGAAATTTTAATATCAACAGATGCTAACTGACTTACCACAGTATTAAATGCGTTCAGATGCTCTATAACTGAGTCTTCATCTTTCATCCTCAGGTTATAAATTTTTTTCCGTAGGAACAATTTATTCACCAGAGACTTAGATTGGTACAACGTCCCTAACTTGTCCCACAAAGCCTTCATCGTAGCTTCCCCTGATACATTCAACAATACTGAACCTGAGACACACAATCGTATTGTGATTTTTTCCTTTTGATCCAACTTCTTCCATTCTTCATCGAACACTCCCGTTGGTTTATTACCCAGATCTACCACGATCCACTGGTCTTTATCCACCAACAAATCCTCCATCTTGAGTTTCCACAACTCAAAACTCTGACCATTATATTTCTCGATCTCTATCTTTCAACTGCTCGCCATCTTCTTTCGCCACCAGAATCGATCTCGTAGATCTCCCACTGAACAGGGTCTACCACAGGCCCGAGCGAAACCCCTCAGCAACAAAGGCGTCCCCTTGAAGCCAAAATAACTCCGATACCAAATGTAGGTTTTAACCTCGTACAGAAACTACTTGCATACAAATTCTAAAACACAGAAAATAAACAATGCGAGAGCATAACACATAAAAGACATATACACAGAGATTTTCCCCTGGATCACAAAACCGGGACTACCAACTTGATTTTTCATTATGTTCCTTTCAATGTTATAATACATATTTATACATGCCGAAGCATCCAATACCATGGACCAAAAACCATCGTGTCGAAAACCATGTGCGAAAATCATGCACAAAACCATAGGTGGGTCCGCCCAGCCTAACATAGGTTTCAAAACCAAAATTTTCTGGGGCGCTGCCCCAAACCCCATAGAATGGGGTTGCCTGCACCCCTCAAACACCCTATGACCCCCCCACTACGCAATCGGTGCAACAAAGGGGGGGCTCCGCCCCCCCTCTAACCCCTCGGTTAACTACATGGGCTAGTCATGGAAAGAATATAACACAACCCAACAACCCCTTTGACTCCTAATGATCTACGCACTCCACATCCACAAATCACGGAGACTTTACATTTCTTACAAAAAGTACATCAAAACTTGGGTTATTTTAACTCCAAAAATGACCCAGGGGACCCCATCCCAACACCCTTTTCCTTCTTCACCCATTGTCTCTTCATCCCTTTCTTCTTATTTTCCTGGTGAAAGTCTTGATTCCAGTAACTGGGAAGCTAAGAATAAAAATAAAAGGAAGAATAAGAAGAATAAAAATAAGCAGGGGGAAACTAACCAACCATTGCTATCAATGTGGCTAATGTTGAAAAACCTTCCAACATGCCTCGTAAAATTAAATTCCCTTGCAAGATTTGTAAGAGTGACCACCTTCTTAGAGATTTCCCTAGTATTCCCCAAGTATTAGAAGTGTTGTACATAGGCTCACATCGGACCTTGTCATCATCCTCTCGAGATCATGATGCTGAAAAACCATCAACTAGTGCTAATAAGGTTCCGGGGGAAAAGGGTAAACTCAGGTTTCCTTGTAGGTTATGCGAAGGGAGTCATCAAACTCACATTTTCCCTCATATGGATGAAGCCTCAAAATTGTTGGGAAACCTTACTGTTTCTCAAAAACAACTTCTGATTGGTTAGCGTAATTTCCCCCCCAATCCTCCATTATTTTGTGAAGTGATTGATCTAATTCCATCTTCATTCAATCACACTCTCCTTGAGTGTGAATCCCATGAGTCCTTTTCAAACCAACCATTGGTTGAGAAAGTGGTCGAATCGATTCCATATTTAGTCGATCATACTCTCCCCTTAGAGAGTGAAGTTAATACCACTCATATTCTTCTTGTTACTTCATATCCCACTGAACAAGGGGGTATTTATTCCTATCACAGATCCCCCTCCGAGTAATGAGGTCATTTCCTTTGATTGGAATCAATTGAAAAAACCTTGTCTCCCTTCTTACATGCCTTTCTAAATCATGGTGAAGGCTTGTGATAAGAAAATATATCACATTGTTATATAAAAAGGCGCTTATGTTAGCATTTTATCCTCGACATCTTGGCAAGCTTTAGGTTCCCCTTAGCTTGTGTCTGTTACTCAGAATCTGTTGGCTTTTAACAGAAGAACCAATGAACCTTTATGGATCCTTCCTTAGCTTCCTATTAACTTAGAAGGAAAAAATATTTGTATTGATGTTATGGTAGTCCAAGGCCCCTTGGATTTCAATTTTCTCCTTGGGAAAGACTATGTTTATGCCATGAAATATGTTGTGTCCACACTCTTTGGAGTGATGTCCTTCCTGCATGATGGAAAATTTGTGACTATTGACCAACTTTCATTTGTTGGTCATGCTTTGAGTACCAATCATCAGAATTCCCTAAATGTTCCTAATATGTAAGTGGCATCCCCCTCACCACAGGTTAATTATGTGGCAACCTATTCCATGCTTGTGCCTAGCAATGAAGAAGAGCCTCTCACTGTTTACTTGACTTATTTTAACCTAGATCCAGTAAGTGATATAGTAAATTATTTACTAAGGGAATTTGAACCTAATCTCCAGCACCTTTTTTCTCTATTTCAAGCTTGTGAAAAAATGAAACCACTCTCAAGCATAGTTTTTCTCTATTTCAAGCTTGTGAAAAAATAAAACCACTCACAAGCATAGTTTTTCTATGTTTCAAACTTGTGTAAAAAATGAAACCTATTCCGAGATTAGTCTTTGTTCCTTCTTGTGCTCATAAATACATGAGATTAAGTTACCAAACTTAGTCTTTATTCCTTCTCGTGCTCGTAAATACATAAGAAGGCATCATCGAGATCAATCTATGTTCTTTATCGTGCTTGAAAATACATGAGAATATGTTACCGAACTTAGTCTTTGTTCCTTATCATGATTGTAAATACATGAGAATAAGTTATCAAGCATACTTTTATCACTTTTTCGAGCTTGTTAAAACTTACAAAAAAGGAACCCCCCAGAGTCCTCTTTAAGCTATTTTTAGACTCCCAAAATATGAAAAGATCGTTGAGTACACTTGTCTCTTTTGCACTCTTTAAAGTAAAAAGCTATTTTTAGACTCCCAAAATATGAAAAGATTGTTGAGTACACTTGTCTCTTTTTCACTCTTTAAAGTAAATGAAAGGACGTATATCCAATATAAGTTTACCCTTTTATGGACTAGATTGACTATTTTCAAAAACGAAATACTTTAGTCAAGCATGACTAAAAGAGTTCTCCTATGTATTTTTTTATGCCTTTTTAAGCCCAAAGGACTAAATTTACAAAAGGGAACCTCTCAGAGTTTTCTTTTTGCCTCTTTTCTAGACTCTCTAAATACAAAAATGAAGTCGATTTACCCCTTCGCTGGACTCGTAAAAATATAAACAATGTAGGACTCGTCAAGCATGATGAGACAAAACCACTCCTTCTTAATGTTCGTTAAAAATACTTGGAAGGAATAATCCAAAGGATGAGCTTACAGGTCAAGCATATGTTATCCTCCTCAAGCTTGTGAAAAAATAAAGAGGTACTTGCCAAAAATGGCGGGGAAATTGGGGAAATATAGCCTAAAACCTAAGTTTTGGCAGTAAGTCACTCTTTAACATGACACTCTTTCACCTTTGTGACTATTTTGGGTTGGGAATCTTCTTTCCTCCTTGATGATTACACCTTATCAAAAGTATTTTCAATGGGTCTTTGATTAAATGCTGCCAATTTCATCTAAGTTCTGTTGGTATGTTCAAGAGAGGTCTACCCTCAGTTGACATTTGTTGCAATATCTATAGCCTTCATTCATGTCATCCATCCCTGAACCAACTCTGCATCATCACATTTTGTCTCAAATCTTGGCATTTGTTTGGTGTCATTGATGTGGGATACATAAATTCCCTCCTATGATGGGTGAATTCCTATCGACTTCAACACATTATCTAGGAATTTTATCTAGAAACTCCCCTTAGTGCCTTAGAACTTGCATGAGTCAATGGAAAGTTTGCTTGCTTTCAGAACCAGGTTCTCATCATTTGCCTTCGACCGAAAATTTATTGTGGTGTTTGACTTCAACTCATGTATTCACACCTCATAGATTTCACTTAGTACCTTGAGGGCCATTATCATTATCGGTGGTCCCTCTCACATTTGTTAATGAATTTCATCATTGGATAGAAATCAGATGGTGTTTACCATGTTCGACTTCAACACATCCATTCATATGGTTATATTTGTATTGTCGAGTGATGAGATGGAAGACCCTAGATCTATTTTTATCCATTCGGGTTGCGATTTTAGAGTTCATAGTCATATCTATGAAGTATGATGGCTATGGTCATACAGAAAGTCCTCCAAGCATAGATCCATAATGCATAATCAATGGGCATGACTTTGATCATTGTACATGTAAAATAACTTATATGTTGAGTATGGGTATGCCTAACTCAACTGTCATATCATGATGATAATGTATTATAACAATTTATTGATGACTGTTAGATCTCAATAAATCAATTTTCACTCCAGAATTTTCACATGGTAAAGCACTTTAGTCCTCATCCACAACTTCTGACTTTGTGATTTAGGGGGAAATCTATTACAAGCCATTTTTTCTCACTTAGTCAAAAGGCCCCAAACTTGGATCTCTCGTTATTCGTTACACTTTGCATCAATCCCCTACAAGGCCAAAAACAGAACTATTAGCAAAAGTTATAAGAATCTTGGATTACATTGATTCAAAACCCTAATTTGAGACTCCATCACACTTAGCTTCATTACAACCTACAATGGTGCATGTTTCACACATGAAACTTGCGATAGTCATCGGAAGTTTCCTTTACTAAAACTGCAATGACACTTGGAAATGAGGAAAAACAAAATATAATTTTGAAGCTTCCCCCTCTAGAAGCTTCGAGAGATGATTCATATATTTTCTATTGAACATGATCTCAAATTCCTACTAATGAGGATTTATCCCTTATCTCATGGAACCTACCTCCTTTCAAAGTGGATCTAGCCCTAGTATAGTGGATCTAAAACTACCACATTTTCCCTATAAAAACAATACTTGCTATAGAGTCTGGGTTGGATTTTGGAGACATTGATTCTGCCCTTATGCTATTAGTTTGAGTTTGGAGGTCCATAATCCCTCCTTATGCATTGATAAGATTGAAGGATTTATCATTGTGGCAAAGAAATGACAAGAAGGTTGGGAGAGATTTGCAGCATCAAGGCCTCAACAAGGGTTTTAATATTTCTCTATTATCATTAATACAAAGTGCATTTTTTTTCCCATATGCCATGTCTTTGATTATACATGTGTAGAATAAGGTTCCTTGATCTCTTATTTAGAGTTATTGGAGTATATCGTCCTGTATATATATTTTTATTTGCTTGTCTTGGTTAATTTGTAGGTCTTTCTTTCAAGAGTTAAAGTTGGAATTGGAGTGAATGAGTGAAGAGAAGAAGAAGTCTCACCAACATCAAGTAATATTTTTTATTATATTTCGAATATATCTAGGGAAATATAGTGTAGTCTTTTTGGTTGTTTCTAGGTTGAACCACTGAACCTAGGGAGAATGCATATGTCCGTAGAAGGGATTTGTCCAGAAAAGGCTAAGAATTGGTACAATGGTTAATTTCTCCTTTAGCTCTTCAAATTCTTCTTGACACTTGTATATCCAACAAAAATTTGAATCCTTAGTTAACAAACCAAATAAAGGTTAGACCATGTTACTAAAATCTTGAAAAGTCTCCTATAATATCCATCTAGTCCTAAGAAAATCCTAACAATCCTTTGTTTAGGGGGGTGACAGGGACCATTTTGGTAACGAAAATATTGATAGGATCAAATTGGTTCCCTTCCTTAGAGAGGAAGTGACCTAGGAAAATCCATGCATTCATAAAAAAATCACACTTTTCTATACTTAGTGAGATATTTATTTCAATTCCCTTCTTTAAAACTTTACATAGGTTTGAGAGGGCTTCTTGGAAATCATCCCCATAAGGAGTGAATTCATCCATATAAATTTCAATTGTATCATGAAAAAGATCAACAAAATACTCAACACTTCCCTTTGGAAGGTAGCAGGGGCATTACACAAGCCAAATGGAAGGACCCTATAGGAAAATACCCCCCATGGACATGTGAAGATGGTATTATCCTGATCCTCAGGGCTGATCTCGATCTGATTTTACCCACTTAAACCATCCAATAATGAAAATAACTTATTCCCTGCAAGACCATCCAAAACTTGTTCAATAAAAGGTAAGGAAAAATGATATTTCTTTGTAGCCTTGTTAAGTTCCTTGTAGTCAAAACAAATTCTCCACTTCCCGTTCTTTTTGGGCACAATAACAAGAGGTGACACCCACTCACTATCTGAGATAGGGTAAATGAATCTTGCATCCAATAATTTTTGTAATTATTCTTTTACAACATCTTTGAGGGTAGGGTTCATTCTTATCTGGGGCTGACACACAAGTTTGCATCCCTCTTTGATGTATATGTGATGTGTGCAAGCTGAGAGATGCCCCCCTTTCATCTCTTTATAGTCCCAAGCAAAGGCATCAAAATGTATTCTCAAAATAGTGAGAAGTTGCTCTTCTTGTTCTGTTGAAAGGGAAGGACTGATTTTCAGGGTTTTAGATGGATTGATTTCCATAATTTTGGCTTGATCTTGATCATAACCAATAGTAAATAATTCTACCCATGGCTTGTTTTCAAGCTACCCTAAATATTCCTTTATTATTTCATCGATTTGCATGGAAACGAGATGTTGATTTTGCATAAATTTGTCAATAAAATCATCCTCTTCTAGTTTCTTGCTTCCAACAGTGGCTTCTAATTAATGGATTGCGTGGAATTTTCTCTACAAATCAGCTAGCTCATTGATATCATGTAGAAATTTCACCTGCAGATCAAACTGATATATGCAATGTACTAAAGCATAATACTAGATCTACATCTACCATAAACTTTGCAGAAGCTAATCAACCATGAGCAACATCAAGCATGAACACATATAACTGATAAGAAGGAATCAATGACACATAAGACAGAAGAAATTATCTCGGAAAATCACCAGCTTAAAACCCCATCTTTGTATTATCAATCGAGTGGAAATCCTCAACAACATACAAAAAGAAGCAGCTCAAAAGCTATCCTACTCTCTCTGTACTCTGATGATAAAGCTCATGGACTACCTAGCCTTGTATATAAAGGCTACACCTCAAGTCCAAGCTCCTATTTCCTTTTGCAGTTGATTGGGGTCCAATTACAAAACAAATGTAAATTGGCCTGATCATACCTGATGTCACCTCAGGTCCAACTACGCAGTCATAGAAGGAAGAAGCTTCCTTCCCCATGCAAGGAATAATTACTAGAAATATCCTAGCATCTGATAGTACATTGTCCCACATCTGATCTCAACTCGGTCTCTGACAGAACTGACATGTATCAGTTATCCATGAGTGAATACACAATTATCTAAAAATAATAGTTGTCACATGCATGCAAGCATCAACAAGTTGTATCTCATTAATTTAACAACTTGTTAAATTAATCTAATTGAACTTGACTAAATTAAACTAAGTCAACTGATCCTCTCAATATAGAACTCATCCTTAATTCCTCAATCAGTGGAGCAAATCAAGGACACATTCCCCAATCAGTGGAGAAATAATTGCATGTTCTCACAAAGACTTCAAGTTTTCTTTTCCTTAACTAATTAACTCATGGAGAATTAATTAATTAATATTCCAAACTGCTGGTAAGACCAAATTCAAATTTTACTTCCTATTTCTAGTCTAGGGACTGACTAAAATAGGAATCCACACTGCACTGCTAAAAATAAAACTTCTATTTTTAGCACTTCCATTTTTCATTCCCTATTACCTAATCCAACACTGATGCCCAAAATTCTATTTTTAGTAGTGTTATTTTTAGCACTTTTATTTTTAGCAATTTCTTGTTGCCAATTTTCAACACTCCCTCTCAACAAGAAAGGCTTCCTCTCGAACCCGGTCCTATACATTTGGAATGTTCTACATGCAACACATCTACCAAGTGTGGTTGCTCTAGCAACTCTCGGAACAAAAAAAACTCCCAACTGACATCTCTGTTGGACTAGAAACATACTCTGATGTTGAAGCTCTACCTACTGCTGACAAGTGCTCCCTCTCTAACCTTTGCGCTACTTCAACATCTCCACGCATCTCGTACCGTTGCACCCTTCTCTGTGCTACCCTGCACTATGCAACACACTTGTGCCTCTCGCATTGTTGCAGCCTGCATGCTCTGCGCTATCCTGGGATTCCTTGCACTGTAGCTCTCTCTGCTGCTCCATCCGCATCTATCTCTACCCAATCAGTCAGTTCCTGCTACTCCACATCAGAGCTCTCGTAGCAAGGTCTCATCCAAGAGGTTGGGTACCTCAAGGATCCTGCCCCTCGTCCCCGGGACGATTACTCTATATCGCCCCACCTCCTACCTAGAGGTATGGCTGCATGTGATCCCTCTGCCCACCTGGCTCGAAGTTTCCCCCTACTGGAGGTCTCTGCATGAGTAGATGTCTTTACTCAATCTCCACTTAGCTTCCCTTGTTGTGGCTGCTCCACAACCTCCGGAAGCTGCTGCATCAATTGTGGCTCCTCCACAATCGTCTGAGACTTCTTCTGGCACTATGAGAGGTAATATACTCTCCCTATCAACCACCAAGTCTCCATCAGTTGCCTTGCTGCTGAAGGCTTTGCATGCATCTTGAACCTTAAGAGCATACAGGTTCTTGATCCGTGAACCAATTTGCTTCACCTGTCTAGTGATGATGTGTCTAAGGAAAACTTTTCCCTTACTGAAGACTACATCATAGCCTCTATCTTCCAGTGTCGCGATCGACACCAAGTTTCTCTTCAGTCGTGGTACATACTTGACATCGGTCAAGGTAAGGCGAGCTCCATGCTTCCTCTGAAAAATAACCGTGCCTACACTTGAGACAATATACTTCTCATTATTACCCATCACTATGAGTATCTGGAGATCTTTCTCCTCCAAAGTACTGAACAAACTCTTGTCGCCGGTCATGTGGAAAGAAGCTCCACTGTCAAGAAACCAACCACTTCCCACCATGGATGAAACCATGCATGCGAAGAGTGTGAAATCCAACTCGAACTGTGAAGCAAGTGCCTCACCTTCAAATCCTTCCCCGGATCCCTTCTTGGATTTCCTCAGTGGACAATTTGCAGCTTAATGGCCCACCTCATGACAATGAAAGCATCACACTTTCGATTTGTCAACCTTCTTCCCACCATTGGAAGAACTGGATTCGGAAAGAGAAACCTTCTCCTTCCCCTTCTTTTCCTTACTCGCTAAGGCACAGTTCTCCTCATCCTCCATGGATGAAGAACCGTCTCTGGTGCTCCATCTGATCTCCTCCTGCATCAAATTTGACCATAGTCGTTCCCAATCTGGCAGTTTCTCCCTTCCATTAACCGAGTCTTGGTAGCTATGCCAACTCTTAGGAAGGCCAAGGAGTGCTAGACTCACCATATCATCATCAGCTGTCATGACCCCTACACTTGCAAGCTCATCCCTGCATGTGATGAGCTTGGTCAGATACATAGAGATTGTCTCATCCTTTTCACACTTGATCTTTTGAAGTTTGTCCTTCAGTGCCAGCTTCCTCTGATCACTGCTATTCTGATATAAATTTTTCAATGTTTTCCAGATTGCAAATGGAGTCTCCTGACCATGGAGGCTCAAGACAATATGATCTCGCGCTCCCTCCAAGAGAACTCTCCAGTTGAGTAGCATCAGTAGGCTTAGGGACTTCTTGATCAATGAAGTCCTTAAGGTCGTTATCTTCCAATACTGCCTCCATGCGATCCTTCCAAGCTATATAATTTGAGCTGCCATTAAGGGCATACTCAAGCCTCAAACCATAGAACGCCATCGGTGAAATAGATGTGGTAAGAACTTGAGATCTATATCTCGAATAATAAACTTCAAATTCCTTCTTGTATACTGTTCTTCCTTGATCACCTGTGCTCTGATACCATGTAGAATTTTCTCTACAAATCAGCTAGCTCACTGATATCATGTAGAAATTTCACCTGCAGATCAAACTGATATATGTAATGTACTAAAGCATAATACTAGATCTACATCTACCATAAACTTTGTGGAAGCTAATCAACCATGAGAAACATCAAGCATGAACACATATAACTGATAAGAAGGAATAAATCACAAATAACACAGAAAAATTTATCCGGGAAAAGCACTAGCCTAAAACCCCATCTCTGTATTATCAATCAAGTGGAAATCCTCAACAACATACAAAAACAATCAGCTCAAAAGCTATCATGCTCTCTCTGTACTTTGATGAGAAAGCTCATGGACTACCTAGCCTTGTATATGAAGGTTGTACCTTAGGTCCAAGCTCCTATTTCCTTGCGCAGTTTTGATTGGGGTCCAATTACAAAAAACATGTAAATTGGCCTGATCATACCTAATGTCACCTCAGGTCCAACTACACAGTCATAGAAGGAAGAAGCTTCCTTCCCCATGCAAGGAATACTTACTAGAAATATCCTAGCATCTGATAGTACACTATCCCACATATGATCTCAACTGGGTCTCTAACAGAACTAACATGCATCAGTTATCCATGAGTGAATACACAGTTATCTGAAAATAACAGTTTTTACATGCTTGCAAGCATCAACAAACTGTATCTCATTAATTTAACAACTTGTTAAATTAATATATCTGAACTTGACTAAGTTAAACTAAGTCAATTGATCCTCTCAATATAGAACTCATCCTTAATTCCTCAATCAGTGGAGAAAATCAAGGACACATTCCCCAATCAGTGCAAAAATAATTGCATGTTCTCACTAAGACTTCAAGTTTGCTTTTCCTTAACTAATTAACTCATGGATAATTAATTAATTAATATTCCAAACTGCTGGTAAGACCAAATTCAAATTTTACTTCCTATTTCCAGTCCAGGGTATGACTAAAATAGGAATCCACACTGCACTGCTAAAAATAGAACTTCTATTTTTATCACTTCCATTTTTCATTCCCTGTTGCCCAATCCAGCACTGATGCCCAAACTACTATTTTTAGTAGTGCTATTTTTAGCAATTTCTTGTTGCCAATTTTCAACAGATTGGGTAGGGGGTTGACTGATAAAATTATTCTTATTCTTCTTCCTCTACCCACATAGGAAAATCATGCTCAACAAGAGGTTGACTAAAGGGGTATAATACAAGTTGTTTTGTGAGTTTCCCATTTTTTATTGTCATGTTTCTAGTCCTACATCTGATATAAGCATAAACATTAGCTAACCAAGGTATCCATGTTAGGCGTTTTATTTTTGGTTTTAATTCCCCTAACTTAAATTATTGACTGAGGTTTGTAATCTCTTATTTACATTGCGTTTTGATTCAGGTTCCAACAGTTTAGTGTAAGGTTGAGTACAAAATGGTAAATCTTTGTATTTTCTAGTCACAACAAACCGAAATGAAGAAGATTATCGAATAGAAGCTTCTATTATTATTCTATTTTAACAATAACCTGATTAAATCAAAATTCACTCAAAAGTAAAACAAATGAATAAACTAAATTTGCAACCGATTTGAAAACTACAGCACAAACAATTTTGTAGGTTTTAATCCCGTACAGAAATAACTTGCATACAAATTCTAAAACACAAAAAATAAAAAATAGTGAGAGAATAACACATAAAACAAATATACACATAGATTTCCCCCTGGATCCCAAAACCGGGATTACTAGATTGATTTTACATTATGTTCCTTTCAATGTTACAATACATATATATACATGCCGAAGCATCCAATAACATGGACCGAAAACCATCGTGCCCAAAACCATGTGCGAAAACCATGCACAAAACCATAGGTAGATCCGCCCACCTAATATATGGTCCAAAAAAAATATAACACAACCCAACATTCTCCCACTTGTTGTTTTCTTTCCACAGGGGGCCACAAGAGAGCTTAGTCATTTATCCAACCCTGCAACGTCCATTGTTTCTCTACACCAAGAGAACTTCTCAGAACTCATAGATTTTGTCAATGCATCTACAATATTCTTCAAAGTGTCCACCTTTACCAGCAACACCTTTTTGTCTTCTATCATATCCCTCGCAAAAGTGATACTGAACATCAATGTGATTTGTTTTTGAATGATACTCAGGGTTCTTTGTCAAGAAAATTGCACTTTGGCTGTCACAGTCTATCTTTATAGCTCCCTGTACTAACCCCATACTTTAACAAATCTCTGCAACCAAAATGCTTCCTTGCTTACATGAGTGGTTGCAATGTATTCTGCCTCTGTAGTTGATAGTGCCACTACAAATTGTTTCTTACTCATCCAACTGACTGCACCTCCAAATAGGTTAAACACATACCCACTTGTAGAGCTTCTCTGATCCAGATGTCTAGCCCAATCTGTATCAACAAAGCCACGAATATCTAAAACTATGTCCAATCTTGGTCTTCCTTCGTAGCACATACCATAATCACTAGTTCCAAGCAAATACCTGAAAACCCACTCCACTATTGTCCAGTGCTCCTTCCTCGGTTTTGACATAAACCTGCTCAATACTCCCACTGCATGTGCAATTTTTAGTATAGTACAGACCATCGCATACATCAGGCTACCAACTACACTTGCATATGGAACATGGGACATGTCCTCTTCCTCTTCTTGTGTCTTGGGACACTATTTATCAAATAACTTCAAACCTACAGGAATAGGAACCTTCACCGGTTTACTATCTTGCATATTAAACCTCTGTAGTATTATCTCAACATACTTCCTCTAGTTTAACCAGAGCTTCCTCTTTGCTTGATCTCTTTTAATTTCCATGCCCAAAATATAGTTTGCAGCACCAAGATATTTCATGTCAAATTTGGAGGACAATTAGGTCTTCAAATCCAGGATAATTTCTTTGTCATTTCCAACCAGCAACATATCATTCACATACAAGACCAGATAAATAATATGGTCACCAATTAATTAAAATACGCACATTGATCTGCTTTGGTTCTGGTGAAGCCAAGTCCCTGTATAAATGTATCAAATTTCTGATACCACATCCTTAGTGATTGTTTTAACCCATACAAAGACTTTTTTAACTTGCATACCAATTCTTTCTTACCCTTCAACACAAAGCCTTCTAGTTGCTTCATGTAGATCTCCTCTTCCAGATCCCCATGAAGAAATGTTGTCTTCACATCCATCTGTTCTACCTCAAAATCAAAAACAACAACAACAGATAAAGTAATCTAATAGAAGTTACCCTGGCAACAGGAGAAAAATTAATATCACCAAAATCAATTCCCAACACCTGGGAATAACCTTTTGCTACCAACCGAGCTTTGTATTTCTCCACCTTTCCTTCTGCATTTTTATTCTTCTTGAACACCCATTTGCTTCCAATGGGTTTCCTTCCAGCCGGCAACTCCACCAGATCCCAAGCCTCATTTTTGTGCAAAGATGCCATTTCATCAACCGTGACCTCTTTCCAGAGTTTTCCATCCTCTGAATCTACTACGTCCTCATAGTTCTAGGATCATCATCAGTAATAGATAAGGCAAAATTTGAACAGAAAGCAGATGGACTATACCTTTCTGACTGCCTTCTTTCTCGAACTGATCTTCTCACACCCGGAGTTTGTGGCTTTTCATCTTCTGATTCCTCCTCTGTTGTAGAGTCTGATTCTTCCTCCTTTAGCTCAAACTCTATCTTCTCAGGTTCATTTGGTTAGACTTCATGTTTAATAACATCTTTCACCTCTCTGAACACCACATCTCGGCTGTACACAACCTTCCTTGTTAATGGGTTCCAAAGCTTATAACCATTTAAACCATCCTTATACCCAATAAAGATGCACTTTTCAAATTTACTATCCAACTTGGTTCGTTTCTCCTTTGGAACATGTACATATGCATCACATCCAAATACCCTCAGATGTGAAAGAGAGGGTTTCTTACCAGTCCATACCTCTTGTGGAGTTTTATCCTCCAACGCTGATGAAGGTGATTTGTTGACTAGGTAACATGTTGTCTCCACCGCCTTTGCCTAGAATTCTTGTCCTAACCCGGCACCACTGAGCATGCTTCTTGCCCTTTCCATCAACATCTTGTTCATTCTTTCCGCAACTCCATTTTGCTGAGGTGTATATGGAGTAGTCTTCTACCGTGCTATACCACACTTCTTACAGAATTCTTCAAATTCCTTACTGCAAAACTCTCCACCGTTATCTATCCTCAGCACCTTTATCTTCTTCTCTATCTGGTTTTCCACCAGAGCCTTGAATTCTTTAAACCTATCAAAGACTTCATATTTCTTCTTAAGGAAATATATCCATGTATTCCTTGAGAAGTCATCTATAAATGATACATAGTACACAGACTTACCCAGTGATGGAACCTTCACAGGTCCAAACACATCACTATGCACAAGCTCTAATATATGTTTTGCCCTCTTACCACCAGAGGGGAAACTCACCTGATTCTGCTTCCCATATACACAATTTTCACAGAAATCAAATCCATAGAGCTATTACTAATACCTTCTACCATACCTTTACCATGAAGTATTCAAAGGCCCTTCTCCCCAATATGTCCAAGCCTTTGATGCCACAGCATGGTCTTTTCTCCAGAGACCACTAGATTTTTTGCTCCACTTTCAGGAACCACAGAACTGTTGAACCCATAAAAAACAATGCTACCTTTCAGCTTGTACAGAGTTCCAATCTAAACTCCCTACATCAATACCAGTAATCCCCGAACCATCTTACAGGTATCTTTCTCGAACATTGTTTTTACACTTGCATCATCCAGCTTGCTTACAAAAATTAGATTTCTAGCTAATGCAGGAATATGCAGAACACCCGGAAGTGTTATAATCCTTCCACCTTGCAACTTCAACTTGACTTTTCTACGACCAAAGATTCTAGCCTTCCTGTCATCCCCCAAGAAGACATCACCACCATCATATTTCTCACACTTGCATAACCACTCTCTATGGGGAGTGAAGTGAAAGGATGCACATGAGTCAATCAACCATGCCTCATGATCTACATGTGTACTTGAAGAAGCCAAGTACACATCCCCACCTTCATCTGAGGTGGTTTTCGTCTCTGCAGAAGGAGTACCATCATATCCCTTTCCTTTCTCAGGAACTTTATATTTACATTCCATTTTGTAGTGCCCTTCCTTTCTGCATTTCTAGCACACCACCTTTACAGATCTTCTTGGAGATTTAGATCTCCCACTCGATGACTTATTTTTGTTTTTGTTCTGGGACTGTCCTCGTACAGAAAAGGCATCACCATTCTACCTCTCCATATTTTTCCGTTTCATCTCCTCTGTCAGTAAGGATGAGACTATAGTAGAGTTTAGGCTTCTGTGATCCATATCAAGTTTACAAAAAAAAATTCGGCGAAGATCACATGAGACATCATTTGTCGACGCGTTTCAAACCAACCAGTGTGGTTCATCGTCAGGACAAGTTGAAGAAACAGATCCAGCCTAGCAGTTTAAATAGACAGAGCGAAGCCCCCAGCGGTTAAAAAGACTAACAGCTACTTTTAACTAGGTATCTTAAAAAATGCTACCCGGGGGGACCAGTCCTTTAAATAAATTAATATTGTGATAAAAATATTAAATTAAAAAATATAATAGTTATGTTCAATTATAACCTAAAAATAATTTATGCTAATAGTTAGTTAAAGACAAATAAATAAAAATCATATCTAAGGGGAAAAAATTACCCTAGAGGGGGACAGTCCCTCAAATAATAATGATAATTTTTTTTTAAAAAATAAATAAATAATTATGTTCAATTAGGAAAAATAATTTATAAAAATAGTTAGTTAGAGATAAATAATTAAAAAATTATATCAAGGGGAAAAAATATTTCTCATAGAGGGACCAATCCCTTAGAAAAATAAAATAATAATGTGAAAACTTTTTTATTAATGAAACTTATATGATAATAGTTTGTAATGATAAAATTATATTAAATTATATTAAAATTATATTAAAACTAAAATATAATAAAAACTAAATTATATTAAAATTATTTTATTAAATTATATTAAAATTATGTTAAAATTATATTACCTAGGGGGACCAACCCCCTAAAATAAAATGATTTAATGATAATATATAATTCAAAAATAATTTTTTTTACGTTAGATTAGTAATTAAAAATACTTAGTGATAATATTTCGTTACAAATAAATTATTAAAAATAAGAAGGAAAATTAGGAAGGAAAACCAAAATGAGTAAAATATATATGTATATATAAATATATATAAATAAATACATAAAAAATAAAAATAATACTAATCATAATAATAAAAAATAATTCAAAAAAAAAAAAAAAAAACACGAGGACTAGGACGAGAGTGCTGGGACCCAACACCGACTGATTTTCCAGCCATCATCTCTATTGAAATTATTCGGCCTCTTTTCAATCTCAAGCGCCTCCCTAAATTTCCGATGATGGAAGTGCGAAACCTTAGCAATAACACTAGCTTCCTCAATACAAACATGATGATTGGTTTTCTCAGCGTGCTCAACCAAAGCGGAAGACTTAGTACGCCTATGCTTAAGATCAGGTGCATGCTCACTAATCCTCTGGTTAATGGAGCGACCAATTTCCCCAATGTAGGGGGTCCCACAAGAACAGGGGATCAAGTACACACCTTTCATATCTTTAGGGTCGATAGGATCCTTCGCTGATCTGAGGGACATGCGAATGGTGTTCAGGGGCCTAAAGGTCATAGGAACATCATACGACCTGAGAATCCTACCAATCTTATCAGTAGTCCCCTGAACATAAGGAAGAAGGACACCAGGAAATCGCTCCTTCGGTTCTCGATGAGATAGCGAATTCTTCGAAGCTTTAACGAAAGCCCTCTGACCAGGAATCTACTATAACCGTTCTCAACAAAGACATCAAGGAGGTGGGATTTTTCATTCTCCAAACTCTCCTTATCCGAGATCCTTAGGGCCCGAGTAGCCAGGGTATTGAGAACACCCAACTTTTGAGCCGAGAAATGATGGGAGCTGGCATGAAGATACTTCTTAGTATGCATTTTCTTCCGAAAAACTCAGTGGCCGAGGGAACCATCACTATTCTTAGAAATAAGAATATTGAGGAACGGAAGGCAACCATCAACCCCCTGCTCCATTAAGTTCACCATGGAGCAGGAGGTTGATGGTTGCCTTCCATTCCTCGATATTCTTATTTCTAAGAATAGTGATGGTTCCATCGGCCACCGAGTTTTTCGGAAGAAAACGCATACTGAGCAGTATCTTCATGCCAGCTCCCATCATTTCCCGGATCAAAAGTTGGGTGTTATCAATACCCTGGCTACTCAGGCCCTAAGGATCTCGGATAAGGAGAGTTTGGAGAATGAAAAATCCCACCTCCTTGATGTCTTTGTTGAGAACGGTTATAGTAGATTCCTGGGTCAGAGGGCTTTCGTTAAAGCTTCGAAGAATTCGCTATCTCATCGAGAACCGAAGGAGCGAGTTCCTGGTGTCCTTCTTCCTTATGTTCAAGGGACTACTGATAAGATTGGTAGGATTCTCAGGTCGTATGATGTTCCTGTGACCTTTAGGCCCCTGAACACCATTCACATGTCCCTCAGATCAGCGAAGGATCCTATCTACCCTAAAGATATGAAAGGTGTGTACTTGATCCCTTGTTCCTGTGGAACCCCCTACATTGGGGAAACTGGTCACTCCATTAACCAGAGGATTAGTGAGCATGCAGCTGATCTTAAGCATAGGCGTACTAAGTCTTCCGCTTTGGCTGAGCACGCTGAGAAAACCAATCATCATGTTTGTATTGAGGAAGCTAGTGTTATTGCTAAGGTTTCGCACTTCCATCATCGGAAATTTAGGGAGGCGCTTGACATTGAAAAGAGTCCGAATAATCTCAATAGAGATGATGGCTGGAAAATCAGTCGGTGTTGGGTCCCAGCACTCTCGTCCTAGTCCTCGTTTTTTTTTTTTTTTTTTTTTTTTTTTTTTTTTTTTTTTTTTTTTTTTTTTTTTGAATTTTTATTTTATTATGATTAGTATTATTTTTATTTTTTATGTATTTATTTATTTATTTATTTATTTATTTATATATATACATATATATTTTACTCATTTTGGTTTTCCTTCCTAATTTTCCTTCTTATTTTTAATAATTTATTTGTAACGAAATATTATCACTAAGTATTTTTAATTACTAATCTAACGTAAAAAAAAATATTTTTGAATTATATATTATCATTAAATCATTTTATTTTAGGGGGTTGGTCCCCCTAGGTAATATAATTTTAACATAATTTTAATATAATTTAATAATATAATTTTAATATAATTTGACTTTAGATATAATTTTAATTATATTTTAATTTTAATTTTAATATAATTTTAATATAATTTAGTTTTTATTATATTTTAGTTTTAATATAATTTTAATATAATTTAATATAATTTTATCATTACAAACTATTATCATATAAGTTTCATTAATAAAAAAGTTTTCACATAATTATTTTATTTTTCTAAGGGATTGGTCCCTCTATGAGAAATATTTTTTCCCCTTGATATAGTTTTTTAATTATTTATCTCTAACTAACTATTTTTATAAATTATTTTTCCTAATTGAACATAATTATTTATTTATTTTTAAAAAAATTTATCATTATTATTTGAGGGACTGTCCCCCTCTAGGGTAATTTTTTCCCCTTAGATATGATTTTTATTTATTTGTCTTTAACTAACTATTAGCATAAATTATTTTTAGGTTATAATTGAACATAACTATTATATATTTTTAATTATTTTTAATATTTTTATCACAATATTAATTTATTTAAAGGACTGGTCCCCCCGGGTAGCATTTTTTAAGATACCTAGTCAAAAGTAGCTGTTAGTCTTTTTAACCGCTGGGGGCTTCGCTCTGTCTATTTAAACTGCTAGGCTGGATCTATTTCTTCAACTTGTCCTGACGATGAACCACACTGGTTGGTTCGAAACGCGTCGACAAATGATGTCTCATGTGATCTTCGCCAAAATTTTTTTTGTAAGGATGAGACTATTTCATCAAACTGTAAGGCAGTTGCATTGCTACCTATTGCAATAACCAGACTATCCCACGAATTTGGTAGAGAACACAACAAATTGATGCACTTATCTTCATCTAAAATTTTAGGATCAATAGATAATAACTGACTTACCACAGTATTAAATGCATTCAGATGCTCTTTCACCGTGTCTCCATCTTTCATCCTAAGGCTATACACCTTTTTCCCTAGGAACAATTTATTCACCAGAGACTTAGATTGGTACGAAGTCCCTAACTTGTCCCACAAAGTCATAGCCATAGCTTCCCCTGATACATTAAGCAATACTAAATCTGAGACACATAATCGTATTATGCTCTTTGCCTTCCAATCCAAATTCTTCCATTCTTCATCGAACATTCCCGTTGGTTTAGTACCCAGATCTAGCGGGATCCACTAATCTTTATCTACCAACAAATCCTCCATCTTGAGTTTCCATAACTCAAAACTCTGACCATTAAATTTATCAATCTCTATCTTTCCACTAATCACCATCTTCTTTCACCACCAGAATCGATCCCGTAGATCTCCCACTGAATAGGGTCTACCATAGGCTCGAGCGAAACCCCTCAGCAACAAAGACGTCCCCTTGAAGCTAAAACATCTCTGATACCAAATGTAGGTTTTAACCCCGTACAAAAATTACCTGCATATGAATTCTGAAAAATAGAAAATAAACAATAGTGAGAGCATAACACATAAATATACGCAGATATTTTCCCCTGGATCCCAAAACCAGGACTACCAGATTGATTTTTCATTATGTTCCTTTCAAAGTTACAATACATATATATACATGAGATACTACATAAGGGATTCAAATTATTGTGTATATCAGATGAGTCCTAATATAAATCACTACTTCACACTACCTATCATTATGCAAGAACTGTTAACTATTATTCAAATAAGACAATTTCTAATTGCAATCCAAGAAAGACCTATACTTAAAAACCATTCAAATAGTCCTATCAGAAATGAATAAAAACAAACTACCTTTCAAGTGTTTTAAACTCTCTTTTCAAATTATGGAAATCACGACTCAACGATAGAATCTATTAATCTAAGTAACGAAGACCTCAGATAAACCAAGACTATATTATCACTAACAAATGTATTATCATGTGATTTATGCTGAAAAACTTTTTCTCATAAACTTGATATGGATCACAGAAGCCTCAATTCAACAAACCAAGACTAATTATCAATCAAAATAGTGTCAAGCTTATACTAATTGAAATCCAAACAAAAATTAACTTTAATCTAAACTATTTATGCTAAGGAAAGAATGGACAATCTGAGCAACATTGAACCTACTCATTAAGTCTATCTCCCGAGATATATGAAAGAACTCAAGCTAATATTCTGCATTCAACTCTACAAATACTCAAAATAAACTAAGTATTACAGCTCTAAATTAATGTTCTTCACTAGACACACCTCAGATCTAAGAAATTACAAAAATTGAAGTCGGTTCTAACTTTTAAAATCACTCAAACCGAACTCAGGAAATCATTCAACATAAAAGCATGAACCTATAGTTCTAGTCTAATATCTACTGAAATTATGTCGAGTTTAAAAATCAAATTACAATCTCACTTCATAACCAACATCTCATTGTATTTCACTTAGGCATTTAGAGATTAAAACATGATGCTACAGGATCCTATATCAAACGAGAAAAATACAAGATGGAAGATGAGAAAACTAATACTATTTCGATCTCACAACATAGCTACCATTTTGTACATTCATTTAGATTAGAAAGCACTCTGTAGAGATCTTTAACCATGAAAATATAATGGAAAATTCATTTAGTCATCAAAATCGTTAATTGACATAATTGTTCCTGGTTTATAAAGATTCAAAGGCAATATCTCTATTTGAATTCAAGAAAAACATAGTAAAATTTTAAGTACATAATGGTAACTCTAAAATATAACCAATGATCCACACTTTGAAATTGAAATCAAACACACTCCTACAGTCTACCTCAATTGCAGAACTTATTTCCAGGTGGCGGTGGGCCCTTTCCACTCTTACAGAAAGCCGAAGTTAACTCAATCTATTTAAAAATCAAAATGCATGACACATACAAATATTTAAAACCGAATCGAAATTAAGTACTAAAGTGAGAAAAACATGAGTTCATACAACAAACACATCAAAGTTTTCAATGTCTCCTTAGCATGAAGCTCTTACAACAAAATTACATAATAATCATTCTCTGGCTAGCTTATACATGAACATCATCAAGCTTTTATAAATCACAACCAATGAAAATGATGCATAACAAATTAACTAGAAAAAGTAAATAAAGACATCAAGGCTAAAATTAAGTTGCACAAAATATCTTGGAATAATCTTCAGATGGATCTTGATTGAGCGCATCTTGATCATGGCGTGATGGTTGAAACCAATTCCTTTTTTAGTATAAAGGAACTCGTTCTAGAATACCAACGATGTTTGACTGAACACATGATTCCAATAGAGTACAGAATCGAGATGCAGAATTGAGTACAGAATGGCAAGTCTTCAAAAAGGTTTCTTGATGCGTTGTCCACTAGTACCTCTGCTACCTGTCCATATGTTGTCAAGGTTTATGACTCCATATGAAGATTAGTAAAAAATAATCCAAAGGCTATAATTTTGTTAATATCGATTTAAACTAATCATAAGCATATGAAAATAGTCCTAAGTAAATATTCTACCTCCATGTTCAAAATAACAAAGTTTGGTAGTGATAGCATGGTGTAAAAGGGTAAAGAGGAAGTAAATGGCAATAGTAACAGTAAAATAGTGGGTGGAAAATAGGTACAAAAGTGGGGACCAACATCCCCCCATGCCTAAAAGGTTGCATTTCCTCATGCAACTATCATCTAGTCAACAAAAATAGGGTACCTTAGAACTCACATTCCCACCGCTCTAACCAAGACTTCAAGACCATGAGTATCCTTCACTACTGACTTCTGAAAATGCAGAGTTAATTTCCGAGCATTAGGCCCCTTAACAGATTTCAACTGACTCAACTTCCATTTTACCAGGTGTTTATTCCTTAAGACCAGGGTGTCGTTTTTGGAGACCAAAGAGAGATTTGTATTGTGATACTGTTCATTTACAGTCCGCACATAACGAAATAGGGTCTTATATTTATGGGCCTTGTCCTTCAACTTCATATTTTTCTTCTACAATTTAGCCACGAGCAACTGCAAATATTCTTCATTATGAGATGAGATGTTTTCTACTGGTGTTGTTTTCTGTTGTGAGGTGCTACCATCATGAGCTAACCCATAGTTTCTCTTCCTAGGATTAGGTAGGTGTTCTCATTTCTTCTTTCCTAAATTTTTATTTGACATGCGTTATGGTGGGGAGATAGTCAAAATATCCTAGTCATCATCTTGTTGACTAGCCCTCGAAGGGAAGGTCCTCTTCTTCTTCATTCACCAAAGGGGCGTTTCCAACTTCTTATTGAGGGGAAGACAAAATAGCAACTGGGTCTTGGTTTTGGGTATTGGAAGTGGATGCTCCCTTTTTAGTCATACTTTGAGTTTGATGTTGACCCTAAGACACTATAGGGTTCTTGACCACCTTCTGTCTTGGTGTAGAAGGTCTAGATGTTGCTTCTAGCTCTCCTTGGAAGAGTCTCCTCTTTCTCTTTTTAAGGGTAACATCGACCATTTTATCTTTTTGTTTTGTTACCTCAACAACTGGTTCTATAACTCGTATGGATGGATTCTTCTTCTTATGTGATCGAGATTCATCAGTAGGTACCTCCTCTTGGTCAGGTTTCCATTTCTGTACTCTACTTTATTTACATTTATTCTTTCCAAATTTTGGGGTCGTTTTTCCTATTGAAGTGCTAGGGTTTATCAGTGTATTTGGAGATTTTTCTGAACAATTTTTCTCTACTGTAGATGTAGGGACCACCATAGGATTATGCTCCTGTTGAAAACTAAAATCTAGCAGAATTTCAACCCCAAGCCTTAGATTCTTGGATAGAGGACTGATAAGCCTTTGTCGTCCCTTTACCCGAGTCTCTTCGCGTGGAAATTTTTTTATGACAAAGTCTTCCCAAGACTTCCATCATTTACTTAAATCGGCCACAACCAACATCTTGATGAGACTATGATGACATGTTGTAGTTTCAGGGTTTTTGCTAGCCGACTAAACTCCTTTAGCTACTTTATATAAATTCTTATGCAAGAATAAAGGGAAATTAACTTCTCGACCCTCCAAAAAATGAAACAATAGTATGACATGATAAAGAAAAATAGCAGTGTACCTACCTTCACACATAATGAACCTTTGTAGTGTTGTAATCAGTGGATACCATCTCTCCTCTAAACAATGACGCAAGACCCCTCTTGAAAAATTCAAAGACTTGTAGGTTGGTTTCAGAAATTTGGCACAGTCTGTGGGGTCGAGCGGTCCTCTTTTGAATAATTTCTCACCAGACATAGGTAACTCGATCACCTTACTTATAGATTCCTCAGTGACTTTAAATTTAAATTTCCCAATATCGACATCCTGTCCATTGAATCTCTGAGAAAAATCCAAAGCAACCATGTCGTTATATCCCTGAAATTTCCAAAGTAAACCTATCCACCCTTTTTCTTCAAACAATTATTTACAACTGGCATACTTTGGAATCTTTGGGAACTGGACGAAGGTGGGTTCATGACGATCAGCCCCCATGCCTGAATTGAAGCAAGTTCGAGAAGTCTCTTTCTCTAACAATCGTTTCCTTTCCAAAATTTATCATAGTCCCAACTACTTTAGAGGATCAATTACCATGCTCCTTCAGCCCTAAATTAATTCAATAAATAAAACTTGGAAATTGGAATGACAGGGGACATGCGCAATGGTGAATGAGGAACCATCGCTTGACAAGTGGCTCATACGGGATAGGGTGAAGGGGAAGGTAATGAACAAAAGGGCAGCTCCAATGGCAATAAGGGTTGGTTAGTGTAATGATGAAATGATAATTAACATGTGGCTGCATAATTAAGAATTAAAGAAAGGGTAATGGGGATGAGACATTAAGTCGAAGGTGACAGGACAATTAAATCTTAACAACCATTGGAGACAAATGACAATAAGGGTTGGTTACTATAATGATGAAATGATAATTAACATGTGGTTGCATAATTAAGAATGAAAGAAAGGGTAGTGGGGATGAGACATTAAGTCGAAGGTGAGAGGATAGTTAAATCATAACAACCATTGGAGATAAATAAAACTTGCAAATTGGAATGACAAGAGACATGCACAATGGTGAATTAGGAACCATCACTTGATAGATGGCTCATATGGGACAGGGTGAAGGGGAAGGTAATAGACAAAAGGGAAAATCCAATGGAAATAAGGGTTGGTTACTGTAATGATGAAATGATAATTAACACGTGGCTTCATAATTAAGAATGAAAGAAAGGGTAGTGGGGATGAGACGTTAAGTCGAAGGTGAGAGGACAGTTAAATCATAAAAACCATTGGAGACAAATTACTACTTATCCTATTATACACATACTCCTAATATAGTTCAAATAAATAAAATGTTCTCATACCTTGGTTTTGATTGTGTTAATTTTCTAGAACCCGAGGAAAAAGTAGCAGTGCTAATTTGATCTTTAGCAGAACATGATTTTCGTAACTATTCTAGTAATGATGAAGTAGCTTAGAACATAAAAAAAAAATGTTGTCATAATATTGTTACAGTACCATCCATATTAATGTTGTGCTGATGAGTAGAAGTTATCCTTTCATATTCCAGAGAACCCTCCTAGTAGGCCTGCCTGATGTGTCACAATATGAAGTTGAGTACAGGATACCAATGGTAAATTGAGTATAGAATGCCCATGAACTGAATTTGAAAATAAAAAGAATGTATTTTCCCTTGAATATCTCATGCAACTTGACTGAAAATTTTTCCTTCTGATTATTATACAGAACCTAAAACATCACCCCATAAGTTTTTAACTAGGCTTAGGATGATTACTGCCTAGGGAATTTCACCTTTAGAGAGTCTAAAAATGCACCAAAAGGAGACTCCAGAATGTTTCTTTTATGTACTTATTCTGTTGAGCCCGGAAAAGAATAATTCTATACCCATTAGATCCCTAGCTACAGCCACCTCATAAGTTTATCGAGCCTGAGTTAGCCATTGCTCGGGGTATTCCTTTTTAGAGAGTATGAAAAATCAGAAGTAGATTCCAAGGGATTTCTTTTCCGTACTTATTTTGTTGAGCCCGGAAAAGAACAATTCTATACTCAACAGACCCTTAATTACCACTATTCCATTAATATTTATGAGCCTGGACCAGTCTTTTCTTAGAACATTCAGTTTTTGGGAGTCTAAAACATTCAAAGAAGACTCTAAGATGCAAGGAAAATTTTAAGGATGGAAAATTTTCTTGAAGTTTAAAACATTGGCGAATCTCACTAATCCCTAATATGCAAATTATAAATGTTTATTGATATATTTGTAAAATTAATCAAATTTATAATTATTTTATATATAGTCTCTATATAATGTTGGCGATTTTTAAGGTAAAATAATTTTATATTCTAAAATTTGGGCGAATCGTCTTTTATAAAATTGGAAATTGGCGAATCTTTTTTGTGGAAAAATCATGGAAAATTAGCCCACTGGGCGAACATTAGCCCCTAAAATTTTCCATGCTAAGATGTCTTTTTCCATATGTAATCTATCAAGTTTGGTTAAAGGAATAAAATTACCCTTGGTGGATTTCCCCTTTATTCTATGTGAGTTGCAGAGAAAAACAAAATAGCCAGCCCACTATTATTTTATACTATGTACACAAATATAAATATACAAATATAAAGAAAAATAAGGTTGAAAACCCAACAAGAGTTGGATCCTTTTCTTGAACCAAATCCATTTTTGTATCTCTCTTTACTTACTGCAAAAATTCTTGGTGAGAGAGTTGTAATATCCCGTTTCAGAGATATCCCTCAAACCCAAGAAACTCCAACCAAATACGTGCAAATGATACTATAACCGGGAAAAGAAAATAACAGTGATGCAACATATAATAATATAAACACGGAATACAAGCAGATACTCAAGAAATCCAGAGAGAAATGCTAAGCCATTTTATTATACTGAGCAATGGAATGAGTACAGGAGGTGATCAGAAAGATGGCACCTCGACTTGCACAAGGCAAGTGAAGAAATACACTTAGAATAGCAAAGGAATGGCCTCTCTCTGAACTGCATCCAAGCTGCTGGAGAGCTGCTATGCTGTTGCTACTATTGGAAATCAAATGAAGATTTGGTGTTGTTCCCCTCCTTAGAAAATGTTGAAACTCTGGAATCATACTCTACTCAAGAAACCCAAAAAAACCCAGAAAGCTTTTCTGTAATAGCCGACCCCCGAAAATCACCCCCTTGGGGATCTACGCTGTCCCTCAAGGCTCTGCACTGCCACTGAATAGAATCCACCAAAACTCTGCTCAAAACTCTGCCAAAATCCTCCAATACACAAGGGCTGATCCCCTGCTCAATCTCCTAGCTCAAATCCTCCGCAAAATCCTCAATCCAGAACTCCCACCAAATGAACTGTGTCCCTCTCTCAAGACTGCGCAATTATCCAAAATGCTCAGTTCCTCCTCACTCCAAAGATCAATCCTCCTACAAAATACTACTGAAAACTACCTTTCCCAAGCAGGCACTCGAAGTCCCCCGGGGCTAAGGGTGAGATCTTCGAACAGAGACACTCGATTGCACTAAACAGTGCTGCAGACTAGCTAAACATCCAGCGTGCTCTAAGTCGAAGTGACTAGCTCAAATGCACATAATCGAATGACAAAATGAGGAGGCTACCCTCTCCTTTATAGAATTGGCCTCTCTCAATCCCAAGGCCCACCTACTCCAACACAGTCCCTTTCTTGCCACATGTTCCTTTCCATCTGCGCAGTCCCTCCAAGTGTCTGCGTGGGCCCCATCTCTGTGTGGTCCTTTGGCCCCCCTTGGCTCCCCTTTAAGTCACAATGTTGTGCTACTAGGAAGTGACTTTATTCTAAAGGTGAGTTATGTCCCCCTTTTCCTCACCTTTTTATTTATAAATAACTATAGAAGGCAAAATTGAGCAAAATTGGATATTCCAATTAGCCATGGCTAATTAGGAATATTACAGTCTCCCCCGGCAAAATGTTGCTTGTCCTCAAGCAACTGAAGTGATGGATGCTGCAAAATTTTCTCACTCTCCCAAGTGGCATCCTCATCTGGTAAATTCTTCCACCTCACCAAGAATTCTCGGACCATCCTGCTCTGTAGTTGCCTCTCCCTAGTATCAATAATAGCCTCTGGCTGCAACAACAAATGCCCTTCATCATCCGTGGGCGGTAGCTCATCTGTCACTGTCACATGCTGTCCCAATTCCTTCTTCAGGCATGATACATGAAAGACATTATGAATCTTGCTGCCTTGGGGCAGCTCCAACTCATACGCAACCTGTCCAATCCTGCGTATCACCCTGTATGGCCCATAAAAGTGGGCCTTGAGCTTTTCAGCCCCCTTCTACTTCAGTGACAACTATCAGTATGGCTGTAACCATAGGTAAACCAAGTCCCCTACCTCAAACTGTCTCTCCACCCGACCCCTATCGGCATATAGCTTCTGCCAGTTCTGTGTTGTAGCCATATTATCCTTGAGAGCTCGGAGAATATCCTGACTCTCTTGGATCCAAATCTTGGCTCTCAAAGCCTTGCTAGCACCAAACATCATGTTAGAAAAAGATAAGGGATGATATCCATACAAAGCATAGAAGGGTGACATACCAATGGATATGTGATGTGTAGTGTTGTAGCAGTACTCCCTCAGATGCAGCCACTTCAACCATGCTCGTTGTTACCCACTGACATAGTTACGCAAGTAGCCCTCCAGCCACTTTTTAATTATTTCTGTCTGCCCGTCCATCTGTGGGTGATAACTGGTACTCAGTGTCAAATCTGTCCCCACCAACAGGAAAAGCTACTGCCAAAGTCCACCCATGAAATGGCTGTCCTCGTCACTGGTGATGGTCTTGGGAAGACCATGTAACCTGAAGATCTCTCTGAAGAACAACTCGGCCACCTGTGCTGCTGTGTAGTGTGCGGATATGGCGAAAAAGTGTACTTCGTTAGTCAATCAACGACGACAAAGATGCAATCCTTGCCCTATACCATGGGCAACCCTATGATGAAGTCCATCGAAATACACTCCCATTTCCCTTCCGGAATGGGAAGAGGCTGCAATAATCCTGCGGGATGGCTCATATCCCCCTTGTTCCTCTGGCAAACTTCCCACTCCCGGATATGTTGGAGTACATCCTCCTTGAGGCCCTTCCATGAGAATCTCTCTCTAATGGACCTGTAGGTTTTTGTAAACCCCTGATGGCCGGCCAAAGGTGAATCATGTGATGCCTGGAGTATCTTCTTCTTGAGCTGAGATCCCTCAGTCAAGAAGATCCGGTCCCTATAGTAAATGATCTCATCGATCACCCTGTACCTGTCATTTGCCACCTGCCCATCCAGAACCTCACATGCAAATTTTTCCTTGGAGTACTCTACTAAAAGTCGAGCCCTCCAATCTGTGTCCAAGCTCATAAGAGACACCATGGCTGGTCTACGTGAAAGGGCATCTGCTACCACATTGTTCTTACCCTTGACATACTCAATGTCAAAGTCATATGCTTGGATCTTATTGATCCACTTCTGCTGCCTCTCCTATAGCTGATTCTGCTCCAAAAAGAACCTGAGGTTGTTGTGATCAGTCCTCACCCTGAACTTGTTACCCACTAAATACTACCAGAACTTGGCCAATGCATGCATGATGGCCAGCATCTCCTTGTCATATATAGAATACGACCTCTCGTGCGGAAGGAGCTTCCGGCTCTCAAAGGCTATAGGGTGACCTCCCTGCATCAATACTGTGCCGATCCCCTCTCCCGATGCATCACACTCCAAAACAAATGGCTGCAAAAAATTTGGCAATACAAGCACTGGGCAGTTGCTCATCACCTCCTTGAGCCTGTCAAAGGCTCGCTGCCATGTATCCGACCAACTGAATGCCCACTTCCTCGTCAAATTTCTCAGGGGTGCAGCAAGCTGTGAGAAACTCTTGACGAACTTCTAATAGTAAGTACAAATACCAATGAATCCCCGAAGTTCTGTCGTGTTCCTCGACTCCGACCAATTTCTGATGGCCCTAATCTTCTCCTCGTGGACTCTCACTCCATCCACCCCTATGATGTGTCCCAAGTACAACATCTCTGTCAATCCAAACTCACACTTGGAGAGCTTGGCATAGAACTGCTGCTCCTCCAAGATGCACAACACTGTCTTAATGTGCTGGAGATGCTCCTCCCAAGTCCTATTATAAATGAGTATATCATCAAAGAATACTAACACAAACTTCCTCAAGTGACTGTGGAAGACGTGATTCATGCAATACTGGAATGTAGTTGGGGCGTTGGTTAGCCCGAAGAGCATCACCAAAAACTCAAATTGCCCATAGTGACAATTGAAGGCGGTCTTGGGAATGTCATGTTCCCTCACACGAATCTGATGGTACCCAGATCTCAAATCAATCTTTGAGAAGAACCAGGCTCCTCTCAACTCATTCATCAACTCATCGATCCTGGGTATGGGGTACCTGTTCTTCAAGGTCTTCTTGTTCAGGGCCCTGTAGTCAATGCACATCCTCAATGTGTCGTCCTTCTTCTTCACCAACACCACGGAAGAAGCAAAAGGACTCGTGCTTGCCCGAATGTGCCTAAGAGCCAGAAACTCCTGAATGGTCTGCTCAATCTCATCCCAATAGGCCTTGGGACGCCTATAGGGGGTAGTAATGACTGCCTGTATGCCCTGCTCAAGCTCAATGGTGTGCTCAAACCCCTGGTCTGGTGGTTGTCCTAGCGGAATCTCCCAAATACTGTGGCATACCGCTCAAGGATGGACTGTATCTCTGGGTGCACTGCATGCCCTGTAGTCCTTGCGTCTGATGCACGCAACTCCACTGCCCACTCTACGTCTCCCTTCCGGAAGACTGCCTCCATCCGATGAGCTGAAACAGTCTGAGGCGGATATGTGTGTTGTCCCCGTATCTTCTCATGCTTTCCTGTCTTCTCATCATCCCACTCCATCTCTACGGTCTTCCAATCTATCGTGACCTTCCCTAGAGTGATAAGCCACTGAACACCCAATATCGTGTTGGTGTCCAGAATATCGACCACGAAAAAGTGGTCAGTCAGTGTGTAGGTGCCCATCGTTACTGATAACTCTGGAACATAACGAGCACACACCATGGTCTGATCTCCTAGGACCAAAACTGAAAATCCATCAAAGCTCTCTATCTGTATACCTCTCCACTCAACCATCTATGCATCGATGAAGTTGTGGGTTGCCCCATTATCAATCAAAACCGATACCCGCTGGCCATGTATTGTCCCCCGTATGCGCAGTGTCAAATACTTGGGGACTCCTCGCAATGCTGCAAGGGCCCCTCTGGTAGGTGCAAAAGCTGCACCACCTGCTGGTGGTGGTGGAGGTGGCAAGAAATCCTGCGCAACATGACTACCTCCTGCCTCCACCTCATCCTCCTCATCCTCTTCCCCGCTGCTCTCGAAGAAGACCTCAATAAAATGTGCCTTGCCAGTAGCACATCTATGTCCCGGTGCCCACGGCTCCTTATAGGTAAATCACAACCGCTTCTTCTTCAACTCCCTCCTGGCATCATCATCAATCTGTGCTCATCCTGGATTCCCCTTTGGAGGCAGAATCCTCACATCCTGCCCCTTAGGCTGGAAAGCACGTCTTTGGGGGTAAGGTGTCCGGGTCCTAGGTAAGGAATCCTGTAAGTCCCGAGTCCTACTAATAGCATCCTAGAGTGTGGCTGGTCTAGTGGACCTAACTAGACCCTGAAGTGGCTCTACTAACCCCTCAACATACATGTAGATCCTCCGTGCCGTGGACAGATATGGCACCATCACTGAAATCCTCAAGAAGTCTGTAGTGTAGGTCTCTGGGCTCCCTGTCTGCTTGAGCCTCACAGCTCAACAAAGTGTTGTTCCGGATCCCTCTAGTCAAACCTCTCCATCAATATCCTGGTAAACTCGGCATATGTCATAACTGTGGAATGTCCAAGTGTAACCATCCCATGGAACCACCAATCCTGGGCCTCACCATCCAAATGTAATGTCGCCACCTTGATGGTCTCTACCTCTAAAATCTGGTTAAGCTGGAAATAGATGTCCAGCTTCTCCACCGAAGACTTTACCAAGCTCTTTGATGAGCCATCAAACGTAGGCAAGTGAAATCTACCAGCTGTGCGGTGGATGTCTCCATCATGATAATGTCGGTATCCTCTGTGATGGTCGCGGGGTCTACTATCCCGCTGGAGCTGAACAAAGTCTTTGAATGAGAGAGCATCCCTAAACTCCTGCCCATAGGCCTAGTACT
Organism: Pinus tabuliformis; assembly: GCA_031772625.1. NCBI lineage: Eukaryota > Viridiplantae > Streptophyta > Pinopsida > Pinales > Pinaceae > Pinus > Pinus tabuliformis. The sequence continues at coordinate 750,454,874 of CM062819.1, forward strand.
CCGCAAAATAATCGCCCATATGACCGGGCTCTACCTCCTACTGTGCTCTGGCCACTGTATCTACTCCTAGGAAAGTGGGCATGGTAAAGCATATAGGGGCATGTGAGGCCACCTGCTGAGTAGTATCACACTGAGTGGCACCCTGCTCTAGAAAATGGTGAGATGCACCTGATCCCTCTCCAACCTGGAAAACTCATGGGCTCTCACGCTGTCTAGCCTCCACTGCCATGAATCTCTGCCCCGTCACCTCGGTCTGCCTCGATAGATCCTGCATTGATTTGAGGAGCATGTTTGCAAATTTCTTCCTGTCATCATCTACCATCGGATCCTCCTGCTTTGCGTCCACCACAAGCTCCTCCTGTTCTGCGTTCACCACAGGCTCCTCCTATTCTGTGTCCACCACCCAAACACAGTCTCCCTCTCCATAGGTGTTCTCCAACCTACACCCAGTGTCTCTGTATCTCTTACCTCTGTAACAGATGTAGGGCTTTTCCCCCGTTGTCATAGATTGCTAGCTCCATAGGATTAGCTAGATCTATGCTCTGATACCACTATAATATCTCGTTTCAGGGATATCCCTCAAACCCAAGCAACTCCAACTCAATATGTGAAAATGATACAGTAACCGGGAAAATAAAATAACAACGATGCAACATATAATAATATAAACACGAAATACAAGAAGATACTCAAGAAATGCAGAGAGAAATGCTAAGCCATTTTATTATACTGAGCAATGGGATGAGTACAAGAGGTGATCAGAAAGATGGCACCTCGACTTGCACAAGGCAAGTGAAGAAATACAATCATAATAGCAAAGGAATGGCCTCTCTCTGAAATTCATCCAAGCTGCTGTAGAATTGTCATGCTGCTGCTACTATTGGAAATAAAATGAAGATTTGGGGCTGTTCCCCTCCTCAGAAAACGCTGAAACTTTGGAATCAGACTCTACTCAAGAAACCCAGAAAAACCCAGAAAGCTTTTCTGTAATATCCGACCCCCAAAAATCACCCCCTTGGGGATCTACGCTGTCCCTCAAGGCTCTGTGTTTCCACTGAATAGAATCCACCAAAACATAGCCCGAAACTCTACCAAAATCCTCCAATACACAAGGGCTAATCCCCTGCTCAATCTCCCAGCTTAAATCCTCCTCAAAACCCTCAATCCGGAACTCCCACCAAATGAACTGCGTCCCTATCTCAAGACTACGCAGTTATCCAAAATGCTCAATTCCTCCTCACTCCAAAGATCAATCCTCCTACAAAAGACTGCTGAAAACTACCTTGCCCGAGCAAGCACTCGAAGTCCCCCGGGGTTAAGGGTGAGATCTCCGAACGAAGACCCTCGATTACACTAAACAGTGCTGCAGACTAGCTAAATAGCCAGTGTGCTCTAAGTCGAAATGACTAGCTCAAATGTACATAATCGAATGAAAAAATGAGGAGTCTCCCCTATCATTTATAGCGTTGGCCTCTCTCAATCCCAAGGCCCACATCCTCCAACGCAGTCCCTTTCTTGCCACATGTTCCTTTCCATCTGCGCAGTCCCTCCAAGTGTCTGTGTGGGCCCCATCTCTGTGTGGTCCTTTGGCTCCCCCTGGCTCCCCTTTAAGTCACAACATTGTGCTACTAGGAAGTGACTTTATTCTAAAGGTGAGTTATGTCCCCCTTTTCCTCACCTTTTTATTTATAAATAACTATAAAAGGCAAAATTGAGCAAAATCGAATATTCCAATTAGCCATGGCTAATTAGGAATATTACAAGAGCAGTCGGTGATATATGTTTAGTCGATGGCCATTCACCACAAATGGGGTTTGATCAACATCAATAGTTTTTATTTAACAGTGCCGTTATCGAAGACCTCTTCTACTTCATAAGGCCCCAACCATCTAGTAGAGAATTTTTCTTTAAAATGTTTAAATTTACTATCATATAGCAGTGCCCAGTCTCCTGGTTTAAAGACCTTTTTCTTAATATACTTGTCATGCCACCGTGCTCTCTAATCATGTACTAGCATGGTGCAATGGAATGCATCCTGCTTGATTTTATCAAGCTCATTCAACTGCAGTAACCTTTTCTCTTGGGCTTCATTCAAATTCATTCCCAATTGAGTGGTGGTTTAGAATGTTTTTACTTGAAATTCAATGGGAAGTAGCACTTGTTTTCCATATACTAACTTGTAAGGAGTGTTTCCAGTCACATTCCTCCAAGTTATCTAGTAAGCCCACAATGCTTTGGGTAGCTTGTCAGCCCAATCGCCATGGTGAAGCTGAATTGTCTTGGTGAGGATAAACTCCAAAACTTTGTTTGTAGATTCCACTTGTCCATTTGCTTGGGGGTGGTAGGGGGTGGATTTTTTATGCTTAACATGGTATTGTTTAGTAATGTCCTTCACTAATTTGGATGTAAACTATGTGACTTGATCTGTAACAATCTCTCCAGGCACCCCAAACCAAGTGAATATATCCTCAAAAAGGAAATCTACCACTTCTTTCTCAGAAGAAAAATATAAAGCCTTGGCTTCTACCCACTTCATCACGTAATCTGTGCAAACCAATATGTATCTCTTTTTCTTGGACATGGGGGAGATGGGCCCTACAAAATCCAATGCCCACTTCTCAAAAGATTCCACTGATATCAGTGTTTGGAGAGGTATTTCATCTCACGAAACTAGCCTCCCCATTCTTTGATAGGCATCACAACTTGAAACAAACTTTTTGGCATCTTTGAAATGTGTGGGCCAATAGTAGCCCACATGCAAGACCTTATAGGTTGTTCTTTTATCCGCAAAGTGCCCACCACGAGGCTCACTGTGGCAAGCATTTAGAACATCAAACATCTCATCTCCTTGCATGCACCTTCTTAAAATAAAGTTAGGTCCTGTGTGGAACACGTCCCTATCTATCCAAGAATAATTGACACTTCGTTGCATAATGTTATGTTTTTCCCTGTTGGAAATATTTTGAGGTAGTCTCCCTGTCACCAAGTAGTTAGCCATGTCAGTAAACCAGGGAGTGAATGTTGAAACAACAAACAAATCTTTGTTTGGAAAATCATCGATAATTGGTACTGAAGCTTCATCTTGGGAAATATTCATTCGTGATAGGAAGTTTGCAACCAAGTTGTCTCATCTAGGCCTATCAATCACAGTAATGTTAAATTCTTGTAACAAAAGTAACCATCTTGTAATTCTTCCATTAGTAATAGGTTTATTCATAATAAATCTGATGGCAGAATGATCGGTATGGACGAAAGTTTTATAACCAATAATATAATGCCTAAATTTATTTATGGTGTGAACAACTGCTAATAATTCCTTTTTAGTAATTGTATAATTTAGTTTTACGGGAGATAGATTCTTGCTAACAAAATAAATAGTGTAAGGAAGGTGATCCTCCCTTTGACCCAACACAGCTCCAAGAGCAGTGTCAGATGCATCCATACAGATATGGAATGGGAGAGACCAGTTACGCCCCCGCAATACTGGAGAAATAGTCAATTTATCCTTTAGTTCCTGAAAAGAATTCTGACAGTTAGTGTCCCATAAAAAATTGGCATCTTTGGTAATCAATTTAAACCTAGGTGCTGCAATTTTAGCGAAATTTTCAATAAATGTCCTATAGTACCCTACATTTCCCAAGAAACTTCTTACCTCTTTCTGCGACATGGGAATTGGAATATGTGATATTACCTCTATTTTTGCAAGGTTGACTTTTATCCCTTCTTGTGATACGTGATGTCCCAAGACAATCCCCTTAGTTTGCATCATTTTACATTTAATACTACTAAGGGCTAGATGATATTCTTGACAACAGATTTGTACATTTTCCAAGTTCTTCAATGACTGTTGAAAATCATCACCATACACTATGAAGTCATCCATATAGACTTCTACATAGTCATGTATCAAATTAGAAAAGATAACCAAAACAACTCGCTGAAAAGTAGTTGGGGCATTGCATAAGCAAAAAGGAAGAACTCGGTAGGCATAGGTTCCCCATGGGAAGGAAAAAGTGGTATTTTCTAGATCTTTCGAGGCTATTTTAATTTGGTTATAACTACTATATCCATCCATAAAATAAAAATACTTTTTGCTGACAATGTAGTGATTACCTTATCAATAAACGACAAAGGAAAATAGTTTTGCAAGGTAGCTTTATTCAGCTCTTGATAGTCCATGTAGATTCCCCATTTCCCATTTTTCTTTGGAACTACCACCAAGGGTGATACCCATTTACTATCAGAAACAAGGTAAATGAAATCTGCACTCAAAAGTTTTTGCAATTCATCTTTAACAATTTCTTTTAGAGTTGGATTCATTCATCTTTGTGGCTGCCTAATAGGTCTAATTTCTTCATTCGTATAAATGTGATGTATACAAGTGTCTGGATGAATACCTTTCATGTCCAAATAATCCCACGCAAAATCTACGAACTGCTTTTGGGTCATACTCAATACCTATTGTTGTTGTTTTGTACTTAATTATGTGCCGATATACAGTGTCTTTCCAACACTAATTTCAATGGGCTTGGTGCTTGCTTCGTTGTTTCCTTCTAAAGTTGTCACAGTGAATGATGCAAATACAACAGGGTGACAAGTTTCCTGAAATTCATTGCTAAAAACATGATGATAACCATTAAAAGAAACATGATAATTGATGGAATTAATATCAAACAAAAACTGCTGCAAAATATGTTCCTCAGATTGTTCCTGAAGTCCCCGTGATTGCTCTAAAGTTAATAGGGGAAGCATACAATCTTCCTCTCCATAAGGGCTTTCTAACCAAAGGGGTACTTCTGTGGCCATTTGAGCAAGTGGAAAAATAGTTAATGCCTGATTTTGTAGTCCATTAGAGATAATCCTTACTCCATTTCTACACCCAATGAAAACATCGACAGTAGCTAGCCTAGGTCGGCCTAAGACTGCTGGGTGTCCAGGTTTAGAAGTCTTTGGAGAAATTACAACAAAATCGATTAGATACTCCCAGGAATCTACGGTTACCACTGTGTCTTCTAGGATTCCCACAGGTTTAACAATGCATTTGTCTACCAATTCCAACACTATGGGTGTAGGCCTAACTCCTTGTAGTTGTAGCAATGTCATGGTATCAATCATCATAGCATTGATGGCTGCTCCTAAGTCTACAAGGGTGTTTGGTAAAAGAATTCCATTGATTTCAATTGTGACTACGGGGTTCCCTGGATCATTATAATTTAGTGGAAAACCAGATATCATTTCTGTTATTTGGCTCATTATCTTAACATTCTGGTTTTTGTTTTTCTTTCTCCCTCGCTTTTTGATGCAGAGATCCTTAATGATTTTTGTGTAGATAGGAATGTCCTTAATATATTGCAGCAAAGGTATTTTGATACATACATTCCTAAGTTCAGATTCCATATCATATTCCGTGGGAGTCTTAGTTTTATTGATAAGCAATCTTTCTGGATAAGGAGGCTCCCCAGTTTCTTCTAGTTCACTATTTTTTTTTGTTTTTTGTTTGTTGGTGATTTTCGTCCTCAGTTTTCACTTAAGGATCCTCCTCTTGAATAATTATAGTTGATTTCCCTTTATTAACTTTTTTCCCCTGATCTTCATTGGATTTCATTGACAGGCACAACAATAATGACATATATAGGAAAAGGTTGTAATTCCATGATTTGCAAGGGTTGTGGAGGTTTATTATTGAGGTTAGTGACAGGTTGTGCAGGTATCTGAGTTGGGTGAGGTGGATTAAATGTTTGTTGTGCCCGTTGTGGGGGTGAATTAGAGCTTGAAGGAAGGGGCATGAGTTGATGTAGCTGAGGTAATGGTAATGAGGGTTGCTGATGTTGATAATAGGTTGGGTTGTACCCTTTCTAAAATGGAGGAATACTAGATGGGTAAGGCATGTTAGATTGATACTCGGAGTATGGCTGATTTTGAGGTTGGAATGCATTCCCATAAAAATTTCCTCTCCATCCCTGGTTCCAAGGTAAGTTTTGAGGTGGTTGTGGAGGCCAGGGAGGGTATGATGGTTGAGAGTTCCATGACTGATTTTGAGCAAATCCTTGTGAATTAGGTTCTTGGTAAATATTTTGGTTTGGCCCTCTCCATATTGCCTTCCTGCTTACTTGCGGTGAGTCATTACTTTCAACACCTCCCTTATAAATGGCTTGTAGTCCAGGAAGGGATGGGAATTTGTCAGTGGTATGTTCTTGCGTACAAATCCCACACACCTCAACCACATTAATAGGAGATTCCCTTTCAGCATGCTTACACCTACATTTCAGATAGAAAATTGCTAAGGCAACTTTTTCTTCTTCATTTTTTCTTTTATTTTTTAATGTATCAAGTTGGTCACTAATGGTGTTTAGGATATCTGTTTTGAAATTTTCCAGAAGGTTTCCCAACTCAACCACGGTGACAACATTTTGTACATATTTTGGGTTTCTAGACACATAATCTCTTGAATTGTATCGAGCTCTTTTGCCTACTTTAGCTTGACTTCTAGAATAGGTTTGACATAGTCCACCTATATTGGTAAGAGGCTTCTTATAAATGCCTCTGGAACCTAGGAGATTAAGTGTTTCAATGAACTCTTCCCTTAACCCCTTCAGAAAGACGGTCTAACAATTTTTTCATCTAGGTTTCCCATTCGTGACTTGTGATAGTAATAGAGTAATCATTCCAGGTACTCCTCCAAACTCTCATCTTCCATTTGTTGCATCCTAAATATATCATTGACATCCCTACTTTTACAATAGTCTTGGTATTTTTTAAGAAAGGTAGATTTCATGTCATCCCAGGAGTAAATGGCGTGCTCTCCCAAGGTCATGAACCATCTCAGGGTTGAATCCTTTAAGGTGGCAAGGAATAATTTAAGCTTGTGTGCATCATCATAATAATTATAGCTTCTGCAAATAATATCAAATTCAAATAAAAATGTGTCAAGGTCTTCAGAAGACATATTGTGTAAAAGTGGAAGAGATGCCAAGGGTATGTTATTCATAGAGATGTTTCTAGTAATGTCCAAAATAAGAAATCTAAAAGTTGACTTTGCATCGTCTTCTTGCTCCTCATGACCTCCTCGTGGTCCATCTCTCTGATCATTGTTTCCTCCAAATAAGGTGTGTATTCTGTCATTATTTTTAGGAATTTCCCCATTGTTTTTGTTTTCCTCCCCTCCTTCGTTGTTAGCCATATTTAGTACAGGTTTAGAAGTATGCCTTGATGCAATGGTTCGACTAGAAGAAGACTCAACTGAGTTGAGCCTAATGTTACTAGGCCATATGTCCCTACAAGGTCCTCCCGCTACCGATTCCGCTTGTGGAATTAGAACCAGGTTTGTACTTATAGTGGTTCCCAGGACAATTTGTATTGGATGTGGTACAACTTGTGGTTGTTCAGTCTCCTTTTGATACGGTATTTCTTTTGATGATGCCACCTTGCTACTAGTGCTTCCTTCCCCTCCGACACCTGTATAACGATTAGCTGAATTAGTTGGGGGTGATTTTGTGGGACCAAATATTCTTGAAAATTCTTTTGTACTTGAAATAAACCTACCTTTACTATCTCTAGGCCTACTTTTACTTCTATGCATAAGAAAATAGAATACTACAAAGATTCATCAAAGACAACTAGAATTTTGAGCAACCCCACCATAATGGATGTGTGGCTCTTCACTCATGCCTTAGCGTACACTCTCTGCCCTATGATTACCCTGCAAAACATTCAATACTCATAAATTTTAAAAAAATTGTTACCTCGACCATTTGCAACTCCCTGACAACGGCGCCAAAATTTTTAGGCATTTTAATTCCCCTAACTTAAATTATTGACTGAGGTTCGTAATCTCTGAGTTACATTGTGTTATGATTCAGGTTCCAACAATTCAATGCAAGGTTAAGTACAAAATGGTCAATCTCTGTACTTTCTAGTCACAACAAACCAAAATGAAGAAGCTTATCAAATTGAGACTTCTATTATTATTCTATTTTAACAATAAATAGATTAACTCAAAATTCCCTCAAAAGTAAAGCAAATGAATGAACTAAATTTGCAGGCTATTTGAAAACTATAACACATACAATTTAAATGACTTGTTCGTACGAGATATGAGTTACTACTTAAGGGATTCAAATTACTGTGTATATCAGATGAGTCCTAATATCAATCACTACTTCACACTACTAGTCATTATGCAAGCATTTTTAGCTATTATTCAAACAAGACTATATCTAATTGCGACCTAAGAAAGACCTATACTTAATTACCATTCAAGCAATCCTATCAGAAATGAATAAAAACAAGCTACCTTTCAAGTGTTGTAAACTCTCTTTTCAAATTATGGAAATCACAACTCAATGATAGAATCTGTTAATCTAAGTAACGAAGACCTCAGATAACTCAAGGCTAATTATCACTCAAAACAGTATCAAGCTTATACTAATTGCAATCCAAACAAAAATTAACTTTAATCTAAACTATTTATGCTAAGGAAAGAATGGACAATCTGAGAAATACTGAACCTACTCATTAAGTCTATCTCTCGGGATACATGAAAGTACTCAAGCTAATCTTTTGCATTCAAATCTATAAATACTCAAAATAAACTAAGTAGCATAGCTCTAAATTAATGTTTTTCTTTAGACACACCTCAGATCTAAGAGATGCCACAAATTGAAGTCAGTTCTAACTTTTAAAATCACTCAAACTGAACTTAGGAAATCATTAAACACAAAATCATGAACCTATAGTTCTAGTCTAATCTCTACTGCAATTATGCCGAGTTTCAAAATAAAATTACAATCTCACTTCATAACCAACACCTCTTCTCATTTCACTTAGACATTTGAAGATTAAAACATGATGCTAAAGGATCCTGTATCAAACAAGAAATATACAAGATGGAAGATGAGAAAACCAATACTATTTCGAGCTCACAACACATTTACCATTTTCTACATTCATTTAAATTAGAAAGCACTTTGTAGATATCTTTAACCATGAAAATATAATGGAAAATTCATTTAGTCATAAAAATCATTAATCGACACATTCGTTCCTAGTTTACAAAGATTCAAAGGCAAAATCTCTATTCGAATTCAATAAAAACAAACATAATGGTAACTCTAGAATATAACCAATGATCCACACTTCAAAATTGAAATCAAACAAAATCCTACAATCTACCTCAATTGTAACTTGTTTCCAGGTGGTGGTGGGCCCTTGCCATTCCTGGAGCAAGTTTAAGTTAATTCAATCCCTTTAAAAATCAAAATGCATGACACTTACAGAGATTTAAGTATTGAATCAGAATTAAGTGTTAAAGTCAGCAAAACATTAGTTCATACATCAAACACATCGAATTATTCAATGTCACATGAGCGTGAAGCTCTTACAACAAAATTACATAATAATCGTTCTCTAGCTATCTTATACACGAAGATCATCGGGCTTCTATAAAGTCCAACCGATGAAAATGATGCATAACAAATTAACTAGAGAGAGTAAATAAAGAAATCAAGGCTAAAATTAAGTTGCAAAAAATCTCTTGGAATAATATTCATATGGATCTTAATTTAGTGTGTCTTGGTCATGGTGTGATGGTTGAAACTGATTCCTTTTTTAGTATAAAGGAACTCGTTCTAGAATACCGACAATGTTTGATTGAAGACCTACTACAAACAGAATACAAAATCTAGATGCAAAATTCAGCATAGAATGGAAATTCTTCAAAAATGTTGATTGATGTGTTTTCCACTGGTATGCTGGAACTGCTGCTACCTGTCCGTATGTTGTCAAGGTCTACAAATCCATATGAATATTAGTAAAAAATAACCCAAAGGCTATAAGTCCATTAATATCGATTTAAACTAATCAGAAGCACATGAAAAAGGTGCTATGTAAATATTCTACCTCCATGTGAAAAAAACAGAGTTTGGTAGCGATAGCATGGTACAAAAGCATAAAGAGGGAGTAAATGTCGATAGTAACAGTAAAATAGTGGGTGAAAAATAGGTACAAAAGTGGGGACCAACACTCCATAAGATGAGAGGATACTCATTGAACTTGGTCTTGGGTTGCAACACAAGGAAATCCATGGGGTACTCCGAGGAATCGATGGAGACCATCATCTAACAGCCTTAGGGGATAATGTGGATTTGTCTACAAGTTGCAACACTGTGGTGGTTTTCCTTAGGGCTCCTTGGAGGTTGATCTTAAACATAGTTTCCCTGGTCATGACATTGATTTTATCCCCAAGGTCAATCAATGTTTTTGGGACTACAATACTGTTAATATGTACATTCACTACTGGGCTACCAAGATGCAAATACTTTGGGGAGATGACCTTCACGGGCATTATATAATCCAGTTTCCCAACAACATTGATAGTGGGGGAGTCTCTTTTCCTTATTCTGAGCCTCTTAAGGCACTCTTCCCTGATGAGATTGTTATATATGGGAACATATTTGATGGCCTGGAGAAGTGGTATTTTAACACATAGGTTCTTCAATTCCCCCAAAAGTTCAACCTCTTCTGGGGTGTGCTGCTTAGGTTGGACCAACCTTTTAGCATAGGGAGGTATATTTCCTTGAGGGGTACTTCCATCATTCTCTTATTCAATATATTCTAATGGATAAGGTGGGTGAACATCTCTGGAAGTACCTTTCCATACCAAAGGTTGATTTCCTAGATTTCCACAACATAATTAGGGTAGGATGTTTCCCCACTATAGATCTGTTGGGCCTACTTGTTGTTTGGGTTCATATTAGGTTGAGTAGGAATTTAAGGTTGCTTGGGTGGATTATTGTCAAATACCTATGGTTGATGAGGAGGAGGAGACATTAAGGCAGGTGGTTGGGTTGCTTGAAGTCTCCATCCTTGTGAAGGACTACCCCATTGAGAAGGTTAGGCCTGATATGGATGGAAGGGTGGATTGATAGGCTGAGGAGGATAGGACCAAGGAGAAGGCATGGACCAATAAGAGTTGGTTGGAGGATACTAAGGCTAAAAAGGTTCATTCTCATTTGGATTGAAGGAAGGATAGTGTACACCTTGCATACATTGTTGATATGGCTGAGGGCCTTATGGCTTCCTTTGGTTGATAAACCAAAGATGCTCCAAGCCACCTTATGTCCCTTGATATACTGCCCTCATACATGGAAGATATGGGAATTTTTTAGTATCATGATTCTCTTCACAAATCGAGTAGATTTATATTACATTTAATGGGCACTCATTTATAGGCTGCCTCTTGGTTCATCTGGGGTACAATATAACTAGTGCCCTTTTTGCCTCCTCTTTTTTCTTCTTAATTTGCATGATGTCCATTTTTAAGGAAAAAATATGCAACATTTCACTCTTAAAATATTCTAACACATTCCCTATTTCATGTTTGATGGTTGAGGTACAGGGTGAAGAATTTACTAGACCTTTACTAGATCTTCCTCTTTTCCTTGCAACCCTAAAGTGATTCTTGAATACTGTGTTGATGTCAACATAATTTAGTTGAAAAATGTCTCCACCATATATCATGTTAATGGTTTCCATTATCTCATCTTTGACTCCTTTGAGTAATACAAGATTTACTAACTCTGGGTCAAGGGTGTAGTTAGCTCCCCTATAGCTCAGTTATAACATTTCTTCATAATTCTTTAGGGACTCATATATCCCCTGAGTTATTCTAATATTTACTCCTTGGTATCCCTATATCTAAAATAATATTTGTATTTTTGATTGAGGGATTTCTGCATTTGATCCCAATTTGTGATGTTTCCTCCTTCCAAGCTCATGAACCACTGCAAGGCTACATATTTGAGAGTGGAAGGAAACAAATTTAGCTTCTTCTCATCAAAAGTGTAATCGTAGGTTCTACAAACCACAATAAACTCAAACATGAACGTATTTGGATCCTCCGAAGCTAGGCCATGGAAATGTGGGAGAGCAGTGGGGCTTATGTTCTTCATTCTAGCCTCCCAATTGGTTTCTCTGATATGAAAGAGCTCAGGTTTCCTATTTCCAGCCATCTCTTGGGTAGGCGATGTAGGTTCTTCCTCCCCTATAGGTTCTTCAAATATCTTTGTTTTCTCACCTAAAGGTTTCTCCAAATCCTCTGTGGTCAAAGTAGGAAATCCACAGTGACCAAAAGAGAGTGATAGTTGACTGCTTGTAGGAGTGGGCATTTTTGGCAGAAATTTCCCTAGGTTGTCCATAACCCTATGAGGCATGAAATAATTTTTTTTTATTTATTCCATTCTTTTTTTAATATCTTTCTAGATAGACAGAAAATTGATGCAATTTTTTTTTTTTTTAGGAAATGAAATTAAAAGAGAAAGCAACTCAAAGCAAAAACAACACCTACTTTGACACCTCCCCTACAAATGATGCCAAAAATTTATGAGCTCTAGTATTACAATGTGAATGCTGCAACTCCTAGGGCTACCAACTTTAATTTATCAATCTGTGATTCATACAAACTTAAGAGGGGATAGTGTTGTATGCATAGTAAGCATAATTCTACCTAAGCTACTATGAGACAGTGAATCAAACCAAGGTGTACATAGACCATTTTTCAAACTAAATCTATTTTTTAAAGAAAGGAAAAATATTTCTTGTCCTATAAGAGAAAACTTTTGATCTAATTGCAAGGAAAGAAATGCTTGTATTTGAAACCATAATCTATTGCAAAATCGGGCCTAGTCTAGTTGCACAAAGTAAATGGCATTAAATCAACCCTAAGTTGTTTCATCCGAAGTAAATATTATTCTAATTACAAAATTTAATAAATGTTTCAAGAAATAACAATGTAAATTATTCTTATGTTATTGAATTCATGCTTAAAACAACTAACCCTAATTGCATAAATAAATTGCAGTGATGAACAAAAGAGTTTTAAGAGGTCTCTAATCTTCCTCAAGTTTATTCCCAAGGCCTAGAAGATTGTGTGAAGGGTTAATAAGAAAAAATTATGCTTAGAGAGCAATTATGGTCAAGTTCTTATGGATTATGCGCGATGCTATGCTACAAAATGCCCTGTATTGCTACAAGATTGCATATGAGAGCATTCCAAGGGATTAAAAGGTGATATGAAGGTGAGGAAATATGGGATAAGGTTGTAGAAGTGAATGAGAGGCTCTCCCAAGCTTAGTACTCCTCATGAGCCCATCATGCATAAGGGGACAATGCAAACAATAGCCTCTAACAATTTTGTGATGAATTGTTTGTATGCAGACTGCTTGAAGAGATGGATGAGAATGGGAGGGTGTTAATGGTTGGATTACAAATGAAAAGAGTGGTGTTTTTCCCTGCAAGCCAATAGTATTACTTACACATACTAATATTATTAAACTATAAAAACATCAATTTGTAAGGAATTTCAAAAATACTAATTGCATAAAGTTAAATTGTAAAGGAAATGATGAGTTGATTTTTAATCAACATCTAACTATTGCATCAAGAGAAGAACTATACTTTTGTTCTTTCCATTACAAAACCTACAACCACACTTTCCAAGAGTAATAATTGGTAAACCTGAAGAGGAAATGTTTTTACATAAACATAACTTACAAAAGAAATGAAACACAACTAAACTAAATTCAAGAAAGAAATTGCATAACAAAAATGTATAAGGGAAAGAGACTAGAGTGCTTGGGTTGGGCCCTAACCCAAGGGAAGTCAACCATCTAAAAACATACTCAGATTGAAGGAAATAAAATTATTTTCATTGATCTCAAAATGTGTTCAAGTACACGATATGGAAATTGAAATCACGGGTAACAAGCTCTAGCTCTAGCACTCTCTATACTCCTCTAAAAAGTCGAATCCTACTGGGCTCTTAGGATACTTTATTTATTAAAAAATAGTGAGGGGGAAACCTCATTGGAAGGAGGGTTTATTCCCTCCAAAATCCTTATTAAAGTGGACTTAGTCTCCTGAGATCCTCACAGCCACTGAGTGTAGTAGTTTCCCCATAATCATTCAAGTTGTTGGTGAGTTAATGTAGGTAACAAGCTGTTTGGTCAATTTAGTGAAGTCTAAATTGCAACTTTTAAATGTCAACCCGGGGCTCGTAAGCTGATGAAGTGATGTGTACTGTATGTACTTAGGCAACTATTTCTTAAGTTTTTGTCGTTTTTAACTTTTTAAGTTTGTTTTCAAGTCTATTTCTCCTACAGTGATGTGATGGAAATGAAAATAAAGTGAGTGAGGTGTGTGTGATTGTGATGAGTTCTAGATGATTTCTTAAAGCGCAAAAAGTAATCTACGAGAAAGCTTTGAACATCAACTGAAATGAAATTACTCTTAAAGGAAAAATGAAAGCATCAAATGAAAGACTAATGATCTTGGCCCAGTGTCTATGTTGCTGCAAGAAAATGAAATTGAAAATGACATCTACATTAACTTAAAACAATAGCAACTACTTTAGTTCTTCAATGAAATCTCAAGCAATGTACAATCTACGTGACAAATCACACTACTTAATTTTCCCTTAACCTTTCTGCCTTTAGATGGATTGATCATATAAGAAAGAGTTATGAGTGAATTAGCAACGTGAGTCTTAAACAAAATAACCAAGCTGTGTTAGTGATATTTTGGTCTTCGATAAAGATATTGAATTATAAAGAAGAGACCATCAACAAGTAAACAACTTGATTAGTAAACAATTATGCAACTTAAAGAAATGATAACAAAGAAATAAAGGCTGCAAACAAAGAAGGTCAGCACCATTAGACAAGATGATCACAAGTATCACTAGCTGTGAAAAAGAAAGAAAAGAAACTGTCCCGGGCACCTAAGCAAACTGCAAAAACACACTGATCAGTCATGGAAAAATGCAGAAATATAAATGGACAGAATTCAAAGTTATATACAACTATTGTACAAGATCAAAACGTAGTAAGCAAAAGCATTCTGTACAACTATTATACAAAAGCTGATAAGAAGAAATGCATAAAATGAAAAGCACTGTATAGGCCTTAAGTAAACAGGGGCCCTCTGCCTACTCCAGCCAGCTCAATAGATCACTTAAACGCTCAAATGGAGAACAGTCTTCTCATATATTACGTAGCAAAAGTAAGAGTTACAGTGGGGTTCAATATTACATAACAGCAGCTAGCTAATAAGCATTCAAATACGCTTTATTTATAGCAAAAAAACCAAACTAACTTAATCACAAACTACGCTATTCTAACAGTTGTGTGAAGAACACGTAATCTAGCACAGTCCACGGATTTAGGCAACGGTCGAGGTGGGTATTAAATCTCTGGTTGGATTCGTGTTCTCCATCATCTGCGTGGTTGAGGAAGAGGCCAGCTGTGCTTCACGTGCTCTAAACCGAACACGCAGAGCCGTGCCACCGTCAATCACCTTCGTTTGACCGAAGTTGCCCCCTTGTTGACCATGGGTGTTTACGACTGTTATGGCTGAGCTGGAAGGACACACACCATGTCCTTAGTGCCACGTTCTTGCCCATGTGGCCCTTCTGACCGGAGGACACCTGGATCATGCCGTTTAAGAAAACAGCTGCGGAAACTGGGATCAGCTGCGGAAACTACAGGTTTTGAACCAAAATTCTAATCCAACAACACAGTCATTAGCATAATTAATAAACCATGTAAAAGTCCTATAATACAATGTTTTAAGCAAATTGATGAAGGAGATGAGTGATAAAGGAAGGAAATGAATGGAAAAGGAGGTTGAGAGGATGTGAAAAGGAGTGTAGGTCTGAGGCTCAACATACCCCCACTGTGAGGATGTTGCATGTTCTCATGCAACCAAAACTTTGTTAGTGCTTTTCAGTCCATGTGCTCAGATGCTTCTGCCAAAACATCCAGCCTTCTCCTCTTTCTCCTTGTTGCCAAAATTGTCCTTGGTTTTCTGACTAAACACTTGAATTTCAAATTGATCAAGGCCCCGCTCAGTTTCTTGCATTTTCTCTTCAATTTCTTGTTCTTCTTCTGCCAGAGCCCAAGGTGAAGCATGGTGTTGTCATGGACAATCTTGTCCACCTTGCTTTGTTCTTTAATGCTTCATTCTCCTGTCTAATATGCCAGTTCAAAATTTCTAGCTCAAATACCTCTTGTTTTAGAGAGTGGACTTGTTCCTCAAGAGGCAATGTTGTGCTTGGACCGGCAACAGATTGCTCCAAGGTCTCCAAATAATTATATGCTTCCTGCTGGTCAGGGTCAATGTCAGGTGTTTGTCTTGGCCTAAATTCAAATTCTTGAAGACTGCTTTCTCTTTCTTGCTGGAAGGGACTTTCTTCTCGTGGAGGACTTGGCTCAATATCTAGCTGGATTGGAGTCTTTTCAGGTGTGCCCAAATCAATGAAATGTGACTGCTTTTCTTTAGTCACACTCTTCTTTTCTATAAGTCTACTGCTCCTTCTCACTTGTACACTAGTACTCTTTTGCTGACTACTTTGTTTTTCTTTTTGTTTCTTCTTTGAGAGGGCAGTAGCTTGGAGTTCTACTAGTCTATCAGCCAAGGTTTGATAGTCCTCTTCTATTGAAGGTTCAGGGGATAAATATGATTCTTGGACAACTGCTTTCCCTTTATCCTTTTTCTGTTTCTTAGTTTTCTCTCTCTCCACTTCTTTCTCTTGAGTAGTCTCCTGAGTTTCTATAATGGGAGGATTTTGGGCTACAACATCCTTTTTCATTCTTCTACTTCTTTTTGGGACTCTAGGAGAGCTGCTAGCGGAAGCTTCAGTTGCCTCTTGAAAATGATTCCTGACTAAAAACTTTTCCCATGTATCATTGTTGTTTTTCAATTGGTCTTCTATAAGAATTTTAATGAACCCATGATGATACAAGTGAGGTTCAATATTACCTATATTCTTTTGGACACTAAAACTCATCTTTGTTAGGCTTCTTAACAGAAAATAGGGCAAATTGATGGCATGGCCCTCCATGAAGTTCATCATAATTCTAGCATGGTACATATACATAGTGCCAAAGCGGCCTTCACATGTTATAAACTTTTGAACTAATAACAACAATGCAGTCCATTCTTCTTTTATAACATGTACAGGTATTCCTTTGGTGAAAACTGAAGTGTCCATACCTGGATTCTTGAGCATATTTTTCCATTCTTGATCTTCAACCCCTCTGTTCTTGAACCATCGGTCTCCCACCATAGGTAAATTAGTTGCTGTTGCTATAGAGTTTTCTGTGACTGTGAATTTCAGATCTCCTATTTCCACAGTACTTCCATTGAATGAACGAGCAAACGTTTTTGTTACCTCCTTATCATATCCTTTGAATTTCTGAATGAACTTCAGCCATTTTGCCTTTTTTAACGCTTCTTTTGTCTGTGGGTATCCTTCTAGATACTTTGAACCTTCAGGCTCAGCTCGAAGCAATTTCCCCATCTCAACTTCGGCTGAAGTTTTGACTGTATATGGATACTCAAGGAGGATGCTTCACGGGAGAGACAGATAGACTACGGCTGGAAGTGAAATAGCCGCACTGTAATGCGAGGTAATACAGTTTGAAAACGAAACTGTGGAGCTTGAAACAGAGCTGCGGGGTTTAAAACAGAGACGTGGAGAGCTGCGGGGTTTGAAACGAAGCCGTGGATTTTACAGCAAAAACGAGAGCGGAAATGGTGTGAAGGTAAAGAGTGGAAGACAAGCACGGGAATGAGTTCGAATGCGTGCGAAAACGGAGTGATAAGGGAATGAGATAACGGCCAGATCCCTTGGAGTCGGACGGCTTTCATACACGTTTCAGTTTTTGGCTACGGAGATCGTAGTGGAGAAGAGACGTAGTACGATAGGTCTCTTCTTCTCTGTATGGCTAATTAATGAAAGCGCAGTCTCGATTTTAGTTTAAACTAAGGGTGATTATGAGACCGTTATGAGGATCTGAGGTGGATGAAGGATGATTACAGTGGAGAAATGGGATGATCTTTTCTTAATCATTGCATTTAGTGACTCTGTCCACGATTAATAATTATGCACAACATGACATTCAAATGGTTGTTTGGAGAAAAATTTTGATCATACCTTTATGGGTTTACCATCTGTTGATTAAGGTTGTTGATCCATGATTGCCTTTTGATCCTTCAGGTGCCTTCCATCCTTGTTGCCCTCTGACTGTGATTTTTTTGAAAACAGAGTACTGCTGCTATGGAGACAGAGTGTGCTGGCTGCGGAATCTGGTGCGAGCTGCGGAAACAGCTGCGGAAACTCTCAGCTGCAGAAACTGAAACAACACCCTTCTGTCTATACAAAAAGTAGTTAGAGAAGACTTTCTAAATGAAATAGTCCTGAGAGGGACTTTTATTGATGAAATGGAGTGAGATGAATGAAATGAAATGAAAATGAAGTGGAATGGAAATGGAATGGAGATGAATTGGAATGAAAATGAAATGGAATGGAGATGAAGTGGAATGAAATGGTAAATGAGATGGAAAGAGAGAGAGAGATTTTTTTTATTTGGAAAATATAAAGTGTCAGGTGCCCCTGATTTTCACCTTATATTTTTTGCATAAGACCACCAATCCAAGATTGGTTTTCAGGCTTATACAAGAGATCTTTTCTTTTTTTTTTTCAACTGAAAGAAACAAAGACTAGGCTAATGGAGGAGAAGAATTCTTCTCCACCAGCCTCATTGCAGAATATTCTTGGAACATTTTAACAAACTCCTCCTTTGAGAGTGGCTTGTGGTAGATTTTCAATCGGTGGCCATTCACAATGAGAGGAGTCTGAAACTCATCAATGGTCTTTACTCGAACTGCTCCATTGTTAAAGACTTCATCAATCTCATATGGTCCAAGCCAATGAGTTTGAAATTTTCCCTTGAAGTCCTTAAACTTGGAATCAAACAATATTGCCCAATCTCCCTTCTGAAACTTTCTTTCTTTGATGTGTCGATCATGCCACTTAGTTCTTTGGTGCTGAACTAGATCAGTCCTTAAAATTGCATCTTGTCTTATTTCATCTAGCTCATTTAGCTGGTCCATTCTGTGCTTTTGGGCTTCTGATAGGTTCATCCCCAATTGAACTGCCATCTTGAAGGTCTTGACTTGGAACTCAATGGGGAGCAGGACTTCTTTCCCATAAACAAGTTCATAGGGAGAATGTCCTGTTGTGTTCCTCCATGTAGTTCTATAGGCCCATAAGGCTTCAGGAAGCCTTTCTGCCCAATCTCTTCTGTGGAGATGAACAGTCTCGGTGATGATGCTTTCAAGAACTTTATTTGTAGATTCCACTTGACCATTTGCTTGCGGATGGTATGGAGTAGATGTTCTGTGCTTGATTTTGTATTCCTCCATCAGCTTTTCCATCAATTTAGATGTAAATTGACTTCCCTGATCTGTCACAATTTCTCTTGGGACACCAAAACGAGTAAAAATATCCTCAAAAAGAAATTGAACAACTGAATTTTCAATGGCAGAAGGCAATGCCTTGGCTTCTACCCACTTAGTAACATAATCAGTGCAAACCAATATATACTTCTTTTGCTTAGATGGTGGATTAATAGGTCCAACGAAATCTAGAGCCCATTTCTCAAAGGGTTCGATGCATACCTGTGGCTGTAGTGGCATTTCATTTGAAGGCGTTGGTCTCCCAACTCTTTGGCAGCTGTCACACCTTCTAACATATTGCTTTGCATCTTTGAAGAGAGAAGGCCAATAATATCCTAAAGAAAGGATTTTATAGGCCGTCCTCTTGTCAGCAAAGTGTCTGCCGCACGGTTCATCATGACATGCCTTAAGGATGTCAGGCATTTCATCTTCCCGAACACATCTTCTGATCATACAATCTGGCCCTGTTTTGAACAATTCATTAGAAATCCATGAATAATGTGAACTCTCCTGAATGATTTTCCTTTTCTCATTAGGAAATAAGTGTGGAGGAAGCTTCCCTGTAACTAAATAATTAGCAATATCTGCATACCAAGGGGTTTTAGTAGTTACTGCAAACAAGTATTCATCTGGAAACTTATCCTCTACAGGAGAATCTTCGTTAGTGTTTTGGATTCTAGACAAGAAATCAGCTACTGTGTTTTGTTTCCCTGGTCTATCTAACACAGTAATATTGAATTCTTGTAAAAGTAAAAGCCATCTTGTACCTCTACCATTAGTAATAGGTTTGTTCATAAGATATCTAATTGCAGAATGATCAGTATGGACAAAGGTTTCATAGCCAGTTATATAATGTCTAAACTTGTTGATTGCATGAACAACGGCTAAGAATTCTTTTTCAGTCACAGTATAATTTAACTCAGTGGGAGTCAAATTTTTACTGGTGTAATAAATAGCATAAGGAACTAAATCCTTTTGACCCAACACAGCTCCTAGAGCTGTATCTGAAGCATCTGTAGAAATGTGGAAAGGGAGTTTCCAATTTGGCCCCCTCAAAATGGGTGCTTCAGATATTCTAGTTTTTAAAGTTTCAAATGCAGATTGACAGTCGGGATCCCACTTGAATTCACAGTCTTTGGTAAGTAATTTGAAGAGTGGAGATGCTATCTTGGTGAAGTTTTCAATAAATCTTCTATAATGCCCAGTAAACCCAAGAAAACTTCTAACATCCCTTTGACAATTTGGAATAGGTAACTTGGAGATGACTTCGACTTTTGATCTATCAACTTTGATTCCATCTCCTGAAATATGATGTCCTAAAACAATCCCTTCAGTAAACATCATAAAACATTTTTCATGACTTAATGAAAGATTTGTTTCTTTACATCTAATGAGGACTTTTTCCAAATTTTCTAATGCTTCTTCAAATGAGTTACCATAAACTGTAAAATCATCCATATAGACCTCTACACAATCATGAATTAGATCAGAAAAGATTCCTAATACTGCCCTTTGAAATGTTGCGGGTGCATTACATAATCCAAAGGGAAGTACTCGGTAAGCAAAAGTCCCCCATGGACAGGTAAATGTGGTTTTATCCTGATCTTCAGGTGCTACCTGAATTTGATTGTAACCACTAAAACCATCCAAAAATGAGAAATACTTTTTGCCTGCTAAAGTATCTAATACTTGATCAATAAAGGGCAAAGGAAAGTGGTCCTTCAAGGTTGCTTTGTTCAATTCTCTGTAATCAATGCAAACCCTCCATTTACCATTCTTTTTAGGTACTATAACCAAAGGGGAAACCCACCGGCTATCTGAAATAGGGTAAATGAAGTTTACATTAAGTAACTTTTGGAGCTCTTCTTTCACTATCTCCCTAAGATTTGGATTCATCCTTCTTTGAGGTTGTCTGATTGGTCTACTGTTTTCCTCAATGTAGATGTGATGAATGCTAGTCTTAGGATCAATACCTTTCATATCGGTATACTCCCATGCAAATGCAGTAGAATGTCTTTGCAAGACTTTGGTTAGCTCTTCCTGTTGTGATTTTTCCAAGTTTCTATTGATGTTTAGTGTTTTTCCTGGAAAGATCTCAATGGCAGAACTACCAAACTCTTCCATAGAGAAAAGAGACATTTGTCTAGATGAAAGATACTCTATGTCAGAATCCAACTGAAATTGTGTGGAGTCATATTCTAAAGATGGTTCGAAATTTTCTAATGTATTCAGAATTTGACTATCTTCACTAATCTCAGAAATGGTAAAGACAGGTTGTATAGTATCTTCATCATCAACCCACTCATTATCTCCTATTTCTGTGATTGCTTTTGCTGGAGGATACAGATTGAACTTCTTTGTTGAATTACCATCAGAAATGTACATGTCCCCAAACCTACAACTTATGAAAGCATCAGCTGTGGCTAGCCAAGGTCTTCCTAAAATAAGAGGATGTCCTCCTAGATTACTCTTGGGAGTTAAAATCATAAAATCCACTGGATATTCCCAAGAATCTAAGGAGACTGGATTTTCTTCTAATACACCATCTGGTTTGATAATGGATCAATCTGCAAGTTGCAACAAGGTGGGTGTAAAAAGAAGATTAGGAAGTTTTAGCTGTTCCATAGTCTGTCTACTCATGATGTTGATAGCAGCCCCTAAATCAATCAAAGTATTTTGTATTTCTACCCCATTGATATGTGTTTTGACAATTGGACTACCGAGGTCTACATATTTCTGCATAGTAATCCTTCCCATCATGATGTCTGCAATTTTTCCTACCAGGTGGATCCTTCTGGTATCTCTTGGTTTCCTTCCTGGTCTTTTAAGGCTCAACTCCTTTATTGTTTTTGCTAGAATAGGAATTTCCTTAATGGCTTGTAACAAGGGAATCTTGATACAAACATTTTTCAATTCATCTAGAAAATTATAGTCAGGCAACCAAATTTGTTTTTCCACTCCTTTATCAATTTGTAATCTTTCAGGAAAAGGAGGTGTGGATAGAGATGTAGGTTGCTCAACTATGGGAGTTGTGGGGGTTGACTCTTTTTCTTTTTCTTTTTGAGTGTTTGGGTTTTGAAGAGATGCTTCAGAACCCTTATTGGCTTTAAGAGACTCTTCCTCAGAAATGCTTGGCTGTTGAACATTTATAGAAGGTTGATCTAGGATTCTACCTGATCTGAGTTGTACTTCATTGAGAGGAACAATCATATAGGTAGGGAATGGTTGACCTTCCATCATGTAAGCATTTTGAGGGTTTTTATTATTGGGGTTTGGCAATGGCTGAGAAGGAAGTTGGTTTGACTTAAGCAAGAGTTGAGAACTTTGATTCTGTTGAGAAGGTTGTTGTTGTTGAGGAAATGGCAATGATAGTTGTGGACTTTGATTTGGAAGTTGTGGAACTTGCTGGTTTTGAAAAGATGGAGGATATTGATAGAATTGAGCAAATCTCCCATAAGGATTTTGCATACCTTGTATCCATGATTGAAAAGGATTTTGAGGTTGGGACCAAGGTTGTTGCCAAGGATTCCAATTTGGTTGGGGTTGAAAATTCATAGAGTTGTTAAACCCTTGATTTTGTTGCCCTTGCCAAGGTCTCCTTGCAACAAAACAGAGAGATTCGAGTGTATTTGGATCTTCTTGAAAGACAGCTTTGAGCCCAGGAATTGAAGGACAATCCTTGGTCTCATGGTTCTCTGAGCAAATTACACATGTTTCTACAACTTTTGCATCCAAGGGACATTCCCTTAGAGCATGTTTCTTCCTACATTTCGGGCAAAAGATGGCCAAAGCCTCAGCTTCTGCTTTCTGTTTATTGTGAATCTTAAGGGTGTCTAATTGTTCACTAAGACTCCCTAAGATTTCAGTTTTAAATTCATCAAGCATACTGCCAATTTCAGCCCTACTTACTGATCCAGTTGCAGATTTGTTTGCTCTGAGGAGAGAAGGATCTCTAGGCCCTTTTTGAGTTTTAGATTTCCCCCTTGAGAGATGGACACATAGCTCTGCTATTTCATTGAGTGAAAGTTGAGATATATCTCCCTTCCCCATCATGTTCAAAATGTCTATCCATTCATCTCTAATGGCTTTTAACAAAAGGGCTTTCAAGGTCTCCTCATCTAAGTTGTTCATTTTTGCTCTTTTCAAATTGTATTGAAATCTTTCAAGCAAATCCTCCAAATTTTCATCTTCTTTTTGTACCATCTTGAACACCTCATCCTTGTGATTGGTGGGCATACAATAGTCCAGATACCTATCCAAAAATGTTTGTTTCATATCATTCCAAGACCTAATGGATTGAGTGAGTAATCCCATGAACCATTTCAAAGCTTGTCCTTTCAATGTTGAAGGAAACAATTTGAGTTTTTGAGAGTCATCCAGATAATCATAAGTTCGACATACGACTTCAAACTCAAATAGAAATGTTTCAGGGTCCTCATTCCTTAACCCATGAAAGTTTGGGAGGACAGATGGTGATATGTTTTTCATAGTGGCTCGGGAGTCCTCATCAACGATAGGGAACCCAAATGAGTTATCCCCATCCCTATTTCCTCCAATGTTACCTCTACCTCCTCCATTGTTTCCTCCTCCTCCTCCTCTACCTCTACCTCTACCACCTCCTTCTTCTGTCATAGTAGTTTCCCTAGAGACTTCAGAGTCTTCTGGTTCTTCTACAAAGGGTGAATGAGAAGGAATTTCTCCCTCTTCTTCAGATGATTCTACTTCTTCAATTACAATTGGTCTTTCTGTAGAAGAAAGGAAAGGATCTCTTTCTGATTCAAATTCAATAGAAGGTGTGGGAGAGTCAATTCTTGCCTCTTGAATTCTAGGAATCCTAGGGCTAGGAGTGTCATTTGGAGATGAGGGAGGTGTCTCTTGTCTATTCCTTGAAGTAGATGGACTTGTAAAAATTGAACTCTTGGCTCTAGCTAAAAACCTTCCCCTAGAATCTCTATCTCTATGCATGTCATTTTTATTTTTTCTTCAAGTTAGGCTAATAATTCTCTTTCTGATCTTCCAGGTCACTCTAGGTGCAAGAAGAGAGCATACTTAAGAAACTATTAAACCAATAACTTTCCCTTTTCTGATCCTCCAGATCACTCTAGGTGCAAGAGGAGAGCATACTTTGAGAGGTTATCAATTTCCCTTTCTTGAA
Organism: Pinus tabuliformis; assembly: GCA_031772625.1. Classification (NCBI taxonomy): domain Eukaryota; kingdom Viridiplantae; phylum Streptophyta; class Pinopsida; order Pinales; family Pinaceae; genus Pinus; species Pinus tabuliformis. The sequence continues at coordinate 750,479,322 of CM062819.1, forward strand.
ATTTTCTTGTTTTTTTTTTTTTAAAGAATTGGCTACCTAATTTTCACTTCCTCAGCAACGGCACAAAAATGTTTGGTCAATTTAGTGAAGTCTAAATTGCAACTTTTAAATGTCAACCCGGGGCTCGTAAGCTGATGAAGTGATGTGTACTGTATGTACTTAGGCAACTATTTCTTAAGTTTTTGTCGTTTTTAACTTTTTAAGTTTGTTTTCAAGTCTATTTCTCCTACAGTGATGTGATGGAAATGAAAATAAAGTGAGTGAGGTGTGTGTGATTGTGATGAGTTCTAGATGATTTCTTAAAGTGCAAAAAGTAATCTACGAGAAAGCTTTGAACATCAACTGAAATGAAATTACTCTTAAAGGAAAAATGAAAGCATCAAATGAAAGACTAATGATCTTGGCCCAGTGTCTATGTTGCTGTAAGAAAATGAAATTGAAAATGACATCTACATTAACTTAAAACAATAGCAACTACTTTAGTTCTTCAATGAAATCTCAAGCAATGTACAATCTAAGTGACAAATCACACTACTTAATTTTCCCTTAACCTTTCTGCCTTTAGATGGATTGATCATATAAGAAAGAGTTATGAGTGAATTAGCAACGTGAGTCTTAAACCAAATAACCAAGCTGTGTTAGTGATATTTTGGTCTTCGATAAAGATATTGAATTATAAAGAAGAGACCATCAACAAGTAAACAACTTGATTAGTAAACAATTATGCAACTTAAAGAAATGATAACAAAGAAATAAAGGCTGCAAGCAAAGAAGGTCAGCACCATTAGACAAGATGATCACAAGTATCACTAGCTGTGAAAAAGAAAGAAAAGAAACTGTCCCGGACACCTAAGCAAACTGCAAAAACACACTGATCAGTCATGGAAAAATGCAGAAATATAAATGGACAGAATTCAAAGTTATATACAGCTATTGTACATGATCAAAACGTAGTAAGAAAAAGCATTCTGTACAACTATTATACAAAAGCTGATAAGAAGAAATGCATAAAATGAAAAGCACTGTACAGGCCTTAAGTAAACAGGGGCCCTCTGCCTACTCCAGCCAGCTCAATAGATCACTTAAACGCTCAAATGGAGAACAGTCTTCTCATATATTACGTAGCAAAAGTAAGAGTTACAGTGGGGTTCAATATTACATAACAGCAGCTAGCTAATAAGCGTTCAAATACGCTTTATTTATAGCAGAAAAACCAAACTAACTTAATCACAAACTACGCTATTCTAACAGCTGTGTGAAGAACACGTAATCTAGCACAGTCCACGGATTTAGGCAACGGTCGAGGTGGGTATTAAATCTCTGGTTGGATTCATGTTCCCCATCATCTGCGTGGTTGAGGAAGAGGCCAGCTGTGCTTAACGTGCTCTAAACCGAACACGCAGAGCCGTGCCACCGTCAATCACCTTCGTTTGACCGAAGTTTCCCCCTTGTTGACCATGGGTGTTTACGATTGTTATGGCTGAGCGGGAAGGACACACACCATGTCCTTAGTGCCACGTTCTTGCCCATGTGGCCCTTCTGACCGGAGGACACCTGGATCATGCCGTTTAAGAAAACAGCTGCGGAAACTGCAGGTTTTGAACCAAAATTCTAATCCAACAACACAGTCATTAGCATAATTAATAAACCATGTAAAAGTCATATAATACAATGTTTTAAGCAAATTGATGAAGGAGATGAGTGATAAAGGAAGGAAATGAATGGAAAAGGAGGCTGAGAGGATGTGAAAAGGAGTGCAGGTCTGAGGCTCAACACAAGCCTCCTACATTTCCTCCAACTAGTCTCCAATGTACTCCTGCATAATAAATGCTCCTTTTTCTGCTCATTCAACATGTTAGGCTACATGATATGACAAATATTCCATAATCTCCCTAATGAACACATTAAAGTCTAAAAAGAAGTCATCAAATGCAAAGAGAGAGGTAAATGTATGTTGACAGATGGACATATGGGCCTTTATTGATACCTATTTAGGAGGCCCATCAGTTGGTCTTATGAAAAATTTGATATTTTATTCCTTTATAAGACATATCTTAGCATATTGAGCATTCTAGACTTTTTACCATATGTTTTGTAAGGAAACAAGTTTAGATCAATGACTCGGTCTTATTCACCATATTTTTTTATAGAACTTTATGATCACCTTTGCTTCATTGAACTAGAAGTCACTAGTTTTAAAATAACTCATATTTCAAGCATAAAGCTTCAGACTTATAGCTTCTATGGGTCTCCCTTCCAAACCTCATATTTGATTTTGATCATCTATGAGGTATGCTTTTCATTGAGGGAAACATAATCATTTGAATTAGTTAACATATATTCAAGAAGAATTATTTTTTCATTATCATATCCTTGAGTGACTCGACTTCTTTAATCTAGTATTTTAACAATTATTATAGCAACAGAGCTCGGTCATTGTGGTCATGATCCTTAGCCAGCTGAGGTCATATTTAGTCTCATTTAAATATATTTATGAATTTCATACCACTGAGCCTATGACTAAGATTCCTTGATGACCAAATTACAAGATAAGTTTTCTCCTTGTAAACAACATAAGTTAAGATCATGTTATTTAAGACTAATTTTAACCATTTTCTCAAGTAACCTTTGAGATTCTATCCAACACATAAGCTCAATCCATCAATTTTTTTCTTTAACACAAGGTTTCCATGAAGATTTGATTCATCTTTCAACTATGCCTGGATTTAACTTTTCCTTTCTTGTCGTCATCTTAGTATTTTTTACTTATTCAAGAGTTAACATCAAAGAAGATCTTAGTTTTTTTTTTTATAAACTTTTCCTTGATGTTGGTCCTGTCAATCATCTAAGATTAATTTTTCGACCTCTTCTAGAGGTTTCTATGGGCCCTTTAAGATACTCGACCTTATATGGCTAACTCTTGAGGCATTCGATCTAAAATTTGGAGAAACTGGATCACACATTTTGAGATTTATTCAAGACCTAATCATATTATAATCCAAATAATTTTCATGTTGGCCAAAAAGGATTACAACTTGATCAAAATAGATCTATGACTTAGTCAAAGGAGCCTTGAGTTCCTGAATTAGACATCTAATGTTTTTCGACCTACTGAGGCTTCTCCTAATTTTGTTAGACCCCTATAACAAGCTCTGAGGTTTGATCTTTCAACCTTCTCTCAAATTTTTATTTATACCAATAAATTTTAGATTTTAGGTCACTTAATCCTTCAAGAAAATATCCAACAGAGTAACTTAAACTAGGGCACTTCCTAGAATTTTGGCCTATTGTAGATGAGTTGGTCCTTGAAAAGTGTTCTTGAACTAGTGATTCAAGGCTACTCTTTTCACCATAAGCTCTGATACCATGTTGATTTTTAAGGAGTTCGCCAAACTGATAATTGATTCTTATGTTTGTTTCTTTGATTAATCTTATCTTACATTCATTGATCACCATAAGTCAATTACACATAGAACTTCAACAATAAAAGAATATGCCAGAAGATCATAAAGATACATGCACACAACAACACAATAATTTACCTTGGGAAAACCCACATGGGGAAAACCCACCAACCTTTTCAATAGATAAATTTTTAATTCAACAGAGATACATCTTAGTCAACAACCAGGTCAAACCTGGTCTGTGGTTCATCCTCCTAGTGAAGTCATCTATCTAGCCCATGCAAATTGCTCTGGATAGTAAATACGTTCACCAAGAGTCCAATTCAAATTGTCTGTAACAGAGGTATGTCTCCACCAAAATTTCGGACTTGATTATAGAGACAACACATAGAATTTTGCTCCTTAATATCGATCATTTCCACAAAGATAACAACAAAATCCTCGACCATCTCTACATAGATAAATAAATCACATATATAAACATTCCACCATGAACCCATCCATATTTCTTGTCTCCTTTTCATGCCTCAGATAGAAGATTATACATCAGAAATTTGAAGTTTCTCCCACATATTCGAATTGCCTTTGAAGGAGGACAAATCACACTTATTTATAAAAATTTTGTTGCTCAGATGGTTGTGTATTTTTTTGGAACCAACTTGAGCATTTGAAGGGGCTGAATTGATTTCTTGAAGGGCCAATTTGATTAGGAGGATGTTATATACCTAGGGGGGATAATATGGGGTACCAAGGGAGGTACCCAAGGTAATAATGTAATAATGGGATGGGCCATAGTAATAAATAAGGTGGTTAACCCATGTCATGTAAGGGACCACAAGTAGTTAATAATAATGTAATGGGCCCATGGTATTAGTTGATGGTATGAAGGAACCATGGTAATGACCCATGGTATTGTATGTATGAAGCCTATATAGAGGCTAGAGACTCCACTTGGGAGATAGTCAAGGATTATTGTATGAACAGGCATATGGCTTGTGGAGATCTAACCCAGAAATATATGATAACAGAAATAAACCCAAGAATAACAAGATCAAAATAGATAGATGCTTCTTTATTAATCAAACCCTTAAGGTAGGGCAACACCATACATTCACTCCTTAAGGAAGGAGAACACTCCACAAGCCATATGCCTGTTCATACAATATTCCTTGACTATCTTTGACATGGAGTCTCTAGCCTCTATATAGGCCTCATACATACAATACCATGGGTCATTACCATGGTTCCCTCATACCATCAACTAATACCATGGGCCCATTACATTATTATTAACTACTTGTGGTCCCTTACATGATATGGGTTAACCACCTTATTTATTACTATGGCCCATCCCATTATTACATTATTACCTTGGGTACCTCCCTTGGTACCCCATATTATCCCCCCTAGGTATATAACAGAGGAGGTCAACGTAATCTTTTGGAGCCAAAAATTTGATTTTCACAAATTCATTTTTTTTTCTTTTGAAATTCCAAAGGGACATGTCTCAAAAAAAAAAAAAAAAAATTGTTCTAGCATGAAGAACATGCTTAAAAATACATAAATGACTCAAATTTACATTATGAAGACTTCCCATAGTTACGAAAATCAACATAATAAAGTCAAAAAATATTTTATGATGTGTCTTGTTAAGGTGAGGAAAAAAATGATCACCATTGCCCCCCATTCCATTATTGGTTTATGTAGTGGAAAATTAAAATAAAATACTTGCTAGAGGAATTCCCACTATTCAAATCACATTTTCTCAACGGGTTCTATGATAAGGAAAAGCATGATAGATTTACTAAACTAGATTACATGCAAGAATGGGAAATCTTGGCAATAAGAAGTTCAAGCATACCAAAGGACAAAATGTAAAATATTTATATTGTAGGTTTGAATAGATATGTGAGGAAATGGATAAGGACTTACATTAATGACCTTTAAGCCAAGGCCAAAATAAGAGAAAAATGTACTCAACTAACAAAGGGTATTTGTTAACAAAATGACGAAATAAATATGTTACGCCCACACCAACACAATGAAGGTAACCATTATAAGCTAGATAAATAAGAGAGGAACGCTATCACTATAAGAGAAATAATGGTATGTAGAAGTCTCCAACACTAAATTAGAAGAGATAGGGGAGAAACTTCCACATCAAAATCAAACATTAATGAGTTTATGCCTAAAATATCAAGAATAACCATGAGAAATGTCACAAAACCTCAAGTCAAGAAGTCAAAATGACATGAGTTAGAAGGTGTAACCAAAATATAATTGGTGACTATGACAAGAGGACCAAAACCTCACACCTTAAATCTCAATGGGCTAGCTAAAAGATTAGATGTAACCATATTTATGTACTTTAGAAGTACTCATAACTACATTGATATCAATACACAAATAAATTGAACCTCTTTGTATATCCACTGAAGGACCTTAGAGTTAAAATAGAAAATGACCAAAATATTACAAGGGTTTGAAGTTCTAATTGCAAACCAGACTATATGTAACTCCATTCGATTAATTGGACATAATATTAGGTGTATAGTGGCTTATGATTATAGGAACCTACACCACCAATCTACAAACACACTTCATGAAATTCATGTGGAAGGGCCAAATGTCAAATTGTATGGTGAACCTCTAGTGATTGAATCCACTTCCACTAAAAAAATAAGGGATATGAAATCCAAAATATTTTCAAGCCATTTTCCTAAAAAAGAAGACTCCACATTTCAATGTTGAGAATTCCAACATAAGATACCATTTGAAACAACCTTAAAAAATTATGCTTATCCCAAATGGAACCTAAAAAGAGAATGATACATAACTAAGAAACTCTCTTACAACCTTTGATCCAAGGGAAGAATTTCCCCACTAAAGACATCTTATAAGGATGCATGGTTTTTCTTCAACAACATCAGCTTTGTTTATGATTAGAGGAAAAACATATTTGATGAAGAATTTGTAATTAATAGGAACATTATTTAATTAGGAAAGAGTAGCAAGTATTAATAAATGTAATGTCAAGAATATATATGTAGTTGGCATGTGTTTCATTGAACATTTTTAGTGCCAAACATATGTAGGAAATTGGCACGCATCACTTTGAACATTCTGAGTGGGATTAGTGGTTAAGAACATGTGTTTCCTCCTTGGAGGTCACAAGTTTGAATCCAATGTGAGGTAGGTTATGTAAGCCTCCATAGAGTAAGTAGTAAAATCACTATGTGGAGGGGACCCCTTGTCCAAAAAACAAGGGGGTTGCATATGTCAATTTGACATATGGTTACAATATGACCTTAAGATTAATTATTATAATTTATAAGCATATGTTGCATTATTTTCACATTCATTCATTATTTGTCTTATCATTTATATAGTTTCATTGTAAAATATTCATTATATATGTTTGAATTGGATTTATTGTTTATTAGATCTAGTTATATGGATAAATTTGATTATATTGCTTGCACCATGTTCATCACATTTTGTGAGTGTCGCTATATATATGAAAAACCCAAACACTCCCCTTCTTATAGTTTAAGGCCTACTTAAAATTTGAAAGTCATAGGCTAAATATAGAGTTTTCTTCCCATGCATGAAAAAATACTTTATCTAAATATCAAGGTTGTCTCCTCAAAATGAAATACTTTATTAGGTTTCTTGGAAACCTCAAATTGTTTTTCTAACATTAGTGTTGGTGTGAACTTGAAGGCATATTTCTTTGTCAATAGAAGCATCTCTCCCAAATAATAGTAGCATTGCAATTGGGATGACTCTAGAAGTTAAATTATAAGTTTCATTTCATTATGTTTTTTTCATTTGATGAACCTAATTTGGTTGTTGATATATACCATTGGATCAAGGTACAAAATGTCATGCATAGCTTTGGTTTTAATTTAATCTATAGAAAAAGTGTTTTGATTTTATTTATGTTCCCTTGCAAGTTTTCTAATCTTGGCCTAAAAGATCCTAACTTGGGATTTCATACAGTAATTTTATGGCCCACTATATTTGTTTTCTTGGGAAGCACTAACCTTTCTTATATGCCCATGGATTTAATAAAAGACTAAGTTATCTTCTTTCTTGTTTTAAGTTTTAGTCTCCTCATGCTACCAAATTTACCTTCATGAAAATATCATCCCTAAAACTATTAGACCATCTAATTTATCAAACATATAACCGCTAAAATTTATAGCCACCATCACCCATAACCTATATCATTTAACCGCTTTTATAACTAATCTTAAAAACCCATTAACTACATAACCTATGTACCCTAATAGTTATATTTATCACACCCATAATTCTTAACTGATATAACCCTTATAAATCATAAATCCTTTAATCTTGTATTGCAAATTTTGTAGCCTATAACTTATAGAATCATTAAACCATTAATCTCATAACCCCCTAAACCTTAACATGTATCGTTAATAACAATTAATCCCAATTCTTATAACCTCCAAAATTAATAACTTTTACTCATATAAACCTTGACTTCAAATATCTAACACATATAATAGCTAATTGTTATCCCGTAATATCTAAATCCTATAGTAACTATTAAATCTAATGTTTATAACCCTTTATTGACATAACCCTTATCCCTAACCTCTATATACCTTAATTGATATAACTTGTAAGCCCTATAACCTCTAACTCTCATAATGGAAGTAGTTGATAACTTCTATAATCTCTAACACTTAATATATCGTTATAATACATATAAATATTAACCTTAATACATAACCCATAAAACTAGACTAATTGACCATAATAACCACATTAAACCTAAGCTATAAATGCCATAATCTCAATTTGTATAATAGATAACTCCTTACCCTATAAACCCTAACCAAGGCTAACCCATAACCCTTGACGAATATAACCCTTACTCCCCATCCCTATGATACCTAAGCCTTATAACATTTATAATCCACCCTTAAAACTACTATTACCACTCTATTCTATCTCATAAAATGCTCAAACCCTATATTCCCTAATCCTTATTTATTAGAACACTTAAAACCTATAATCATTCACCATATAAACATTAGTATTTAAATTTTATAAATTATACTCCTTTAAGATTCATCCCATAATCCCTATTTTCTAATATTTTAAACACAAACCCTATTACAAATATAACCCAAAAACCACCATGATAATATAACCCTTAACCCATATAACCCATATCACCTATATAATTATATGTTAGTTTTTGTTAGCATCAAAAGTTATCTAGCCTTGAAAATTGGTGGAGAGGATAAGGCGCATGAGTTCTAAAGAACCCAGAAACCGTTTGGTGAAATTCCACCTGAATTATATTTTATTAAAATAAATAATATTTTTAATGGGGTTCCTAAGTCTAAATTTAGGGAAATTAAAATATTAATGGGTATTAATCAAAATATGGGTGAGAATGATCTAGAAGGCGGATCAAGTCATGTTTTAATCTTAACTGTTGATTAGAGACTCCATCTCGTCCATTGAAGAATCGACAAGAAAAGTATAAATGGAGGCTTGGGGTTCATTTGGAAACACGCAGAGAGATTGAGGAAATCAATTCTCTCAGGTGATAAGTTCTTAATAGGAAAATCAATTGGGGAAATCTTACAGCTGAGGGGCAAAAAGAATATGGGAGAAGGAATTTTTGGAAAATACATAACAGAGAGGTGGAGAGAGCTTGCAGAGAGGTAGCGTAGTAGTCGGGAGACGTGACATAGAAAAGTTGTTTGTCATGTAGAATGCAGAACTGTCGGAATAGCCGAAACTATTAGGAACTGCCCGGAACTTTCGGAATTGTTGGAACAGCTGGGAGAGTTGACACAGAGGCAATGTAGTAGCCGGGAGAGATGATGAAGAAAATATTCCTGTCACATAGAATCCAAAACTTTCGGAACAATCAAAATATTGGAAACTGCCGAAACAAACTGGATAACTAACCTGGAGGTCAGAGGAGATGACGTAGGGCTGACGCAGAGCCAACACATCAATAGTCGAGGTTAACCAGTCTTGTGCCGGATCAGCTGGAATTCTTCCGGGTGAAGTGAGGTAAAACTCACTCAGATTTTCCACCAGTATTTTGTCTGTAAAGGATTGGTAGATGAGCATCCTAGATTTTTATTCAGATATTTCTCCTGCATAATAATAAACCCTTAGAGTTGTTGCACCAGTTTTCCCACATTGGGTTTTTCCGGGGACTATTGTGTCCAAAAATAAGTGTGTCCTATGTATCTTGTTCTTTTCTTTGTTTTCTATTTCATGAGATCAAATATTTAATTAGTGTAGGCTGCAAAAGTAATTTGCTTCAATATTTAGAATAATAACTTGATTAAGTATATTAAAAATCAAGTAGGTGAAGTAGATTCATATTTGCTGCAATAGGGGTTCCTTCGAGTGTAGGAAATTCCACATGGAATTAGAGCATTGATTTTGAAACAAGAAGAGCAGATATAGTGCTAAGCACTGAGACCAAAAGCTGCACTTGGCAGCAATTCGAATCCCCTAGAAGGGATTGCATGGTACTTGATGGGAATCAGATCCGAGGAAATTCCTCTTTGAGTAAGACGAAGTATATCATATTTGTTGCAATAGGGGTTCCTTTGAGTGTAGGAAATTCCACGTGGAATCAGAGCATTGATTTTGAAACAAGAAGACTAGATTCAGTGCTGAGCAGTGAGACCGAAAGCTACACTTGGCAGTAATTTGAATCCCCTAGAAGGGATTGCGCAGTCCTTGTCGAGAATCAAAACCGAGGAAATTCCTCTCTGAGTGAGACGACAGAGAGGTATGATTTCCAGTTTGTGAGTTTATAGAGGTAGAGGGAGTGACGCAGAGAATCAGCATAGTGCTTGAAGAGCGCAGTTTCTGTCGTGGCATAAATCCACTGGAAAAGAACAAAGAGATGTAGAAGGGGAATTTTCTCCTCAGAGAACTTTCCACCAGAAAGTTTGGTTTTCTCACTTGGTGAGCAGCTGAGTAGTGCTAAGCAGTGACTAGAGGAGTCAGTTCGACAGTTCGGTGAGATGGCATTGCATGGGCTCAGAGATCAAGACAGGTTGGACAGAGCCTCCAACTATGTCATATGGAAGACTAGAATCTTAGTTTTTTTGGAGGAATATGATCTCGAGGCCTATGTCAAAAGTCTTGTAGTTTTTCTTGCTGAAAATGATCAAAAGAAGAAATACAAGGTCAAGCAGGGGAAGGAAAAGTGGCTCATTCTGGATGGAGTTCGAGATCTTGTGGTCTCACACTTGCAGGGCAAGGATACAACCCAGGAGTTGTGTGAAGCCTTGTCATCTCTGTATGAAGGCTCTTTCAAATAATGAAAGATGAATTTAGAGCAGAAGTTGAAGTGGAATTTGATGCAAAAAGAGAAGGGGTGAACCTCTATCTTCAACGTCTTCAGGACACTAGAGACTAGCTTTCTGCAGTGGCGTCCACTCCTCAGCCAACCACGATGGTGAGGATAGCCTTGAATGGAGTCTTGAATGAATGGTAAGTTTTCATCTAAAGCATATTGGGTAGAGAAAAACTACCTTCATGGGAGGAGATATGGGTGACTCTTCAATAGGAGGAGTTAAGGAGGGACCTAGTGAAGGTCAACCTAAGTGGAAACAATGGGAGTAGAAAAAAGATGAAGGTGGAGGAGGAAAGCATAGCTCTAGCATCGAAGGGACACTAGAAGAAGAAGTGGAAGAAGGACATTTCAAAGGTGAAATGTTTCATATGTGGCGAGATGGGTCAATTTTCATCTCAGTGTCCTTTGAAGCAAAAGGATAAGGATGAGAAGCATGATCCAAAGGATGCATCTGTGAAGATAGACAAGGATGAGTTTGCCATGAGTGCCCACGCATCTCCAAGAGGGAGATGGGGCAATATTGAGCTGTAGTCGAGAAGACTACGTGTGGGCAGGATCCTTAAGGAGTCCACCTCTTGGATCAATTCCTTTCTACGGGAGCCCAAGATTCAGAAGTAGCGAGATGGACTTAGTGTCAGATGATGCAATGGATTGTTTGGAGGATAGATGCAGTGGCTTAGGACTAGAGACCAATCAACGCAAAGCAAGGTTGGCAGCAGTGCAGGAGTCAGCATCAGTGCAAAAGATTCATAGGGTCAAAATCAACAACATTCGAATTCCAACATTCATTCTATTATGCTAAAGACAGTTAAGTTCAGCTAATTTTGGATGTTTTTCAGTTGCTTCTGTCAACAACTGAGTTGTAGTACAAATGTAGTGTTAGCAGTGGTAGTGCTAGTAGCATAGCAGATGCAACGTTTGAGAGGAAGTTGTAGTATATATGCAGTAGTGGAAATGGCACTGTCATGTGAAGAAGTACAGTAGTAGTAGCAGCACAATGTTGGTGGCAACAACAGTGTAGAAATAAGGTGCTTCAGAAATAGAGAAACATGCAGGTAGACATTGTTGTTAGAGCACTTTCCTCGCTAAGAGGGAGTGTTAGTTTTTGGTAGCATAGGAAGTGATCTAGCCTTGAAAATTGGTGGAGAGTTTAAGGAACATGAGTTATAAAGAACCCAAAACCCATTTGGAGAAATTCCACCTGGATTTTATTTTATTAAAATAATTAATATTTTTAATGGGGTTCCTAAGTCTAAACTTAGGGAAATTAAAATATTAATGTGTATTAATCAAAATATGGGTGAGAATGATCTAGAACGTAGATCAAGTCATGTTTTAATCTTAGCCATTGATTAGAGACTTAATCTCGGTCGTTGAAGACTCAATAGGAAAAATATAAAATGGAGGCTTGGGGTTCACTTGGAAACACATAGAGAGATTGAGGAAACCGATTTTCTGATGTGAGAAGTTCTCAAGAAGAAAATTTATTGGGGAGATCTTGCAGTTGAGGGGCAAAGAGAATCTAGGAGAAGGAATTCCCGGAAAATACAGAACAGAGAGGCGGAAAGATCTTGCAGAGAGGCAACGCAATAGCTAGGAGAGGTGACGTAGAAAATTTGGTTGTCATGCAAAATCTAGAGCTGCCTGAACAATCGAAACTTCCAGGAGAGCTAACGCAGAGGTAGCATAGTAGCTGGGAGAGATGACATAGAAAAGTTATCTATCATGCAGAATCTAGAATTGTAAGAACAACCGAAACTGTTGGGAACTGCCAGAACTGCCAGAAAAATCAGGATAGCTAACGTAGAGGACAGAGGAGTTTACGCAGAGCCAATGCAAAAATAGTCAGGGTTAACCAGTCTTGTGCTGAATCAACTGGAATTCTACCAGGTGAAGTGAGGTAAAAATCACTTAGATTTTTTGCCAGTATTTTCTCTGTAAAGGATTACTAGATGAGCATCATAGATTTATATTCAGATATTTCTCCTGCATAATAATAAACCCTCAGATTTGTTGCACTGGTTTTCTCGCATTGGATTTTTCTGGGGACTATTGTGTCCAAAAATAAGTGTGTCCTATGTATCTTGTTCTTCTCTCTCTTTTCTGTTTCATGAGATCAAATATTTAATTAGTGTAGGATGCAAAAGTAATTTGCTTCAGTATTCAGAAGAATAACTTGATTAATGTATATTAAAAATCAAGTATGTGAAGTAGATTTAGATTTGTTGTAGTAGGGATTCCTTCGTGTGTAGGAATTTCCACATTATAAACTTCATAAACCTAACCACTACAACCCATATACCCTAATCCTTATAAGCACCTCACTTATAAAAAGTATATCATATCACTTATATACCTTAATGTGTTATGCTTGCGCTATTGAACATATCTTATATAACTAATATAGCCATTTAATTATAAATCCACATCACCCTTAATTATTCAAGCATGTAAGATAGAACTCATAATGCCTTTAGACAACAACCTAAAACTTTTAAACCCTAACCAAATAGTCCTTAACTTTAGCCCTTTTACTCTTAATTTATATAACATGTAACATTTGATCCCTTTTACTAATTCTACAAATTTTACATATTAAATCCTTATCCAAATACTCATAATACGCATAACTACTAATCCATATAACCCTTCATATTTAACTCCCATCACCTAAAATGCCTTTAATATTTAATATTTTGATCTGGGATATTTTCTTCGGTGATGTTAGCAGAATTGCATAAAAGAGCATGTAAAAGCATAATTGTGACACTTTAAGAAGCAGAAACACATAAGAGAGACCATAAAGACAATGCACCAATATTTGATAACAAATTTCACCCAATGTGGGCTACGTCTCTGGGCTCAAATTAAAAGTGGAGAGGCTTTTTCATTCATCTCAACAAAAAGAAAGGCAAGTACATGAAAAATACATTATTATACCTCACTTCTGGAAGTGACCTAAAATGGGCTACCCAACTCCCAAATTTGATTACATCAGTGAAATCCTTGTGAAATTTTGTGTAAAATGAGTATAAAATCGACTGGATCTTGACACCGTCAACTCTAGATCCCCAAAGAATCTCTAAGATTCCACATCAAAATCTTCTGGGAATATGCTTAAGAATATTCCCTAGGAATATTCTTCTTATTATTCACCCCTGTAGGGTTCCACAACCCTCCTACTTCCCTCAGCCTTTGTTTTCTCCGCTCCTCCTGTCTTCCTTGATCCTCCATTGGTCTAATGCAATGGCAAGGTTTTTATATTGGGTCACTAACAAACTAATCAAATTCCCGTTGGCTGGAATTTCGGTTGGCATGTTATGTTTAGAATGTGTGGTTCTGGTGGGTCATGGGTTCAAACCCCTGCGTACCCATATATATATATATATATATATATATATATATTTTTCCACCAACTTTAGTGGTGACGCTACCAGACTTGACGATTACGCCAATTTAGTCCCAACTAATATTGTTGCCAAGCTTATATGAGCCCCGTTTACAAACTCGGATTGAAACCCCGTTTACACTATTGGATTCTTTGCAGTGAGCTCTCCAACTTGACACTAGTTTCACTGAGTTTTTAAGAATTTATTTTCTAAACCTTTTGAGATCTTCCTGGACCATGCTTATATTCCCTATTCGCTTTAAAACATAAATAAAATAACACACACCATTTTGTCTCAATCATGTAACCCCAAAATATTTTAATCATAATTATTGAGCTTTTTCATCCTTATACCCCTTTTAATAAACCTTATACCCTTTTGATGTTAGCTCTTAAAAATTATTTCCGCCGACTCTTCTAATCTTTAACCACTACCATCTTTGATATCCCCTTACCCATTTTGCACATAACCGTTTCAACCTTTGAACGATATAATCCATATTCCATATTTTCTTATTCCCTAAATTCTATAACCGATAAAATATATTATATATGGTCCATATAACCTTTAATTCCATCATCATATTATGTCAAACCCTTTATGCTTATGACCCTTTATCAATAATCACTAATTTTAATAAACACCATCTTATATAATTCCTAAACTTAATTTCTATAATTCTTAACACCAACAACTTCTAAAACTAAAAACTACTAGACCCTATAGCCATTTAAAATTGCTAAACCTCGACTAATAATCAATATATAATATAAATGACATGTTATGTTATATATTAAATGACATGTAACATGCATATTATATATTCATGTTACATGTCATTTAATATATAATATAACATGTCATTTATATTATATATTGATTATTAGTCGAGGTTTGGCAATTTTAAGTGGCTATAGATATATAAAGCGAGAGCCCGAAATTGCAAACTGAGGAGTGTTAATGGTTGGAATGTGTCTTTTCGGAAGGTAAACATTAATGTTTAGGTAATAATGTTTAGGTTATGTAGAAGGAATTATAATGTTAATTTTTAAAGGAGGTATATCCACATTTATCATGGAGTAAAATACTCTTGTAATAATCTATTATATAATGAGGTGAAATTACATTATTCCACAAATATTACTAGGATGTAATTCATCAATCTCTCATTTCTACCCAGTATGGCAACAATGTTATGTAATGCATGTTATGTTGACTTCATTAAATTATTTAAAACAAAACTAAAATTAGAAAAAAATATGGCAACAATGTTGTAAATGTTATGTTATGGGTTTACCAATGGTGGTTTATGACCCATGGTATTACATAGCCTATGGTATTTGTTATGATGTAGCCTATTTAAAAGCTTGAGGAAATCCATTATGGAATGCAACGGTACCAACTTAGATCCATATTAAAATAAAAATAAAATTAGAAAAAAAGTATGGCAACAATGTTGTAAATTTTATGTAATGCATGTTATGTTATGGGCTTACCAATGGTGGTTTACAAACCCATGTATTACATAGCCCTTGGTATTTGTTATGATGTATCCTATTTAAAATCTTGAGGAAATCCATTATGGAATGCAATGGTACCAACTTAGATCCATATTAACTTCAAACTTGATCCCTCCTTAGATCCATATTAAAATAAAACTAAAATTAGAAAAAAAATATGGCAACAATGTTGTAAGTGTTATGTAATGCATGTTATTTATGGGTTTACCAATGATGGTTTACAAACCCATGGTATTACATAGCCCATGGTATTTGTTATGATGTAGCTTATTTAAAAGCTCGAGGAAATCCATTATGGAATGGAGTGGTACCAACTTAGATCCATATTAACTTCGGACTTGATCCCTCCTGAAGATGGATATAGGTTGGTGGTATATAATAAAGGTTGGAGTTCCATGAGATAACACAACAAAATATCAATCTTATTTGTGGAGGTGCTCTTTGTAAGATTGGATATTTGTGAAGATAATAAATAAAATAAAACTAAAATTAGAAAAACAATATGGAAACAATGTTGGAAATGTTATATAATGCATGTTATGTTATGGATTTACCAATGGTGGTTTACAAACTCATGGTAATTGTTATGATGTAACCTATTTAAAAGCTTGAGGAAGTCCATTATGGTATGCAACGGTACCAACTTAGATCCATATTAACTTCAAACTTGATCCCTATTGAAGATGGATCTAGGTTGGTGGTATATAATAGAGGTTGGAGTCCCATGAGATAACACAACAAAGTATCAATCTTATCTTTGTGAAAGAGTGAAGTATTTGTGGAGGTGCTCTTTGTAAGATTGGATATTTGTGAAGATAATAAAGAAAATAATACTAAAATTAGAAAAAAAAATATGGCAACAATGTTGTAAACGTTATGTAATGCATGTTATGTTATGGGCTTACCAATGGTGGTTTAAAAACCCATGGTATTACATAGCCCATGGTATTTGTTATGATGTAGCCTATTTAAAAGCTTGGGGAAATCCATTATGGAATGCAACAGTACCAACTTAGATGCATATTAACTTTGGACTTGATCCCTCCTGAAGATGGATATAGGTTGGTGGTATATAATAGAGGTTGGAGTCCCATGAGATAACACAACAAAATATCAATCTTATCTTTGTGAAAGAGTGAAGTATTTGTGGAGGTTCTCTTTGTAAGATTGGATATTTGTGAAGATAATAAAGAAAATAAAACTAAAATTAGAAAAAATTATGGCACCAATGTTGTAAATGTTATGTAATGCATGTTATGTTATGGGTTTACCAATGGTGGTTTACAAACCCATGGTAATTGTTATGATGTAACCTATTTAAAAGCTTGAGGAAATCCATTATGGAATGCAACGATACCAACTTAGATCCATATTAACTTCAGACTTGATCCCTCCTGAAGATGGATCTAGGTTGGTGGTATATAATAGAGGTTGGAGTCCCATGAGATAACACAACAAAATGTCAATCGTATCTTTGTGAAAGAGTGAAGTATTTGTGGAGGTGCTCTTTGTAAGATTGGATATTTGTGAAGATAATAAAGAAAATAAAACTAAAATTAGAAAAAAAAAATGGCAACAATGTTGTAAATGTTATGTAATGCATTTTATGTTATGGGTTTACCAATGGTGGTTTACAAACCCATGGTATTACATAGCCCATGGTATTTTTTATGATGTAGCCTATTTAAAAGCTTGAGGAAATCCATTATGGAATGCAACAGTACCAACTTAGATGCAAATTAACTTCGGACTTGATCCCTCCTAAATATGGATCTAGGTCCCTCCTAAATATGGATCTAGGTTGGTGGTATATAATAGAGGTTGGAGTCCCATGAGATAACACAACAAAATATCAATCTTATATTTGTGAAAGAGTGAAGTATTTGTGGAGGTTCTCCTTCTAAGATTGGATATTTGTGAAGATAATAAAGAAAATAAAACTAAAATTAGGAAAAAAAAATATGGCAACAATGTTGTAAATGTTATGTAATGCATGTTATGTTATGGGTTTACCAATGGTGATTTACAAACCCATGGTATTACATAGCCCATGGTATTTGTTATGATGTAGCCTATTTAAAAATTTGAGGAAATCCATTATGGAATGCAATGGTACCAACTTAGATACATATTAACTTTGGACTTGATCCCTCCTAAAGATGGATCTAGGTTGGTGGTATATAATAGAGATTGGAGTCCCATGAGATAACAAAACAAAATATCAATCTTATCTTTGTGAAAGAGTGAAGTATTTGTGGAGGTTCTCTTTGTAAGATTGGATATTTGTGAAGATAATAAATATTACCTTCTCATAGATGTTTACCCAATTGAAGTTTTGTGTTATGGAACCAGCTCAAGGAAAGATAGAAAAGATAGATCAATGCCTTAGAATTCAGCCTCTTCGAGGGGGAAACCTCCTTTACATTACATAAATGAACAATTCTTGGATGATACAAATGACAAAACCTCCTTTCTATATATAGGAGTCTAAGGAGTCACAATATAATCCAGCCGACCTAACAATAATAATATAAAGCCACAAAAATAACAATAGAGGGATTCTATGGGGCACAGAAATAACAATATGGGTGATCCAGGTGGATGTTGGTGGCCACCCACCAACCCATTTGGACCCCCACAACTGTCTCTTTCAGTCTTTTCAGTTTCCTTAATTGTAGCACAACTTACTATTTTTAGCAGTTTTTCGGGTCCTGAACTTCCGGAGCCGTTTTGAGGCCCTAAACGACGTTTTTTTGGGAATCTGGGGGCAACATGGGTCTATAGACCAATGTTGCCCTTCCCAAAGTGGTAGTGCTCGGATAGATCTTTCTAACGAGCTATTGTACGCGTCAAACGGAGATCGTATGCCAAAGTTACGACCCCGGGAAATTGATGTACCAATTTACCCAAACGGGGCCCACAATTTGGCGTTTCATCTTCTAGGGTTAGGTTTCGGGATGTGAAGGGTTTTCCATTGTTTCTCAACAATAAATAGGCCTTCGAGCCTCATTGTAATACAGTTCGGAACAGTTCAGAGGCATGTAGCCGCACATCTCTTCTCAGAGATAGCTACCATCGCCCTAGCTGGTTTATTTCCATTTCTGGTTGTATTCAGTATTTTCCATTAATGAAATGAATCATTATTTCCGCTGCATATATGTGTTTATGGTTATTGCATCTCTGTATTTATGGTTATCTCTGTAATCTATTGCGTTCCTGTTTAAATCCGGATCAGTGGTATCAGAGCGGTCTGCTTTTTCTCTGTTTTTCCTTGCATGTCCCCAACGAGGTCGGGATATAAGGAGTTAGGGCTTGAACTGGTCGAACCTTTGCAAGACCAGCCTCGCAAATCCCGACGGCCTCCCATGGCGGATGAGAAGAAAGACGAGGGGGCAGGAGATCCTATCAAAATCTTGCTCGAAGAAGCGCTCGAGCGGCAAAGGAACGCGATGATGGATAGCTTTGCGCAGATCCTTCAGCGGCTACCCAGAAGCGACGCATCGGCTTCCAACAGCGACTCTGGAAACGCCACACCATTTAAGGTACAAGTTAATTTTGAAATCCCCATCTTCGAGGGTCAAATAGACGCAGATGCCGTAGATAAATGGTTAAATCTGCTAGATGGGTATTTTTCTGTTCACGAATTTTCAAGTCGGGAAAAGATTGTTTTCGCTCTTCTCAAAGCAGCCCCCCACGTCAAGGACTGGTGGGAAACCTACTGCGAGCAGAAGGATGAAAGTACAGGCTCACTATTTTCAGCCGCACCCACTTGGAATGACTTTCGGGATGCCATCAAGGAGCAGTATTACCCTGTCGGAAGCTATGAGGACAAATACATCAAATGGACCACACTGCGGCAGGGACGAGACCAAGATGTGCCGGAGTTCACAAACATTTTTCATACCCTTCGCACACAGTTGGGTATCAAAGATTCTGAGCTGCATCTGGTACTCAAATACCGTGGCTGCCTGCACAGATACATCCAGGAAGAAATGGTGTTCTTGAACATCTCCTCACTCGGCACAGCATACCGATACGCTGTCAAAATCGAGCAAAAGTTCAAACAGAAGAAGCGAGACTTTGGATCTGCAAATCCGAAGCCCAAAGGACAGAACCAAGGCGGGGTGACCCAAGACAACCCGTCGAAGCCGCAAGAAAAGAACAACACCACGAAGCCAAAGAAGGACACAGGAAAGTGGTGTGAGTTCCACAAGAGTCCCACTCATAACACAAGTGAGTGTCGGACCAAGCAGTCACTGGTGGCCGAGTTGAAGGCTTCCGAATCAGATGCATGTTCCGACCCTGAGCCAGAACCCGACAAGGGGAATGGCAAAGGGAAGCAGATCATTGATGCGGATCCCAGCGCCACTGTTGCCACCGCCAAGATCAAGAAAAATGAGCCCGAAGATCCAGAGGAGGGGGAGCGCCTTTTCCACTCACAGATGTGGGTGAAGGGTTCACCGCTGCGATTCATTGTCGACAGTGGTAGCCAAAAGAACCTGGTTTCAGCAGAGGTCGTGAAGCGGTTGGGCCTACCGACTACACCACACCCACAGCCGTACAGTATCGGGTGGCTTCACGAAGGACGAGATCTGAAAGTTCGCCAGCAGTGCCGCCTTCCCTACAGCATCAAGCCCTTCACCGACGAGGTATTATGTGATGTTACACCTCTGGATGTTTGCGATGTATTATTAGGCCAACCATACTTATGGAGGCGACATGCTGTGTATGAGTCAAGGCCTCGCGCTGTCATTATTTCTTTGGGTGATTCATTATACAGGATACCAGAGATAGCTCCACCTACTGCCACATCTTTGATCACTGCTAAGAAAGGCAGCAAGCTCATATCACAGACCAGGAAATTCATCTGTCTGGTTCACTCCCAAAGTAAGGGGAAGATCGTTGCTACATCCATGACCCCTGCAAAGGGTTCCTCCACGCAGCAGCAACAACAAAGGGATACGGTCATGACAAAACACAGGAACAACTTCTCCTCACGGACATGGGTACCACACAAGTTTCAGGTGGGAAACAAAGTTTGGTTACATCTGCAGAAAGAACGCCTTACAAGAACCCATCAGAAGCTCAGACCACTCCGACATGGTCCTTACAGCAGTACCAAGGCTATGGGGAACAATGCTTTGGAGCACAGCATTCCTCCATTCCTTCGCTTGCACCGAGTATTCAATGTGGACCATCATCGACCATGCTTCCCACCATCACTGGACACATCACAGATTGCAGGACAAGTTCAGCAGATGGAGGAACTCAACGCAATGGGGACCATTGCTTCCTAAGGGGGGAGGAATGATCCAGGTGGATGTTGGTGGCCACCCACCAACCCATTTGGACCCCCACAACTGTCTCTTTCAGTCTTTTCAGTTTCCTTAATTGTAGCACAACTTACTATTTTTAGCAGTTTTTCGGGTCCTGAACTTCCGGAGCCGTTTTGAGGCCCTAAACGACGTTTTTTTGGGAATCTGGGGGCAACATGGGTCTATAGACCAATGTTGCCCTTCCCAAAGTGGTAGTGCTCGGATAGATCTTTCTAACGAGCTATTGTACGCGTCAAACGGAGATCGTATGCCAAAGTTACGACCCCGGGAAATTGATGTACCAATTTACCCAAACGGGGCCCACAATTTGGCGTTTCATCTTCTAGGGTTAGGTTTCGGGATGTGAAGGGTTTTCCATTGTTTCTCAACAATAAATAGGCCTTCGAGCCTCATTGTAATACAGTTCGGAACAGTTCAGAGGCATGTAGCCGCACATCTCTTCTCAGAGATAGCTACCATCGCCCTAGCTGGTTTATTTCCATTTCTGGTTGTATTCAGTATTTTCCATTAATGAAATGAATCATTATTTCCGCTGCATATATGTGTTTATGGTTATTGCATCTCTGTATTTATGGTTATCTCTGTAATCTATTGCGTTCCTGTTTAAATCCGGATCAATGGGGGTAATAGGGGCACAACAATATAAATAAGGGGTATAACTACAATAGTAATGGGGTAATCACTAGTATTATAGGGACCCAACATTTTGCCACGTAAATCTAATGTGTCCTTTCCTTTTGTCTCCTTTTTTTTTATTGATTAAGTTTTGCTATTATGTGTAGGAGGTTAAATTAGTAAATTATTGTGGTGTTTTATATTATTATATGTTTCTAAATATTTTTAATATATTAACATGGTATCAACGTGAATTACATTTTTACTTCTTTAAGTAATTTTTTTATGTAACAACATTTTCTTAAATTTGAACATTTATTATTTTGTAGATTTGTCATCATATCTAATAGCCATTAAGGGTTCTTTTTAGATTTGTAATTTTTTTCTACAATATTATGTTGGCATTGTTGTCATTAATGGCAAAGGAACAACAAAAAAACAAAGGCATCAAGAGAAACAAGGTATGCTTGGTATGATTGACGACTTAGTATATCGTGATCCATCCACTGTTGATACCGCTTGCTCAAGTTTAGTTTCTTGTAGACATATTTCTTTATTTGAATTTGCCCAACTTGTAAATTTCAATTCTTTAGAAGTCAAATGTCTTGAATCCCACTCTACTGTAAATCTGTGTACCCTTGCTGAATCCGTCATTCATGAGAATCATCATCCAAGGACTGGAGAGGCTCCTCCTTCTACCTCAGTTAATCCATGTCCAAATCCAAAGTGTTCAGACATTCATTTTCCGCATGAACCTGAGTCTGACCATATTTTGATGATGCATGAAATTATCACCTTAGAAGGTGAAGATCCCAGATTGACAGAAATGTTAAGCACAATGAGGCCAGCCAAGCCAAAATATGGGCTAGGTTATTTAGAACAAACAAAAGGTCTAATCCCTCCATCCAGATTTGGCCCCATTCTAGAAGACTGCAAAAAGCCTGCAGTAATGGAAATGCACAAGTTCTTTACCTTAATGAATGGCTGCCTAAAATCAAAAATAAGTTCCAAATGGATGAAAGCCATGTTGAATTGGGATTTATTCACTCATCCAAAAGTAGAAAAGTTTGGTCTCAGTCATACTATTGAGGAGAAGATTAAATTATCCTAGGATTGGAAACATTACATGGAAGTAACAAATTCCTGGATTTCTTTTTATGAATGGAAAAGAAATGTTTCCCCTGAAGTTTTGATGACTTTAACATCTTCTTCATCATCCACCAAACATGCCTGGACTTCTTTAGATGGCAGCAAAGTGGAGACACCATCTACTTTTCCCCCATATAGAGGAATTATCATAGGAGAAAATCAGAATACAACAAAGGCAATTCCTTTGGTTCAAAAAGATGATAATGCTTAGGGAATAGATGGAAGAATTCAGAAGGCTAGTGAACAGATCAATTGGATTAATACTGCAATAAAAGGCCTAGAAATAAATACAGCCAAGACTGTAGAAATAAAAGAATAGTTTGACATTGTTCAAGTTTCTCTCAATGAAGTAAACAGAAGCCTGAATGAGGTACAATGCTCCTCATCAGTAGTCAGGTCATATGCCAAAGAATCTTTGAATAATATAGAAGAAGTAGAGGAAAAGATAGTAGACCACATGGGTACTACTAAAAGCTTAACCACTGGTTTAACTGAAAAGGTTGAAAAAAATAAGTCTGTCTAAAGTTGATAAACCAGTTCCTACTTCATTCCTTTATAAAAGAAATATCAAGATTCAAGATCCTATCAAACCAGTTGATAGGTTTCCGACATTATTTCCAAAAGAAGTAGCCCCATCTTCAGAGGCTACAGAGAAAATCACAATTACTTCCTTATTTAAGGAAGAAGAAGAAGAACAGAAAGAATCTGAATCCCAGATTCTCCCTATTTATGAACCACTTGAAAGTAGTTTCAATAAATATCCTACACCTGATATAGAAGGAAAAGGCAAGCTTCCAGAATCTCATACCTTTTTCCCTGAGTCACATCGAGAATGGAATATTGATAATCTGAGTGTTGGTCAGATTAGACAATTGCTTGATATGATGTTTACTGAATATAAACTCATGTGCCTCAGAGGTAAAAGTGAAATAGAAGCATGCAAAACCATTATTCAGTGTTTTACAGGAACACTACTCAGGTGGTGGGAAACAGAATCATCTCCAGCATTATTGGAAAAAATGGAAGCTGAAGTCCTCAAGGATGAAGCCGGAGATGTGATTCATAATTCAGATGGCACAACAATCAGCAACATGATCGGAGCTCTAACTTCTATGATATTAGAGCATTGTTGTGGTTGTGAAGCAGAAATTGTAGAAAAACATGAGGTCATCCTCATGAATCTTAAGTGCCACAAAAGGTCACAATATGAAGACTTCCACAGGGACTAGATGCAAAGGATTTTTGAAGTAAAAGATTCAAAAAATATTTTATGGAAATAGGTATATCTTGTTGCCCTTCCATCTAGATTTGTTGATTACATCAGATTGCAAGAAATCTTCCAGTGACCTTTTGAATCATACACTTGGGGTGAGATTTATTCTCATATAACCAAGACACTAGTTAGTCTGTGCACAAGTTCCAAAGTGAACAGATCATTGGAAAAACTTTCCAAGCTTCTAGACAGAAAGTCCATTTGCAGCAGATATGGACTCACAATTGATGATCCTTTGGTCTAGAAAAGAAAAGCTAAGAAAAGGGCCAAAAAGGAACATAAATAGACTACTATATTCTACAGACATCAAAGAAAGCCCTCTCACAGGACTAGAGGTTCTTCTACAGCAAGGAAAGGGTATTACGGGTATGTCCCTCGGACACATTATTACAAACCCTCTGATATTCATCTACATATATCTAAGCAAGAAAAATGGAACAATCTTACTTGCTGGTTATGTGGTAAAATTGGACATACTTCCACCAAATGTCCAGAAGGTGAAGAATCAAAGAAGAACAGAGGCAAAAAGTCCCAAGCCCTATTCCAAAGGGGTAAAACTGTCAAAAAAGAAGGACAAATCCAGTGTATGAAGTGTGGTTCACACACTCACAGATTAGAACGTTGCCCTAATGTGGTGATTAAAGACCAAATTCAACAGCAACAGCTTGAAGAGTCATCTCTTGACTCCTATAGCTCTTCTGAAGAAGAATTGCAAGCCTACATGCAGCCTTGCTCATGTTCAGAATCAGAAAACTGTGATTGCCACACTTATTCTGAAAATTGCGCCTGTCATATGTATACTAATTTTGATTCAGAATCTTATAGTGATTCCAGTATTGAAGAGTACTATCCTCCTCCACCTAAAGAAAAAGTATTGATGGCTACTACAGAAGAAGAAGAAATCAAAATTCTTTCTCAGATCCGTGTAATGGAAGAAGGAGAAATGAAGAACAGGCTCACAGAAGCATTCATGGAACAACTCCATTCCATCTCTTCCAAAAATTCAGCTAAGAAGCCACTTTTTGTTGATGCATCATTTGAACGAAACACCAGATCTTGTCAGTGACATCAAGAGCCAGCTGCTGGTAAAGTTCGTTCACTCACTTTGGGAGAGGTAAGTAGAGAAATTCATAATATCAAATCAAAATTTCTACTTTAAAATCTCATATAGTTGAAATACAAAAGGGAAAGCATGCTATAGAAGAAACTTCTCATCCATGGGATACAAAAGAGTATTCCAAGAATAATAATGTTGAAATCATTGAAGGAAGAAAAGATCCTGTTTTTGGATTTCAAGAAATGAGAATTCTTGCCATTGCATATCAGTAGCATCATGTTAAAGTACATATTTTCATGCAGGGAGAAATGTTTGCATTAACTGCACTCCTTGACTCTGGTGCTGATGTGAATATATTGAACAAGAAAGTCATTCCAGCTAAATACTGGATTTCTGCAAAAAGGAAAGTTGTTGGTCTGGGTAACAAGACACTTAACTATGAGGTTCTAAAAGCTTCCATCTGCTTTGATAATCATTGCATAAATCTATCATTTGCAGTAGCATAAATACCAGTCGATTGCATTCTGGGAACTATTTTCCTAGCAACAGTTGAGCCTCATGGATCAACCAGATTAAAAAGAAATCAAGCTGGTTATTTCATTTATGTTCGTACATCAAAAGGAACAACAAGAAGGATTGAGAAGCCTTATATCTCAAATCCTAGAGTTTCTACTATGATCCAGATTGTCCAAGATTTGGACAAAGCCGAAGCAAAATTGACAGATCTAAAAGATTTGAAATCTACATTGAAGGTAGAAGAACAGTTGAAGGTTCCTCAATTCAAAAGAAATATTGAGGAAATAAAGAAGCAGATAGAAGAAGAATGTTGCTCAGAAGAGCCGAATGCCTTCTGGCATTGAAAACAACACACAGTCCAATTACCTTACAAAGAAGGATATATAGGCAAGCCCTTTAAAATTCGAATCGTTCCTATGAAAAAGGAATATAGGGACTTGTGTGAGAAAGAGATCAAACAGCTACTGGGTTGAAAACTCATCAGAGAATCTGACAGTCCATGGAACTATTATGGATTCTATGTCAATAAAAGAGCAGAGCAAATTAGAGGAATTCCACGTTTAGTAATAAATTTTAAACCTCTAAATTCTGTTCTTGCAGATGACACTTATCCTATCCCTCACAAAGGAGATTTAATGGGAAGGATAGCAGGAGCAAAAATATTCTCCAAATTTGATCTGAAAGCTGGATTTTGGCAAGTAGCCATCTCTGAAGAAGATAAATTCAAAACTGCTTTCAGTATTCCTACAGGCCACTATGAGTGGAATGTCATGCCTTTTGGGCTGAAGAATGCTCCGTCTAAATTTCAAAAGGTAATGGACAAAATCTTTAAGCCTTATTTTGATTGGCTTATAGTTTATATTGATGATATTCTAATTTTCTCCAAGAATATCCAAGACCATTTCAAGCATATTCATACATTTGTACAGTTGGTAAAAAGAAATGGTTTAGTCTTGAGCAAAAAGAAAATAGAAGTTTTTCAAACTTCTATCAGATTTCTTGGCCATAATATCTTTAATGGCCAAATCACTCTGCAAAAACACACAGTTGAGTTTGCTAATAAGTTCCCAGATGTCATCACTGACAAAACTCAACCCCAAAGGCTTTTGGGTTGTTTAAATTATGTCAGTAACTTCTATCAGGACTGTGAAACTGACAGAAGCATACTCAACCAGCAACTCAGAAAGGATCCACCTCATTGGTTAGATGTACATACCAAAGCTGTCCAGAACATCAAGGTTAAGGTAAAAACTCTTGCAATTTTATATGTATTTGATGACAATTCATTCAAAATTGTAGAGACAGATGCCAGCAACATAGGAAAGGGAGGTATCCTGAAACAAAGAAAAGATGGCACTGAACAAATTGTCCAGTTTGCATCAGGCACCTGGAATCCTACTGAACAAAAATATTCCACAATTGAGAAAGAGGTAAAAGCTGCGTGGAATTGTATCAGTAAATTTGATATCCATTTGGTAAACAAAAAGTTTCTTCTTAGAACAGATGCCTCGACTTTAAGAAAAGTTTTAACTAAAGATATCAAGAAACCAAGAGAGGCTAAATTTGCTAGATGGCAAGCTCTCTTTGCCAATTTTGACTTTGAGGTTGAGCATATCAAAGGCACAAAAAATTGTTTACCAGACTTTCTCAGCAGAGAATTTATCCAGCATCAAGAACATCTCATGGTTATTATTACAGAATGGGACCAAAGTCAGAAACAGGAAGTTCTGAGAACAATACCAGATAACTAGGACTAGGAAGAAAACAGAAACAATTGGAAGCCAACTTGGCAGTTAAGAAATACCAAAGTATTAGATGCAAATTTGCAAGCTCATACAGATATTTTGCATCTTGTACCAAAAAGGAAGTGTACCCAAAAGGAAGCAGATGGATACATGACATAATCTATACAAAAGCCAAAACAGATGCCATATATGCAGAAGATGCCCTCAAAAGAGATTTTCATGATATCACATGTATCTGGTCACATGGAGGAATCTGCCATGGGATCTATTTTCTATATAAATCGTACTAGAAATCTTGCATGGCCCATGCTTACACAAACTGCAACTTTATGGCCAGGAGGAGATCCCAAATTAATCTTTCCTGATACAGTATACAACTTTGTAGCCTACAAACAGTTATGGTGGGATCTATTGAATGTAGATGACAAATAAGAAACCCATTATACTAAATTAAAATTTATTACAACTAGGATAATGCAAAGAAAACAACAATGTGACTGGTTACAAAAGTGGTGGGTCGACTGCAGAGTTAACAGAACAACAATGGATCCACTATATCATGAATCTCATTGCCAAATGCATTGTGACATCTGCTTTGAGTACAACATTGGAGATTGCTTCCATCTACCATATAAAACTGTCAATGAAATGATGGCAGGAGAATGGTCACCTTTCCATGATGAAAACAAGACCTTGAAAGAATACATGTCCAGACATTATGAATGGGTTGTATTAAATAAAGTAAAACATCAAATCATTTTAAGGAAACCCATGATTGTCACGCAACTTTTTACCAAAGCATGGGATGAACTACTTTATAAAAAGCATAGATTCCCTGAAATTACTGTATTCTGAGGGTTCTTGTGGGCTTATCCAATAAAAGCATCCAACAGTGTAATCATGAGATCCAGTCACAAGGACTCAATTGTGGCAAGATTTTCTCATGGGCTTTGTTGTACAAAAGCATCCACTATGTATTTTACACAGATTAGCATATTTTCCGTAGGATTTACTTTTCTGGACTTGGAATCTTTGTGCGGATGTCACCTCGGGTTACCCGAAAGCAATGATTCTGTCCCTTTGTAAGATGCCCAACAGTAATGTTTGTCCCCTCTCTTTTCCTATAAAAAGAGGGTAAGGCTCATGAATGAGGCATTCGGAGTTGGAGTGATAGAGTTTTAGAGTCTTAGAGTCTTAGAGATCTGAGAAGCTTGCGTATTAGTGTGTTTGGCACTGGTAAGAACCTAAAGTGGCCAGATCTATCAGAATTCTTAGTGAGTTTGTTTAGGAGTCTTTAAATTCTTAGATAGAGCCTATATGTTGCCAGGAAGCTTCGGTAATGCTTACTCCTCAGTGAGAAGCAAAATTCCGATAAATGCAACAATAGTCTATCTCTGAAAAGAATACTCTCTGTAATCTGAATGTTTTTCTGATATATAATATGAGAAGACATTTCTGCATTTGAATACCTGTGTGTTATTTTCAAAAGTTTGTTGTGTAGTAGTTGTCTCATTATCTTCACTCAAAGTTCATCAGAGGTTCACCAAAGGTTTGAAGGGATGCGAGACCGTTGAAAGGCGAGGAAGTTGTGTGTAAGGTCGCAAAGCGTGAAAAAACCAAGTAGGTTCGCGCTGAGTTCATGTTGGGTTCACTAGAGGTCGATAAGTGAAGGCAAGTGAAGAGATACAACAAGGCCAAGATAGCAGAGCACACGCTACTGTAGCAGCACTGTAGCAAGCTTCGTTGAAGCCTCATTCATACGTGATGTTGATGCTTGCATATATGATGTTGACTTATACATTGTGTTGTAACGTTGATTGTACATTGTATTCATAGTTAATGTTGTGTTGTATTCTTATGATGATGATGACATGTTGTTATGCTTTCTTGACAAAAGTGCTTATATGTTGTTGCATTGGTTTGTTATAGAAAAGTAGCAGCATCAAGTGTGATCACCATATGTGTATGAGAAGGTGATGTTGACAAAGATATGTTTCTTGTTGACAAGTTGACAAAGATATGTTGCTTGTTGACAACATGGTAAAGGAGCAATAAAGTATGATGTCATATGAAAATTTAATATATGCACAATTCAATAGGTATTGTTGATGGCATGCTTGTGTTCATGCAGGTATTTTTATGACATGGAGGTGAAGGAGACATATTGTTAAATCTTGCTTTCATATGTTTTTTATGCTACAAAGGATGTTGGTGATAGGTTGCTTGTGCTTACATATGTTGATTGTTGCTAATTAGTGAGGCAGATTGTGTGCTTATTGAGTAGTGGCTAATAGTAAGCATGTATGCATATGATGATTGAGATGTTGTGATGTAAGAAGATTGTTGTGATGCAAGGAAAATAAAAAGGAAAAGGCAAAGGCATGCAAGAATATGTCAAAGGCAAATGTGTGTAGAATAAATTTGCAGAGATGTTGGCTTGCATATGTTTTATGTGTGAAGTTCATTAAAGTCTTATTAGGACTTTGGATGTTGTAATCTTTAAAGGTGGACTATATTAATGCATGTTATTAGAATATGTTGAAATTTATTTTGACATGAAGAATATGAATGCGTGTTATTTGGATATGTTAAAAATCTATTTATGTATTTTAATATTCAAAGGTTGAAATAGTTTTGGAATTGAAGAGACACTCTTAGAATGAAAAGAGACAAGTTTTGGCATTTCAGATTCGTATGCGTGGAATACTAACAACCATAAAGTTCATTTATAAATTGTGTAAAGTTGGAGGGTTGAGTGGTTAGAGTTTTTGAGAATGTAAGATTTGATTTGAGTTGTTTATTACCTGGTAAATATATAGCAGATCTGAAGTAGATTTGAGGAGGAGAAGAAGAAGAAATAGAGATGGAGGTATGAAAATTTATAAACCAAGTCACCAGCACATTGTTTTCTTTATGTATAAAGGGATTGTAGTCTCCTTTCAAGTTGTAGCTTGATAAATAAAACTTTGGATCTTGTTGAGGTAGGAGCCTCTTGTGGGTTGTAGCCTACAAAAAAATGATGGGACTTAGAGCTTCCTTACAAGTTTAAGCTTGCCAATGAAATTGAGGTAGTAGCCTCTTGTAGGTTGGATCCTACAAAAAAAATTGATGTAATAAGGGAGTAGGAGCTTGCCTTTGCATCACAACAATAGCAAATTGTGGTTTTATCTCTTTATGGGTTTCCACTTATATCTAGTTTCCATAAGTGTTGTTATTATGTGATGATATAATTTTTTGGTTTACATATTACTTGTTGTTCACATATTGAATATGTTGTTCACAATGTGTTAACTTGCTCATTTTATAGTTCAGTTAATTAGTTAAAAGAAAATAAATTTATGTCCATGAATGTAATAAAATCATTCACCCCCCCCCCCCCCACCCCCCCCGCCTCAGTGCAATCAAGTTTCCATCATATTATAAATATATTTTTTTAAATTTAGCTTCACCATTGGCTCCAAAAAATGAAATTAGCTAGAATCTATTATTTATTAGTTAAATTTGACCTTGATTAGCTAGTTTTTTAATTAATTTTCTTAACCCAACTATTTTTGGAACATTTTTAGATTTGGGGTTAATTGGGCCTACATTTTTACTGGGTCAATTTTTTACTTAGCCTAATGGTTTCTTCCAAAGACCATATCTTTTGCTACAAGTGTTTATTTTCAATGAAATTATATAATACATTTGATTTTTCAAAATATGCCCATTGGGCCCTTCCTCTTGATTGTTTTTGCACTGTATACGTAGAATTTTTCTACAAATCAGCTAGCTCTGATACCATGTAGAAATTCCCACCTGTAGATCACCTGGTAATGCAATATACTAAAGCAAAACACTTGATCTACTTCTACAAACAATTTAGCGGAAGCTTAATCGAACATGAGCAACATCAATAAGAACACATATAACTGATAAGAAGGAATCAAACACACATAACACAGAAGATATAACCCGGGGAAAGCCTCAGCGTAAAACCCCAACTTTGTATTATCATACAAGTGGAAATATAACCAGTATTACAAAAAGAATCAGCTCAAAAGCTAACCTGCTCTCTCTGCAATACCTCTGCTGCTCATAGACAGTCAAAGGCCTCTATCTAACCTCTGGTCTGCCCTCCAAGCCTCCTATTTCTTTGCGGATTGGGGTCCAGTGCAACCACTTGTGTGAATTGGCCTCTTCACACACTCACTAACCTTCGAATTTTACTTCCTATGTTTAGTCTAGGGACTGACTAAAATAGGAATCCATCCTGAACTGTTAAGAATAGAATGCTATTTTTAGCACTTCAATTTTTCATTCCCTATTGCCCAATCTAGCACTGGTACTCAAACTGCTATTTATAGCAGTGCTATTTTTAGCACTTCTTTTTTTAGCATTTCTTGTTGCTATTTTCAACAGTATAGCCATGTATAAAATCCATATGGATATGTAGAGATTGTTGAAGAAAGTGTAACTAGGTTCATTATATACAAATGTAATTTTGATATTTGTACTTGTCAAGAAAAAGAAATGTTATTTTTGTAAATTATAAGAATGAGTTTCTTGCTCATTCCATAGGTCTAGCAAAGTCAAAGAGTCAAAGACATGTAAAGAGTTCTTCTTGGCATATGTGTAAATATCTATATACTAGTCTAAAAGGCCCTCCAAGACAAGCACAATCCTCTAAGACAATCTCAAAGAACTCTGCAAGCAAAACACTGAAAGAAGGCAGTCATGTACGACTCAAAAATATATTTAATGACATGTCAGCTCAGATGACACAACAGTTCAAGATGACATGCCGACTTATTTAGGGAGATGCAACAACTATATATATACCCATCTAGGGTCACCACAAAAGTTTAGATTTTGGACAAGTCTGCAATCTCGGATGAGTACAAGAAGGGATGGAATTTCGGTGATAATCTTAGTAATCTCCTTGCTTACTTCACTATAGTTTCAGTCTAGCAAAAGGGTCACTTGATATAGCCTTGGCATAATTACAGTGGACCTCAGTACAGGAAGAACATGGCTACAATCTCGGTGAAGGTTATAGTGCAGGAGATTATGAGATCATGACCTCGACATTCATGATAGAGGAAGGATCTCGATGCAATATATATATATATATATATATATATATATATATATATATATATCCTAGACACATCATCATTATGATTATGACAATAGTCATGATAATAACGAAGATGAATATTTAAGAATAGTTGTATATATATATCTCTAAATGAAGAACTCATTGATAAGATAAGGTTATCAGTGAAGGTAAAGCATTGGTGCATCAATGTCTCAATGAAGGTGTAGCATTGATACAGTAGTAAGAAAAATCTCAATGTAGGAGCATTCATGTTGCAAAAATGATCTAGATGAAGAAGAAGTCATGGTACAACAATGATGATGATGATCTCAGCAGTGACTAAGAAAATGATTGGTGTCTTGGACTTGGCGTGGCCTAATATGTCAAGGGTCACAGTCTTGGTATTCGTTAATTGGAATCTCTATATAAGAATTTTGTGTGGATTTTCCTCTCCAAGAGGGAGAGGTTTTGGCCCTGGAAAGATTCCAGCATCTTGTGTTCATTTCTCTTTGTTTTGGTAGCTATTTGATGAACTAAAGAAGACACACACTAATAATAATAAGGGAAGATTGATATCAGAAGGAAAAATTGAAAACACCTCACAAATAGCTATCATGCTAAGAAGAATCTAATCAACTCTAACTGCCCTAGATTCTTCAACATGGTATCAGAGATAAAGTGCTAAAGTATAAGGAAGGGAAGAAAAGAGACATTCAAGGATCAATTTTGCATCTAATCGAATCAAAAGATGAGTCTAAAAATATGTATAATGTTGCATCTCATCTTCATATCAAGGAACAATCACAGATATCATAGTCTTGATGGAAATCACAGTTTCGGGTTCATACTACAAAATTCAATCTATGTCATATCACAAATGCTGAAGCAACCATCATATTACAAAACCACAGATCGATCATCCTCTCCAATCTCGAGTCTGCAATTCTTAGATGTACTTCACAGTCACGGTGCTTCCAGTGATGAATGGCTCGATGTAACAACAAGTGATAATACATAATAATGCTACACGGTCTCAGTATTCATGGATGATTTAAGTCTCAGGCTCATAGTGATGTTCTATACTACTACATGATTTAGGGATGCCACTAATGCAAGAACAATAATAGTCTCAGATCTCCTCAATAAGAATTCAAATCGGTGGCATTATAATCTCACTTCGTGGTGTCAAGATCACAGAACCTTCCTCAATACAAATATCTTACACAGTTCATTTTCTCATACTTACAATATATCTTGGTTTTGCAACATGTGGTCCTGGTGACATCACAGTATGTTAAGTGTTTCATACTACCTCGATAAAGTCATAGTTTGGAGATATTTTTGCTAAGAAAAACTAGGATAAATCTACTTGGGATAAATTAGTATTAGCTCCTCTATTTTTGGCAAGCAGTGCTAAGTCTCAGTGCCATAAAGAGATGATTAGTATCTACACATTGCTGCTAATACTCCACAGTCTATTTATGTGTCATCAATATAGTACCATATATCAATAATCATAAATAATTGATAAGGAATCAAATTTCCTTAGAAGTTAAGATGATGAAGCAATTTCGAACATCATAATAACATATAGTCTGGAGTAGTTTTTGTCATGCTTGGTGCTTGACAGTGCAAGGAGTCTTGGTAAGAGGTTTTCAATAATTCTCTAGCAAGAATATCATTCAAATAAGCATCAAGGTAAGGATCTCCTCTTCATGTGCCAAGTAAGTATCTTTCATGGTCATGATCTATCTTTGATTTAAATGACTTCGTTTTAAAAATCGATAGGATGGTCCTTGCATAAGGAGGAAAGTCTCAGTCCTTATAGAGAGGTGAAGTCATTGAAATAAGTCTCCTAACTTTTAAATACCTCTCACATAGATAAGATTGAAGACTTAAAAGAAGCTGGAAGAAGAAAAGATGGTCCTTAAAGGACAATATCAAATAGAGGAGAAAAATAAAATTCATGCTACTGGTTAGGATGGAAGGAGCTGAATGGATTCCATGATAAGAGGGAGTAAAATTGTTTAAGTTAGCCTCTCTCTATAAGTCTCTTTCTCGGCTCCTAGATCCTGCATAGAATGTGACTACAATATGTTATAGGATTTAGTGTAACATTATGGAAGCATTAGAAACAAGATCTCGTGACATCATCACGAGGGCGACTAGATTCACAAGGATAAGTAAGATACCTCTGTCAACAACTTAAGGTTTCTATGAAAGAAGGCAAGATGTAGGCAACAATTTTATAGAACTCAAACATTTGAAGACTCATAATGCATCAAAAGGGAAACATCTTATGGATAGGGATCTTTGAGATCCTCAATATTCTCTGATAGAATCTTCACTAGAAGATTCTTTGATAGAATCTTCACTAAAATATTCTCTGATGGAATCCTCATCATAGGATTTGCTAATCTATAGAGGAAGCAAGTGTTTCAACAAGAAATTTAACTTATGAAATCCATGAGATGATGACATGAATTAGACCAAGAGATTGAAGATCTTTTCAATCAAGGAAGTTGTTGGAAGAAGCATTGATGCCCTGAAGGTAAAAATAAGGTATGTATGTTTGTGTTTAATATTATAATGAAATATCATATGGTTGCAAGTAACACAAATCATTACTTCTATCTTGAGAAGCATGATCAAGAGAAAAAGGATCTCCTCCTCTGAAAGGATGCAAGAAGACATAAGACACACTAGATGAAATAAACAAAATATGTCCTCATATGAAGTATGAGGTAGTTAATCACAACTAAGAAAATATGATTAAAAGGTACCTAAGTAAGGAAAAGATCATGAGATACACAAACCTGATGAAGGAAATCAACATCCCAAATATCAAGAAGACTTGACTAGAAAATCTCCCAAAAAGATATGAAGACTCTGATGGAAAAATGTAGACCCTTGACAATGGATATCTTTGGGAGATGTGTCAACATGAATGCAGGATGTTGATACCTATAGAAAGATGTCATGATAAAGATCCACCTAGTAAGGTATGATTTGATGTAACGATATATTTTGATTTCTTGAATAATATATGAATAAGTTCATGTAGGGCTACTTACAAGTACAACTAGCATTCATGTGATGAATTGAAGAAGCATGATGAGAAAGAACTAATCATATGATGAAGGTTCTAGATATGAAGAAGGCCACTTTCCATGAAGAAATTAATGACATGACGAACTAAGAAGGAAAGTGATCGATGGTTTTTCCCTACAAGAAAGAAGCTCAACTAATTTTCATGACATCAAGGAGAAAATTTGATCAAGTAGCTGAAGGACCCATGAAGAAGAAGTTGTTGATGCATAGAAGAGTCCCTAGCTAAAAGGGAACTTTGACAGGTCCTTGATCAAGAGGGAGCCTGGATTAGATCACCCCTGATTAAAAGGGAGTGACAGTTGTGTTTTTCTATTTCATGTGTCATGCACTAGACCAAGACTAACAACCATAAGTCTAGGTGAAGGCCATGAATGGAAATGTAGACACATGCTAGACACAAAATTATTTTCTTCACCTCAAAAGAGAGAATGGAGGATTGTGTAGTCATCTGGCATCCGATGCTCTTTGAGGTTTTGTAGGACATCCAAGATAAGAGTAGGAAAGAGGATCGATATTATTTGAGGGCTAGGGAACCAAGATAAGAATAGTCCTAGAAGTTCATACTCAGTGAACACCCGAGTGGGTATGTACCTTGAGAGACAATGATAAAGGTGTCTATAAATCATTTGTTATGAAACCAGCTCAAGAAAAGATAGAAAAGAAAGATCAACGCCTTAGAATTCAGCCTCTTCGAGGGGGCAACCTCCTTTACATTACATAAATGAACAATTCTTGGATGATACAAATGAAAAAACCTCCTTTCTATATATAGGAGTCTAAGGAGTCACAATATAATCCAGCCGACCTAACAATAATAATATAAAGCCACAAAAATAACAATAGAGGGATTCTATGGGGCACAGAAATAACAATATGGGGGTAATAGGGGCACAACAATATAAATAAGGGGTATAACTACAATAGTAATGGGGTAATCACTAGTATTATAGGGACCCAACATGCCCCTCTCCTTCAAAAAAGTGTTGTCCTCAACGCTTGAGCAGTTCTGGATACTTCTGCATAAAATTCTCATCCTCCCATGTGGAATCTTCAGCGGATAAGTTCTTCCACTTGATAAGATACTCTGAAATTGATCGATTTCGTAGCTGTCGAGTTCTTGTTTCTGTGACTGCTTCCGGTTCCAATATAATTTTTCCTTCCTCGTCAAGTTCTGGAAATATTGTTTGAACTGGGAGCTTGTCGCCTATAACCTTCTTTAAACATGAAACATGGAAAACTGGGTGCAATCGAGAAGCTGCAGGAAGCTCCAATTTGTATGCCATAGTACCAATCTTTTCCAACACCTTGTACGGACCATAATACTTTGGTGATAATTTATTATCCTTCTTAGCTTGCTTTAGGGACATTTGCTTATATGGTTGTAGCCGTAGGAATACCCAATCACCTACATCAAAACTTCTTTCACTGCGATGTTGATCTGCCTGTTGTTTCATTCTATTTTGTGCCAACACGAGGTTATCCTTTAAGAGTTGGAGGACTTGTTGTTGATGTTCGATGTGATGTTCCACTGCCTGAACCTTAGAATTTTCTCTTAAATATGATGTGATTGATGGTGGTTGATACCCATAAAGTGCCATAAATGGGGTCATTTTTGTTTCTGTATGGAAGGAAGTGTTATACCACCATTCAGCCAGAGGCAACCATTTGACCCATTGTGTCTGTTTATCAGATACAAAGCAACGAAGATATCCTTCCAAACATTTGTTTACTATCTCAGTTTGCCCATCAGATTGAGGATGATAAGATGAGCTATGAGCTAACTGAGTACCAAGACAAGAAAATAATTCTGTCCAAAAATTTCCAGTGAAAATGGGATCTCTGTCACTTACAATAATCTTTGGGTTTCCATGTAGCTTTTGAACTGTTTCCATAAATGCAGTAGAAACTGTACTGGCTTTAAATGGATGTGATAATGCACAAAAGTGTGCATACTTGGTAAGTCTGTCAACTACCACCATGATGACACTCTTTCCCTCAGACTTGGGTAAACCTGTGATAAAATCCATTGAAACCTCCTCCCAACGTTGGCTTGGAATGGATAAAGGTTGTAATAGACCCGGTGTCTTAATTGTTTCAACTTTATTTTGTTGGCAAACCAAACATTCCGCCACAAACTTTTGAATATCTGATTTAAGGCCATCCCAAAAAAATTCCTTCTTAACCCTGTGGTAAGTTTTTAAAAATCCTGAGTGCCCTCCTAAGGGAGAAGTGTGCAATTCCATAAGAATCTTTTGTTTTAGCTGGGAATTCTTACAGAGGTATAAGCGATCTTTGTACCATAACAAATCATTTTGCCAGCTAAATGTATCAGAAGTACTGGAATCTTGTTGTAGCTTTCGAATAAGTGCCCACACTTCTTCGTCATTCTTCCATTCCTCGTTTGCTTCGTTTATCCAATCTGGTTGGATAATAGAAATGGCACACAACAATGCTTCCACATCCTCATCCTTTCTTGAGAGTGCATCTGCCACCACATTTTGCTTCCCTTTTTTGTAGATGATTTCAAAGTCATAACCCAACATCTTTGTGACCCACTTTTGTTGCTCTTCAGAGGATAATCTTTGTTCTAAAAAGTATTTAAGGCTATCATGATCCGTTTTTACCTTGAAGTGTCTTCCCATTAGGTAGGGTCGCCATTTCTTAAGTGCATGGAGTATTGCCAACATTTCCTTCTCATAAATAGCTTTGCTTAAAAACTTTCCCTTGATTGGACGACTTTCAAAAGCAATGGGTCTTTCATCTTGCATTAGAACAGCACCAATTCCATTTCCTGAAGCATCACATTCCACAATAAAGGTTTTTGTGAAGTCCGGTGTAGCTAAGACCGGTGCTTGGCACATTGCCTCTTTAAGATGTTTAAAGGCCTTTGTTGCTTCCGGAGTCCATGAAAATGAATCTTTCTTCAATAATGTTGTTAGAGGTGCTGCTATTCTCCCATAATTCTTAACAAACTTGCGATAATACCCTGTCAACCCAAGAAATCCTCGCAGATGCTTTATGGATGTGGGGATTTTCCATTCCTTAATGGCTTTAATTTTGCTAGGGTCTACCTTAACTCCTTCATGAGATACAATATGACCCAAATATTCCACCTCCTGGACTCCAAAGAAACATTTGGATCTTTTTGCATATAATTGTTTCTCCTCCAATAGTTGTAGCACCTTGTCAACATGTTCAACATGATCCTTCCAAGACTTGTTGTAGATTAGTATATCATCAAAAAATACTAACACAAATTTTCTAAGGAATGGTTTGAAAATTGAATTCATCAAACCTTGAAATGTTGAAGGTGCATTGGTAAGGCCAAAAGGCATGACCAAAAATTCATAATGACCCTCATGAGTTCTAAATGCCGTTTTTGGAATGTCTTCAATCTTCATTCTGATTTGATGATATCCCGAACGAAGATCCAACTTGGTGAAGTAAATTGATCCATGCAATTCATCCAGTAATTCATCAATGACAGGAATGGGGAACTTATCTTTAATAGTGAGCTTGTTGAGCTCCCTATAATCTGGACACATGCGCCATGATCCATCCTTCTTGTGCACCAATACTACTGGAGCTGAGAAAGAACTTTGACTTGGTTGAATTATACCAGCCTCTAGCATTTCTGCAACCATACGTTCAATTTCACTTTTTTGGACATATGGATATCTGTACGGCCTGATGTTTGGAGGAACACTTCCTGGAATCAGATGAATAGCATGATCATGATCACGCATAGGTGGGAGACCTTTGGGAGTCTCAAATACCTTGGAATGATTGTCCAGGACTTTTTGGAGATCTGGAGAAATAGATGATTCCAATGTGGAAACATCTAGCGAACATAATTGTGCAATTACACCTCTTTGCTCCTTTTTTAGAAGCTTTGTCATGCCATTAGAGCTGATTATCTTTCCTGGTTTCCCTGCAATACCCCTTAATTCAACTTCCTTTCCTTCCACAGAAAATTTCATGAAAAGTTCTTGAAAATTAAAAGCTATTGTACCCAAGGATTGTAGCCATTGGACTCCTAGTACAACATCAGCACCTCCCATTGGAATGGAAAGCATTGGGCTAGTCAATACATATTCTCCCATGGATAGCTTGATATTATGGCACTTTCCAGAACAATTTATTGTTCCTCCATTTGCAATCATCACTTGACACTCTGGTGCTGGATATAGGAAGCAATTCAATTCTTTTGCTACCCTACAATGAATAAAATTGTGGGTGCTTCCTGAATCAATCAACACTATTACCTTTTTCTTCTTGATTTGTCCTTCTATCTTGATGGTTTGAGGAGTGGTAATTCCTGCCAATGCATTACAAGATATGGTCGGATTTATTTGTTCTTCATCTAGGCTTTGTTCTTGAAATATATCCTCTTCTTTTGACCTTTCTTGCTCCTTTTCTTCTTCCTCTTCACAATCTATGTAGAATAATTTCTTCTCAGCACACTTATGACCTTTTGTGTATTTGCTATCACAATTGTAACAAAGCCCTTTTGCTCTTTTTTCTTCCAATTGTTGTGGTGTCAACCTTGTAGGTTGTGGAAGACTATGGGCAACAACACTTCCGTCTTTATAGTTGTGAATGGTATGCTTCCTAGTTGCCATAATTTTGCTTTCCATTTTTCTTGCTAACCTGAATGCCTTCTCTAATGAATCAGGTTCCCAAAGGCGCACATCATGTTGGATATTATCCTTTAAAGACCCTATGAACACATCAATCCTATGCTCCTCTGGAATATCTTTTACCCTTATGTTCAATTTTTGGAACTCCTCAATGTGCTCCATTATTGAACCCTTTTGTT
Source organism: Pinus tabuliformis (assembly GCA_031772625.1). Taxonomy (NCBI): domain Eukaryota; kingdom Viridiplantae; phylum Streptophyta; class Pinopsida; order Pinales; family Pinaceae; genus Pinus; species Pinus tabuliformis. Next base: position 750,519,711 of record CM062819.1, read on the forward strand.
TGAGACTTATCAATTGGCTAAAAAAAGTGTTGCTTTTTTTATCCTCATAATGTGCTATCAATTCTTCCGTAAAAATTGCCCAAGTGATAAACTGTTTACAAGAACAAAGCCATTGATACCATAAAAGCTGATTTGGTTCCAAATATAAAGTTGCCATACGTACCTTTTGTGTGTTTTTCACATTATTGAGATCGAAGAATTGCTCCATCTGTAATATCCATGTGGCGGGATCCTTGCCATCAAACTTCCTCATATCGATTTTTGGAACATGGTGAGTCTTCGATCCAACATTAGAGTCTATGGAATCATGATTAACATTTCTTTTTTTCTCATCATGAGTTTCCTTTAGTACTCTTTCACCCTTAGTGACCATTTCTTGTAGCAACTTATTCATATTTATCTTCAATTCTTCCATCTTATCATCCATGCCATCAATTTTAGCATCCATGCCATTCACCTTAGCTTCCATGCCATCCATCTTAGCTTCTACGCCTTTCTTTAAACAGTCCATCTTAGCTTCTACACCTTTCTTTAAACCATCCATCTTAGCTTCTACATCTTTCTTTAAACCATCCATCTTAGATTCTGTTCCTTTTTGTGCAAGGGACAGTTGTTGCACTTGGTCTTGTAATTTTGATATATCATGTTGCATTTCTTCCTCTTCTTCATGAGTCATGCTAGAGCTTTCAGGTTCCTTACTAGGTGTTTGCATTTTCTTTCCTCGGGGCATCAGTTACCGATAATAATGCTCTACTATGCCCTTTGAATTCCTTCAAAATAAATTTTCAAACCAAGCTTAAGCAAAAATTTAAAAAAATCTACACACCTTTTTTCACTTTGTAGGAGCTTGATATTGCCTCTGATGTATCTCTGTACTTTCCAATCATCTAGTTCTGAAATTGTGACCTGTAGTAGCTCTCTGTGTCCTCTTTCCAATGCCACTAGTCTGATCCAAATTGGATTCTCCAAAAAAGAGTTATGCACAATCTCCCAAGATGACCTGATTATAGACCTTTCCAGAAGAGTGAACTTGTATGAAGTGCCACGTGTACAATTTTCGACCTTTGGTTCTGAAACAGATATACAAGAAACTACAGTCCGTTCTCTTTCTGTACCTTCTTACGAAATTTCAATCCGATCCCCAGAGAGAAAGTTATGACGATTTTCCCTAGGTCACCTGTTTTGAATGTAATTCAGGAGTCTGTAAAAAGACCAACTTCCTCAGATCATATCTCCGCAAATATCGCGCGAAAAGATCTGAAATTAGGACCCAAGGTTCAGCACAATTTCTTCTCAAATGGGTTTTTTTTGCGACTTCTGAAACATCACAGAAAAAAATTTATAGCGAAAATGCCACGATGACCTGTTTGGAGCAGCGAAACCCTAGAATCCAAAGCTCTGATACCAAATGTTATGAAACCAGCTCAAGAAAAGATAGAAAAGAAAGATCAACGCCTTAGAATTCAGCCTCTTCGAGGGGGCAACCTCCTTTACATTACATAAATGAACAATTCTTGGATGATACAAATGACAAAACCTCCTTTCTATATATAGGAGTCTAAGGAGTCACAATATAATCCAGCCAACCTAACAATAATAATATAAAGCCACAAAAATAACAATAGAGGGATTCTATGGGGCACAGAAATAACAATATGGGGGTAATAGGGGCACAACAATATAAATAAGGGGTATAACTACAATAGTAATGGGGTAATCACTAGTATTATAGGGACCCAACATCATTGGTCTCGCCAACATTGTGCTCTGATCTCATGAGAGATAGAGTTTTTAGTCAAGGCCTTGCTATAAACAATGTTAGTTACTATGATGCTATAACAGATGGGTTACCAATCTGATTCTTCTTATGAGAAACTATTCATATTGAGAATGACCAAGTACCATTATAATTACCTCCCTAGTTAAGAGGGAGTGTTGAAGAAAGTGTAACTAGGTTCAGTATTTACAAATGTAATTTTGATCTTTGTACTTGTCAAGAAAAAGAAATATTATTTTTGTAAATTAAAAGAATGAGTTTCTTGCTCATTCCATAGGTCTAGGAAAGTCAAAGAGTCAAAGACATGTAAAGAGCTCTTCTTGAGGATATGTGTAAATATATATATTAGTCTAAAAGGCCCTCCAAGACAGGCACAATCCTCCAAGACAAGCTCAAAGAAGTTTGCAAGCAAAACGCTGAAAGAAGGCAATCATCTCGACCTCAAAAATATATTTAATGACACCTCGGCTTAGATGACACAATAGTTCAAGATGACATGTCGACTTATTTATGGAGACGCAACAAATATATATACCTGACTAGAGTCACCACAAAAGTTTAGATTTCAGACAAGTCTGAAAACTCGAATGAGTAAAGGAAGGAATAGAATTTCGATGATAAGCTTAGTAATCTCCTCGCTTGCTTCATTGCAGTTTCGATCTAGAAAAAGGGTCACTGTGATATAGCCCCGACATAATTACTGTGGACCTCTGTATAAGAAGAACAAGGCTACAATATCAGTGAAGGTTACAATGTAGAAGATGATGATATCATGAGCTCAACATTGATGATAGAGGAAGGATCTTGATGCATTATATATATCCTAGACAAAGTCATCATCATGATTATGACAACAGTCATGATAATAACGAAGATGAATATTTAAGAACAGTTGTGTGTATATGTATGTATGTATATATATATATATATATATATATATATATATACCTCATTGATAATATAAGGTTCTCAGTGAAGGTAAAGCATTGGTGCATCCAGGTGTCAATGAAGGTGTAGCATTGATACAACAATAAGAAAGATCTCAACGTAGGAGCAGTCATGGTGCAACAACGATATAGCTGAAGAACCAGTCATGGTACAATAATGATGATGATGATCTCAGCAATGACTAATAAAAGGATTGGTGTCTTGGTCTTGGAGTGGCCTAGTAGGTCAAGGGTCATAGTCTTGGTATTCGTCAATTGGAATCTCTATAAGAAGAATTTTGTGTGGGTTTTCCTCTCCAAGAGGGAGAGGTTTTGTCCCTGGCAAGGTGCCAACATCTTGTGTTCTTGTCTATTTGTTTTGGTAGCTATTTGGTGAACTAAAGAAGAAACACACTAAGAATAATAAGCTAATATTGATATAAGAAGGAAAAAATGAGAACACCTCACAAATAGTTATCATGCTAAGAAGAATATAATCAACTCTAATTGCCCTAAATTCTTCAGTAGAGATAAGTCTTCCTAATTAATCCACATATTTGCATTAAAATCTAGTTTTTTCTTGATGCAATACTTTGTGGTTTTATTTTACCTTCATTTTGTAGGTTGAGTTGTGTTGCAAGCATAACATTTCTCTTGTACAACTTGAATTGTTAGGGTTTTTCTATTGAATCCTTTTGGGTAAATTTCATCTGGAAATGGGTAGATTTGTTTATGATTGTTTTTTATCAAAGTCGTTTAATGAGGCTGCACTTATCCCCTCAAGGTGTGAGATGACTGTAGGCTTAGCTTGCTTGTGGGCACACTCGGATACTATTATTGTTTGGTGTTTTGTTGAGTTTTATTTTTTGCCCATTGTTATCTATCTAAGGCTTCATTTTGTACTTGCATCATGCCTCTGATTTGTTTGTTCAACCACTTCCCAATACTCATGTTTCCCTAACCTTGTGAGTCTTCTTATGCTGAATTTTATGCTATATTGTCAACATATTGCTCTATGTGAGGGTTTGTTAGATATAGTATGTTATTATCCTAATAACTATTTTGTTATTATAAAAATATTATTATTATAATAAATAAATATTTTGTTATAATTCAATTTTATTTGGTTTTTGGTATAATAAATATGCCTTAAATTAATTGTTATTTTTATTAATTGTTATTTTTATAATAAAATTAGTAGTATATAATATTTTCATAAGAAGATTATACCAAAACTTTCCATTGCAAACATATTAATTCAATAACCAATAATTATTCAAGTAACAAGAATAATTATTCAAGTAACTCGGATTTTTTGGGCTAGTGAAACTTACATACATTTCATAGTCAACATATGTCATTTGGAAAGTGGCATGATAGACAACGTGGCATGTTTCTTTATTTCTGAAGCTATTTATCAACATATTTATATAATATATTAATTAATATTACCACCATATATTAATATGGTAGGGTATATTAATGTTAATATATTATTTTATATGGGATTTTTCAATCATTAAACTTCGTTGCATTGCTTTCTTAGGCAAAAAAATATAACAAGAATTAAAAGAGGTGTCCATTTCCTTTTGGAATTTTTTGGATGTTAACATTGGACTTATGCTACTTGTTCCAAATACTTGTGCAATTATTGAATTGTACACTTTTTTATGTTAGTTGAAACTAAACTAATCGAATATGTGTAACAAGCAACAACATAATGGAAAGGAATGAATCCATTATTCTTGTGTGGACTTATTATCGACTCTTGTTCAAGTATTCCTATCCACATTTCCTTGTAATTGTCGTACTAATAGTTTTTGTTGTAGGTGTAGGTGATTAGTAAGAAGGGTATTATAACATGGTTTGTTTTTATCCTTTTTTGTTTTATTTCTTTACTTTTCATTTTTAGTTTCTTATTTAGTTGATTGAAATTAACAATCTTCCATGGAAGAGAAAGATGATATATATCCTCAGGAGTGAGAACCTCTAGTGAATAGTGAACGATGTTAGCCAGAAACCAATTCATGTTAAATATTTAGTTTTATGGGAGGTGTGTTATGAAAAGGCAAGAGGATTCATTGGGAATTTTATCTCGGATAGTCTACTAGTACATCTAGCAGATGAAGATATTCCAGTTAAAGTGTGGAAAATTTTAGCTTCTCTATATGAAAATATTGATGCTGTTACTACCTATTCTCAGATAAGAAGGTTATTGATCCCCTTCATCAAGAAGTCATTTCCTTATAGGTTATTTTCATCCAGTTCTAAACAGAAGAAGGATTGAAAAATTAGTATCAAGCTTTGAAGGAAGATCACAACTCCTCATTGATGCAAATTAATAAAATGGATGAGACTATCCAAAACCTAAAAGGAAACAAACATAACCTTGCGTTGGAAGTCATTCATCTGCAAAATGCTAAAATGAAGATTGATTATGTTAGCAGCTAGACTCATCAACTAATGAAATTTATTGTATTACAATGGATTATAATACCATTGATTTGTATGTTTCCATTTCATCTAGCATGGTTTATTAGCCACTACTCATGTTGTTTCTCCTAGCCTTGAACAACACACTAGAGGTATTAGGTCTCAATTTTGAGCAAGATGGACTATACTAGAGCTAGACTAGGGAAGAAATGACAGGTTATTTCTAATCATATTTCCCTTGATATACATACATCTAAAATAGGTTTTGGATATAATGTTACTACTCTTTCCTCACTTCCTACATCCATTCATGTTGAATCTCTATGGGTGTTATTTGTTGTAGAAAGAGTTAAAACTAGGTTGTTGGAAGAGCTACCTTTTGCTAACTACATTAAGTATTTTGATGAGATGACTAATAATTTCACTACATCATTCCTTAGAATTATTCTTAAGTGCAAGATTATTCTACTCCTGTTATAAAATTAGAACCTAAGCCTGCATCTGTTCCATATCATTGTCCTCATAAGAATCAGAGGAATTTACTAAGGACTCACAACTCTTGGAAACATGGATGCTATGCTTTTAGATATTTGTAGCAAAGATGTGAAAGGTTGAACCATGGAATGGTGCCGATTATTAGGATAGATTGTGGTTGGAGTGATGAATTGTCAGGTATTGCATTTCATAGATGCTTGAGGACTTCATATCATTGTATATCATCCATTGTTATTGCGAGATATAGTTATTCATATTCTTGTGTTTGATCAACATTGATGCTAACATTGTACAAAAAAAATTAGGAGTATTGCTTGTTACTAGTGAGAATGTTTAGACGTCTTCAGGAGTCTTTCTTTTCTAAACATTCTCGGAAGAATTTCCTTGTTACTGGTGACAATGTTTAGACTTTCGAAGAAGTTTTGTGTTTTGTTGGTACTAGTGTTTAGGCTTCTTCAATAGTGTTTCCTTGTTAAGCAGGACAATGTTAAGAATTTATTAGAAGTATTGGTTGTTCTTGGTGCTAGTGAACATAATAGCTATCATCACCACATCCTTGATGGAGGCAAAGTTTGTATGCCTTGAAAGTTGTTGGAGATGTGGGAAGTTTCCATCAAGTGGGCATGTTGATGTAATGTCATCTTAATTTGTAAATGTTATATCAACCTAGTCTTCAATAAGGGGGAATGTTGGAATGTGTCCCTTTGGAAGGTACTAATGTCTATTTTATGATAGAAGAAACTCTAATTTTATGAGACATAGGTATATCCCACAATCATCATGGAGTAAAATACCCTTGTAATAATATATTATATAAAGAGGTGAAATTACATTATCCCACATGTATTACTGGGATGCAAATCCTCAATATTTCTTAGTATATAATAGAGGATAGAGAGTCTGATGAGATAATACAACAAAATATCAAATTCTTATCTTTGTAAAAAAGTGAAGGATTTATGGTAGTGTTCTTTGTAATATTGGATATTTATAAAGATTATAAAGATATTATTACCTTCCCATGGATGTTTCCCCAATTAGAGTTTTATTACATAAATCTAACGTTTCATTTCCTTTTGTCTCCTTTCTTTTTTGAAGTGTTGCTATTACGCATAGGAGGTTATATTAGTAAAGTTTTTTGGTGTTTTATATTGTTATATGTTTTTTCATATTTTCAATATTCTAACATTAATATATGCACTACATATTGTAATACAACTAAACCTCAAATCATAGATATAGGTGCTTTGACATTTGACCAATTGATTTGAGTACTCTCTCATGCACCCATAACCTAAGCCCATAACTCAAGTAGAAGAGAAAGAGTTTCACTAAAAGAGATAAGAGACAAGCTAAGTCACAACTCATGGAGGCCATAATAAAAGAGAGAAATATTTACAACTCAAGCCCACAATGGAAGAGACAAAATCCAACGGTATCAACAAGAAGAGACATGAAGCACAAATACAAGAGAGACAAGGGACGTAAATCAGTGAGTTGGAATTTTCCCTTTTTCTTTATTTCTTTATTTGTATAATTTCTCTATTTCTCTATTTAAATAAAATGAAGAAAATCAATTTGAGAAAGAATGTTGGTCCCTTTAAATCCCATATAAGAACCATAATCCCATTTTGGCATTGATATAATGTAAGATTCTAGAATTTAAAATGAAAATCCCAAGCCATTTTCCTAACATTGATATGAACCCAAATGATTATCTTGTTGAATCTAATGTCAAAATGAATTATCTAGTCCGAGGTGATCCTCTTATATGAACTTGATCTAGATTTGGATAACTTAACATGATTAGATGTATAGGACCATTTTAATTGAACTTGATTTCATTTGAAGGCTTGAATCCAATTTGAATTAAAACATCATTTAACTGTGCTTTTCTCTCTCTATCATCACTTAATTCATCTCAAAATAGTTGCAGAAAGTAGAAAGACATGCATAAGAAAACATGGGATAAGATATCAAACACATAAGGCAAAATATCACCAAGTTGGTAACAGAGTTCACCGAGTGTGAGCTACGTCTCCGGGCTCACAAATCCATGAACTGCTTCATTCTCTTCTTCAAAGATACTCTCCTTTACAAAGGGATGAATTTCCACGTCATCAAGTGGCAGTAGAATCCCCACAACAATGGCAGTATCGAAGAGATGCTCTCATCTAAATTACCGAGAGTTGATTCTCACAATGATGTGGTCATGTCTCTCTTACAAAGAGACAATCTCCACTGAATGTGATGATCTCTCACAAGCATGAGGCATAAACTGGACTCTCTCACATAAAGTGGTAACAGGTCTTCTTGAATCTATTGTTCAAATTCAAATCATACTCATCAAAATCATACTGGCCTCGCATTTTTGCGACCAATGACTGCACACATGACCACTTTATGATGAAGTGTCAAAATGGCCTTTTTCAGCACCACACCACCTTAGTTTGTGTGTAAAGGCTTAAATGATCAATTCCCTACAATGATTCAGATATTGTTGCCTTGTTGCAACATACAAAGATCACGAGAACCTGCAACGTACATTCATCCCTTCGCAATATCCAAAAGAGAGACAAAAACCATAAATGCATAAAGCTTACATCGGTTCTGATGCCAAGGCAACCACAATGTTGTTCAAACTTTGGAAAACACATCACCAACATATTTTCCTCGTTGTTCGATGAATTTTAACTTTAAACTTGACCCCCTTCTGAAGACTTTAACCTTTCCTTGTTAAGCATGCCAAACAATGGCTGTCAAATGTGAGATCCAACCACGAGCTTTGAATTCCGCCACTAAAAGTATAGCATACTCATATCAACAACTTCATCTCAAAATTCTGCAACTTTAGCATATAAAAATGACCACCTTTTGACATGTGCAAGGCTACCTCAAATCTCATGCCAAACATTAATGGAAATCACAGGCTTCTTCCATGAGCCCTCAAATATGTTGCTCAAATCATCATTATGACTACATAGTTGAATTCCTTGTGAAATTTTGAGTAAAATGAGTATAAAATCAACTGGATTCTAACACTGTCAATTCTGGACCCCTTGAGAACCTGCAAGATTCCACAATAGTAGAATATACTAGGAATATTCCCTAGATATACTACATAATATTTTTGCCTTAGGACTTGTGCCTGGGCACGGTTCCATAGGTCTAGTTCCACCTGTGCAATGTTCCACCATTTGGCTCCCCTCTTTGCCATGTGAATAAACTGACTTTAAATACATATATCCTAGGAAAATTTTACAAAGGCTATGGTTGGTGCATTGGTTAGTTGCCTTATACTAAGGCATTGATGGTTGGGGGAGGGCCCGGGGTCAAACCTGGTTGACTGCCTTATATTAAGGCATTGATGGTTGGGGGAGGTCTTGGGGTCAAACTTATGGGCCTCCCTTTTGGTTTCAAGACAAACAAATACGTTGGTTTTCAATATGGTTATATTATAATATGGTTATAAAAACAAAAACCAATATAACCATTTCAAAAACATTCATGAGAGGTTAGTGCATATTTCGAGGGGGGAATATGGTCACAAGCACCTTTTTATAGGCTCACGTGGAAATTTTTCATAGGGCCTTGTCGCACTATGTAATTGGCCCACTTGTAGTCCAATCACCATGTCACAGTGCCACCTCAATGTCCACTCACCTACTGTATGTCACATTCATGCTATGCCATGTGTTAAGACCATGACTTGCCACATCATCTGATGTGGGTCCCACTTTCTAATTGTGTTGACATGCTAAAACGTCATCTGTATGACCTGCCACATGGAAGAAGGTTGACATTTACTTTTTCCCTAATTTTTCCTAAACTTTGACTAGCCATAACTTTTCCATATAGACCTTGATTGAAGTGTCATTTCTGTCATTGGAATCGGCTTGTTGAGCTCTACGACCTAACATTGTTTCCATAAACTTTTGAGAAATTTTATTTTTGAGGTTTTCCAAAGCCTCTTGGATCAATGACACCTCTACATTTGATGCAAATATTCCATTAAAATGGATGACAAGGCTTGCATGGAACAATAATTTTATTTTAGTATTGATATAGTATAATATTCCAAAATTCCATAAACAAATCTCAATCCTAACATTGATATTAACCGAAATTATTATCTTGTAGAATCATTTATACACAAATAAATTGGTGTGGTGGTGAGCATAAGTTTAGGATGTTCTGAATTTTCAAAAATAATAAGATAAAAATCAATTGGTTTCTCAAGATGATATGTGTACACTTAATGCATAAGTCACCCATTAAAATAGGTGATAAGCCTTGCATGGAACTAGAATGTCATTTTGGAATTGATATAGTATAATATTATAGCGCTCCCAAAATAAATCACAAGCCTAACATTTATGTGAACCCAAATGAATATCTTGTTGAGTCTAATGTCAAATGATGCCCATACACTTGACGCTGAAGTGGCCAATAAAATGGGTGACAAGCCTTGCATGGAACTATAATGCCTTTTTGGCATTGATATGGTGTAAGGTTATAGAATTCCAAAAGCAAATTCCTATCCTAACATTGATATAAACCCAAATGATTATCTGATTGAATCATCGATAACCAAAATGAAAAAGTAGCGTGGTGAAGATAAGTTTAGTGAATCTTCTAAGAGGTTTAACAAGGATATTCTAATTTCCCACAAAATGATAAGATAAAAATATATTGTTTATCAAGATGATATCCCTACACTTAATGTAGAAGTTGTCATTAAATTGGGTTACAATCCTCCCATGGAATTAGAATGTCATTTTTGCATTAATATAGTGTAAGATTCTAGCATTTCCAAAACAAATCCTAGGCATGACATTGATATGAACCCAAATGATTATATAATTAAATATAATGTTAAAAGTGATACCCCTACACTTAATACAGAAACTTCCATTAAAATGGTTGGAAATCCTCACACCCATCTAGAATGCAATTTTGGTATTAATATAGTGTAATATACTAGTGTTCCAAAAAAGAAATACCAATTCTAACATTGATATGAACCCTCATTATTATCGTGTTGAATTATTATGCACAAATGAAAAGGTGAGGTGATGAAAGTAATTTTTAGAGAATCTTTTGAGAGGTTTAACAATGATATCCTAATACAATATATCTTACAAAATTACAAGATAAAATCAATTGGTTTCTCTAGATGATATCCATGCACTTGATGTAGAAGTTACCATTAAAATGGGTGAAAATCCTTGCATGGGACTAGAATGCCATTTTGGCATTTATATAATGTAAGAGTTTATGATTACAAAAAAGAAATTCCCAAAACCAACATTGATATGAACCAAAATGATTATTCGATTGGGTCCAATGTCAAAATAATACCCTTGCACAATGCCTAAGTTGAAATTAAAATAGGTGGCAATCCTTACATGGAACTAGAGCACAATTTTGGCACTGATATAGTGTAAGATTACAATGTTCCAAAATAAATCCCAAGCCTAACATTGACATAAACCCTAATGATTATCTTGTTGAATCTAATGTCAAAATTTAGAATTGTTAGTCAAATCAAATTTCTCATTGGTTGAAGTTATTCATTCTAGTTATTGTGGATAAAGAAAAGTATTAAAAGAAGAAAAATAGTATTCTTCAAAAGGAGAATAGCTTCTATACAAAAAAAACCTAGCCTCATTTTTGTTAATATTAGAATTATCACTGCTTCCAAAACTTATGAGCTACCCAATAGCTCTCAAAATTGATTGGGACAAAGCTAAGGCCAAATTAGCTAGATTTGATAAAAATGATATTTCCATCAAAATGCATACTAAATATTTTACTCAAAACCATATCAATCATTTCTTTCTTAATTTTTAATATCTTTACATCAAGCTACAATATTTGGAAAATTGTTTTATTGTAAATATGCTCTCAAAATCTCAAGTCCAACAATGTCATATGGACGTGACAATCAATTTTTTTCTCATTTTCACACCATTCACAAAAGGGAAATCTCTCAACTTATCACCAACTTTATAGGGATAATACCGTAATATTAGAAATATGTCTAGTGGTGAAAAACTTCTCTTCTCACATAGACACAAAAGGAAATATTGAGAGCTACAAACATATTTAAAAACCATTGTTTGGGTATCAAAGACTTCACTTCAAATATCATTTTACCTTTGATAAATCAACATCTCAATATTTTTAACATTGTTGGTATTGACACTCAATAAGAATAAGGAAATGTTCTGTAGAGCGTATGCAAATTTATTTATTCTTTTCAGTGCTAGCCACCTCCAAGTGGTATATTAAGCAAGAAATTGAATGTTTTTTTTCCAGGAGTATATTGAAATTAGCATATCGAAATCAACATGTATCGCTTGTTCATAATAAGCTATAATACACAACAACACAAATTGAAAATTCACTACAATCTTTTCCTATAGTATAAGAAATTTGATGCAATGTTTGTTGAGTTATAGAAACATTCTACCATATTCATAGATGCATATTTCAAAAGTAATCAATTTGAAGGAACCTACTTGATATGTTGAATAAAAATAAAAGTAAGAGTGTGTACATAATGTAGCTATAATATGATGCCTTGATGTGCAACACCACTCCAAAGCTTTTGGAGTTTGCTAAAGGCAAGAACAAAATTCATTGTATCTGGGTTTATAGGATTAAGTAAAAATTTGATGGAAGCATTGATAAGGCTAAGCTTGACACCAAAGGCCATAATAAGAAGAATCTCACTATGATGATGGATTTATCTACTAGCTATATTTATTACAATTTACTTAGTTATTTCTCTTGTTACTTAATGTGATTGAAATGTTCATACATTCTATCTGAAGTTTGTGTTTCTAAATGAACTATGAATAATGGAAGTTATACGCAATAAGACAAATCCTTATGAAATTCCAATTTGAGGTCTAGTTGAATATCCTAAGTATACACACTTGTGTGAATATTTTTACAAGATCATGTTGGGAGAGCTATTACTAAAAAAATCCTAGTGTCTTGAGTGTTATAAGTCCAACTATGGCCAAATACACTAGAAGCGGTGACTCCCCCACTTTAATCTCTAAATTTGAAATATTTTTTATCTTTAGTTTCCTCAATAGGAAAATTTACAAAGGCATCACTTTCCTATTTTTTTAGGAAGTTTCATGAGACACAAAAGGTTCCTCTACCTCCTACCTCTTGTCAAATGGATTTGAAGCTAGCTAGTAAAGGGATATGGGAAATTTATAGGTTCTTTTCCCTCCCTTATTGGGTATGTGTGATAATCCTTGCATGATTTCCACCATGTATTGTATATTGTACATTAATATGGGAGCTAGGGGGCTCGAGGGCCGATACCCTAATAAAAGAATTGGGCAGTTTTTTGCATCCATTTTTGGTGGTTTTTACTACATGGAATCATGGAATTTCATCCCATGGTTTTCTAATTGTAGTTATGGAATTAATGTTGTAATCTATTATAGTTCAATGGATTAGGTTTTTGGATGTCGTGGGATAATATATATTCTATTGTAAATGATGAATTTGATAGATGAAAAAATTAGAGGTGTGGCTCAAACAATTTTGTTATTTTTCTCAGTTAAGGATTTCCATGGTAAATATTTAAGTATATGTGTGATTTTTGTTGTTTCTATTCCGGTCATAAAGAACCTTGGTAAATCTTTGAGTAGATGTGTGATTTCTATTGTTTACTTTTTTGGTCATGAAGAATTTTTGTATGCATTTTTGTAAAGGTATAAAAATTACATCCCCAAGGGGAATGATGACATGAATTGAAAATATTTGGCATGTATTTATTAAGGGCAACTCAAACTATTATTTCTATGGCCAAGAATTTTATTATTTTCTCTTTGAGTCCAAAGAAGACACAGATCATATCCTTCAAAGTGGACCTTATTTTTTCAACACCATATGGATGTATCTCAATAAATCAAATCCTAAATTCAACCCTAAAAATGAAATTTCATAATTACATCCAATATGGGTGCACCTTCAACACCTCCCATTACACCACTAGAATGTGACCATTATGCACTCCATCAGAATTTTTTTGGGTAAATATATTGATCGAGTTGAAACTAAGGATTCAATGTTTTCTTTTATTCACATATGTGTAAAGGGTTATTTAGAGAAGGGATTTCCTGAGGAAATATAGTTAACCCTGGACAACTAGAAGCACATTAAAACATTGGACTACAAGCAACTTCTTTTTAAATGTAGGTTGTGCCCTTAATATGGTCATTTTGCACAAAAACGTACCAATAATGCTATAGTATATTAAGAAACATAGGAGAAGGATGATCAATGGTAGTATGTTAAGAAGAGAAAAACCTAATAATAGAAAAGCTACATCTTCTTCTCAACTAAAGTGAGGGCCTTCCTCGACAATACCCTTGAATCCATTTGAATTTGGACAATAATTATTGTAGCCTTGGTAGACTATCCCATCTATAGATCTATATACAAAGGAAATGCCTCTAAAGGATCTCAAGGTAAAGACTCCAACCCTAATAAGAATAGGTATGAAATACTATCTCAAGCAAAAAATAATCCTTGGTTTTGAAATATTAGAATCACCTTCTTTCATTGTTGGAATCTCCTTTGAAATGTTTATATTAGAAGAAAACCCTAAAATAATTCCATTTGAAATAATTGAAAGCAACATCTTTGAGCATGAGGAAGAGCTAGCTAATTTTCCATCATATGATATATACTACTCTAGAATTAACCCATGTCATTTGGCTTACCAAAATAATGAATATCTACATTTAGATGAGGGAAATGAGGAGGGAATTCTTGAAATAACACCACAAAAAATGAGAGGGAAAAAACATTCCATAGAAAAACAAGAATATCAAGTAGGAAAATATAAATAATTGGGTAAGTAAAGCACAATTAACTACTCATATGGCATAGGAACAAGAAGAACAAGAAATGAAATTGGAACAAATCCACCAACTAGTGGGTCCTACAAACCAATATGTAAATGATGAATATTATCTCCAAGAATTGCATTTGCATGGGAATTCAAAACAATGAAGAATCAATGAAGAATTCAATTGAGATAGAGAAGCCTATTATATTCCTATTTTGGGAGGAAATTTTAGATGCCAAATAAGCCTTAAGTATTTGCAATAATAATGGAATTGTAGTGAAGGGAGAGTAGTAAGTTCTATAAGTGCCTTTGGGGGACTCTACAATATTTTAAATAACTATATTCTTCATATGATATATAATATATAATATCAACATTAGTTGCTGATCCGAATTGGATCCATAGAAAGGTTGTCAAGAACCATGACTGAATCAAGTCGAACAAATCTCTAATGAAATCCAAAACAGTATCAAAAACACCCTAAACCAGTGGCCATGGCAGTCGACGTGGAACGACGAGGACCTCAATCAAAGCACGTTGACCGAGGCCCATGGAGACCGTGCAGGAGACCAAAGTAGCCCCTAGGAGCCCTGAAATGGGAAAAGGATGAAGTTTTTGATGTGTGATTAGCGCTTAGCACTAATTGCGCATCGCTAAGCAAACAGGGCCAAAATGGGAAAGCCCGAGCACCCAGTCGCGTGGGGAAACTGGAGGACCATGGGCGGGAAAAGGTAAAAGCGCTAAAGTACAAAGGTGGGACCCACGCTCTGGAAACCGCCGGTTTTAATCAAGGCGCCCTTGAACAGTAAGAGGTTTTGGACAGGAGCATTGTGATTCCATACACCAATCGACGCATGGCAGGCAGAGGTGAGAGAAAATTGTCGTTGATCACGCGCTATCAGTCAAGCAAGTCAACCGCGCGAAACGTGCATATGGCGTCGGATCTGGAAGGCCCAAATCGGATGGCTGAGATTGCGCTCGATGGAAAGAAGCAAAATCAATAGGGAATTAAGCCACGTTCTAAAGGGATTTGGAGTCCGTTTGACCACCATGGTGGAGGAAGAACGCATCCACAGCATAACCGAAGAAACGAACTGACGAAGCATGCTGGCACCAATTAAAGGAGGACAAGTGGCCACTCCATGAGCGTTCATGATGACGCTGAATGGAGGGAACTCCAAGCATAGCTGCAGAAGGTGAATTGACACAGGCAGAAGAGGAACCGAACAGGCATAGGGATCGAATGGCTAAAGCCATGAACAGAGACAGACAAACTGGTTAGAGTTGATTTGGAATCCAAATTAAGAGAGTCCAAGCGACCAAGAGAGACAGTGAACAGTGAACCCGGAGAGGAGGACTGAACACAGAGAATAGTAAAGCCAAGCAGAAGAGACAGAGGGCCGAGCTAACCATAGGCAGCATCGAGCACCAGAGATCTTGAAGATTCAAGCCTTCCCATAGAGGAATCTGTCTGGACTGAGCATCACATTTGGCTCTTTCCACTGTAGAACAAAGGTCACAGAGCTAGTAGGAAGAAGAAGAGTTTGTGTACTCCGAGTGGCTTGGGGAATCCAAGAACCACCCTGCCAAGCAAAATCTGCTTCAGGAGAACTCACATTGAATCCCTGTATTGTAATTTCTCTGCTGAAAGACACAATAAAACACAGCCACCACTGAAGCTGGACCAGAGACATAGCCCTCGAGAATAGGGTGAACTCCTTATTAAAAATCGTTTGTGTCTTTGTGTTGCTTACTGTATTTCTCTGTTGTCTTTCCATTTTATTTTGTGTATTGGTAATCTGATCGATCCGTTGTTTCAATAACACAGAACACACACACCAAAACATGAGTCTGTAATACCTTTCGTTTAATAAATATTTAACTGATAGCACTCATACGATGAATATCAGATCAAGTGGTATCAGAGCTCAAGGTTGTAAGGTTAGAAAAGCTTGTGTTGGTATAGCTATGAATGCTCACAAGATCAAAGCTCAAATTAGGAGAAGGAGAGTTGGTGGAAACTAATCCTGAAATTGGGAGAGTCTATCCTCGAAAGACCATGTCAGAATAAAGTCCTATGGAGCCAGAACCTCAATTCATAGAGAGTTTCCTAGCTATGAAGTCCATGGTTGAAGAAATGTACCGAGACTTTAGAAAGCAAAAGGTGGAAGATGCATCAGGCTCTAAGCAAGAGAAAGAAGAAGATGATTCTCACTTCCATGACAACTCCAAAGGAAAAGGGAAAGAGGAAAACTTTCCCACACCTCCTAATAGCCCTGTACATGATAAGAAAGCATCTTTGATTAAGTTAGATGTTAAATTTGATTTGCCTATATATGATGGAGAGCTAAATGCCACAAAAATTGGACAATTGGATTAGACAAAATTGATGTGTAGTGCAGGGTACAAAACATAAACTCAGACAAGAGTAAGATTCAGCTGGCAAGCCTACGCCTAGGAGGCACTACCTTGGTTTGGTGGGAAGGTAGAACCCAAGATGATATGAAAAGCCATGGTAAGACCATCTCTGTCTGAAGTGACTTCGTTTCTGCAATCAGGAAACAGTTCTATCCATTGGCCTACATGCAGCAAGCCATGATGAGTTGGCAAACTCTTCAACAGTTGAAGGGGCAAAGTGTACAAGGGTATACTCAAGAGTTCAGAAAGAGAGCATTGACATTGGGTATCTCACTAGACTCACTAGAGACTCTTTTGAAGTACATTGGTTTAATACACAGCTACATGAGGCATATCATCCTCATGTTTAATCCCACTAATATAGATGAGGTGTTTGTACAAGCTAATCATCTAGAGGCTAGAGGAAAGAATGACAATCCAGAAGTTGGGGGACCATCCCAATCCACTATAAGCAAGAGCAAGGAGAAAAAAAAACAGAAGTGGAAAGCAAGGAAGGCTAACACTGCACAAAAAGCCAAAGCTTCATGCACTCACTGTAAAAAGGAGGGGCATGATGATGAGCATTGTTGGATTCTACATCTAGAGCTGAGACCTAAGAAGTCTGATGGCAAGAATAAGAAGACAGCTACAGCTATTCAGAGAGATTTGGGGTCAGACTCGGGAGATGAAACAACCATAGTAGCCATGGGTATAAAAGGTAAGAATTCTGAAGCATCTACTAGTAATTCTACTCAATCTGTTATTAATGAAGAAAATGAGAGAAAAAGACATGAGCTTTTCCATATTTGAGTTATTTCCAAAAATCAAAAGATTGATACTTTGTTTGATAGTGGCTCTCAAGTAAATTTGATTTATGAAGCAATTGTAAAGAAATTGGGATTCGCAACTACACCTCACAAGAAACCATACCCATTAGGATGGTTTAATGATAAAGCACAACTACAAGTGACTAGACAGTGCAAACTCAAGTTTTCTTTTAGGTCAGCATTTGTAGATGAGGTTGAGTTAGACATAATTCCTTTGGATATATGTGGAATTGTTTTAGGAAGTCCTTACTTGTACGATAGAAAGGCTATTTTCTATAGAGCTGAGAACTAGTATCTACTGGTTAAAGATGGAATTGAATGATTTGTAAGAGATCATAAGCTCAAGAATAATTATACTCTCATAAACTTAGGACAGATGAAAAGAATGATTAATTCATGCAAACAATTCTTACTGATGGTTGTAAAGGAAAAGAAACCTGATAAAACCAATGTATTTGAGGGCTGTAATGATGAACAACAAGCTAATATATAAAAAGTTGTTTCAGAGTATGATGTCTTGTTTAAAGAACCTAAAGGTCTGCCACCCAAAAAGGGAATAGTACATGATATTATATTGCAGCAAGATGTTCCATTGCCTAACATTGGGATGTACAGGCTCTCTACTTTAGAGAATGCTGAAATCAAGAAGCAGGTGCAGGAGTTGCTTGAGAAGGGCTTCATCAGGCCTAGCACATCACCATGTGGGTCACCAATCATTTTGGTGAGAAAGAAAGATGGCTCGTGGAGAATGTGCATTGTTTACCGAGCACTGAATAAGATAACAATCAAGAATCGTTATCCCCTTCCTTGCATAGATGATCTCTTAGATCAATTAAAAGAAGCTGTTTATTTCACCAAGCTGGATTTGCATAGTGGATACCATCAGGTCAGAGTTGCAGAGCAAGATGCATAGAAGACTGCTTTCAAAAAAAATCAGGGATTGTATGGATGGCTAGTTATGCCTTTTGGCTTAACTAATGCTCCTGCTACTTTCATGAGATTAATGAATGATGTACTCAAACCTTTTCTTGATGATTTTGTTACTGTGTATCTGTATGATTTTTAGTAAAACGTGGGAAGAACATTTAAAGCATGTTAAGCAAACATTATATGTTTTGAAAAGAGAAAACATTTATGTTAAACTCTCAAAATGTCAATTTAGCAAAACATCTCTAAACTACTTGGGTCACATAGTAGGGGGAGGTGAATTGAAAATAGACCCATCTAAAGTGGCAGTCATTGTAAACTGGCCTAAACCCAAGTCTACTACAGAAGTGAGAAGCTTCTTAGGAGCAACATAATATTGGAGGAAGTTCATCTCTAACTTCTCCACGATTGCAGCTCCCTTACATGCTTTAACAAGATTGAATAAGGTGTTTCAGTGGGGAGGAAAACATCAAAAAGCCTTCAACACCTTGAAAGAGAAAATAAGTATAGCACCTGTACTAGCACTGCCATATTTGCAAAGACCATTTGAGATCTAAACTGATGCCAGTGACTATGCCATGGGATCAGTGTTGACACAGCACGACAAACCCATATGCTATCATTCTGAGACTTTTAATCCTGCAGTAGCTAACTATCCTACATATGATAAAGAATTGTATGCATTAGTTCAGAGTGTGAAAAAGTGGAAACATTACTTAATGGGAAAAGAGACAGTAATACATACTGATCATCAACCACTTCAATATCTACACTCCCAAGCTAAGTTGCAACAATCAAGACATTACAAGTGGATGGGTTTTCTACAACAATTTCACTTAGTTATCAGATATAAAAAAGGCATACATAACAAGGTCACAGACATATTATCTAGAGCCATTATAAATGCATCTACCATACTAAAGCATAATTCTGTACTACATGAAAGCTATATAGAACAATATGCTCAAGATATGGACTTTAAAGATGTATATGCAACTTTGAGTCAAGGAAAAAGAGTAGAAGAATTGGACTATCATATAAAGGACCGACTCTTATACCATTGTGGGAAACTCTGCATTCCATAAACTGAGAGGATAAATATAATTAGGGAAGCACACACTTCTTTGATATCAAGTCACTTTGGGGTAAGCAAAACAGTTGCACAGCTGCAAAGATTATACTATTGGCCAAAAATGAATGAGGCAGTTTCTAGATATGTAAGAGGGTGTGCCATGTGCGCTAAAAGCAAGCCCAACAATAGAAAACTAGGCGTGTACACTCCATTTCTAGTCCCTTCTCACCCTTGGGAAAGAGTTTCCATGGATTCTGTATGAGGACTGCCTAAATCTAGGGAAGGTCATGATTATCTATACATTGTTGTGGATAGGTTCAGCAAAATGTGCATTTTGATACCTTGTAGTAAACAGGTCACAGCTGAACAGACTACAAAATTGTTCTTTGAACATGTATGGGTTCATTTCGGATTACCCACTTCCATTGTATCTCATCGAGACACCTGATTTGTGGGGAAGTTTTGGTCTAGTCTATGGGAACTGATGGACATCAAGTTAAAGAAAAGCACAAATTTTCATCCACAAACAGATGGCGAGACAGTAGTAAACAGGACTATGATCTAGTTACTGAGAGGATATTGTAGTAAACATCCTAAGCTTTGGGATGAACACTTGTGTTATGTGCAGCATGCTTACAACAGAGCCAAACACTCTTCTACACAGAGATCTCCTTTTGAGACCTGCTTTGGTTTCACACCAAGGTCTCCCTTGGATTTTGTCTTCGGCAAAGATACCATGGTTGATGGGCACAATGATGTGGATAAGGAAACTACGTTCATTGAACAGATCCAAGAGATCCATCGGGTAGTACAGGAACAACTGGAAAAGAGCCAAGCCAAGTATAAGGATAGGCATGATAAGCATCGGATGGAGCATAGTTTTCAAGTTGGAGACCAAGTCTGGCTATATATTAGCAAGGATAGGATGCAAGGTGAAGGTAAAAAGCTAAAGCCTATCAGGTATGGACCTTTTAGGATACTTGAGAAGATTGGTGAAAATGTGTTTCGCCTTGATCTACTAGCTTACATGCACATCTACTCAGTTGTAAATGCAGATTGTTTGAGGTTGTTTGAACCTTCAATGATTGAGGACCTTGAAGAGCAAAGTCAATTGCCTTCTATTGATGACCTGCTACCTGAATACCTCAATGAGTTGCAGGAAGACACAGTGCTGGATAGGAAAGTGAGGACAACGCAAAGGGGGGAAGTTGAGTACCTCAAGATTGGGCTCAAAGGTTCAAAGCCGAGCAGCACAAAGTGGATTGAGATTGGACAAGTGAAGAAATAGTATCCTCACTTAGTCGATGCTTGAAAACCAACTTTTGGTGGTCCAAAAGCTTTTTCAGTAGAGAGGTCGTGATCCGAATTGGATCCATAGAAAGACTGTCAAGAACCATGATTGAATCAAGTCGAACAAATCTCTAATGAAATCCAAATCAGTATCAAAAACACCCTGAACCAATGGCCATGGCAGCTGACATGGAACGACGAGGACCTCGGTCAAAGCACGCTGACCGAGGCCCATGGAGACCGCGCAGGAGGCCAACTAGCCCCTGGGAGCCCTAGAATGGGGAAAGGGCGAATTTTTTTATGTATGATTAGCGGCACATTGCTAAGCGAACAGGGCCAAAATGGGAAAGCCTGAGCACCCAATCACGTGGGGGAACCAGACGACTGCGGGCGAGAAAAGGTAAAAGTGCTAAAGTACAAAGGTGGGACCCGAGCTCTGGAAACCGGTGGTTTTGATCGGGGCACCCTTGAACGGTAAGAGGTTTTGGACAGAAGCAGAGCGATTCCATACATCGATCGATGCGTGGCAGGAAGAGGTGAGAGAAAACCGCCGTTGATCGCGTGCTATCGGTCGAGCAAGTCAACCGTGTGAAACATGCGTATGGCGTCAGATCTGGAGGGCCCAGATCAGACAGATGAGATTGTGCCCGATGGAAAGAAGCGGAATCAACAGGGAATTAAGCCACATTCTAAAGGGATTTGGAATCCATTTGACCACCATGGTGGAGGAAGAACACATCCACGACGTAACCGAAGAAACGAACCAACAAAGCATGCTAGCACCAGTTAGAGGAGGACAAGGGGCCACTCCCTGAGTGTTCATGATGACGCCGAATGGAGAGAACTCCAAGCGCAGCTACAGAAGGTGAATTGACACAGGCGGAAGAGGAACCGAACAGGCATAGGGATCGAATGGCTAAAGCCATGAACAGAGATAGTGGAACTAGTTAGAGTTGAATTTGAATCCGAATTGAGAGAGTCCAAGCGACCAAGAGAGACAGTGAACAGTGAACCCAAAGAGGAGGATGTTATAGACATTTTTGTGCCTTACAACTCCAAGCATGAAATGTCCATAAACCAAGGGCTCCTAAGTCCCTAAAAGTGTTGTTCTAACCCCTAAAGGAACAAGGTCAACAGATTACAGCTTCTCCAGAAGTTCTCCACCAGAAACTGCTCAGAATAAGTCAAAACAGGATCATTTCAGCTGCTCCACTGGCTAGGTGCGTTGCATTGCACCTAAATACACTGTGAGGGTGCGTTGCATTTCAAAAGTCCCTTCTGTGGGGTGCGATGGGCGAGAAATGACAAATGGCAATGTCATTCCGTGAGGTGGAGAGACAATGGAAGCTTCCAGAATCTTCTCCTGTGACACTTGCCTCACTAAATTCGACCAAGGATGAGTAAGAGGCCTTCAGTCTCCAAGTGGAAGCAAGAACTGACAGAGAGAAGACACTAATCAAATCACAAGCTGACTCATCCTCCTTACACATATCTATATATGGATCCCTCATCTCAGAGATCCAGAGGCTGGAATTTTGCATATTGTAAGGAATTGCTGTTGGTTTTTGAGACAGACATCAAAGTGTTGGGTGATCTATGCTTTGTTGGAGGTGAAGAGGAGCTTCTTTGCTGGGAGGTTGATGCTGGGTCAGGAACCACCAGTTGTAACTCCTCCTGGATCTTTTCTTGTTTATCAATAAAAACTATTTGAGTTTTTCCTCCATGCTTTTGTATCATTGATGCTTGTTACATTTGTATGGTTAACTTAAATCTGATCCTAAGTTGTTTATGAATATAGATCCATGTCTTTGTATAGTGTTATTCTTCTGTGATCTTACAAGTACTTTGTGAAGCTGGGCAAGTAAGGGAGCAGATAGCTGGAGACTGTCAAAGAAGAGAGGGATTGGATCAAAGGATTAGCGCAAGACATAGGTTGGTTCTTTCTATTCCTCTCTATCTATAGTTCATAAAGGAAATACAAAAGTAGATTTTCTCTGTTTGTTTCTAAGGCAGCTGTCACACCTTAGTGGGATAGAGCAATTCTAAATAGACACTTTTCCCTGTAACAAAATGGCGACTTCGCTGGGGATGTCTAATTAGTTTGTTTGTGTATCATTCTTTGTTGTTTGTTTCATAAACTTATAAGTAGCTTTCGAACTGCATTTGCCATAACAAATGCAAAGTAGATAACCGTTACTTCAATCCATTCACTAGATCTGTTTATGATTTAAACAACTGATTCACAAACTATCTGATTGCCCTTGTGATAGCTCTTAGACCCTCCTTAGATCTACCCCTGATTGTGCATTACTGATTGCTTTTACTTGGCCAAAAAACAAAGACTGAACTGCAAACTGTGACCCAGAACCCGGACAGATTCTCGTTTCTGGCCCAGCGCAGGTACTGTTAAGAGATCCTGAATTTCAGCGCACTTCCCGAAAGGGCAACCTGCGCTGCATTTCAGATTCTCTGTGTTACAGGTGCGCTGATCAGACTAGCCCTATGCAGCTGTGGTTCTTGTGCTTCATTCTTTCCAATTCTATCTCTAAATTTTGCTGCCTGTGATCAGTATATGTCTGTTTAAAACCCCTTTTCCTTGCTGTTATTCCGCCTCCTTTGTACAAAAGAACTGTAGATGTTTTTTTGTGTTTGTTGAGTCGTTTACAGTTTTCCATTGCAAAAGTAGAATAGTCGTACTGTCGTCCTTTGATTTGGATCTCTCGCAAGTGTCGATTTCAATCATAGGAGAAAGTTTGATTGCTATTGATGGTCGATTATACTGTTACTATTGCCTTTGGTCTGAATTTGTGATTTTCTAGTGTCAAAAACGAGTATTCATTTCAAAATCGTAAGGTGTCGTAATCGTCTCTATCTTTTGATTTCGAAAAGAAGCTTGTTTGTGTTTGTCGCTTGAAAGCAAATTCAGATTTGTACATCAACTTTCTTTTTAGCATCAATACTAAGAAAGTCGAAAACAAATACATGCATGTGCATTTGCATATAGACAGTCTGTTTGGCTTGATTTAGGAAAGTGCATTTACAGTGTGCTCTTTGCTCTTTGTGAAAAGATTGTGTCTTTCTTTTCCCCTTGTAGCTAGGATTTTCATTGCACAAAAGAGATAAAAGTTTGCTTATCATCTTTAGATTGCATTTTAGGAATTACATCTACATCTCGTGGTGAACCCGAAAGGCAAACTTCATAAACAAGATCAACTTAAAATAAATTCAATGAATCTAACAACGCTTTGGAACTTAACGTACAACATTTAGAGGTTTAGGCTAGAGATGTATTCCGGCGTCGTAAATCCTGGTAACTGTTGTCCTCACTGATGGTTGGGTGATTCCTCCACTTTGAGTCGATAAGTGCCAGTACAGACTTGTGCTCCCACGTACCATCGAGTATATTTTGGGAGACCCCTATAGGCTTAAATCCTTTATCCTTAGGAAGTCGTGTCTGCCGCCTTATCGATCGCAATGCACTAAACACAGCATTCGGGAAGATTGACTGCCGTACCGTAAAAAGTATTCTGCAGTTTTGTGATTGGTTTGGTACTCCCTCTACCTAGACCTCCAGAGTAGTCCCTTTCGTTCCTTTTCAGACTCCTTAATGGAAAAGGTGCATCTGAGCACTTGTCACTTCAGGCTCATTAAAAATCGAAGGAGACTAGAGTCATCTTTTGTTTTTTCTCGACTCTTAGAAACTGAAAAAACAAGTTGTGTCAAAGCATCTAAAATTTATTTTAAACAGAATATTCATTACCCTTTCCTACGTTGATCTTGGGTTGAGAAAATGGAGTCTACCAACCAAGGAATTCCCCTTGGAGGAAATCCTAGTCCCTTCTCCTCTTGGGGAGATGTTGGTGCGCCCCATATGGCCACATTGTCGCTTCCAGGACTGATAATTGGTTTTCCTGTATGGCTCTTCTCAACCTCTGTCGTTCAGAACACCACTATTCCTGAGCAATCGAATCAGCAATTAGACGAGTCCAGAGTAGCCCACCAACCTTCTACTTCCTCTAATTCTTCCTCTCCTCCTTCCTCTTTGATTGATGGGGCTGGTAAAGCCAAAATTCAAGTTCCTAAGGAGAAGAAGGAAAAGAAGAAGAAAGAGAAGAAGAAGAAGGAGCCAAAAGCGAACGGGGGCAAATGAGTGTCGTCTAACGAAAATCCACACACTGCACCGACCAGGCCTAAATCGCCATGTGTCATTTGCAAAGGAGACCACTTTCACAGAGATTGTCCTTGCATCCCTCGGATCTTAAGGGACTGGTATCCTCGTTTGCACAACCCGGTGTCGTCAACCTCTGATGGTCATGTTGAAAACACACCGTCGACTAGTGAAAGTGAAGCCCCAGGAAAAAAAGGAAAATATAGATTTCCTTGTAAACTGTGCGAAGGCGATCATGCCGTCCACCATTTTCCCTTCTTAGACGAAGCTAAAAGAGTTTTGGATGATCGTCCGGTATCACCGTTACGACTTCCTCCTGGATATAAAAAACTCTTGCCGAGTCCGTCACTAGTTGAAAATCTGGCTAACCCGCTCAGGTGGTCGGCCGAAGCATCTGTCATTGAAGGTGAACCATCTGAATCCATACCAGACGAAAGTCAAAAGGTCGAGGCGGTAGTTGACCCGGTTTTACCTTCAGAAGTTCCATCTTCAGATGATACAGTCACTGAAGAGAACAAGGATGACACCGTCCAAATTCTCTTCATAAACACAGACTCCAACGAACATGGGGGCAATTTACCCATTCCTTTACCGCAGGAAGGAAGTTCGTCAGAGCCGTACTCGGCCGTCTATTCGGTCCCACCTCCAAGCAACCTAGTTGTCTCCTTCGACTGGAATCAACTAGGCAGACCCCGTTTACCAGCTAGTGTACCATTCCGAATTATTGTTCTGATATATAGAATGGTTATGGCTGGTACCATCATAGATGAGGGGGCTTCTGTGAGTATCATTTCCTCAACTGCTTGGAAAGCGCTTGGTTCGCCATCGCTTTTGCCTGAGATGAGAAATCTGACGGGCTTTGATAAAGGAACCAGTCGACCGTTAGGGATCCTTCCCAATGTGCCCATAACATTGAGAGGGAAAACCATTCACATGAACGTTATGGTAGTTCAAGGACCCCTGGATTACAATCTACTCCTTGGACGAGACTATATTTATTGCATGGGAGCAATTGTCTCCTCACTCTTTAGAGTAATGTGTTTTCCGCACGAAGGAAGAGTGGTCAAGCTCGTGGACCAGCTTTCATTTCCCGGATCATACAGAGCAAATAGTCATATACCATCCCTGAATGGTCTTTTCACGCAAGAAATGTCTCAATCTCCAGTCCGTCCTCCCGATGAGCGCGAGTAATTCGGAAGGATATGACTGAAACCCAGGGGGCATGCACCCTGGTCTGCTTCGGCAGGAAAACTCCAGGTATAGGGTAGGTTTCCGCGAGAGAATATGACTAGTCTGTACTCCTGTCTGTGATTGGAAGAGGGGGTTATTCTAGAACAAGATTCTCTTGTCAAAGTTATGTGAGTGGAGTAGCCTCCTTCACTCACCTTGGTTTATCTCGGTAGACATCGCCGAAGAAGTGTTTTGTTTGCGCTGTGAATAGAACAATCTTTGGGTAACCTGTAAGAGGTAGGCCTCTCTCGGTAAAACAAATGTTTTAACGGACTAAAGAATGGGTAACCTTGAAATTCTGTTTTATACCTGGGGGCACGCAAACCTTTTGGAGTGCAAGCGAAGAGCGACTATTTATTTTTTAAATTTTTAGGACCTCTAACCCTTTAAACTCGTAGGATTGGTCGTCTCCTAACTTGCATAAAGAAAGGATGTGAAGAAAAACTCTAAAAGTTGCCGTTTTTATATGAGACATTCTTATCATACGACTAGATTAATCGAGCAGTGTTACCGCAAGGTTCAAGCTCGTTAAAAAATAAACCCGCATCGAGCAGTTTTAGCACATAGTTCAAGCTCGTTAAAAAATAAACATAAGACATGAGCAAATGTTTTGCACCTGCGTTTAAGCTCGTTAAAAAATGAACTATTCCCCGGTAAATAACCACCGTGAATGTAGTACTTCAGCCATCAAAGCCTTGGTCGTGTTTGCACCGTCACCTCCACTTTTTCATTGGCCGATCATTCACCTCCATTTGATTGTTTACCCATTTTGAGGAACAGCTGCGAAGAGTGATTTCATTAGCCATCCTTGTGACACTACCGTGATTGGAAAATTCCAAACCTTACCTGGAATCAGCTGCTACCCGTTTCATCACTCGTTCCTCAAAAGACGAGTCTCCTTTAAGCTCTTTTCAACTGACTCGTAAAATATGAAAAGATTGCCGAGTCCTTGGCCTTCCATCTCGTTAAAGGGACAGGAAGTGCTATCCCTCATCTAGATTTTAATCTTTTTGGACCTGAGGGATTATTGCACAAAAAGATCGAGCGCTTGTTTTGTTCGGCTCGTTAAAACTATTGAAAATTCATCCCTTCTGTATTGTTTTATACTTTTTCAGACTTAAGGGATTAGATGACGAAAAAGGAATTTTGGAGTTACCTTTATGTTCCTTTTCAGACTCTCTAAAATTGAAAAGGACCGAGTTATCTTTGTCGTTAAACTCGTTAAAAAGATTAATAGCGACAAACTTGTCTTTAGACGAGAACGAGTTTCACTATCGCTAGGCTCATTAAAACATAGCGATGGGTTTGCCTGAAGGGCAAATTATAGAACAAGCATATGTTATCCTCCTCAAGCTTGACAAAAATAAAGAGGTACTGGTCAACAATGACTGGGGAAAAATTGGGAAGAAAACTCAAAGAATCTTTATTGGTAGCAAGTCGCTCTTGAAAATGACACTTCCACTCCGTGTCCGAGTCGGGTTGGGTCGTTTCATTCACCGGTCACATCGCCATGGTCACGCCATACCATCCACATTGGGGTTAATGCTACCAATCCATCACATCAGTGTCACCGATATGTTCAAGAGAAGTCATCTAGAGAAGTCACCTGTGTCTCACCCACTACCATACATTATACTCCATTCTTTCATGACCGCCACCCTGAACATTATATCATCAGATTGTTTTCACCTCCATCAAAATCATTTGCTCCATTCTGTGTCATTGATGTGGGATTCATTAAGGCCCTCCTTTGACGGATCACTTCTTGTCGACATCAGCTCATTATCCAAGAAGTTGGTCTAGGAACACCCCATTCAGTACTTTGAAGCTTGCATGCCTCAATGGCAAGTTTCTCACTTCCGGCGACAGGTTTACATCAATGACCTTCGACCGAAAGATTTTGCGTGGTGTTCGATGCCAAGTCCTTTATTCACACCACATGAATTGTACTGCAGTACCTTGAGGATCATTATCATTATCGGTGATTCCTCTCGCACTTGTTAATAGTTTACATCATTGACTGGTAATCAAGCGATGTCTTTCCATGTTCGACTTCAAAACATTTCTCACATGGATTGACTTGTACTTCGAGTAAAGATCGGACGAGATTGAAGACCCCGGATCTAGTTTCATCCATCCGGGCTGCGATATATATTCAGGGAATTAAAGACATCAAATGTACAACATTGCAGCACAGATAATCATCCTACCAAAAGGATGATGGCTCTATCAGAATCATCAATCTACACTCAGACGATTGTCTGTCCTATGTACATGAAAATGAATTTATAAAGCTGAGCATGGGAATGCCCGCCTCAGCTAGATCATGAAAACAGTATGAAGATAATGTATTGTATTGTATCTTATTACAGGTCTCCTCCCAGCATGGAAAGAACTTCGGATCCTCATAATAAAGCATTTCACCCAACACCAAAAGGTTAACGGCCTCATACTTTAGGGGGCAACTATTATAGACATTTTTGTGCCTTACAACTCCAAGCATGAAATGTCCATAAACCAAGGGCTCCTAAGTCCCTAAAAGTGTTGTTCTAACCCCTAAAGGAACAAGGTCAATAGATTACAACTTCTCCCAGAAGTTCTCCACCAGAAACTGCTCAGAATAAGTCAAAATAGGATCATTTCAGCTGCTCCACTGGCTAGGTGCGTCGCATTGCACCTAAATACACTGTGAGGGTGCGTTGCATTTCAAAAGTCCCTTCTGTGGGGTGCGATGGGCGAGAAATGACAAATGGCAGTGTCATTCCGTGAAGTGGAGAGACAATGGAAGCTTCCAGAATCTTCTCCTATGACACTTGCCTCACTGAATTCGACCAAGGATGAGTAAGAGGCCTTCAGTCTCCAAGTGGAAGCAAGAACTGACAGAGAGAATAAACTAATCAAATCACAAGCTGACTCATCCTCCTTACACATATCTATATATGGATCCCTCATCTCAGAGATCCAGAGGCTGGAATTTTGCATATTGTAAGGAATTGCTGTTGGTTTTTGAGACAGACATCAGAGTGTTGGGTGATCTATGCTTTGTTGGAGGTGAAGAGGGGCTTCTTTGCTGGGAGGTTGATGCTGGGTCAGGAACCACCGGTTGTAACTCCTCCTGGATCTTTTCTTGTTTATCAATAAAAACTATTTGAGTTTTTCCTACATGCTTTTGTATCATTGATGCTTGTTACATTTGTATGGTTAACTTAAATCTGATCCTAAGTTGTTTATGAATATAGATCCATGTCTTTGTATAGTGTTCTTCTTCTGTGATCTTACAGGTACTTTGTGAAGCTGGGCAAGTAAGGGAGCAGATAGCTGGAGACTGTCAAAGAAGAGAGGGATTGGATCAAAGGATTAGCGCAAGACACAGGTTGGTTCTTTCTATTCCTCTCTATCTATAGTTCATAAAGGAAATACAAAAGTAGTTTTTCTCTGTTTGTTTCTAAGGCAGATGTCACACCTTAGTGGGATAGAGCAGTTCTAAATAGACACTTTTCCCTGTAATAGAGGACTGAACACAGAGAACAATAAAGCCAAGCAGAAGAGACAGAGGGCCGAGCTAACCACAGACAATGTCGAGCACCAGAGAGCTTGAAGATTAAATCCTTCCCATAGAGGAAGCTGTCTAGACTGAGCATCACATTTGGCTCTTTCCACTGTACACCAAAGGTCATAGAGCTAGTAGGAAGAAGAAGAGTCGGTGTACTCCGAGTGGTTTTGGGAATCCAAGAACCACCCTGCCAAGCAAAATCTGCTTCAGGAGAACTCACATTGAGTCCCTGTATTGTAATTTCTCTGCTGAAAGACACAATAAAACAAGGCCACCACTGAAGCTAGACCAGAGACGTAGCCCTGGAGAATAGGGTGAACTCCTTATTAAAAACCGTTTATGTCTTTGTGTTGCTTATTGTATTTCTCTGCTACCTTTCCATTTTATTTTCTGTGTATTGGAAATCTAATCGATCCGTTGTTTAAATAGCACAGAACACACACACCAGCACATGAGCATGTAATACCTTTCATTTAATAAATATTTAACTGATAGCACTCATAGGGTGAATATCAGATTAGTTGTTGACAAGTTTCACTCATCTACAATCTAGTGAGAACTCCAATATTGTGATTTTTTTATATTCCCTCATCATATATAAAAAATAGGGTGTTGGGAGTCTCTTTATACCATAATGGGGTCTAGTGATTGGATCAAGGGTACTATAGTAGGAAATGTCAACATCACACCCAACCACAACAAAAAAGAGAAGGGAGCATTGTACAAGATTCCTTTTTGGAAAGGATGCAATATTCGATATCCCTTTAGGATCTAATAGACATAAAAACAAGTAAAATAAGATGTATTTGGATGAACAAAAGACTTGGCCCTGACCACATAACAAATTTGTTAGATTGTGTTTTAGTTCATAATATTTACTTGGAGAACATTGTCACAACCTCCTCTAGATTCATCTTGTGTTCAACCTTAGATCATAAGCCTATTTCTCTTCTCACGAAATAATTTTCAAATTATGGTCATATTTTCTTTATATATAAGCCTTGATGGGTATAGGTGAAATATATGTTAGCTGTCATTTCTAGAGCATGGGGAAAATAAATTGTAGGATCACTGGTGCACATATGGGAACAAAAAAATTGACCCACAAAGCAAGCTCTTAAGGAGTGGGCTAAGAACTCCTATTCATCATCAAAGAGATATCTTATCAAGAGCAAAGAAAATTTTCATTTAATTCATGCCATCTTGGAAGTGGATTAGGTTACCAAAGAATATCTAACTGAAGAGAAAGAGGCTTTCGAAACCTATCAAAAATATCTCCAATTAAAGGAGGCCAAATGAACTTAAAATCCCAAAGTACTCGGTTAATGTTAGGGAATAGAAATACTATGTTCTTTGATAAGAAAGAATCTGTTATACTTTGGAAAGACAACGTCAAAGAAACTACAACTACTAGTGGAGTAACCCTTGGCTCCTTTGATGAGATCAAGGTAGCAACATACACACATTTTTATTGTTTGCATATAATATATATGGACAAAAATGATAGCTTGATCATAGGAAATAATTGAGGAGGAGATATTGAAGGCAATTTGAGAACTTACTTTAGATAAAGCACCTGCTCGAGATAGATTTTCTATACACTTTTATTAAGAGTGTTGGAATATCATCAAACTTAATTTAATTTGGATGGTTCAATACTTCCATAAATCAAATAGAATAGAGCCGTCTATTAATTTAGCCTTTTGAGATCCCATTTTGAAGGAAAATAACCCTTCCTTATTCACTAGATTTAGGCCTATTTCTTTATGAAACATCTCTTACAAAATAAAGGCTAAAATCATTGCTAATATGTTGAAAAATATTCTTCCAAGAATAATCTCTGAAAACCAAGGTGGATTTATGGAAAAGAGGTATATTGTGGATAACGTTTTCATGGTTTAAGAGGAAATTTGCTCCCATCATACCATTGGTGAGAAAGATATGATCATTAAGATTGATACTTTCAATTGAGTTGGGATTTTTTTCTCTTTGATGTTCTACATAAATTTGGCTTTTGTCCTGCCTTCTTGAATATTTCCTTGTAATAGAAACCCTTGGATTTGTTTATTGATCACTGGAAAAGCCAACTCTTTTCTTAAAATATAATAGAGGTCTTTGAAAAATCTACCCACTAACTCATTCTCACGCCTATTGGATTCAAGTAACAAACTTCCTAAGAATTAAGGGAGGAAAGTCTAATTTGAATAGATTCACTTGGTGAATTGGTTTATAGTCAAGGCACCAAAATCTCATGGTGGTCTTAGTATCAAGGATTATTCTGTGATGAATTTAGTCATTTGAGCAAACTTCCTTGGATAGTAATAAATGTTAAGTATGATTTGTAGAAGACAATCAATTGCAGAAAAATACTATGAGGGTGAAAGGACAATATGCTTGGATTTGATTCCTAAATTTAGGGAAGGATCATTTATTGAGTTTATTATATATGTAAAAGACTTATTCACAAATTTGAATTCTTACCACATATTGTGAAAAAATAACCTAGTGGTATATTGTCAATCCAACCTAGCCACATGTAAAAAGGTTGGGGCAATCATTATCAATGACGAAGAGTACTTGCAACTAGTCCCACGATCATCTAAGGAGCATGTGTAACATCTAACTAAGAGAGAATGTGGCCTAGTGCATGACATACAAGAAACATATAGAGAGGATTAATTATTTGAGACCCTTCATCTCATGTCATGTTATCATATATCCCCTTTCTAGTTAATCAATATCCTTATTGAATGTGGCACAAGCAAGGTGGGATTATGGCTTGATTCTAATTTTTCCTAAGCATTGGCATCAACATTTAATGTTCAATTTTTTATTCCTTGAGTTTGAATTCAAATATGTAGTTTTAATTGTGCCAAGATTCATGTTCTTTTGGAATTTTGGTTGACCTTTTCTCATCCCATTATTACTATAAAGGGTTTTGTTTTGGTTTTCTCTACGTATTTGAGACAACAACACATTTCTCACAACTATTATTTTGGTTTCATTTGTCTAGTGTTTGTTTCAAGTAGCAAGTCTCGTAATTAAGGGAGTGAAGGCCTCTCCTTCCTGCTTTATGACCTTGTTGGCATCAGGAACTTAAGGGAGACTAGGAGGAATTTGAAAATTTCATAAGGAAACATCTATGGATCATGAAAGTATCCTTCAATCAATAATACATAAAATTTCAGTTTAGGAAACTACATCTAACTCCCAAATTGAGGACATTATGGGCTTTGTTTTGCAATAAAAGGGGCATATAAATGCATTAGATATTGAATTAAGCTAATTATATTTCTTTATTTTTCAATTGTTTATTGGGATACACTCTAGAAATCACACCCAAATCAACTACGAAAACTCAATATTTGATTTCCTAATGAATGAAAATGTAGTCCATCATCTTTCCACCAAGGAGAAAACAAGGAAAACAATAATGCAACTAGTGAAATAAGTTGATAATGAATCCATTAGTTGACTTACTTGTTGCTTGTTAAATATATATGTTTTTATTGTTTTCTTAGGCTTTTAGGTATTTTTTGTTGGCTTTATACTACTAGATACCTTGGAATAATGATGTATTTGAAGGTACTCTTTGTATATATCCCTATGTTGAAACATTATATACTTTTGGTGTGTGAATTTATGTTAAGAAGCAAATTTTGATGTATATCTACTATAAGATTTGCTACATATTTTAATTCATATAAATCGTCTAGTTTTGGTTTTGAAAAGAATATCAAGAAGACCAATATTCCTTCATCATTGGAGGTAAAAAAAAATATTCGCATGCATACTTATCAAATCCATGTATGAATTGAAACAAGCTCCAACATATTTGTACTTTAAAATTGATCAACATTCCATTCTACTTATTCCAACTTGAATGTTGTTACTCATTGTAATTCTTAAATTGTGGATGGTGTCACACGGAATAAGTAAGTCTTGCGGACAAGATAGACCTTCCTAGAATCTAAAGAAGACCTAGTGACAAGCAAACCAATCACACACTATCTTTCTCTAAATATGCTTTTATAAACAAAGGCAAACAAGTGTTTTAGGTCTACCTTAGGTCCAACGCAAGTTTGTGGAAGCCTTCGCTCCTTCAAAATCGGCCCTCAAGTGCAAAGGCAGAAGGGAGCTTGACTGCAAGACCCACCCGTCGATCCAAATGAGCTCCCTTGTCGCGAATCTGCAAACACAAACAAGCAAACAAATTAAATAGCACCTGAAAAGCCAATATCATAAAACATATTTAACATGAAAGTCAAGGAATTCATGAAACAAATGACATGAGACAATTTGTTGAGAAAAATGAGTTTGATTGTATTAATTCAAATCAAGAAGAACTTTACAACCTGTGCCTTGACGCTGTACAAGCTCCTCCCAGGGTCCAGCAAGAAGTCTCCTCTACTTTGACAAGTTTCACTCTCTTCCCAATGAAGCCAAAAAGGTATGTGATCTCTCCTCTTAAGCTCAACTAGGAAGTCTTAATTTCACCAGCATTTACCCTCAAAAATGTTCAGCTTCTAACCTCCCTAGCAACCAGCCCAATGCCTGAATTTATAGTGCAATGGAGGGAAGTTACTAGGTCCTCCTTCAAAGGGATAGCTCCCCTCATCAAGGGATTAGCTCCTTCTCTTTTGGGATGAATGAACCACCTAAGAGCGGCCAATCCATGTCAAAATTCCTTCTAGAATCATCTAGAATTAACCCAAAGTGAGTTTTTTAGAATAAACTTGCACCTTTTTAACTTTCACAGGGGTCCGCACCCACACCTTTAGAGACAGAGTAGGCAGGTCCGTAGTTTTTGTAAACAGAAGGTGCGGGACCGCAGGCAATAGTGAGAGAAAGTGCGGAACCAGAGTTTTATTGATTTTCAATGTCTTTCTCTCATTTTCAAAGTTTGACTTGAAGAGCTGAGGTCTGAGACTTGCTTAGGAGGACAGTACAAGTGATGATAGACCCATACTGACTGCAAATAATCATGGTGACGATATTTTTGTGTAACAGATGGGTAGGTGTTATCGGGAAAACTAGTGTCCATTCAGAGCTGCTAGTCCCACTAAGATGAGTAGCTATCTTAGAAACAAACTAATTAAAGTTACTTGTGTTTTCCTTCATGAGAGATAGATGAGAGAGAAGTAGAGAGTACCAACGTCAGTCTTTCGCTAGTCTCCTTGCTTGTTTCCTCTCTCCCTTGATAGAGCTTTCGCCACTCCTTTCTCGCTTGTCCTGCTTCAAAGAACACCTGTAGAGTCAAGGCAGCAAAATACCATCAAAGAATAGAGATCTATAACCATAAATAATGTACAATCAGATGTACATTAACCATACAAATGCATATACAAATGCAAGAGTCAGAGATATAAAAGCATATGGAGGAAAACTCAAATAGTTTTATTGATAGAAGTAGTAGAAGAGAGGATTACAACCAGGCTGTCTGATCCAGCATCATCCTCCCAGCATGAAAGCCCTCTTCACCTCATACAAAGCAAGATCACCCAACAATGTCTTCAAAGAGAAACCAACAACACTTCCTTACAAATTACAAAATTCCAGCCACTAGATCTCTAGGATGAGGGATCCATATATAGATGTTTGTAGGAGAGTGAGTCAGCTTCTGGGATTTTTACTAGTGTCATTTCACTAATAGTTCTTGGTTCCACTTGGAGATTTCATGATCTCTTACTCATCCCTGGGCGAATTCAGAGAGGAAAGTGTCATATGAGAAGTTTCTAGAAGATTCTTTGAGTTTCCACCTAGCAAACTACTTCTGCCATTTGTTTGCTCTCACTCATCGCACCCTATAGAAGGGATTTTCAGTATGCATTACACCCCCCATGTGTAATAGGTGAGATGCATCACACCCTCAGCATGGAGTAGTTTGTATGGTCTAGTTTTGACCAGTTCTGAGTAGTTTTTCAGGGAGAACTTCTGGGAAATGATGTAATCAGCTGACCTTGTTCCTTTAGGGTATGACACAAAACTTTTAGGGGTTTAGAAGCCCTTGGTTTATGGACATATGTAACTCGGGTTGCAGTGCCCAAATATGTCTATAACAGCTGCCCCCTAAAGCATGAGGTCGTAAATCTTTTGATGTCGGGTGGAATGCTTTATAATGAGGATCCGAGGTTTTTCGAACTGGAAGGTGACCTATAATAAGATACAATACAATACATTATCTTCATAATATTTTCATGATCTAGCTGAGGCAGGCATTCCCATGCTCAGCTTTATAAATTCATTTTCATGTACATAAGACAGACAATCGTCTATGTGGCAGACTGATGATTCTGGTAGAGCCATCATCCCTTGGCTTGGATGATTATCTGTGTAGCAATGATGTACATTTGATGTCTTTATTTTCCTGAATATATCGCAGCCCGGATGGATGAAACTAGATCCGGGGTCTTCAAACTCATTCAATCTTTGCCTGAAGTACAAGTCGATCCATGTAAGAAGATGTTCTGATGTCAAACATGGAAAGACATCGCCTGATTACCAGCCAATGATGTAAGTTGTTAACAAGCGTGAGAGGAATCATTGATAATGATAATGACCCTCAAGGTACTGCAGTACAATTCACGTGTTGTGAATACATGAGTTGATGTTGAACACCACGAAAAATATTTTGGTCAAAGGCCATTGATGTAAACCTATCACCAGAAGTGAGAAACTTGTCATTGAGGCATGCAAGCTTCAAAGTACTGAAAGGGTTGTTCCTAAGTCAACTTCTTGGATAATGAGCTGATGTCGACAAGAAGTGACCCGTCGTAAGAGGGCCTTAATGAATCCCACATCTACGACATGGAACGGAGAAAATGATTTTGTGGAGGTGAAAACGATCTGAGGATACAAGGTTCAGGGTGGCAGTCATGAAAAATGGAGAGTGAAGGTATTGCAGCGGATGAGGTGTTAGCTAGGTTGGTGAATTATCTGAGCGACTTCTCTTGAAAATATCGGTGACACTGAACTGGATTGGTAGCGTTAACCCAAAAAATCGATGGTACGGCAGACGAATGGTGATATGACCAATAAATGGAATAACCCAACCCAACCCAATCACGGTGACAAAGTGAAATTGTCATGTTCAAGAGCGACTTGCTACCAATGAAGCTATTCAAGTTTTCTTCCCTTTTTCCCCAGTCATTTCTGACCAGTACCTCTTTATTTTTGTCAAGCTTGAGGAGGATAACATATGCTTGTTCTATAATTTTTCATTCGGGAAAACCTGTTGCTATGTTTTAATGAGCCTAGCGATAGTGAAACTCGCTCTTGTCTACATGGAAAAGTTTGTCGCAATTGTTTTAACGAGTTTAATGATAAAGATAACTCGGTCCTTTTCAATTTTAGAGAGTCTAAAAAGGGACAAAAAGGCAACTCCAGTAGTCCTTTTTCGTAATGTAATCCCTTAAGTCCGAAAAAGTATAAAATAATACGAAAGGGATGATTTTTTCGAGGGTTTTAATAAGCCGAACAAGATAAGCGCTCGATCTTTTTGTGTAATAATCCCTCAGGTCCAAAAAGATTAAAATCTAGAGGAGGGATGGCACTTCCGATAGCTTTAAAGAGATGGAGAGGCCAATCAAATGGAGGCATATGATCGGTTAAAAAAGAGTGGAGGTGATGGTAAGAACACGACCAAGGTTCAAAAGCTGATAATTATATGATTGCAAAGATTATTTACTGAAGGTGGGTTCATTTTTTAATGAGCTTAAACTTTGGGGAAACATTTGTTCATTGCTAGGTTTATTTTTTAACGAGCTTGAACTTCGCGTAAAACTACTCATGGCTAGGTTTATTTTTTAACGAGCTTGAAATTCGCGTAAAACTGCTCGTGCCAGTCGTATAATAAGGATGTCTCATCGATAGGTTAATTTTTTAGGGAGCTTGCACCATTCGAAACTTTGCTCCAGAGCCTTTCATTATGCAAGCTAGGAACAACCAACCTACGAGTTTAAAGGGTTAAGAGCCTACAAACTAAGAAAATAAATGGTCGCTTTTCACTTGCATGCAAAAAGGTTTGCATGCCCCCAGGTATAAAGTAGAGTTTCCAGGTCACCATATGGAAGTTCTTGCATTAGCAAGATTGTTCCATCTGTGTCGCAGACAAAACACTTCCTTGGTGATGTCCATCAAAATGGACAAAGGTGACTGTTGTCAGTGCCAATCACATAACCTTTGACGGGGGAATCCTTTTCCAATCTAATCCATTTTCCTAAACGGACAGGATTGTCAAACTAGTCATATTCCTACGCAAAAACCTACCTTATATCTGGGGTTTTCCTGCCGAAGCAGACTAGGGCGCATGCCTCCTGGGTTTCAGTCACAATCACCGAATCACTCGCAATCATCAGGTGGACGGACTAGAGATTGATGAGACATTCCTTGTGAAAAAAGACCAGTTAGGGATGGAATTTGACTAATAGATGTGTTTGAACCAGGGAATGAAAGCTTCTCAACTAGGTGGACCACTCTGCCTTCATGTGGAAAACACATCACTTGGAAGAGTGAGGATACGATAGCTCCCATGCTATAAATATAGTCATGCCCAAGGAGTAGATTGTAATCTAGAGGTCCTTGGACTACCATCATGTTTAGATGAATGGTTTTCCTTCTCAAAGTTATAGGCAAATTTGGAAGGATCCCTAATGGTCGACTGGTTCCTTTGTTGAAGCCTGTTAGATTTTGAATCTTAGGTAGAAGCAATGGAAAACCAAGCACTTTCCAAGCAGTTGAGGAAAGGATACTCACAGAAGCCCCTTCATCTATAATAGTACCAACCATGATCATTCTGTAAGCTTGTACTATGATTCGGAATGGTACATTAGATGGTAGGCAGGGTCTGCCTAGTAGATTCAAATCAAAGGAAATGACTAGATTGCTTGGAGGTGCAACCGAATAAACGGCCAGATAAACCTCTGATGAACTTCCTTCCTGTGGTAAAGGAATGGGTATCTTTCCCCCATGTTCATTGGTGTCTATATTTACAAAAAGAATTTGAATGGTGTCGTTCTCATTCTCTTTGGTGACAGTATCATCTAAAGGTGGACCTTCTGAAGACAAGATTGGGTCGACTGCCATCTTGACCTATTGAATTTGGTCCGGAGTGGACTCAAAGGGTTTATCTTCAATGATAGGTGCTTCAACCGACAACAACGTTGTGTCAGTCAGATTTTCAACTAGCAATGGACTCAGCAAGAGTTTCTTGTATCGAGGAGGAAGTCAGTGCAGTGACGCAGGACGGTTTTCCAAGACTCTTTTAGCTTCGTCTAGGAAAGGACAACGGTGGAGGACATGATCGCCTTCACGCAGTCTACAAGGAAATTTAGATCTTCCTTTCTTTCCATTGGCTTCATTTTCGCTAGTTGAAGGTGTGCTTTCAACATGATCATCAGCGGTTGAAGACACCAGATTGTGCAAGCGGTGAGACCAGTCCCTCAGGATGCATGGGATGCAGGGATAATCTCGATGATAGTGGTCTCCCTTGCAAATGACACATGGAGATTTAGGTTTGGAAGGTGCAGTGTGTGGATTTTCACCAGATGATGCACGGTTGCCCCCTTTTGCTTTTGGATTCTTCTTCTTCTTCTCCTTCCCTTTCTTCTTCTTCTTAGTTACTTGGTTTTTAGCGTTACTAGCTTCACCAAGTGAAGAGGAAGAAGGAGAGGGAGAAACAAACGAAGTAGAAGGTGGGGGAGCAACTTCATTTGGTTGCTGATTGGATTGCTAAGGAATTGTGGTGTTTTGAACGACAGAGGTCAAGAAAAGCCATACTAGCAGGCCAATTATGAGTCCTGGAAGGGACAATGTAGCCATATGTGGAGCACCAACACCTCCCCAAGAAGAGAAAGGGCTAGGATTTCCCCCAAGGGGAGATCCTTGATTGGTAGACTCCATTTTCTCAACCTAAGACCAACAAGGGAACAATGACGTTATTCCAATTAAAATAAAATTATGACGCTTTGACACAACTTGCTTTTTCAATTTTTAAGAGTTGAGAAAAAATATAAAGATGACTCTAGTCGTCTTCGATTTTTAATGAGCCTGAAGTGACAAGTGCTCAGATGGACCTTTTCTTTTAAGGAGTCTGAAAAGGAATGAAAGTGACTACTTTGGAAATCTAGACAAAGGGATTACCAAACCAATCGCAAAACTGTAGAATACTTTTTACGGTATGGCAGTCAATCTTCCCGAATGTTGTGTTTAGTGCATTGCGATCGATAGGGCGGTAGACACGGCTTCCTAAGGATAAAGGATGTAGCCTATTGTGGTCTCCCAATATATACTCGACGGTACGTGGGAGAACAAGTCCGTACTATCACTTTTCGTCTCAAAGAGGAGGAATCACCCAACCTACGATGAAAGCGATAGTTACCATGATTTACGACGCCAGAATACGTCTCTAGCCTAGACTTCTAAATGTTGTGCATTAGGTCCCAAAGTGTTTTTATGTTCATTGAGGTTTATTTTACAGTTGATCTTTCTTAAGAAGTTTTCCTTTAAGGTTCACTGCGTGATGTAGATATAAAATTCCTAAATATGCAATCTAAGATGATAAACAGTCGTTTACTTTATTTTTGCAATGAAAATCCTAGCTACTAAGGAAAGGGAGATGAAATTCTTTCAACATAGAGTAGAGAGCACACACTATATGCACTTTTCCTAAATCAACTTCAGCATGCAGTCTTAATGCAAATGCACATGCATGTATTGTTTTTCAGTTTCCTTAATATGAGAATGACAAAAGAAAACTAAGTATAGATCTGAACTATCTTCTTTCAAAGCGACAATACTAACAATTTTCTTTTCAAAAAACGAAAGTAAGGCCAAGACGACACTTTGCGATTTCAAATTTAAAATTGCTTTTGACACTTGAAATACTATTAATTCAAATCAAATACAATGGCAAAAGTGTAATCGACTATCTAAAAGAGGAATGCTTTGTGACACTCTTTTTCTTGACTGAAAACGACACTTGTGACACTTTCAAATCAAAAGACGGTAGTTTTATTAAGCTACTATTTGCAAAGGAGAACTGTAAATGACGAAAAATACATAAAAAAAAACATTCACAATTCCTTCTGATGGAGGCTGAATAATGCAAAGGAAGATGGTTTCAACAGAGATATACTGATCATAGACAGCAAAACTACTGAATAAAGCTAAAGACAATGAAGAAAAAACCAAAATCTAGAGGCAGAAACAGTCTCATTCAATCATCGCACCTGTAACACAGGGAAACAAGGATGCATCTCACCTGCAACACACGGGAGGTGTGATGCATCCAGGTTGCCAAGAAGAGATAGTGCGATGGTCCAGGGATGAGACTGAGCTTGGTTTTCACTCACAGTTTGCAGCCACGTTCAGGGATTTAGGCTGAGCTAATGATTGTCAGTAAAAACAAAGTATAGGGGCTGATCTAATGAGGTTATTTGAGCTACCACCAAGGCACTTAGGATGTTTGAAAGCTAGATGTTCAGTTTCATAAACCAACTCAGAGATTGACTGAAGCAACGTTGATCTACTTTACAGTTGCATAGCAAAAGCAGTTCGAAGGCTAGCTGGCTTAACTTCAGGCTCCGTCTGTGGTTTATAAAGCAAACAACAGTAACAAAACAAACAAACTATTCGCTCCCCAGTGGAGTCGCCATTTTTTAATTGGGAAAAATATTGTCCATTCAGAGCTGCTAGTCCCACTAAGACGGGTAGATATCTTAGAAAAAAACAAACTAAAGTTACTTGTGTTTTCCTTTATGAGAGATAGATGAGAGAGAAGCAGAGAGTACCAACCTCAGTCTTTTTCTAGTCTCCTTGCTTGTTTCCTCTCTCCCTTGATAGAGCTTTCGCCACTCCTTTCTCGCTTGTCTCGCTTCAAAGAACACCTGTAGAGTCAAGGCAGCAAAATACCATCAAAGAATAGAGATCTATAACCATAAACAATGTACGATCAGATGTACATTAACCATACAAATCCATATACAAATACAAGATTCAGAGATATACAAGCATATGGAGGAAAACTCAAATAGCTTTATTGATAGAAGTAGTAGAAGTGAGGATTACAACCAGGGTGTCTGATCTGGCATCATCCTCCCAGCATGAAAGCCCTCTTCACCTCATACAAAGCAAGATCACCCAACAATGTCTTCAAAGAGAAACCAACAGCACTTCCTTGCAAATTACAAAATTCCAGCCTCTAGATCTCTAGGATGAGGGATCCATATATAGATGTTTACAGGAGAGTGAGTTAGCTTCTAGGATTTTGATTAGTGTCATTTCACTGATATTTCTTGGTTCCACTTGGAGATTTCATGATTTCTTACTCATCCCTAGGCGAATTCAAAGAGGCAAGTGTCATATGAGCAGTTTCTAGAAGATTCTTTGAGTTTCCACCTAGAAAACTACTTCTGCCATTTGTCTGCTCTCACTCAGCGCACCCTACAGAAGGGCTTTTTAGTATGCATCCCACCCCCCGTGCGTAATAGGTGAGATGCATCACACCCTCAGCATGGAGCAGTGTGTATGGTCCAGTTTTGACCAGTTCTGAGTAGTTTTTCAGGGAGAACTTCTGGGAAATGATGTAATCAGTTGACCTTGTTCCTTTAGGGTATGAAACAACAATTTTAGGGGTTTATAATCCCTTGGTTTATGGACATATGTGATTGGGGTTGCAATGCCCAAATATGTCTATAACAGTAGGGACAACCTAATAGATATTTATTAGATATTGATTTATATAGAAATGGTGGTTCTCAATAAAAAAGGGAAGGGAAATGTTAAGTAAGATGTCAAGAACCAATATAGTTTGTAATGTCAAAAAGGAATTTAGAAAGCATTAGATTTTTTTTCTTGTTGAAGTAGGAAAATGCACTTATGAAAATGAGACCAATGAAGAGAAGAAAGTTCCATTGATATAAGGCATTGCATGAAGAATTGGGGACCAAACCCACTTCTTGAGTTGGACACCAATTGTTTCTTCAATGGGAGAACATATGAAATTTATTTATCTAATGTACATGTTTTGGGGCTATTTTCAATGCATGTTGTAATCCCATACAATATCATAGTTTAACTTATGGAATTTTTTGGCTCCACAACAAATTATAAACATTTGATATGGATAACCTGGTATTTACCAAGTATGTGGAAGTATGGAATTATTGTAAATTATAACAAAAAGAAGGAAAATTATGAAAATAAAGGAGAATCTATATATATTGATGGAAGGCTGAAAGCTTTAGGAAATGCTACTAGGTTTATAAATAATACATATCTTAGAAGCACAAATAAGCCACCCAATGTATATTTGAGAGGCATGATGGGAATAAAGTTATGGTTTGTGTAATAAAACCAATATTTAAGGAGTTGTTGATAAATTACAATTTGAATGGAATTAAATAAATATGAAATTATGTTTTATATATTATATTCATTATTTATTCCTTGTATTTAAATATAATCATTGGAGGGCTTAAAAATTGTAGCAAGAATGCTTCCCTCCTGTAGTTGACCTTAATAATCAAGCCAAGGTTCATACACGCTTAAGAGATGTGTAATATATATGAAATCCACACTATATTTTCCTTATTGTGCAACTACATATGTTAATGATCCTACCTAATGAAGGGTAAAATTACTCCCTAGTTCTTACTTAGACGGTTCAAGTAAAGTGAAATCAATTCATAGATGCTACTAGAAATATGTCTAACTCAATTGAAAAAGAAACGAATCAATGCTTGAAACAAAATTCTACTTTATCAATTATATCTAATTAAACTTGAAGAAATTGTTGTAGGTATAAGGAAGTGTTATTAATATAACCAAATTGTAAAAAGAAAATTTCAAAAGGGAAGGAAAGTATAAACACTCACAACAAGAATTTAAAGGAAGACTACCCAAAAACATAATTTCCCTTTTTTTGAACCTCCTCGCATGATTCCATTAGTGATGTTGTAGACAAATGTGCATTTCTGTGGATAAATATGCTAAAATGGAAGAGTTATGCATTGGTCCATAGGAATAGTTACAAAGTTATAGGAAACTTTTCACTGCTACAGGAAACTTGCTCAGATAGTTAAAGAGAGTTGTAAACATAAATGAAATTCCTTTATGCTCAAGAAAACTACTTGAATAACCTAAGAAAAGCTCAAACAACAAAATCTTTGCTCATGAAAGTAGTGATATCATGAAATTTATCTTTACATAAGAAAGTAAATAAATGCAAATCTAGAAATTATATAACAACAATTTATAATAATATGATAAAATAGGAAAGAGTTATAAGAAAATAAAGTGGAAAAGGTTTGTTGGAATGCTTGGGTGAG
The DNA here is from genome assembly GCA_031772625.1 of Pinus tabuliformis. Taxonomy (NCBI): domain Eukaryota; kingdom Viridiplantae; phylum Streptophyta; class Pinopsida; order Pinales; family Pinaceae; genus Pinus; species Pinus tabuliformis. Next base: position 750,564,017 of record CM062819.1, read on the forward strand.
ATATCCCCAAGGTACTCAAGAAACTGAGAAAAAAATCAACAATTTATTGAACAAATAATTTTCTTCATTAACAAAAAAAAGACTAAATACATGTGTCCAAAGTTTGAAATTGTATTGAGACCAAAATCAAATTATACAACAGAAAATGAATTGAGTACTATAAGGTTTGAATCCTAAATTTATACATGAAACAATGAATATTCACCTTTGATAGATTGGGTAGATCCATCCAAAACTCCCAATATTACGGGGGATCTATCTTTTGGATTTAAATGTGATGGAAAACTTCATCTTCAACTAGGGATGTGTCTTTGGGTAACTCAAGTCGATTTAGTTTAATTTCTATAAATATTAGGAGAAAGATACATTTTTCCTTGAAAGGTTTTTGGTGAAAGGTCCTTCGTAATATCCTACCATATCCAATGCACTACTTGTACCAAAAACAAAAAAAAACATAAGCATGGCCATATTATTTGAGCATCCTACTTGAATTCATGATTTGTCATGTGAAATATAAAAAATGCATATTAAAAAATCTCAAAATATATGTTTTAGGAAATGGAATTATAAATGGACCCTCAAACTACCCATTGCAAAGGCTCATCATACCCCCATGCTTAGATTTTTGTACATCATTGGGCAGTTGTACCTTCTAGTCTTGTTGTTCCCTTTGTTGATGTTATTGGTCATGTTGATATTTGCATTCTTTGCTAATATCCTAGATCACATCTCTATTGAAGTCTCCCTAATGGTAGAAACATGTTGTTTCTTATAAACCCTTCTATTCCTTCTCTTCCTTTTTTTGAGGCAAGTATGATTTTGGCATGAGAAAGAAGGGTCAATTGCAATTTAGTTTGACCAATCTTTTGTCCACAGTTTATACTAATTACTTATAAAGTTTTTTACTTGTGATAGCAACTTGTAAATTAGTGGGGGAATTATCTAATTTGAAGTATGTAAGGTAAATACTTCCATCTTCTTTAGTAAGCTAGAGTAGCCTCATCGCCTAATAGTCTGAGTGTATCCTCCAAATGTGATACAACCTATTATTGTTTTCTTATCTAAATGGGAGCCACTACTTGATCATAAGACAAAATTTCTAAGGTTTCCAAGATTATGTCTTGTTTTGGGGGTTCAACTATGATGCATAGGGAGCTAAATAATTCTTCTTACCTATACTTCTTCATCTCTCTAGTCCTTAATTCTTCATGCCTTGGCCATGAGGCTAGGGCCATCAACTATACATCCCCAATGTAAGGGTTAGGGTTAAGTGTGTGGATGATAAAGGATGAAGTTGTGAAGGTAGAACTCACATAGGCATGACTTTTCCTCCACACTGCCATTTTGATATGTTTGTATTAATCCTTGTGGTGTTTGAATGTTGAACTATCCTTATTGTGCCAAGCTAGAAATTTGGTCCTTGTACCACTATTCTTTGAGGAACAAGGTATAGGTAATGGTAGGTGATATATATTCTACCATTTTCATAACCAGATGATCCATTATCCCTAGATATTCCTCTTAAGCTCCAATTCCATTATTTTTGATAAATAAGTTTTTTAACCTCCTTCAATGTTGGAAAATAAGAGTATTTGTAGATTGTAGTCAACTTTCCTTAATTGATAATTACTTGTGATATTAGTGGGTATTTTATTACTTTTATCTCTTATTCACCAAGAAATTACCAAAAAAACGAAGGTCATAAATATATAGGCTCCAAGACAAGGCACAACCCCTCCAAAGGGGAAAACCCAGAAAAAATACTTCTCTTCTTCTAGAATCAAATCAAAATGAGACCTCCAAGACCCAAGACTAAAGTCAAGATTCCTTCCAAGCACCAATTCTTCCCTCCAATAAGATATCCTCCAAACAAGTCAATGTCTTTCAAAGTCATCAAAGGTCAAACTCTCAAAATCTTCCCCAATCAAAAGTTCAACCCTCTACTTTAGGTTTGCAATTTGGACGTGCAATTCTTGGCCCTGAAACTTGCGTAGAAACCCTAGTCTCCTCACACGTGTGGACATAAAAGATAGGTTTTCAAGTCTTCTTCCTTCGCTTTGACTTCTCCTTTTGTCCTTAACTTCTCGCTCTAGATTGTGTTCTTATATTGTTGTAGATGGAACTTGTGAACTTCTCGAAATGAGCTGAAGTCTCATGCCATAAATACACTCTTCAAGATGTTGAATAAGCCTCTTCTAGGTTGACTTCTCCTTGGCAGGGCCGACTTGGTCTTGGAGGAAAAATTGACTTTCTAGACTAAAAAATAATGATTTTATTTTGATACAATAAGTCCAAATGGGACTAGAATACATGAAAAAAATATTCTTTGACTCAACAAGCCATAGAAACATGAAGAACATGCTTTGATCTAGAGTTTGAGCATGAAACCCATTTTTGAATAAATATTAATAGTTGAATAAATCTTAATAGTTGAGGTATATCCATGTTTTCTTAGAGTAATGATCAATGAGCGTCACAGTATTGATGACCTCCAAGAGGATTTTATGGCATAGGTACACACACATTAGAGTGTATGAGATCTAAGATTTCCTTGGATCTTGTATCACTTCATGTAAAGGGTTTCTTCACATTCCTACCTAGAGCACATCCCTTACATATTCCTTCATGATCTTCCTTCAATTCAAGGATGACAATGACCATTTGATTTTAGAGATGGAAATATCTTGAAGTGAAGGTGTCCATACCTTCTATGCCCTAATTCAAAAGGGATAACATCTACGTGGGCTAAATATTTGAGGAAGAGGTGTTAGAAGCCTATACAACCTCCCCTCATGAGTCCCAATAATATTAGCATGTTCAATACTAGATCCCTTTTCCCAAACCAAAACTTTCCCATCAACAAAAGCAATCATATCACCTTTATCTTCTAGGCAAGAAATACAAAGAAATTTTTTCTTCAAACCTGGAACATAAAGTATATTATTGATATGAATACTTCCACCGATATCTATCTCCAACGAAGTAGATCCAATTCCTTTCACATAGTATCTCTTCTTTCCTCCAAGTTCCATTGAATGAGAGGATACTCCTTTTGATAAATTCTAGAGTTAACTACATTCACCTTTCATGTTTCTAGAAGCTCCACTATCAATAACCCATATATTATCATGTTCAAAATTATCTGTAGGAGTGGAGAAGAGACTCCCATCCATCACTTCCTTTGATGTCTTGGAGATGTACTTCATGATGTATCCACTATAATAGCCATAAGAAAACTCCTAATATTCCTGAGACTCTTCTTCATAAAGCTTGTCATTGAGAAGAGAGTAGATGATTGCTTCTAGAATGTTCTTCAACAAAAGTGCCAAAAAGTTGTAATATTCCAACTTCTTTCCTTCACCTTAGCTGTGAAGCCATGTTGGAAAATCAAAGCCCCAATCAATTTTTTTCCCTTTGCTTCAGATCCGCAACTCAAACCTGAAATTCTCGGCCTTACAACTTGCACAAAAACCCTAGTCTTCTCGCACATGTGGAAAGAAAAGATAGATTTTTCAAGTCTTCTTCCTTGAATTCTTGATTTATTTTGTCTTCTAATCTTATTGTATATTTAAATTTTGAAGTGCTCTAAATGAATCAAAGTCTCATGATATATATACACTCTTCAAGATGTCAAATAGCCCTCTTCTAGGCCAACTTTTCCTTGGCAGGGTCAACCTAGTCTTGGAGTACAAATTTACTTTTTAGATTGAAAAAATATTGATTTTCTTTTGTTAAAATAAGTCCAAATGGGACTACAATACATGACAAAAATTCTTCTTTGACTCAACAAGCCCAAGAAGCATGAAGAACATGCTTTGACCTAAAATTTGAACATGAAACCCATGCTTGAATAAATAAATAAATAAATTCTCATTTTATATAAAATATATAATGTCATGATTAAAAAAGTCATTATGAAGACCGAATCTAGTTACATTCTCCAACATTTAATACTTACCTGAGTGCTTTGTCTTCCTTAATGAGTCGTTAGTTTTTACTTTCTTCTTACAATTTAAAAAACATCATATCTTCTCTTAATTATTTTATTTTTTCTGATAGATTTACATAATATATTATCCCTTGGCCTATAATGGCTACTCTTCTCTACTTATGTGCTTCAATTCTGTCTTTAACAAGTTTTAACATAATGTGAGATAGAATAAATGTTGGAGTAATCCTGCTTGGGCCTAGAATACCTGTTACTACCATGGGATATTGGCCTATCTGGGGTACCTATAATGGTTCGAGTACTTCCTCCTTTATAATAGGTGCTTTTGTAGGGCTAGGGGAATTCTCAATTTGTACCATTGTAGTGAAGAGTGGTTTGTTTTCTTAGAGGCCCCTTGGTCTCTATTCTTCTTTCCCCTATAGGTTTAGGGACCCAGTTGTAGAGTTGGTGTGTTTTTGTTAGGATTTGGAGGTTTTCTAAATTTGATCAGGGTGGTAGCTAGCTCCTTATTTAAGGGATCTATTTTAGCCTTCTTCTTTTCCTTTTGCTTAGAGGGTCTCAGGCATTGAATTTTTTACTTTACTTTTTCTATGATGTATTTCTTTCTCCTTTCCTCTTGGGTTTTAGGAAGGCCTACTTATCCATGTCCCTAGAACCAAGCCATGGGACTTTGTGTTCCATATTGTCCAGCGCATGGGCTAGTGCTTCCTATTTTCCTCCCTTTAGTTTGATACTCATGTCATTAAAATATTACAATAGAAAATATAGTACAATGAGATTTTCCATAAGCTATTGGTGGGGTTTGTTCTTTATATAATAGATTAAACTAAACTAATAGATATACACCACACTCAATCTACCTTCACATGTGTTGTAGTAGCTACAATCACTTTCCACAATTTTGGCCTACACCTACTTTCGGAGCCTCCCTTTAGAGTTTCTCTTTATGACTGCACACCCTCAGGTTCACTATGTGAGCACGTGGGAGTCTTTGCATTCACCTTGCTTGTTCGTTTCATTCAAATTTCTACATGTTGGTGTCTAAGTCATGCTTGTGACCATGTTCTGGTTATGCTCAAAGTCTTCGCTTCGTGTGTACTTGTGTTCGCTATGAAAGCATTTTTCGCACTCACACACAAAGTCACATTCACTATCGCACAAGCGTCGTCACAGTCAATCAACGATCAATCACGAGTGTCGCGCTTGTCACTTGCACCATTGGTCAGTCATGTTGAACATGTATGTTTGGATGGTTGGAGTCCTCTCATCGTCAAGTCATGAGAGTGTGTGTTTGCATGATCACCTATGCATTTTTCGATCGTTCACACACTTAGTCATTTTTGTTGAAGTTCTGAAAACCGGACTCCCCTCTGACAGCCATACCATCACCCCACCATCTAATTGATCGACTGTCAACTAGAATAATGTAGAAGCATCAAGTAATGATTTTCAAGCTATGCTACCCACAAGCAAGTCAATCAACTTTCATGCTAACCACTTAGAAAGTTGGACCCAACAATCACCCCAGGATTGACTCCCCTCAAAAATTGCCCAGAGGCCATTGACCTTGCACGCCCAGCTGACTGAGGAAATTAAGAAAACAGGCCAGACAAATACCAAGTGCCTGTCCCTGTCTCCCTCATAAAATTGCATAGTTTTCCCAGTCAGTCATCCCGACAGTCGACTGGCTGCTCATCCAAGAAATTGTGCAGTCTTCATGAGCAGGCCTTCTGCTGCCAAGCAGTCCGGTCATTGCAGAATTTGCATAGAAATGATCAGCAGGCCGACCTCCCAACCTCAGTGCAGTTTCCCTCGCCAGCATCTCCTAGCATCAGACTTCTAGTTCCCTCTAGAAATTGGGTAGTTTCTACTGCCAGTGACACAACAACCAACTGCCAGTTCCCTCTGGGAATTGTGTAGTTTTGGATGCCAGTGAACCAGCAGACAACTGCTAGTTCCCTCTGGGAATTGCGCAGTTTTCGCTTCCAGGCTCCCACACAGTTCCTCCCAAAAAACTATGTAATATCTACCCGTTGATCCTCCTTGCAGCCCGCATGTTCCTCCATAACATTGCCCAAATTTTTCCTTCCAGCCCCTGCTGCCCACTCGTTTAAGAAACTGTGCAGATTCTGCCTACCTTGCCTTCCTGCAACTCGGAATGTCCCTCCCAAAATTTGTGCAATTTTTCTTTCCAGCTGAGCTAGACCTCACGAACAGTCACTGTCGACTTGGGTTTCCCATCTCCATCACTCAATTACTCTTGCGCAATTTTCATCAGCAATGCCCAGAGCCATCATCTCGCTTTGCAACCATGTTGCCTCTCCCGGTCACTTGCATCCGAAATGATCATGTGTCATGGTAGACTAGGAGGTTTTGGATTTAATTTCGTCTCATCATGGTGACTGTAGGCACAAGTACACTAAAAAACATGGTGTGACAACGAAATGGATGAACGAAGGGAGCACACGCAGAAGGACAGGTTCCCCAATAGCTGAATGAACAATGCATGCGAAGAGATGTTCTCAAGAACAAATGATCATGCAGATATGTGTTCACAGACAAATGGACGAGAAAACATGCAAGATGTGCTCATGGACGAACAAATGGACGAACATGCACCTTTCACAAACAGATGAGCCTATCAAGCCTTCCAACATGCAAGCAAGGAACAACATGCCAAAGATTCATCAAGCGAACCAAAGACCATCGAAGACTCCGTGAACTTTGTCATACAGAGGTAAAGTTGTGATACACCATGAAGATATCCATCACCCAGCAGCATTATCTCTCGACATCCATGTTGAGGCAAATTAACCTATCATTTAATTATCAACCTCGGGAGTTTCATAAAACTCGCGAAGCATGCATGCACTATATATGCTAAAAATTAACTTCCAACTTATATCAATCTAACTACGGAACCAAATAACAACAAACCAAATTCAACAATCAATTCAAAATAAATTATATTACAGTGCGTGGAATTGAAATCTTAATCTATCACACTTGCAGGAATTGAAATATTGATCTACCACACTTGCAGGAATTGAAAAACACACCACTCTTTCAAAAATGAAATTGCATGAAATGAAATATACTCTAAGGGATCATGTGTGCATTATCAAATCAGGATCCTATGAAATGAATAATCAAAACCACATGATATGAAATGAAAGCAAAAACAATCATTCTTAACCTCTAAATATGAAAGAAAATAAAAACAATCACTCTTAACCTCTCACACAGGAAAAGATATGAAAGAAATAAATCTTAATCTATGAAAAATAAAAAATCTCAATCTATGAAAAACAATAAATCTCACACATTATATATGGCCAATCCAAAAGCATGAGGGATGGAAAGTTGATAGGCTCCAAATACAAGCATAACCAAATCAAAGTGAACATCACTCATGAGCATGGTGCCAAATCCAAATTCTATATTCAAAACATGAGCATTTCCCCAACTTTTCACATGCCTTTTAAAGGAGGAGGCTCTCCTATTTATACAAAAGCATAAGAAGCTACCTCATTAATGGAGGTCCATTATTCTCTCCCTAGATCCCTAGAAATCTCATAGAGTTACAACTCAAATAGATAATGATGAAACACATATCCTCTTTGACCTTTATCCAAATCTTCTTCCCTATCTTGAAGGGAATTCGAATTTAAGCATTGGAGGCCACATAAGGATGCCTTGGAAGCTGCCAATTGACCTACACATGTCATGAAACTCAAGCCACTTTTAAGTATTAGCAAGTATATGCCATTTTTATAAATTTTAACCATGTAGTTCACTTATAATACTAGAAATCATTAAATTTTGGAAAACACAAAGGTAACCCATATAATTATGAAAATGGAGGCTAATGAAAGGTTATATGGTCATGGAGTTGTGACATGTGAGTGAAATGGTGATGATAAAGGTGAAAGAGGATGATATTTTAAATACATTTTGGAGACTCTACATTCCCCCTAACTGACGTTATTGCATGTCCTCATGCAATATACTGCATTGCTTAATCATGATTTTCTTTTGAATTAGCTTGGCTTATATAAATTGTCCTTAAACTTTGCATTTGACAGTTTCATTTCTTTTCGCAAGTATTTGTTATCATACATTGAATTGCAACATGTTTGTTTGGTTCTTTTGTGACAACCAAATTTTAATTAGTATTGGTTCTTGTGTTTCAATACCTTGTTCCTTTTTGTTGCAATAAGGTTCATTGAACATATTTAAGAATGCATGTTTAGATCAGCCATATAATGTGCTCATCATTTAAGCATTTATTTTCAAATCACATAACTTTTGAACCATAATGAAATTATAATGATTAGGACAAGCATGTTAGAATGAAATGAAGTGAAATGGAATGAAGTGACATGGATGTGATAATAAATGTATGTCCCTCCCCCCCCCCCCCCCCCCCCCAACTAAAGGTGTTTATGGTTTTTTTCAATTGAGAAAGTAAATATGGTGAAGTATTTTCCAAAAAAATATAATTTTAGTATTCAAGGAATTCTATGATTAAAAGCTAGAAAAGAACATACATTTACTTACCTAGGAAGTGGACAAACTGTGCATATGTAGAGAAGTTGTAACTGCTGCTGGATCATGGAATAGAATGTAGAATTTCATCTGCTTCTTGATTGCATAAATAGTGGATGAGGTGGTGAAAGTGGATTCTTTATTTATGCTGCTAAATCTGTTGTATCTGCTTCAAAATGCTGAAATGATATAGTCTTCACCTGCTACAAAACCCAATGGTACAATTGTAGTCATGCAAATAAATGTGTTGTTTTCCAACATGAAAAGAAGTCATTGGATTACCGACCATTGATGAATTTCGTTAACCAATGTGAGGCAAACTCGCCATTAATGTCAACGAGTGCCAAGGTACCTAAGTACATCTTGCAAAGTGCGAATAGATGAGTTGATGTCGAGCCACTTGCAAGATCCAACGATCAAGGGACATTAATGTATTTCCATGATTTTCAGCGAGATAACTTGTCATTGATGCATACAAGCCTCAAGGTACTAATAAGGACTCTAGCCCTGAACCTAGATAATTTGTTGATGTCGATAGGCCAAGACTTGTTAGAAGGGAGGCATTAATGAATCCTCCATCATCTAATGCGAATATGAAATGATGATTTTGGAGGGAATATGAATGAAAATTTTTGCAATGGATCAAGGTTTATTTAATGGAAAGGAAAATGGCAACAGGGTAAACAAGCGAACAGAAAGCAAAAGGACAAATCAGCATGTAAGGGACTTGAATGTCTCTATGAATGGAAATGATGGAAAATGTGAATGGAAAATGTAAATGGAAAATGTGAAGGAAACATGTGACTCTTTGCAAGGAAAATGGTGATGACGATGCTTAGCAAAAATTCTTGGATAACTTGTGAGTTTGGAGAGGTAAAATGACGGCATTTATGGATGATAGAAATGGATTCAATTGGTTCATGTTTCTTGAAATTGGTCGTAGAAAACCAATCATGCATAATTGGCTTCCTTCAATTCTTCGATTGCCCTGCAACCTGAAAATAAACATGACACTAACATTGTAATAGAACATAAGTTTGTTCAAAGAGAAATGATCAATTTCTCTAGGTACATATGAAAAATTTGCATAATTAACAGGTTCATGACGTGTTTTTGTTTTAAATGGTTAGTCCAGTTTCACAGTTGTGGTAATAAATCCAATTTCTAAAAGAAAACAATTTCCTCAATTTATGTTTGAATCATATCGTTTCATAAAGATAAGGAAATATTATTTGTGAATGCTTAATGATTGCCGCAAAAGAATCCTCAATAAAAAATTCATCAATTGATCCTACGGATAAAGCGCCTTCATAGTTTTTCTTCTTTCCTGCATCATGCTTGAAAACATCATCATTAGACAAAACCAATAAATTTGGATCATGATTTTCTGATTAGAATGCATTGTTGACAAATAGATCATTGAGCTCAATACATAGCTGCAGAATTGTGAAATTTCTATAGCTAAAATCCTTAACAGACATTTAAGTACACACAACTATGCATTTTTGTTATGAACAAATAACCAGTCCAATCTTCAAATTGATTAATACCTCTTCTAGAAAAATTAGTAAATAGAACAATTATTTTTATTATTATTATTATTATTTTTTGCTTCGACAAGTGTGTTTGAGTGGACCATCACAACAACTTTTTCTCAATTTTCTCCAATCACTAAATGAATTTCACATCAATTTTTTTATGACAATTTTCCATGGCAATTTTCTTTAAAAATAATAAAGTGCACAATCTAAAAATTAATGCAATATTTACAAAACTAAAAAGTAAAATAAATATACATAAAAGAAAAACATATATACAAACTAAAATACACATATACACTGATTAACTTATCTGTTGTCTATGCTTGAAGTTAGAAGATGCCTATCATTGTCTTACTCATTCGACTTATGCCTACCACTGGCAAACTTTTATACAAGTTAGAAAACACTCCGGCGAATAGAGTGGATATTGCAGTAATAATGAGAGCTGTAACAACTGCATTAGATTTTTCATTTTTCTTGCCTTATTGTTCAAGAGGAGGCAAATCAAAAATATGTGAAACGATGGATGTGTTAGCGCTCGAATTTGCCTCAGGCTGAGGAAGGCGAAACTCAAGGCAACATCAAACCAAGCTCAGCCTCGTAGCTAGCCCTACGAGGACAGGAGAGGTCTCTCTCCGGGTCTATCTCGGCAAGAGGTCTTTAAAGGGGCTGAGATGACCGATATGAATACTGATTTTAGGCTAGTAAATTGATAAGATAGTTTGATTTAATATTTTTAGGGTTTTGTTGGAAAACAGGGAAAGGCAATTTTGGGTGCGGGGATGTGACACAGTTTTTGCAGAGGTCTTTTTGGGGCAAGGTAGGCAATCGTCCTGATGTATTTAAAGGAATTGAATGGATAGAAATGACTGGTGAGGAGCTAAGGAGAGCGAGAAAATTTCAGGAGTTCTCCTTAAACAGATGAAAACATAGATATTAAACAAACTTAAAGGCAAAGCATACAAGATTATGAATTCTACCTTAACACTTCATTTGTTTAATTTGCAGAAGAGAAGAGTAGGAAAATGATACACATAACAAACTTACAAGTACATGAGAGAAACACACCATCAACACAAATAACCACAGGAATCCCAAATAGTGATGCAAAACCCTAGTCTTTCCTTTGCCAAAATTGCAGAGATACAAAGAGTAATACAGTCTAAGCTTATCCCTCAAGAGTCCAACCATGAAAATGACTAAGAAAATACATAATATAGGCAAGCTAACACATTCCCTTGCCTCTAGGGGTCGAGCTCATCATCCTAGGAGCTGTTTCAACAAATTCTAAACTAAGCACTACAATCTAGGCAATCAAAACAACTTGCCTCGATAAGCTAGGAAACCAATTCATTCATTAATTTTTTGCTATTTTATGAATGCATCTTCTAGAATAGGTAAATAAGTGTCATGTCAACATGAAATTTCATTAATTACATCAAGGAAGGTGAAAAATCCCACCAAAAGTCAAAACTAGTCAAATGGCTGCGTTTTCCTGAGCTGAAGATGAAAAACTTGGAAAATACCCTGATGCATAGCGCGCCAAACCCCTACGCGTAACGCGCCTTTCCACCCACTTTTGGGGCACTTTCTGACATCCAAATTGGGCTCAGGTGGGCTTGTTGGAAAGATATGGATGTCTGCTTTCCAGCCCAAGTGGAATTTTTCAATTTGGTGCCCATTTGCCCCCTCCAAAAATGAATTCTCTCAAGACTGCTACCTGTGTGTCCAAAAAGGGGCAGTGAGGTCATTTTTTGCATGTTTTTTGATCTTTTGGGAACCCAAACCTTGATGAAATGCCTTGGAAGTGGCTAAGCAGATGTGTTTCATCATGAAAATCCAAAAATGCAAACCTTTCTTGAATTGGACCTCCCCATCTTCAGGGTAGCGCGCGGCGCGCTACGCGTTGAGGGAAAAAACCTGTTTTTAATACAAAAACTTCTCCAAATTTTTTGAGATTTGAGCTGGGGGTATTTCATCAAGTACCATGCTCCTTCAAAGAGGCTTCGACCAAAATTTGGAGTGGATCGGCACTTTTTCTCCGTTTTAGTGCCTTGCTCAATCGCCCTTTAAGGATCTTCAGTTTCGCTTTGCAAACATGCATGCCAGCCCAATAATGATTCTTCATATGGCGGAGCATAACTTTGTCTCTGTTTGCCTTGGCTAACAATTTCTCTAAATGAGTGTTCACCCGGATGAGCATAGACTCTCGCTCAATAGGTGTCAAATCACCGGGTCTCTTGCAGGCCAAGTTTCGGTCTTCTCGGATTCGCCGCAACTCATAAAGAGTGTGTTCATCTTCTAGCTGTTTGTTGCGCTGCTCCAAGTAGTTGATTGTCCAATTGGCCATTTCCAATTTCTGTTGCAACAAGTGATTCTCAGCCTTTTGTTGTTGAATGACCTCCTTTAGCTCTAAGCTAGGAGAGCTGATATCAAGGTCAATAATATCCGTGTCCAGATCTCCTGAAAGTCCCTCATCAAACATGGATTGCTTGCCTCTGTCCTGTACCTGTACCTGTACCTGTGCTGCAGAAGGCGAGACCCTTTCCACCTGATGTGGAGATAATACTCGTTGCGCCGATGAAGTCAACGAGACCCCTTCCACCTGATGTGGAGATAATACTCGTCGTGCAGATGCAAATAAGGCCCTGTGGCATCTCTGATATGTAACATATGAAGGAGCGCTGACATGCTCTATCTCAGGAATGTCAAACCTTAGGAATCTAAAAGGAAAAACTGCAGTTAAGTGTCTTATACACCCGGGCTTAATATATGGCTCATAGGGAAACCTATCTAAATGCTGGCGTTTACTCCATTCCTTTCCTACATTTGGTATCCCAGTGGCCTGAGCAATAATCTCGGGTGACAAGGTGAAATTCACTCCGGCAAGGTTTACATGACCATCCTGCAAATGTAGAACAAATAAATGAACTAGTTATCGGTGATGTTGGATTTGTGAGATCCGCTCACAGTATTCAAAACATGATTGATACCGAAAACAGTTCATTGCAAGTGGACAAGCTTGCAAATGAGCCAAAGAAGTAGGCTCCTCCCTGACATGCCGACCACCTTTGCCACCTTTGTGATACCTCCTTGGCACACTTATTTCCGGTGTAGAATCACTGTCATAATCCTGCTCATAAGCTGACTCGGTCTCTGACATATTGTTGAAGACAAGATGGCTGGAATATATATGCTGATATACAAATGTGTACACAATTTACTGTAGATTCTTCTTTTTCTCAAAATATTGTGTTTTGATGCTTGAGAAGAGGAGTTGGAGTGCGTTCTGGAGAATTTCTGGACAAAAATCCCAACACGTAGCGCGCCTCACCCAACGCGTAGCGCGCCCCTAGTGCATAGCGCACATGTAAAATTGCACTGAGAAATGTTGCCTGATGCGTAGCGCGCCACTGATGCGTAGCGCGCCCAACCTGATTCGTAGCGCGCACTCAGCTACATAGTGCATTTTGCAGGATACTTTTGGAGGCCTTCCCGGTGTCCAAATTGGGTGCAGGATAGCTCGTTGGAAAGATATTTGAGTATAATTTCCAAAACAACTAGAATTTTTCAATTTGGAGTTCATTTTCCTTGTCAAAAATCAAATCTCCCAAGACTAGTCAAAATGTGCCAAATGAGGTTGCCTCAAGGCAGAGTGCTGTTGCAGTCAACTTTTGGATGCCTTCCTCAACTTCAAATTGTGCCCATGATAGCTCATTGGAAATATCTTTGTGTCTAGTTATCATTTGACTCATCAAGAAAGTCATTTGGACAACCGAGCTAGGAGAAAACTTGATTTTCCCAAGGTCACTTCAGAGGTGCATTCGATTTTCCTGAGGCAACGGTATTTTTGACATTTCTCTAAAACCATGACACCTGTGTAAAAAGTGAAGGATTTTTTTCTTCCTTGGCCTGTTGTGGACAAAAACCTCTCTCAGTTTTCCCAAATTCATCTTTGATTGCTCTGAAACATCTTTTGAGTGAAACTTATCCTGATGTGTGAAACAAGGAATTTTGTGGAAATGAAGCGAAATGAAGGGGATAAGGGGCTTCTAAATTCTTGGGGAAATTTTTGGAAGTAGGGAGGGATGTTAGGAAGTAGGGGAAAGTGGAATCTCGGAGATCGAGCGAGGGGAAGGGGTCCAAAAGGGCAAAACACAGGCCTAGCCTAGAAAATTGCCAAGTTGTAGCAAGAAACTAGGGTTTGTGCAAAAATGAGGAATTTGGGGGATCTCAGTGATGGGAAGTGTTTGATAAGGTACATGAAAGATAGGGGAAGGTGTATGAACATCTGGATACAATTTTTGCTAATGATTTGACCATCCAAGAGAAATTAGCTTTCAAAACCCTAGGAGAGAGAAATGACCTTGCCTAGGCTCAACTGAAGCATGAACAAGGTGTAAAATGACTCATTAGACACTGACATGATAATGACAACCCTATGAATGATGATAGACTCAGCTGAATAGTGACATAGATTGGCATTTGGGCAATTTTGAAAAGAGTGAAAGCAAACCCTAGACCTAATGCCTAGTGACCAAATTTTGCTTGAAGACTCACTGAAATGACAAAATTTGACCTTGACACTCTGAGACCACTTTGTAAGAGCATATTTGATCACTGGAGGAAGGCTGGAAAGACTGACACTAACATTGGCTCCAATGGGGATGGTAGCTCCTTGGAGGTGCCAAGAACGACAGATCTCTGGAAGAGCTAGACAATGCCTTCATCCATTGGGCAATGGAGTCAAAAACTCAAGCTGAAATGCATGACTGAAAACTGATGACTTGATAACACAAATTGACTCTCACTCAAATAAAAACTGACTCAATACTTAAACACAACCGACAAACTGGAAATGATGCTCAAAGGGGAGCTTATTCATCACAACCTACTCTAACAGTTTCATTCATCACCTGATCAAGTGAAATGAAACAACCAGTGCAACCAAGTAAGTATTCTGTTTGCTGTTTGAATTCTCCGCAAGTGCTCACTTATGAACAACAAGAGAGAACTACTGAAAGGCAATTCCCATGACAACTTGGAAACAGATCCACTGAATGCTATGAATTCTCTATCCGCCTCCAAAAACACTGCATAAGGATCTTGAAATTCAAGCACACTGGAACTTAGCTCATCCAATGGATTACTTCTCTTTTCCTCATACCATGAATGCAAACTTTGATCTGAGCCTTGTGACGTGACCTCTGCTAAAAATGAGAAAGAAACCGGCTGCCGGATCAAATTCATATCAGCACATGTTTCAAGCTCACATGTAGTCAATGGAGAAAGACTTTGACTGCAAACCTCATCCAAAACATCAGCTATTGGATCATGAAAAACTTGAAAAGACTGTTGTAATGTATCCATTGAAAATGTATGACATCCTTCTAGCTGTTCATCTTTTTCTTGAGAGATTTTACGAAGATTTTGCCTTATAAACTGAAATGCTTCGAAACAAAAGGATATAGAATCTTCCTGCATCATCAAATCATGTATTTCGTCTTCCACAGCTTCATCTGTAATCTGCCCTTCAATTTCATTTGGTGGCTGCAAATCTGATGCTACAGGCTGTTCAAGAATTTTGTTATCTGTCTCATCCTCAACATTAACACTGAGAGATTGCTGATTTGTTATAGGCTGTTCATTTGAAGATTTACTATGCAATCTACCCTTCAAAAACTGAAATGATTCAAAACAGAACGGTATGGAGTCACCTTGAATCATTAAATCATGTGTGTCCACTTCCAAGTCTTCAGCTGCAACTTGAAAATCAATGGCTTTCAGGGGTTGCAAATCTGAATATGAGAAGTCTTGAACAAAATTTTCATTGCTCTCAAGATGATTCAAATCAAGACTTGTTGACATTTGATTTCTGATTGCATGGAAGTTGTCTCTGATGAACTGACATGAATCAAAACAAAAAGGCAAAGATCCTTCACTTACTTCAAAATTTGATGCACTTTCCTCATCATTGTCATAGCTCATATGCATCGGTTGATCACTGTATTCGAGCTGCTGAAAGTGAACTTCCTCCTCGCACAAACTAGCTACTGATTCGTCTGCAAGATTAGCTTCTTTTTGGAGAACATAATCATCATCATACTGATCAAACTGAGGCAATTCATCATCAAACATACACATGATATCAACAGCTCTCTCTTCTTCACAATGATCTATAAAACAATCACCATGACAACTGGGATCAGAAACAAGATGTTTTGGATCAGCAACTTGTTCCTTTTCAATCAGCGAGCCTTGAACTTGAACATCATAATCATTTCTTGCGTTGATCTTGTCCATCATCTCTTCTACTACACTTACCAAAATGTCAAGCTTCACCTCTAGAGATGTTGATTTTTCCGGATCTATGTTTTTCATCTCTTCTTCCTTCATTCTTGCCCTTCGGATCAGCAAATGTGCCTCTACATTTACTGCACTGTTTTGCATCTCGTGAAGTGTTGCAATATTCCTTTCTCTCAGCTGAAACTCCATTTCTGGATCAAAGGCACCCGGATAGTGCAAGAGAGTCGATCTAGGAGTAGGCCTTATATCAACTGGCATTGAATAATAAACTTGGTTAAATCTGGCTGAAAACTGTTATACTGTCTCCCCTGGCAATCATTTCAGCTGGTTATACTCTTCTACAATCAAAGAAAAGGTTCTGCTCGATCATCCACCTGTCGAGAAAAACTTTGACAAACTGCTGGAAATCTAAAATGCTTTCATCAGGCAAGGCTTTGAACCAACTCTTCACTTTGGCTTGCAAAGAAAGAGCAAAAAGCCTTATACTAACATCTTCGCTATCAACTTCAAAAAGATCTAGAAAATTCTCGACATTCTGCACATGTTGCTCAGCGTTGACATTCTTACTTTCACCATCAAACCTCGGCAAGTATAGATCATAGTTTTTGGGGAAAGCATGGAGAACAGAAGGTAAAACAAGAGGTTTATACCGATCTGGAATTTTACAAGGTGTAGGGGTATGTACAGCAGGTATAGAATCGGTCTTGGTCTTTTGAGTTTCATCAATCTGAAGATGGTCATCACAAAATTTAGAAGAAAGGTCTTGATCAAGCTCAAAGGTATGCAAATCTTTGGTATTCACAATCTTCAAAGGGAAAGAATCAACTGCAGGCCGAGGATCTCTTCTCAAATACAGTATACTTTGCAAAGCCTTCTTGACATTCTTGGGAAAAGAGAAGAAATAATTTATGACAAAGAACAAAATGTCTTGGATGAGATTCCAACTTGAATACCTGATATGTCCATGTTGTCCTTTCATGTTTTTGCTGGTCGGGATCATCCTCTAGTGGAGTCTTTGGATCTGATCTCGAAACTGATTTAGAGTCGCCAGGTGAATGATTTCAGCCTTGCCAGTGTCTGATCGTTGTCCACCATCAACAATCAGATCTGATCTTGATACATGTACTGGGGCAATTAACAAGTTAAATGTCACGGTTACAAGCTAGACCGGAGATTGACTGAAGCAGCGTTTATCTACTTTCGCTTATGCAAAGCAAAAGCGTTCCGAAGGCTACCTGGCATAACTTCAGGCTCCATCTGTAGCTTATAAAACAAATGACATCAACAAGTAAACCTTTTTTTCTTCCCCAGTATGGTCGCCACTATGTTAGCATTCGAATTTGTCTCAGGCTGAGGAAGGCGAAACTCAAGGCAACATCAAACCAAGCTCAACCTCGTAGCTAGCCCTACGAGGACAGGGGAGGGCTCTCTCCGGGTCTATCTCGGCAAGAGGTCTTCAAAGGGGCTGAGATGACCAATATGAATACTGATTTTAGGCTAGTAAATTGATAAGATAGTTTGATTTAAGATTTTTAGGGTTTTGTTGGAAAACAGGGAAAGGCAATTTTGGGTGCGGGGATGTCACACAGTTTTCGCAGAGGTCATTTTGGGGCAAGGTAGGCAATCGTCCTGATGCCTTTAAAGGAATTGAATGGATAGAAATGACTGGTGAGGAGCTAAGGAGAGCGAGAAAATTTCAGGAGTTCTCCTTAAACAGATGAAAACATAGATATTAAACAAACTTAAAGGCAGAGCATACAAGATTATGAATTCTACCTTAACACTTCATTTGTTTAATTTGCAGAAGAGAAGAGTAGGAAAATGATACACATAACAAACTTACAAGTACATGAGAGAAACACACCATCAACACAAATAACCACAGGAATCCCAAATAGTGCTGCAAAACCCTGGTCTTTCCTTTGCCAAAATTGTAGAGATACAAAGAGTAATACAGTCTAAGCTTATCCCTCAAGAGTCCAACCATGAAAATGACTAAGAAAATACATAATATAGGCAAGCTAACACATTCCCTTGCCTCTAGGGGTCGAGCTCATCATCCTAGGAGCTGTTTCAACAAATTCTAAACTAAGCACTACAATCTAGGCAATCAAAACAACTTGCCTCGATAAGCTAGGAAACCAATTCATTCATTAATTTTTTGCTATTTTATGAATGCATCTTCTAGAATAGGTAAATAAGTGTCATGTCAACATGAAATTTCATTAATTACATCAAGGAAGGTGAAAAATCCCACCAAAAGTCAAAACTAGTCAAATGGCTGCGTTTTCCTGAGCTGAAGATGAAAAACTTGGAAAATACCCTGATGCATAGCGCGCCAAACCCCTACGCGTAGCGCGCCTTTCCACCCACTTTTGGGGCACTTTATGACATCCAAATTGGGCTCAGGTGGGCTTGTTGGAAAGATATGGACGTCTGCTTTCCAGCCCAAGTGGAATTTTTCAATTTGGTGCCCATTTGCCCCCTCCAAAAATGAATTCTCTCAAGACTGCTACCTGTGTGTCCAAAAAGGGGCAGTGAGGTCATTTTTTGCATGTTTTTTGATCTTTTGGGAACCCAAACCTTGATGAAATGCCTTGGAAGTGGCTAAGCAGATGTGTTTCATCATGAAAATCCAAAAATGCAAACCTTTCTTGAATTGGACCTCCCCATCTTCAGGGTAGCGCGCGGCGCACTACGCGTTGAGGGCAAAAATCTGTTTTTAATACAAAAATTTCAAAATTGACAAAAACTTCTCCAAATTTTTTGAGATTTGAGCTAGGGGTGTTTCATCAAGTACCATTCTCCTTCAAAGAGGATTCGGCCAAAATTTGGAGTGGATCGGCCCTTTTTCTCCGTTTTAGTGCCTTGCTCAATCGCCCTTTAAGGATCTTCAGTTTCGCTTTGCAAACATGCATGCGAGCCCAGTAATGATTCTTCATATGGCAGAGCATAACTTTGTCTCTGTTTGCCTTGGCTAACAATTTCTCTAAATGAGTGTTCACCCGGATGAGCATAGACTCTCGCTCAATAGGTGTCAAATCACCGGGTCTCTTGCGTGCCAAGTTTCGGTCTTCTCGGATTCGCCGCAACTCATAAAGAGTGTGTTCATCTTCTAGCTGTTTGTTGCGTTGCTCCAAGTAGTTGATTGTCCAATTGGCCATTTCCAATTTCTGTTGCAACAAGTGATTCTCAGCCTTTTGTTGTTGAATGACCTCCTTTAGCTCTAAGCTAGGAGAGCTGATATCAAGGTCAATAATATCCGTGTCCGGATCTCCTGAAAGACCCTCATCAAACATGGATTGCTTGCCTCTGTCCTGTACCTGTACCTGTACCTGTGCTGCAGAAGGCGAGACCCTTTCCACCTGATGTGGAGATAATACTCGCTGCGCCGATGAAGTCAACGAGACCCCTTCCACCTGATGTGGAGATAATACTCGTCGTGCAGATGCAAATAAGGCCCTGTGGCCTCTCTGATATGTAACATATGAAGGAGCGCTGACATGCTCTATCTCAGGAATGTCAAACCTTAGGAATCTGAAAGGAAAAACTGCAGTTAAGTGTCTTATCCACCCGGGCTTAATATATGGCTCATAGTGAAACCTGTCTAACTGCTGGCGTTTACTCCATTCCTTTCCTACATTTGGTATCCCAGTGGCCTGAGCAATAATCTCGGGTGACAAGGTGAAATTCGCTCGAGCAAGGTTTACATGACCATCCTGCAAATGTAGAACAAAATAAATAAACTAGTTCTCGGTGATGCTGGATTTGTGAGATCCGCTCACAGTATTCAAAACATGATTGATACCGAAAACAGTTCATTGCAAGTGGACAAGCTTGCAAATGAGCCAAAGAAGTAGGCTCCTCCCTGACATGCCGACCACCTTTGCCACCTTTGTGATACCTCCTTGGCACACTTATTTCCGGTGTAGAATCACTATCATAATCCTGCTCATAAAGCTGACTCGGTCTCTGACATATTGTTGAAGACAAGATGGCTAGAATATATATGCTGATATACAACTGTGTACACAATTTACTGTAGATTCTTCTTTTTCTCAAAATGTTGTGTTTTGATGCTTGAGAAGAGGAGTTGGAGTGCGTTCTGGCGAATTTCTGGACAAAAATCCCAACGCGTATCGCGCCTCACCCAACGCGTAGCACGCCCCTGGTGCGTAGCACACATGTAAAATTGCACTGAGAAATGTTGCCTAATGCGTAGCGCGCCACTGATGCGTAGCGCGCACTCAGCTACATAGTGCATTTTACAGGAGGCTTTTGGAGGCCTTCCCGGTGTCCAAATTGGGTGCGGGATAGCTCGTTGGAAAGTTCTTTGAGTCTTCTTTCCAAAAAAACTAGAATTTCTCAATTTGGAGTTCATTTTCTTTGTAAAAGATCAAATCTCCCAAGACTGGTCAAAATGTGCCAAATGAGGTTGCCTCAAGGCAAAGTGATGTTGCAGTCAACTTTTGAATGCCTTCCTCAACTCCAAAGTGAGCCCATGATAGCTCATTGAAAATATATTTGTGTCTAGTTATCATTTGACTCATCAAGAAAGTCATTTGGCCAACCAAGCTAGGAGAAAACTTGATTTTCCCAAGGTCATTTCAGAAGTGCATTCGATTCTCCTGAGGCAACTGTATTTTTGACATTTCTATAAAACCATGACACCTGTGTAAAATGTGAAGGAGGTTTTTCTTCCTTGGCCTGTTGTGGACAAAACCCTCTCTCAGTTTTCCCAAATTCATCTTTGATTACTCTGAAACATCTTTTGAGTGAAACTTATCCCGATGTGTGAAACAAGGAATTTTGTGGAAATGAAGCGAAATGAAGGGGATAAGGGGCTTCTAAATTCTTGGGGAACTTTTTGGAAGTAGGGAGGGATGTTAGGAAGCACGGTAAAGTGGAATCTCAGAGATCAAGCGAGGGGAAGGGGTCCAAAAGGGCAAAACACAGGCCTAGCCTAGAAAATTGCAAAGTTGTAGCAAGAAACTAGGGTTTGTGCAAAAATGAGGAATTTGGGGGATCTCAGTGATGGGAAGTGTTTGATAAGGTACATGAAAGATAGGGGAAGGTGTATGAACATCTGGATACAAGTTTTGCTAATGATTTGACCATCCAAGAGAAATTAGTTTTCAAAACCATAGGAGAGGGAAATGACCTTGCCTAGGCTCAACTGAAGCGTGAACAAGGTGTAAAATGACTCATTAGACACTGACATGATAATGACAACCCTATGAATGATGATAGACTCAGCTGAATAGTGACATAGATTGGAATTTGGGAAATTTTGAAAAGCGTGAAAGCAAACCCTAGACCTAATGCCTAGTGACCAAATTTTGCTTGAAGACTCACTGAAATGACAAAATTTGACACTCTGAGACCACTTTGTAAGAGCATATTTGATCACTGGAGGAAGGCTGGAAAGACTGACACTAACATTGGCTCCAATGGGGATGGTAGCTCCTTGGAGGTGCCAAGAACGACAGATCTCTGGAAGAGCTAGACAATGCCTTCATCCATTGGGCAATGGAGTCAAAAACTCAAGCTGAAATGCATGACTGAAAACTGATGACTTGACAACACAAATTGACTCTCACTCAACTAAAAACTGACTCAATACTTAAACACAACCGACAAACTAGAAATGATGCTCAAAGGGGAGCTTATTCATCACAACCTACTCTAACAGTTTCATTCATCACCTGATCAAGTGAAATGAAACAACCAGTGCAACCAAGTAAGTATTCCGTTTGCTGTTCGAATTCTCCGCAAGTGCTCACTTATGAACAACAAGAGAGAACTACTGAAAGGCAATTCCCATGACAACTTGGAAACAGATCCGCTGAATGCTATGAATTCTCTATCCGCCTCCAAAAACACTGCATAAGGATCTTGAAATTCAAGCACACTGGAACTTAGCTCATCCAATGGATTGCTTCTCTTTTCCTCATACCATGAATGCAAACTTTGATCTGAGCCTTGTGACGAGACCTCTGCTGAAAATGAGAAAGAAACCGGCTGCCGGATCAAATTCATATCAACACATGTTTCAAGCTCACATGTAGTCAATGGAGAAAGACTTTGACTGCAAACCTCATCAAAAACATCAGCTATTGGATCATGAAAAACTTGAAAAGACTGTTGTAATGTATCCATTGAAAATGTATGACATCCTTCTAGCTGTTCATCTTTTTCTTGAGAGATTTTACAAAGATTCTGCCTTATAAACTGAAATGCTTCGAAACAAAAGGGTATAGAATCTTCCTGCATCATCAAATCATGTATTTCGTCTTCCACAGCTTCATCTGTAATCTGTCCTTCAATTTCATTTGGTGGCTGCAAATCTGACGCTACAGGCTGCTCAAGAATTTTGTTATCTGTCTCATCCTCAACATTAACACTGAGAGATTGCTGATTTGTTATAGGCTGTTCATTTGAAGATTTACTATGCAATCTACCCTTCAAAAAATGAAATGATTCAAAACAGAATGGTATGGAGTCACCTTGAATCATTAAATCATGTGTGTCCACTTCCAAGTCTTCAGCTGCAACTTGACAATCAATGGCTTTCAGGGGTAGCAAATCTGAATATGAGAAGTCTTGAACAAAATTTTCATTGCTCTCAAGATGATTCAAATCAAGACTTGTTGACATTTGATTTCTGATTGCATGGAAGTTGTCTCTGATGAACTGACATGAATCAAAACAAAAAGGCAAATATCCTTCACTTACTTCAAACTTTGATGCACTTTCCTCATCATTGTCATAGCTCATATGCATCGGTTGATCACTGTATTCGAGCTGCTGAAAGTGAACTTCCTCCTCACACAAACTAGCTACTGATTCGTCTGCAAGATTAGCTTCTTTTTGGAGAACATAATCATCATCATACTGATCAAACTGAGGCAATTCATCATCAAACATACACATGATATCAACAGCTCTCTCTTCTTCACAATGATCTATAAAACAATCACTATGACAACTGGGATCAGAAACAAGATGTTTTGGATCAGCAACTTGTTCCTTTTCAATCAGCGAGCCTTGAACTTGAACATCATAATCATTTCTTGCGTTGATCTTGTCCATCATCTCTTCTACTACACTTACCAAAATGTCAAGCTTCACCTCTAGAGATGTTGATTTTTCCGGATCTATGTTTTTCATCTCTTCTTCCTTCATTCTTGCCCTTCGGATCAGCAAATGTGCCTCTACATTTACTGCACTGTTTTGCATCTCGTGAAGTGTTGCAATATTCCTTTCTCTCAGCTGAAACTCCATTTCTGGATCAAAGGCACCCGGATAGTGCAAGAGAGTCGATCTAGGAGTAGGCCTTATATCAACTGGCATCGAATAATAAACTTGGTTAAATCTAGCTGAAAACTGTTGTACTGTCTCCCCTGGCAATCTTTTCAGCTGGTTATACTCTTCTACAATCAAAGAAAAGGTTCTGCCCGATCATCCACCTGTCGAGAAAAACTTTGACAAACTGCTGGAAATCTGAAATGCTTTCATCAGGCAAGGCTTTGAACCAACTCTTCACTTTGGCTTGCAAAGAAAGAGCAAAAAGCCTTATACTAACATCTTCGCTATCAACTTCAAAAAGATCTAGAAAATTCTCCACATTCTGCACATGTTGCTCAGCGTTGACATTCTTACTTTCACCATCAAACCTCGGCAAGTATAGATCATAGTTTTTGGGGAAAGCATGGAGAACATAAGGTAAAACAAGAGGTTTATACCGATCTGGAATTTTACAAGGTGTAGGGGTATGTACAGCAGGTATAGAATCAGTCTTGGTCTTTTGAGTTTCATCAATCTGAAGATGGTCATCACAAAATTTAGAAGAAAGGTCTTGATCAAGCTCAAAGGTATGCAAATCTTTGGTATTCACAATCTTCAAAGGGAAAGAATCAACTGCAGGCCGAGGATCTCTTCTCAAATACAGTATACTTTGCAAAGCCTTCTTGACATTCTTGGGAATAGAGAAGAAATAATTTATGACAAAGAACAAAATGTCTTGGATGAGATTCCAACTTGAATACCTGATCTGTCCATGTTGTCCTTTCATGTTTTTGCTGGTCGGAATCATCCTCCAGTGGAATCTTTATATCTGATCTCGAAACTGATTTAGAGTCGCCAGGTGAATGATTTAAACCTTGCCAGTGTCTGATCATTGTCCACCATCAACAATCAGATCTGAACTTGATACATGTACTGGGGCAATTAACAAGTTAAATGTCACGGTTACAAGCTAGACCGGAGATTGACTGAAGCAGCGTTTATCTACTTTCGCTTATGCAAAGCAAAAGCGTTTCAAAGGCTACCTGGCATAACTTCAGGCTCCGTCTGTAGCTTATAAAACAAATGACATCAACAAGTAAACCATTTGTTCTTCCCCAGTATGGTCGCCACTATGTTAGCATTCGAATTTTTCTCAGGCTGAGGAAGGCGAAACTCAAGGCAACATCAAACCAAGCTCAGCCTCGTAGCTAGCCCTACGAGGACAGGAGAGGGCTCTCTCCGGGTCTATCTCGGCAAGAGGTCTTCAAAGGGGCTGAGATGACCAATATGAATACTTATTTTAGGCTAGTAAATTGATAAGATAGTTTGATTTAATATTTTTAGGGTTTTATTCGAAAACAGGGAAAGGCAATTTTGGGTGCGGGGATGTGACACAGTTTTTGCAGAGGTCTTTTTGGGGCAAGGTAGGCAATCGTCCTGATGCCTTTGAAGGAATTGAATGGATAGAAATGACTGGTGAGGAGCTAAGGAGAGCGAGAAAATTTCAGGAGTTCTCCTTAAACAGATGAAAACATAGATATTAAACAAACTTAAAGGCAGAGCATACAAGATTATGAATTCTACCTTAACACTTCATTTGTTTAATTTGCAGAAGAGAAGAGTGGGAAAATGATACACATAAAAAACTTACAAGTACATGAGAGAAACACACCATCAACACAAATAACCACAGGAATCCCAAATAGTGCTGCAAAACCCTGGTCTTTCCTTTGCCAAAATTGTAGAGATACAAAGAGTAATACAGTCTAAGCTTATCCCTCAAGAGTCCAACCATGAAAATGACTAAGAAAATACATAATATAGGCAAGCTAACACATTCCCTTGCCTCTAGGGGTCGAGCTCATCATCCTAGGAGCTGTTTCAACCAATTCTAAACTAAGCACTACAATCTAGGCAATCAAAACAACTTGCCTCTATAAGCTAGGAAACCAATTCATTCATTATTTTTTTGCTATTTTATGAATGCATCTTCTAGAATAGGTAAATAAGTGTCATGTCAACATGAAATTTCATTAATTACATCAAGGAAGGTGAAAATCCCACCAAAAGTCAAAACCGGTCAAATGGCTGCGTTTTCTTGAGCTGAAGATGAAAAACATGGAAAATACCCGGATGCGTAGCGCGCCAAACCCCTACGCGTAGCGCGCCTTTCCACCCACTTTTGGGGCACTTCCCGACATCCAAATTGGGTTCAAGTGGGCTTGTTGGAAAGGTCTGGATGTTTTCTTTCCAGCCCAAGTGGAATTTTTCAATTTTGTGCCCATTTGCCCCCTCCAAAAATGCATTCTCCCAAGACTGCGACCTGTGTGTCCAAAAAAGGGCAGTGAGGTCATTTTTTGCATGTTTTTTGACCTTTTGGGAACCCAAACCTTGATGAAATGCCTTGGCAGTGGCTGAGAAGATGTATTTCATCATGACAAATCCAAAAATGCAAACCTTTATTGAATTGGACCTCCCCATCTTCAGGGTAGCGCGCGGCGCGCTACGCGTTGAGGGCAAAAACCTGTTTTTAATACAAAAATTTCAAAATTGACAAAAACTTCTCCAAATTTTTTGAGATTTGAGCTGGGGGTGTTTCATCAAGTACCATGCTCCTTCAAAGAGGCTTCGGCCAAAATTTGGAGTGGATCGGCACTTTTTCTCCATTTTAGTGCCTTGCTCAATCGCCCTTTAAGGATCTTCAGTTTCGTTTTGCAAACATGCATGCGAGCACAGTAATGATTCTTCATATGGCGGAGCATAACTTTGTCTCTGTTTGCCTTGGCTAACAATTTCTCTAAATGAGTGTTCACCGGGATGAGCATAGACTCTCGCTCAATAGGTGTCAAATCACCGGGTTTCTTGCGGGCCAAGTTTTGGTCTTCTCGGATTCGCCGCAACTCATAAAGAGTGTGTTCATCTTCTAGCTGTTTGTTGCGCTGCTCCAAGTAGTTGATTGTCCAATTGGCCATTTCCAATTTCTATTGCAACAAGTGATTCTCAGCCTTTTGTTGTTGAATGACCTCCTTTATCTCTAAGCTAGGAGAGCTGATATCAAGGTCAATAATATCCGTGTCCGGATCTCCTGAAAGTCCCTCATCAAACATGGATTGCTTGCCTCTGTCCTGTACCTGTACCTGTACCTGTGCTGCAGAAGGCGAGACTCTTTCCACCTGATGTGGAGATAATACTCGTTGCGCCGATGAAGTCAACGAGACCCCTTCCACCTGATGTGGAGATAATACTCGTCGTGCAGATGCAAATAAGGCCCTGTGGCCTCTCTGATATGTAACATATGAAGGAGCGCTGACATGCTCTATCTCAGGAATGTCAAACCTTAGGAATCTGAAAGGAAAAACTGCAGTTAAGTGTCTTATACACCCGGGCTTAATATATGGCTCATAGTGAAACCTGTCTAAATGCTGGCGTTTACTCCATTCCTTTCCTACATTTGGTATCCCAGTGGCCTGAGCAATAATCTCGGGTGACAAGGTGAAATTCACTTCGGCAAGGTTTACATGACCATCCTGCAAATGTAGAACAAATAAACGAACTAGTTCTTGGTGATGCTGGATTTGTGAGATCCACTCACAGTATTCAAAACATGATTGATACCAAAAACAGTTCATTGCAAGTGGACAAGCTTGCAAATGAGCCAAAGAAGTAGGCTCCTCCCTGACATGCTGACCACCTTTGCCACCTTTGTGATACCTCCTTGGCACACTTATTTCCGGTGTAGAATCACTATCATAATCATGCTCATAAGCTGACTCGGTCTCTGACATATTGTTGAAGACAAGATGGCTGGAATATATATGCTGATATACAACTGTGTACACAATTTACTGTAGATTCTTCTTTTTCTTAAAATGTTGTGTTTTGATGCTTGAGAAGAGGAGTTGGAGTGCGTTCTGGCGAATTTCTGGACAAAAATCCCAACGCGTAGCGCACCTCACCCAACGTGTAGCGCGCCCCTGGTGCGTAGCGCACATGTAAAATTGCACTGAGAAATGTTGCCTGATGCGTAGCGCGCCACTGATGCGTAGCGCGCCCAACCTGATGCGTAGCGCGCACTCAGCTACATAGTGCATTTTGCAGGAGACTTTTGGAGGCCTTCCCGGTGTCCAAATTGGGTGCAGGATAGCTCGTTGGAAATTTCTTTGAGTATAATTTCGAAAACAACTAGAATTTTTTAATTTGGGGTTCATTTGCCTTGTCAAAAATCAAATCTCCCAAGACTGGTCAAAATGTGCCAAATGAGGTTGCCTCAAGGAAGAGTGCTGTTGTAGTCAACTTTTGAATGCCTTCCTCAACTCCAAATTGAGCCCATGATAGCGCATTGGAAAGCTCTTTGTGTCTAGTTATCATTTGACTCATCAAGAAAGTCATTTGGACAACCAAGCTAGGAGAAAACTTGATTTTCCCATGGTCACTTTAGAGGTGCATTCGATTTTCCTGAGGCAACGGTATTTTTGACATTTCTCTAAAACCATGACACCTGTGTAAAACGTGAAGGAGTTTTTTCTTCCTTGGCCTGTTGTGGACAAAAACCTCTCTCAGTTTTCTGAAATTCATCTTTTGTTGCTCTGAAACATCTTTTGAGTGAAACTTATCCCGATGTGTGAAACAAGGAATTTTGTGGAAATGAAGCGAAATGAAGGGGATAAGGGGCTTCTAAATTCTTGGGGAAATTTTTGGAAGTAGGTAGGGATGTTAGGAAGCAGGGGAAAGTGGAATCTCAGAGATTGAGTGAGGGGAAGGGGTCCAAAAGGGAAAAACACAGGCCTAGCCTAGAAAATTGCCAAGTTGTAGCAAGAAACTAGGGTTTGTGCAAAAATGAGGAATTTGGGGGATCTCAGTGATGGGAAGTGTTTGATAAGGTACATGAAATATAGGGGAAGGTGTATGAACATCTAGATACAATTTTTGCTAATGATTTGACCATCCAAGAGAAATTAGCTTTCAAAACCCTAGGAGAGGGAAATGACCTTGCCTAGGCTCAACTGAAGCATGAACAAGGTGTAAAATGACTCATTAGACACTGACATGATAATGACAACCCTATGAATGATGATAGACTCAGCTGAATAGTGACATAGATTGGAATTTGGGAAATTTTGAAAAGAATGAAAGCAAACCCTAGACCTAATGCCTAGTGACCAAATTTTGCTTGAAGACTCACTGAAATGACAAAATTTGACCTTGACACTCTGAGACCACTTTGTAAGAGCATATTTGATCACTGGAGGAAGGCTGGAAAGACTGACACTAACATTGGCTCCAATAGGGATGGTAGCTCCTTGGAGGTGCCAAGAACGACAGATCTTTGGAAGAGCTAGACAGTGCCTTCATCCATTGGGCAATGGAGTCAAAAACTCAAGATGAAATGCATGACTGAAAACTGATGACTTGACAACACAAATTGACTCTCACTCAACTAAAAACTGACTCAATACTTAAACACAACCGACAAACTGGAAATGATGCTCAAAGGGGAGCTTATTCATCACAACCTACTCTAACAGTTTCATTCATCACCTGATCAAGTGAAATGAAACAACCAGTGCAACCAAGTAAGTATTCCGTTTGCTGTTCGAATTCTCTGCAAGTGCTCACTTATGAACAACAAGAGAGAACTACTGAAAGGCAATTCCCATGACAAATTGGAAACAGATCCGCTGAATGCTATGAATTCTCTATCCACCTCCAAAAACACTGCATAAGGATCTTGAAATTCAAGCACACTGGAACTTAGCTCATCCAATGGATTACTTCTCTTTTCCTCATAACATGAATGCAAACTTTGATCTGAGCCTTGTGACAAGACCTCTGCTGAAAATGAGAAAGAAACCGGCTGCCGGATCAAATTCATATCAGCAAATGTTTCAAGCTCACATGTAGTCAATGGAGAAAGACTTTGACTGCAAACCTCATCCAAAACATCAGCTATTGGATCATTAAAAACTTGAAAAGATTGCTGTAATGTATCCATTGAAAATGTATGACATCCTTCTAGCTGTTCATCTTTTTCTTGAGATATTTTACGAAGATTCTGCCTTTCTATGCAATCTACCCTTCAAAAACTGAAATGATTCAAAACAGAATGGTATGGAGTCACCTTGAATCATTAAATCATGTGTGTCCACTTCCAAGTCTTCAGCTGCAACTTGACAATCAATGGCTTTCGGGGGTTGCAAATCTGAATATGAGAAGTCTTGAACAAAATTTTCATTGCTCTCAAGATGATTCAAATCAAGACTTGTTGACATTTGATTTCTGATTGCATGGAAGTTGTCTCTGATGAACTGACATGAATCAAAACAAAAAGGCAAAGATCCTTCACTTACTTCAAACTTTGATGCACTTTCCTCATCATTGTCATAGCTCATATGCATCGGTTGATCACTGTATTCGAGCTGCTGAAAGTGAACTTCCTCCTCGCACAAACTAGCTGCTGATTCGTCTGCAAGATTAGCTTCTTTTTGGAGAACATAATCATCATCA
Organism: Pinus tabuliformis; assembly: GCA_031772625.1. Lineage (NCBI taxonomy): Eukaryota > Viridiplantae > Streptophyta > Pinopsida > Pinales > Pinaceae > Pinus > Pinus tabuliformis. The sequence goes on from CM062819.1 coordinate 750,594,152, forward strand.
TACTGATCAAACTGAGGCAATTCATCATCAAACATACACATGATATCAACAGCTCTCTCTTCTTCACCATGATCTATAAAACAATCACTATGACAACTGGGATCAGAAACAAGATGTTTTGGATCAGCAACTTGTTCCTTTTCAATCAGCGAGCCTTGAACTTGAACATCATAATCATTTCTTGCGTTGATCTTGTCCATCATCTCTTCTACTACACTTACCAAAATTTCAAGCTTCACCTCTAGAGATGTTGATTTTTCCGGATCTATGTTTTTCATCTCTTCTTCCTTCATTCTTGCCCTTCGGATCAGCAAATGTGCCTCTACATTTACTGCACTGTTTTGCATCTCGTGAAGTGTTGCAATATTCCTTTCTCTCAGCTGAAACTCCATTTCCGGATCAAAGGCACCCGGATAGTGCAAGAGAGCCGATCTAGGAGTAGGCCTTATATCAACTGGCATCGAATAATAAACTTGGTTAAATCTGGCTGAAAACTGTTGTACAGTCTCCCCTGGCAATCTTTTCAGCTGGTTATACTCTTCTACAATCAAGAAAAGGTTCTACCCGATCATCCACCTGTCGAGAAAAACTTTGACAAACTACTGGAAATCTGAAATGCTTGTATCAGGCAGGGCTTTGAACCAACTCTTCACTTTGGCTTGCAAAGAAAGAGCAAAAAGCCTTATACTAACATCTTCGCTATCAACTTCAAAAAGATCTAGAAAATTCTCCACATTCTGCACATGTTGCTCAGCGTTGACATTCTTACTTTCACCATCAAACCTCAGCAAGTATAGATCATAGTTTTTGGGAAAAGCATGGAGAACAGAAGAAAAAACAAGAGGTTTATACCGATCTGGAATTTTACAAGGTGTAGGGGTATGTACAGCAGGTATAGAATCGGTCTTGGTCTTTTGAGTTTCATCAATCTGAAGATGGTCATCACAAAATTTAGAAGAAAGGTCTTGATCAAGCTCAAAGGTATGCAAATCTTTGGTATTCACAATCTTCAAAGGGAAAGAATCAACTGTAGGCCGAGGATCTCTTCTCAAATACAGTATACTTTGCAAAGCCTTCTTGACATTCTTGGGAAAAGAGAAGAAATAATTTATGACAAAGAACAAAATGTCTTGGATGAGATTCCAACTTGAATACCTGATCTGTCCATGTTGTCCTTTCATGTTTTTACTGGTCGAGATCATCCTCCAGTGGAGTCTTTGGATCTGATCTCGAAACTGATTTCGAGTCGCCAGGTGAATGATTTCAGCCTTGCCAGTGTCTGATCGTTGTCCACCATCAACAATCAGATCTGAACTTGATACATGTACTGGGGAAATTAACAAGTTAAATGTCACGGTTACAAGCTAGACCGGAGATTGACTGAAGCAGCGTTTATCTACTTTCGCTTATGCAAAGCAAAAGCATTTCAAAGGCTACCTGGCATAACTTCAGGCTCCATCTGTAGCTTATAAAACAAATGACATCAACAAGTAAACCATTTTTTCTTCCCCAATATGGTCGCCATTATGTTAGCATTCGAATTTGTCTCAGGCTGAGGAAGGCGAAACTCAAGGCAACATCAAACCAAGCTCAGCCTCGTAGCTAGCCCTACGAGGACAGGGGAGGGCTCTCTCCAGGTCTATCTCGGCAAGAGGTCTTCAAAGGGGCTGAGATGACCAATATGAATACTGATTTTAGGCTAGTAAATTGATAAGATAGTTTGATTTAAGATTTTTAGGGTTTTGTTGGAAAACAGGGAAAGGCAATTTTGGGTGCGGGGATGTCACACAGTTTTCGCAGAGGTCTTTTTGGGGCAAGGTAGGCAATCGTCCTGATGCCTTTAAAGGAATTGAATGGATAGAAATGACTGGTGAGGAGCTAAGGAAAGCGAGAAAATTTCAGGAGTTCTCCTTAAACAGATGAAAACATAGATATTAAACAAACTTAAAGGCAGAGCATACAAGATTATGAATTCTACCTTAACACTTCATTTATTTAATTTGCAGAAGAGAAGAGTAGGAAAATGATACACATAACAAACTTACAAGTACATGAGAGAAACACACCATCAACACAAATAACCACAGGAATCCCAAATAGTGCTGCAAAACCCTGGTCTTTCCTTTGCCAAAATTGCAGAGATACAAAGAGTAATACAGTCTAAGCTTATCCCTCAAGAGTCCAACCATGAAAATGACTAAAAAGAAACATAATATAGGCAAGCTAACACTTTCCCTTGCCTCTAGGGGTCGAGCTCATCATCCTAGGAGCTGTTTCAACCAATTCTAAACTAAGCACTACAATCTAGGCAATCAAAACAACTTGCCTCTATAAGCTAGGAAACCAATTCATTCATTAATTTTTTGCTATTTTATGAATGCATCTTCTAGAATAGGTAAATAAGTGTCATGTCAACATGAAATTTCATTAATTACATCAAGGAAGGTGAAAAATCCCACCAAAAGTCAAAACTGGTCAAATGGCTGCGTTTTCCTGAGCTGAAGATGAAAAACTTGGAAAATACCCTGATGTGTAGCGCGCCAAACCCCTACGCGTAGCGCGCCTTTCCACCCACTTTTGGGGCACTTCCCGACATCCAAATTGGGCTTAGGTGGGCTTGTTGGAAAGGTCTGGATGTCTGCTTTCCAGCCCAAGTGGAATTTTTCAATTTGGTGCCCATTTTCCCCCTCCAAAAATGCATTCTCCCAAGACTGCTACCTGTGTGTCCAAAAAGGGGCAGTGAGGTCATTTTTTGCATGTTTTCTGACCTTTTGGGAACCCAAACCTTGATGAAATGCCTTGGCAGTGGCTGAGCAGATGTGTTTCATCATGACAAATCCAAAAGAGCAAACCTTTCTTGAATTGGACCTCGCCATCTTCAGGGTAGCGCGCGGCGCACTACGCGTTGAGGGCAAAAACCTGCTTTTAATACAAAAATTTCAAAATTGACAAAAACTTCTCCAAATTTTTTGAGATTTGAGCTGGGGGAGTTTCATCAAGTACCATACTCCTTCAAAGAGGATTCGGCCAAAATTTGGAGTGGATCGGCCCTTTTTCTCCATTTTAGTGCCTTGCTCAATCGCCCTTTAAGGATCTTCAGTTTCACTTTGCAAACATGCATGCGAGCCCAGTAATGATTCTTCATATGGCGGAGCATAACTTTGTCTCTGTTTGCCTTGGCTAACAATTTCTCTAAATGAGTGTTCACCCGGATGAGCATAGACTCTCGCTCAATAGGTGTCAAATCACCGGGTCTCTTGCGTGCCAAGTTTCGGTCTTCTCGGATTCGCTGCAACTCATAAAGAGTGTGTTCATCTTCTAGCTGTTTGTTGCGTTGCTCCAAGTAGTTGATTGTCCAATTGGACATTTCCAATTTCTATTGCAACAAGTGATTCTCAGCCTTTTATTGTTGAATGACCTCCTTTAGCTCTAAGCTAGGAGAGCTGATATCAAGGTCAATAATATCCGTGTCCGGATCTCCTGAAAGTCCCTCATCAAACATGGATTGCTTGCCTCTGTCCTGTACCTGTGCTGCAGAAGGCGAGACCCTTTCCACCTGATGTGGAGATAATACTCGTTGCGCCGATGAAGTCAACGAGACCCCTTCCACCTGATGTGGAGATAATACTAGTCGTGCAGATGCAAATAAGGCCCTGTGGCCTCTCTGATATGTAACATATGAAGGAGCGCTGACATGCTCTATCTCAGGAATGTCAAACCTTAGGAATCTGAAAGGAAAAACTGCAGTTAAGTGTCTTATCCACCCGGGCTTAATATATGGCTCATAGTGAAACCTGTCTAACTGCTGGCGTTTACTCCATTCCTTTCCTACATTTGGTATCCCAGTGGCCTGAGCAATAATCTCGGGTGACAAGGTGAAATTCACTCTGGCAAGGTTTACATGACCATCCTGCAAATGTAGAACAAATAAACGAACTAGTTCTCGGTGATGCTAGATTTGTGAGATCCGCTCACAGTATTCAAAACATGATTGATACCGAAAACAGTTCATTGCAAGTGGACAAGCTTGCAAATGAGCCAAAGAAGTAGGCTCCTCCCTGACATGCCGACCACCTTTGCCACCTTTGTGATACCTCCTTGGCACACTTATTTCCGGTGTAGAATCACTATCATAATCCTGCTCATAAGCTGACTCGGTCTCTGACATATTGTTGAAGACAAGATGGCTAGAATATATATGCTGATATACAACTGTGTACACAATTTACTGTAGATTCTTCTTTTTCTCAAAATGTTGTGTTTTGATGCTTGAGAAGAGGAGTTGGAGTGCGTTCTGGCGAATTTCTGGAAAAAAATCCCAACGCATAGCGCGCCTCACCCAACGCGTAGTGTGCCCCTGGTGCGTAGTACACATGTAAAATTTCACTGAGAAATGTTGCCTAATGCGTAGCGCGCCCAACCTGATGCGTAGCGCGCACTCAGCTACATAGTGCATTTTGCAGGAGGCTTTTGGAGGCCTTCCCAGTGTCAAAATTGGGTGCAGGATAGCTTGTTGGAAAGTTCTTTGAGTCTACTTTCCAAAAAAACTAGAATTTTTCAATTTTGAGTTCATTTGCCTTATAAAAAATCAAATATCCCAAGACTGGTCAAAATGTGCCAAATGAGGTTGCCTCAAGGCAGAGTGCTGTTGTAGTCAACTTTTGAATTCCTTCCTCAACTCCAAATTGAGCCCATGATAGCTCATTGAAAATATATTTGTGTCTAGTTATCATTTGACTCATAAAGAAAGTCATTTGGCCAACCAAGCTAGGAGAAAACGTGATTTTCCCAAGGTCACTTCAGAGGTGCATTCGATTCTCCTAAGGCAACGGTATTTTTGATATTTCTCTAAAACCATGACACCTATGTAAAACATGAAGGATGTTTTTATTCCTTGGCCTGTTGTGGACAAAAATCTCTCTCAGTTTTCCCAAATTCATCTTTGATTGCTCTGAAACATCTTTTGAGTGAAACTTATCCCGATGTGTGAAACAAGGAATTTTGTGGAAATGAAGCGAAATGAATGGGACAAGGGGCTTCTAAATTCTTGGGGAAATTTTTGGAAGTAGGGAGGGATGTTAGGAAGCAGGGTAAAGTGGAATCTCAGAGATCGAGTGAGGGGAAGGGGTCCAAAAGGGAAAAACACAAGCCCAGCCTAGAAAATTGCCAAGTTGTAGCAAGAAACTAGGGTTTGTGCAAAAATGAGGAATTTGGGGGATCTCAGTGATGGGAAGTGTTTGATAAGGTACATGAAAGATAGGGGAAGGTGTATGAACATCTGGATACAAGTTTTGCTAATGATTTGACCATCCAAGAGAAATTAGCTTTCAAAACCCTAGGAGAGGGAAATGACCTTGCCTAGGCTCAACTGAAGCATGAACAAGGTGTAAAATGACTCATTAGACACTGACATGATAATGACAACCCTATGAATGATGATAGACTCAGCTGAATAGTGACATAGATTGGAATTTGGGCAATTTTGAAAAGAGTGAAAGCAAACCCTAGACCTAATGCCTAGTGACCAAATTTTGCTTGAAGACTCACTGAAATGACAAAATTTGACCTTGACACTCTGAGACCACTTTGTAAGAGCATATTTGATCACTGGAGGAAGGCTGGAAAGACTGACACTAACAGGATGAACATTGGTTTGAAGGAAAAACTGTTGTCAATGATGATGATGCACTGGAAGCCTGAAATGTTCATTCACCATGAATAAATCGAATTATTGAGAGATTCAATAAAAGGTTATGCACCGAATCCAGAACCGAAACTCTTTGTTAGCAAAACACCCCTTTCTTGGCAGACCTCGCCACAATCCAAAAAACGACAAGAAATGTGTGAAAATGGTGATCCACATCTCAGCATCTACGTGGCAGATCTACCTAGCAGATCTACCTCCTGTAGATATGGAAAATCGTATCAGGGCCGCCGCAACTACTGTGTGTGTATTAATTGGAAACCGTTTTTTTCACGAAATCTGGAAAACGAGGCACCAAAGAACCCCGGATATCTCCCCATCTATTATGAATATCATAGAATAGTTTTTTGATTTTATAACTAACCTCGTTCTGAGAAAAACCCATGTTTTATTTTTTCGAAATACTTTTTCATTTGGCCAGAAATCGTGTTTTAAAACTGGCGTTTTTAAGCTGCTATGCATTTGGCGTCTGCTCAGGAACTGCTGGGTCAAATTCGTTTTTTTTCAAAATGAGGAGAATGCAGAGCTATGTTGATCTCACAAGGGTTGGATCTAATGGTCCTTCTTGTCCCTGAGCATTTTTGGTAACCACTTGTCTCTTCCCAGCCGGATTTTTCATCAGTTGCGTTCTTAAATTTTCTCATTTTCAACCGTATCTAAAGTATTGCTCAAGTTTTGGAACAAGAATAGGCAAAATCATACCTGGACTGAAAGAGTTCATTTCTAATTTCTTCAAACAAGGATCCCTGTGCCATTACAGAAGTTCCATTTCTAATCTCTTCAAAGAATGATCCATGTGCCATTATATAAGTTTAATTATCAAACAGAAGGAGAAAACATGAACTCAGCGTGTTTTGGAATTTTGCAAACACTTCCGGTTTGCATATGTGAAGTCTCTACCGCGCGTGCCATTCTCTTCATTTCGCTCGTTCTCTTCGTTCAGACCTTCATGCCATTCTTCATTGGAGGCTCCATTTCCTTGAATTTTTTTTGCATGTTTTTTGTTTTTATATTTCAGTAATGTTTTGCTCTTTTATTTTATTTTTTATTTTTTTATTATTATGCATAGTCTTTACTATTTTATATTTGTTTAAATTGTATTTAATGTTTTGTTGTTTTTGTATTTTAAATTTTAAATTTTTTCTATTTCAAATTTGTGTAAATAAACAAATCTCTTTGTGAAAAAAAACTATATATATATATATATATATATATATATATTGTTTAAATAAATAAATCTAAATTTTTTTATATGTTATTTTTTTTTAATATATACATATATAAATTTAAAAAGAAACACTTCATTGATTTATTTTTTATTATATATATGTGTTTCAAATCATTAAAATGCAAGAAAAGAAATATAATCTAAAAATTTTAAATTCTAAATAAAAATGCAATTAAGAACTTAAAAAAATACAATCAAGTTTGATTTTATTTTTCCTAATTTATCTACTTGAATTTTTTTATTTTTAAGTATATGAATGTTTCCAATGGAGCCATGTGTGTAACAAAATGATAGATATACTCATATGTAGGTTTGAAATATATTCCTTGATACGTACCCATGTATGAGAGACCAACCGTCTTGATTGAAATGATGTCAGAAGATACTAAAGAATGGAACACTAGGATCCAACAACTGTCTTGAACCAAGATTCAATATAATCTTGTCTTCCTTGGCTTCCTTCTATCATGTCATGCAAGTCCTCACATATGTGATCTCCATTCATAGAATCTAGTGATAGGCATGCATGAAACTTTTCAATCTTAGGTTCCAACAACTGTTCTTTATTGACGCGCATCCATGATTCTTAGACCTTATCTGAATCTTCTTCTTCTAGTTGTTGTTCTTTAATAGCAGCTAGTAAATCATTTTTCAATACCTCAACATTGTAAGTGGATTGAGGTGTTTTATTGTTGGGGATTCGAAATGGTTGTGCAAGTAATGGCGTGGGAATGGATCTTTGCAGTGTTTGTGTGTGTGGTAGTGGGAAAGGTTGAATTGAGATTAATTGATGGTGAAACGATATTGTGGTGGAGGTGAATGGTATGGATAACATTGATATTGATATTGAGTATAGTGAGTGAAATATTGAGTATATGATGGATTTCCTCTATAAGGCTCTTCCCAACCCTATTTCCAAGATTGGTTTTGAGATTGGGATTGAGATGGCCAAGGTTTCCAAGGCAAAGGTGTTTTCCAATTATTGTGTGCATAACCCTGAAATTGTGCACAAGGATATTGCATCATATTGGGTTGATGAGGCTTCCATGGTCCTCTTGGAGCGTGATTCACTCCATTATCCTTTTGGTAAACTGCCTTTAACCCTGGTAATGATGGGCAATCTTTAGTAGCATGTGATCCTGCACAAATTTTACAAATTTTAATGTTATCAAGTGGACATTCATGCAAAGCAACATTTTCAACCTTTTGCTTGTTTTGCATTCATAGTGTCTCAATTTGTTCATTTAAATTACCAAGAATGTTTAGCAAATTGTTAAGTTCAGATTGACTTACCAATCTCGTTGTCAAATTACTTTCTTTTTCCATAATAGGATCCTAAGGGATCTTGCATACTTTGATTTTCCTCTTAATATGTTCTTACACAATTCACAAATCTCTTGAAATGACAATTGATAAACATCTCCTTTTCTCACCAGGTCAAGAATATCAATCCATTCATCCTTTATAGCATTTAGTAGGAGAGTTTTTAATATGTCTGATCCTAAATTATGCATTTTATATCTTTTGATATTATAAGTAAATCTCTCCACTAGGTCTTCTATATTTTCATCCTCTTTTTGATTCATCTTGAAGACTTTATTTCTAAGGTCATGATGTTTGTAATTATTTTTATATTTTTCCAAAAATACTATTTTCATATCATCCCATGTCCTTATAGAATTTGTTCCTAAAATCATGAACCATATAATAGCTTTATCCTTCAATGTTGTTGGAAACAAATTTAATTTTTGAATGTGTAATCAATAGCCATAAGATCTACAAATGATTTCAAATTCAAAAAGAAAATTTTTTGGGTCTTCTAATCTCAACCTTTGAAGTTAGGAAGTATGGATGGAGGGATGTTCTTCATTTGAACATTGACATCAGTTTCTTGAATGGGAAATCAAAAAGGATCTCCATCCATTTCTTCATCCTCCTTTGTCATCTCTTCTACTTGCAAAATTAAGAATTCATTATGTGGATGTGTGGCTCTTACTGCACCACGTGATATAGTGGGGGTGGTAGGTGATAAAGTTTTTGTTTTTTTAAATGATATGCAACTAAATGATTTATGCATCTACATGCTTTAATCATGCATCTAGAAAAAAACTTGAAAAAAATGAACTCTAAACTGAAAACTAGTTCCTATGCACACTTCCCCGACAACGATGCCAAAATGTTGAGGCAAATTAATTACCTATCATTTAATTGTCAACCCGAGGGTTTCGTAAAACTTGTGAAGCATGCATGCACTGTATATGCTAGAAATTAACTTCCAATTTAGATCAATATAACTACGAAACCAAATAACAACAAACCAAATTCACTTATTCTAATTCAACAATCAATTCTAAATAAATTATAATACAATCCGTGGAATTGAAATCTTAATCTATCACACTTGTAGGAATTGAAATCTTGATCTACCACACTTGTGGGAATTGAAAAGCACACCACTCTTTCAAAAATGAAATTGCATGAAATGGAATCTACTCTAAGGGATCATGTGTGCATTATCAAATCAGGATCCTATGAAATGAATAATCAAAACCACATGATATGAAATGAAAGCAAAAACAATCATTCTTAACCTCTAGATATGAAAGCAAATAAAAACAATCACTCTTAACCTCTCACACAGGAAAAGACATGAAAGAAATAAATCTTAATCTATGAAAAATAATAAATCTCAATCTATGAAAAACAATAAATCTCACACATTATGGATGGCCAATCCAAAAGCATGAGGGATGGAAAGTTGACAGGCTCCAAATACAAGCATAACCAAATCAAAGTGAACATCACTCATGAGCATGGTGCCAAATCCAAATTCTATATTCAAAACATGAGCATTTCCCCAACTTTTCACATGCCTTTTAAAGGAGGAGGCTCTCCTATTTATACAAAAACATAGGAAGCTACCTCATTAATGGAGGTCCATTATTCTCTCCCTAGATCCCTAGAAAATATCATAGAGTTACAACTCAAATAGATAATGATGAAACACATATCCTCTTTGACCTTTATCCAAATCTTCTTCCATATCTTGGAGGGAATTCGAATTTAAGCATTGGATGCCACATAAGGATGCCTTGGAAGCTTCCAATTGACCTACACATGTCATAAAACTCAAGCCACTTTTAAGTATTAGCAATTATATGTCATTTTTATAAATTTTAACCATTTAATTCACTTATAATACTAGAAATCATTAACTTTTGGAAAACACAAAGATAACCCATATAATTATGAAAATGGAGGCTAATGAAAGGTTATATGGTCATGGAGTTGTGACATGTGAGTGAAATGGTGGTGATAAAGGTGAAAGCGGATGATATTTTGAATACATTTTGAAGACTCTACAATGCACTCTAGTAGTAGCACAAATGTACCATCATTGTCATGTCGAGTCAGGTCATGAGTCATGTCACCCACATCTCTACTATGGGCTATGTTGTCAATCAATGTAATGTAATGTGGAAGTTCAAAAGACCCACTTGTTGTACAAAGAGTCATGAAAAGTTTAAAAGTCATAGAAGTCAAACAGTCATGAGGGTAGTTGAACAGCCACAAGGGTCAGTTTCACCCTTGGATATAAATACCCTCTCATTTGTACATGAAAGGACTTTTCACCTCAACTCCTCCCACATAGCCAAGAGAGTCTATAATCTTTCCTTTGAGGAGTAAGTAGTGGCTCCAAAATCCCTCACATGGGGTTAGTGATGTATGTTGTAATGATGTTTCTTGGAACTTTTGCTTAATTCAGAAGCCTTCTAACAGGCCAGCACGTTTTCACACATGTATTGTAACTATTGTAAGACTAATCTTTAACACTTGTGATGCATGTTTCTTTAGCCCGTGTTCTACATTTGAACTATTTTACTTGTTGTAATACATAATATATTAATGGAAATGTATTGTATAAGTTGTTAACGTTGTCTCGCCCGTGTAGACTACTCTCCCTTACATCAGACAAACCTTTCACATAAAACTGGTTGTAAACAACTATTGCACTGGTGTGGACTAATCCGCTAAGTGTTATACGTGTTATCTTCCCTTGTGTGTTGTGACTTCCACATCCGTGTGGACTGCTCTGCTAGAATCTGTGAATGTCCTCTTGTGATGGGTGTTCCTAGCAGTGTTGGGACTACTCCCAACCAACTTGGGACTCACTCTCACCCTCTCCCTCGAAAGTGAAAGAACCATTGACACATGTGACACTTACACTCACTAGGCACGCGAAACTCACTTCTTGAAGACAAAGAAGACCACACTCTTGTGCTAACAAGCAAGAGTTGAGGCAAATATTTAAGATAATGGAAACCAAACTGTCATACCAAATGGGACTCCCACACCAAATGGTATGAGGTCTAGTTGGGACTTCATACCAGGGTGATCCCCTGAATGTTGGCAGGTCCAGCACCATCAACATTTCTAGTGCTAGAAGTAGGGCAGCTAATTGTATATGGATGAATATCCCCTCACATTCATTCATCAACCATCTAGTCAAGGCAGTAACTCGCACTCTGTCTCACCTACACGCGACTCTGCAGTTGGTTACTCCTCGCCTCCCAGGATTGAACACGAGATTCTGTATCATTAACCTCACTCCATCTGTCCCATCACTCACTGGTTCGTGAAAGCAGTCAGACTAATCCCAAGCATACATCATCTTCCATACGCATCAAGGAAGCCAAAATCCACTCCCACATGAGTTTTTGTACCATCGGTGGAAGAAGCAGTCCTTGTCACACTTGAAGGCTTGGTAGAAGATATTGAAGATGGAGAGGAACCTCCGGTCTTTCGGAAAGGCGAACAAGACACTCTTGTGATCTTGGGATCGAACTCTGGTATAAGAGGCAAAGGGGAAGGCAACGGAAGATATGGAGGTGGAGACAAGCCAACGGACTCAAAGCTGGAACCATCCAATTCTGAAAGAGAGGAGAATGGTGAAGAAGAAGAAGAGATGGATGACCCAAATCTGGAATGGATGACTCAGGGATCATTGGCTCTCCTAGTTGTTTTTCACAAGATGCCGAAGCGAATGGAGAGAATGAACATCAAGTTCAACCTTGACATCACGGTGAAGGCAAAAGATGATTTGGACAACTTCTACCAGTAGTTGCAGACCCTTGAGGTACAACATGATGACGTAGCTTGTATATTGTTCCAATGTACCCTAGACGGTCGCGTAGCTGCATGGTACCACAACCTTCCACCAAACTCCATATAGAACTGGGGTGCATTCAAACGCATGTTCCTTAAAAATTTTGCTTATGAAAAGACCCCATCTATGTTACTGAAAGAATTGGGTAGCCTGAAGATGGAGGGGAAAGAAAAGGTAAAAGACTTCAACTAGAGGTTTACTCGCATTTTGAAAAAAATTGCGGCAGACACTAAACCTCATGACTCCATCACTGATGATTACTACACATCCGCATTGTTGACCAACATTGTGCAGTTCGTCAAGCAAGCTGTTAAACCAACACTCTTGGAAAACTTCAAAGAGGCTATTGTTGTCGAAAAAGACCTGTGCGCAATTGGAGTCATCGAGGATGATGAACAAACAAAGGACTCCATAGATGTGAGCAGGAAGTCCCAAGCGATGGCAAGCAAGGGCAGAGACAAGGAAGCAAATGATATTGAAACCCTCACTCGCCTCGTCAAGAAATTAAGAACGGAAGTGTCTGAGCTTAAACAATGGAAAATAAACACATTTGCAAATAGCCATCCCCCTAGGCAGTAACTAATCTACTCAAAAAATGCGCAGAGCTCTGTGTTCAATGTCGATCAGTGCGCAGATCCCGAGTTCTGTTCATTCCACAAAGAACATCACCCCGAGAACTTATGCTTGGACTGGAAGCGATTCGCAAACTCGGTATATAGTCATATACTCAATGCAAAGAGAAGTATGCAGGAGTATCCGGTTGATAGAGATAATGACGAAGGTATTGCACCTAATGAAGTATCAAGTTGTGGGCATGTGGTGAACGCATATTAGTGCTCGCAAGCAATGCTAAAGACAAACACCAAGAATCATCCCCCAAGACAAAATGATTGTTACAATATTAGGAGTAAAGGGGATCCCCTTATGCTTGGGGAAGTACAAGAAATTATAAGACTGTTGGTGAGGAAGGCTGATCCACTGGATGCCCCAAAGTAGAAAACACAAAACAAGTCCGGGAAGACAACAGTGGGTAAGAGTACCACCATGAGCAGCAAAGTTCAAAACACTTCGTCAGACAACGTGAACATCAGTCCTGCCCCAGACACCTCGGTGAGTATTCCACCTCTGGACTACAACATTGTAGATGACATGAAGAAAACTCGAGCGAAAATCAGTTTGCTTGAGTTAGCTAAGATCCAGAGTCAACAAGACATCCTGCTATGCGCATTGGGAAAGACAGCAATGGACATTGCAACCTCTACTATCAAGGGAGAAAGAACACCTCCTGGATCACTTTCTATTGTGCTCAACACACTCCAGATGGAAGAAGAAAACTCAGGTTTCCCTCCATTCCTGCTATCATTTGAAATTTTTAACTGCAATGTTCACAACTGCTTGGTTGATTCTAGCGTGGCAGCCAACGTCATGCCACTCTCCATTGCAAAAAATATCAATGCACAATGGAGCGAGACATCCATGCAGATCATCCAACTTGATCAAACACTGGTACTAGCCATGATCATCTGACTATCTCATGATGGTCGAGTCCACCAATGCCTTGACATAGTCGTTGTGGACATATCAGAAGCATACAGTCTACTACTCAGCAAAGACTGGTCCAACAAACTGGATGGATATTTTGCTATAGACTGGTCGCACATGTGGCTTCTATAAAAGGGAAAATGAAACCAAATCCGAGTAGTGTTCGAGAGGTATGTGAAGCACAATTTCATTCCCCTTAATGGCGAGAATGAACTGTTGGCCTTCGCAGAACTCAAGTTTGGCAACTGCCCCCTAAAGACAACGTTGGGGTGTTATACTACATGGCCAGCTCCAACCCCGCCAGACACGCAGTTGGGACTCCTTCCTTGCCCAACTGATGGTAATGAAACATGTACAGTGCATTGTACCAATAGTAGTAGTAGCAGTAGCAACAACAATACTAGCATTCCAAACGGTCTGTGTACAAACAAGCTATGGGCCATGGATTCTGACGAATCAAAGACACATGACAGCTCAAAGACCGGGTGTATCATAGTCACCCAAAATAACAGAAAATGCATTATTTCAAGTTGCTTGAAGTTCAAGTGCACAAACAACATCGCTGAGTATAAAGCACTCATGTTGAGCTTACAAAGGACCATCAACCTCAACACGATCACACCCAAAGTGATACTATACCCACGAACAATGTTGATGCTTTCAAGGACATAACAATTGATGGATATAAGCACGATAAGCCACTGAAAACTACAGTTGAGGGCAAGAAAGGCAACCTCATTCCCGAGGGTGGGGTTTCCCTCAACAAGATCTATGGTTTGCTTAATTTTTGTCAAGGGCTGAGAAATAGCGGAACCCACAGGACAACCATTACTAATGGACAAAGAAACCTAGGAACCTACCATGATCGGAGGATAGGAAATCTCGGTACAACCTACACACTGCGGCAACAACAAATCTTTGACCGCTTGACCAAACAATATCGGGATGGGTCTACACGGGCAGATGATCACTTAAGTACACACCACATGCGAGAAATTCAACAACGAATTCCAGGTAAAGGAGGACACAACCCATTGTAGCAAAGACCAGGTAAAACACATATGTTTTTTTCACTCCTTATACAGGAAAAATTGACTAGCATTTTGGATTACTTGCAAAGTTCGTCATCATGCTTGGTTTTCTAATTTATATTCCACACATAAGAAATCCATGAAAATCCTCTTATGCATTGATTTTAGAAACTTGAACCATTCCCAAAATAAAAACAACTACCCCCTGTCATCATCCCAACCCATGTTGCACGCAGTACCTGAACGATGTTGTTGTATTCACTTAAAGGTCTTTTGGAATGCCACCAAGTTCTGGTAGCAAAGCTCGATGGACTTACACTAGTCCATGACAAGCTTGGCCCACACACATATCACTTTCAATCACTTGACGAGAGGATTGATAACCTTCCTATCTATGGCTAAGATCTCAAGCATTATCTTCAATAGGTCGAGCCCCGCCCGTGCCATGTACATAGTCTACTTATTGCTTGTTGTTTTCATCTTGTTTTCTTTGCTTATTATCTTTGTTTTTGCTTTGTTCAATTCCACTTACTATTTTTGTTCACGTTCATTTTGTTTTTTTGATATATTACTATTTTGTTTCCAGAAATAAGTTTTGCCAACTACTACGTTCTGCCTTCTGAATAGAGTATGTGGCTGAAATTTGAAGAAACTTGTGACACTATAGCACTTGGCTAGTCTTGTGTCCATCTTCTCTATGCTTGGTTGTAACCTTCAACCGATGAAGTATTGATAGAAAATATGAACCGTCTACAAGGGAAGTTTTGGTCCAACCACGAACCTGTGTCCACACTGGGAAGCCCCATGCCTATAATCATCCTTCTACTCTGTGTGTTCAAGCTCATCCAACTAGTAGAAAACAAAGAAGGGGAAAATCTAAACAAGCAAACTTATGTCATAGGTCTTACATGCTTCTCTGAAGGAACAACCTCTCCTGCTATCAATAAGTCGAGATCCCTCTTCCGTCCCAAAAATAAATAAGTGCCTATGCACAGTCGTCTTAAAAAATACAAAGGTGAAAGAAGAGAAATGCTTCCTAAGCAAAGAGGTGAAGCATGCAACTCCACCGGGGTACTATCTAGGCTCGTTGGCAGTGGAGCAATGTGTGTGTTCTTGCGTGACTCCATCAGGGTATTGTCTAGGCCTACTGGTAGCGGAGCAACACCAGTGATGAAAAATTTATACTCTAAAAATATTCAACTCGCAAGCTAAACTACCCTTCCTGTATTCGAAACACTGAGATCTAAGTTGAACTTTTGATTGTGTTTAACTCGGTTGGCAAAGGGTGAACCAACTACAACCACTCTCCAAAATTTTGGCCTGCACCTAATTTTGGAGCCTCACTTTAGAGTTTCACTTGATGACTGCACGCCCTCAAGTTTACTCAGTGAGCCTATGGGAGTCTTTCCATCCATCTTGCTTGTTTGTTTCAGTCAAGTTTTTGCATGTTGGTGTCTAAGTCATTGGGACCATGTTCTGGTTATGCTCAAAGTCTTCACTTCATGTGTACTTGTTGTGTTATCTAAGAAAGCATATGTTGCACTCACACACGGAGTCACATTCATTGTCTCACAAGTGTCTTCACAGTTGATCAACGATCAATCATGATTTTCACGCTTGTCACTTGCACCATCGGTAAGTCATGTTGAACATGTGTGCTTGGATGGTTTGAGTCGTCTAGTCATCAAGTCACGAGAGTGTGTGTTTGCATGATCACCTCTGCATTTTACGATCTTTCACACACTTTGTCATTTTTGTTGAAGTTCTGACAACCGTAATCCCCTCTGACAACTGGACCATCACCCCACCATTGACTCGATTGACTGTCAACCAGAACAACACATAAGCACCAAGCAAGTATTTTCAAGTTGTGTTGCCTGCAAGTAATTCAATCAACTTTCATGCTGACCAGCCAAACAGTCAGACCTGACAGTCACCCCGAGACTGCCTCCCCTAAAAAATTGTGTAGAGGCCATTGACCTTGCCCACTCAGCTGAATGAGGAAATTTCATAGACAGGCCGAACAGACATCAAGTGCCCATCCCAGTCTCCCTCAGAAAATTGTGCAGTTTTCCCAGTCAGTCATCTCGACAGTCGACTGGTTGCTCATCTAAGAAATTGCGTAGTTTTCATGAGTAGGCCTTCTACTGCCTAGAAGTTTTCTCAACTCAGAAATTGTGCATATATGATTAGCAGGTCGGCCTCCCATCCTCAATGCAATTTCCCTCGCTAGCAGCTCATAGCAGAAGACTGCCAGTTCACTCTAGGAATTGTGCAGTTTCTGCTGCTAGTGACCCAGCAGCCAACTGCCAGTTCCCTCTAAGAATTATGCATTTTTGGCTGCTAGGCTCCCGAGCAGTTCCTCCCAAAAAACTGCACAATATTTTCCTGTTGATCCTCCTTACAGCTCAGCATGTTCCTCCAGAAAATTGTGCAAATTTTCCCTTCTAGCCCTTGCTGCCCACTCATTCTGGAAACTACGAAAATTCTGCCTACCTTGCCTTCATGTAGCTTGGACTGTCCCTCCCAAAATTTGTACAATTTTTCCTTCCAGCCAAGCTAGACCTCGTGCACAATCACTGTCAACTTGGATTGCCCATCTCCATCACTCAATGACTCTTGTGCAATTTTCATCAGCAGTGCCTGGAGCCATCATCCCGCTTCACAAACTTGCTGCCTCTCCCGGTCACCTGCATCTGAAATGATCATGTGTCATGGTAGACTAGGAAGTTTTGGATTTAATGTCGTCTCATCATGAGTAACTGCAGGTACAGGTACACTAAAAAACATGGCGTGACAACGAAATAGATGAAAGAAAGGAGCACATGCAGAAGAACAGGTTCACCAACAGATAAACGAACGATGCATGTGAAGAGATGTGCTCATGAATGGATGATCATGCAAAGATGTGTTCACGGACAAATGGACGAGAAAAAATGCAAGATGTGCTCACGGACAGACAAATAGATGAACATGCACCTTTCACGAACAGATGAGGTTGTCAAGCCTTCCAACATGCAAGCAAGGAACAACATGCCAAAGCTTCATCAAGTGAACCAAAGACCATCAAAGACTCTATGCCCGTTTCCATGCGAAGGTGAAGTTGTGATACACCATGAAGACATCCATCACCCAACAGCACTGTAGCTTGACATGCACTCCAGCAGCAGCACGAATGTACTAGCACTGTCATGTCGCGTCATGTCATGAGTCATGTCGCACACATCTCTACTATGGGCTATGTTTTCAATTAATGTAATGTAACGTGGAAGTCCAAGAGACCCACTTACTGTACAAAGAGTCATGCAAAGTCGAAAATTCATGGAAGTCAAACAGTCATGAGGGTAGTCGAACAGCCACAAGGGTCAGTTTCACCCTTGGTTATAAATACTCTCTCATTTGTAAATGAAGGGACCTTTCACCTCAGCTCCTCCCACATAGCCAAGAGATTCTATAATCTTTCCTTTGAGGAGTAAGTAATGGCTCAACCATGTCTCGCACGGGGTTAGTGATGTATGGTGTAACGATGTGTCTTGGAGCTTTCGCTTAATTCAAAAGCCTACTAACAGGCCAACACGTTTTCACACATGTATTGTAACTGTTGTAAGACTAATATTTAACACTTGTGATGCATGTTTCTTTAACCTGTGTTCTACATTTGAACTATTTCACTTGTTGTAATACATAATTTATTAATGGAAATGTGTTTTATATGCTCTTAATGCTATCTCACTCGTGTAGACTACTCTCTCGGACATCAGACAGACCTTTCACATAAAATTGGTTATGAACAACCATTTCACTCGTGTGGACTAATCCGTTTAGTGTTATACATGTTATCATCCCTTGTGTGTTGTGACTGTCGCGTCTATGTGGACTGCTCCACCGGAAACTGTGCATGTCCTATTATGTTGTGTGTTCCTAGCAGCGTTGGGACTACTCCCAACCGAATTGGGACTCACTCTCACCCTCTCCCTCGACAGTGAAATAACCGTTGACACAAGTGACACTTACACTCACCAAGCACGTGAACCTCACTTCTTGAAGACAAAGCAGACCACTCTCCTATGCTAACAAGAAAGAGTTGAGGCAAATCTTTAAGATAATGGCAACCGGGCCATCATACCGAATGAGACTCCCACACCAAACAGTGTGAGGCCTAGTTGGGACTTCATACCGGGGTGATCCCCTGAACGTTGGTGGGTCCAACATCGTCAACAACATGAAATATACTTTAGAATATGGTAAGCCACTTCATTTTAAGGAGAGGGTAAGCTGTCTTTTTTTAGCCCATTTTTGTCTTCCAAGCACTACTCATGCTCAAGGAAGAAATTCTTCTTGCCAATAATGGCCTCCTCTCTCTCCTATTTTTCCCAAGGAAACTCTAAGTAATATCTACATTCACAAATATTTATATACCTATTATATCAGTGAAATACATGTTTTCTCCAGTACTCTGGAATTTCGTGGAAAATTATTTGGAAACCCCATCACCATATACCTTCAACTTATTGAATTAGTCTATCCAATGGTATATTTCAAAAATATCAAGGACCCCTAGGCTCTAGTAAACCATAAATAGGTTTGTAGGATCCCTATGATCAAACCCTTCTCCCATTTCTAGAAATATGTATACTCTTCTATTCTATAGGAAATTTTATGTCTTGTAGATGACTAGATTGGAGAGTTTTATTCAATTGATGAATTCTATTTATAGATAATAATAAATTTCTTCATAATTGGATGAGAGATAATTATAAAAACATCTTAATACAATTAAATGGTTTTATCGGCTAAAAATATGGCTTCACCAAAAAAAACTAGGGTTAATAAAAAGAAAGTAAACGATTATGTTGGTGTAACATAACCTTTAATTATATAGCCTTTGGAAATTTTGGAAAGTAACATATTGCAATTGCTTGACAAAATTTTTTTGGCTTATTTCAATACAAATGAAAGCTAGAGACACGGGAAATTCAAATTTAGTGGCTGATCTAGAACAGAAATTTGTTCACTGACATTACCATGCAATGATGTGTGTGCCATTATTGGTTTTGGTGATGATCGTGTAGTGTTCAATTCATGTAGAATATGAAGGAAGAATATAAAACATTCTCTTTTGAGGTAAGAAATATTCGAGGAAACATGTTTGCATGGAGATTCGATGTTTTAGATCCCTCTCTCCAAAGGTGGTAATTTTGATGTTAGGATTTATGCACGTCATCACATGATTGGGGTGTTTATCCAATGGCCTATTACCATCAAATTTTATATTGTGAAATGTACTACCTTTATTCACTCATCCCATTGTTTATATCACTAGTTGAAGTGGTAGATCCTTAATGATTATGAGCCTGTGACTTTTTTTCATGTCTTCTCTTTGTTGACACCTATGGCTAACAACATTGCTTTAGTAATATCAAGTTTTGTTTTTATTCTGTTGTCACTACCACCATTTTTATTAACCTTGCAACATGCACATTGATATTTACATGCAAATCAAAGAAGAATAGTTGTGCTATTTACGTCATACCTATGTGTGGCTTTTGTGTTTGTGTTGTTGGAGTGGTTGTTAGATTGACTAGTAAAAAATAGTGATATTGTTGCAACATTTCCTAGATATAGGGGATCTTGTAGAAGGCTTTTGATTTTACATTTGACTATTATTGAGGATTCTCTTGACTAAGATTATATTTTTGTTAAAAAAGACATTGTATGATGTGATAAATAGTCCTTATTTTAACCTTTTCTAGACATGTAGGATTCTTGTAAATTCCAAAATTTCTTATAGGAAACCCTACATGTGTAATTGTTTCCTTTATCTTCACAACATGAGCCCCAAATGGTGCAAAGGGGCCAATTATAGAAAAAATGAGTATGTACTAGTGTTGGATATAGTTTTCATGATGCATGGTGAAGGTATGGTTGATAATATAGAGTGGTGATATGGATGGAAATACAAAATGATGAGGTTTAGAAATACAAAATGATGTAACTTTTTGAGTGGAATGCAGTCCATCGCCAATTAAGTGTAGGGAACAAATGGATATGGAGATGGAAGTAAAGGTGGCACTGCTAAGGAAGAGAAGTAGAGGGTACCAATGGCCTTTAACAAAGGTTTGGATTATTAAGGTAGAGAGGTATGATTCTTGTGTTAAAATTGAGAAATTTTTATGATTTTTTTGTTGTTCTTTTCTTATCACCAAAACTCCTTTTACTATGTAGGTGTTGGCTTGAATGGAGATATCTGCACACATAAAAGCAAAACATGATATTTTTCTCTTTTTCTCTTTTTCCTCAAAATGGTGGTGCTAGTTTTGGTTTTCACCACTATCCTTCTTTGGCAAGCCTAGAAAGGTTTTCTTAACAAAGATTTTTTTTCCTTTTCTTTTTTTCTTTTTTCTTCCTTTTTTCCTATTGCAAACTTAAAGCTTCTATCAAAGATGCCTTATTGAGGTTTTTACTTTAGAAATTTATAACTATTTTTTTTTTTTTTCCTATCCAAGATTAAAATGGATTGAGAGAAATATATCACATCTAAATCTTGATTCTTCACCATTCCTATAAATTCCTCCTTTATCAAAGGTTTCTTGTATAATTTGAGCTTAAAACCATTCACTGGTAGTGGGATTTGTTCATCAATAATCATTATTTTTGTTGAACCATTATCATAACATTTTTTATTTTGTATGGCCTAAGCCATATTTTCATGGTTTTCCACTTAAAATCCTTGAATTTAGAGTCATATAGTAGTTCCCATTCTCCTCCCTTGAAAATCTTAGGTTTGATGCATTTGTCATGCTATATTTTTCTTTGCAACTACATTGTTTCTATGCAGAAGAGAGCTTGTGTCCTATATTCATCTAATGCATTGAATTTTTTGTCTTCTTTCTTCCATCACATCTGATAAATCCAAGTCCAAATTTGAAATTTCCTCAAGGTAGAAAACTCAAACCCAATTTGTAGCATGCCTTTCTTACCAAAGATTAGCTCATAGGGAGTAAACAGTGTGTTGGTCTTCAATGTGTTATTATATTCCCATTCCACTTCTATTAATTTGTTGTGCCAAACCTTTTTTCTTAAATTTTCTTTGTGAGAATGTTCTCCAACTCCCTATTAGTTACTTCAATTGTCAATTGGTCTTTGGATGGTAGGGAGTGGATTTCCTATGTTGAATGTGGTGTTGCTTCATGACTTGTTGAATGAATTTTGAAGTGAATTCAAGACATTGATAAGTAAATATTTCCATCAAAAACCCAAACTTGTAGAAGATGTTCTCTCTCAAAAACTCATCTATTTTATGCTTTGTAGTTGTTGTAACCGCATTCACTTGACCCATTTGATTAAGTAATCAATGCATACTACTATATATCTATTTTTATTTAAAAGAGTATTTATAGGACCTATAGCCATACCCCATTTATTAAAAGGTTCTATTGACACTCGTTGTTGAAATGGAATATCACTTTTCTAGTGGATTTACCCATCCTCTGATGATCACCACATTGAAAAGTATACTAAGTGCATCTTCATGTAAGGTAGGCAAAAAGCAGCAAAATCTCAAGATTTTGTAAGTTGTCATTTTTGTAGCATAGTGTCCTCAACATGGCTCATGCATTTAATCCTGCCCCACACATCTTCTTATAATCTAATCTAGTCCAAGCTTGAACAAGCATCTTGCAATCCAAGTGTATATGGTTCACTTTTCCTAAAAGGTTTGCATCTTTCCCTACAAGAAAATGTGAAGTAAAACTCATCGTTGTCAATTAGTTATCCATGCTAGAAAATTAGGGGGTGTGTACTGAGATGGAAAAGAGGCTTTATTTGGAAACTAATTATCTATCATTTCTCCATATGCATGATTGGTTAGTCTTTACAAAAAATCCATAATAAAAAATTTTCTTCCTGGCTTGTCAAATATAGTGAGATAAAATTGTTGAAATAATAGAAGCCATATAATAAATTACTCATTAATATCAAGGATTTTCATGAGGTATTTGATGCCAACATGATCTATGTGTACAAATACTCGGTATCGAGTAACATAATGCATATACTTGTTAAGTGCATAAATTAGTGCAAGGAATTCTTTTTAAAAAATTATGTCGTTTAATTCTTCATTGGTTAAATTATTCTTTATGAATTAATGAATTACCTATATATTTGGCCATGATCCTTGTGTACAACCATATTTAAATTCACTTCTATTACTGGAAGATTCTTCTAAGAATAGGGTCGATACCCCTAACAAAGTAGAAGACAAAAATAAATAATGAAACTAAAACAAACATGCAAATCACTTTGAATTCACAAAGTAAGTGACTGTCACTCATAAGTGGGTATTATGTTTGATGTTGATACTACAAGGTCCAAGCCCTAATCTCTTGCTCTAGAGTTACAGACCTACAATACAATTAAGAAAAAAAGAGTAGAACAGAGAATTCAAAGTACTCAAGCATATATGTCATATTAGTCCATAATCAATTCCATTAATCATTCATAAACATGGAATATATACAATGAAAATGAGATGGAATATGAGTTTCTTTCTATTAAAAGTAGCAGCAATAATGTAGTTACAACATCACCTTATCCTAGTTGTCAACACCGATGGAACCTTCCTCTAGATCCTACCTTATAAAGTCACCGAAGGTCTCCTCTCCAATAGTAACAATATGGCTCTGAGATAAGGATTCTCAACACCACAACAAGGAAACTAAGGTTTTTTGGAAGCAAGGGAGTGATTAAAAGCACAGGAACAACATACCTAATATGGGGAAAATGTTGGCAAAGTATGGATGCAAATTATATTGATGCTCATAAGGGAAACCCAAGATGTGTATTTATACCACCATAAATTGGTTGGGTTGGTTATGCTATGAGCTCCTATAGGTGGACTTCCAATCTAACTTATAAACCCCGCCTGAAAAATAGCTTAATTATATATTTTTTCGAATTAAAAAAAGTTGTATGTGGGGAGATTTAGGAAGACCTGTGTACATACATATTTTTACTTTGTGCACGTCATGCATGGAATTTGAAAAATGATTTTTTAAGATAATGTTAGGTTTGAATATGCAAGCAATTACTTCTTGGCCAATACATGCATCTGATGATAAGTGAGACAAAAGATGATATAACAAATTCCCCCTAATGTATGAAATCAAAAGAGGGTATGATGGCCAATATACATTAAGTATACACATGAGAATTCATCAAGAGGAACTCAGAGTATCTCACCAAATTCGGTCCAAATCAATACCTATAGAAGGAATCAAAAATAAAACTTGTATTTGAGGTGGACATACCCATGCTTAGAAGAAATAAAGCATGGTCACCAATAAAGTACATTGTGGATCCATAAGGATATATATAAAACACGATAATAATCATAAGAATGCATAATAGGTCCCACAATATATCATAGTTGCGAACGGAGCTATGTCTCAATAACATATAGGAGGATATTTGAACAAAGTATGATGTACAATTGATCCCCCATCAAAGTACCAAATTCATTTACATAGTAGTGGTACTATACAAAACTCAGGTTCCAACATATAAGATGCACATGAGCCTAAGGGAAGCATATAAGAGTCGATGTCATTGGCATAAAGTTGAAGGAACTATCAAGTGATCATAAATGATGACACGACCTAAGGTCCTCAAACCGACCACCAATGGTACATTTCTACACAATAGGAATAGATGAGTTGAATTCGAACTTGGGAGAAATCATTTCGTTACTAATCATTAATGTATACCATTAACAAATGAAATACAATCCACCGTTAATGATAATGGGTGTCAAGGTATCAAGTATAATCTAATAAGTGTGAATAAATATGTTGAAGTCGAACACTTGAAAGAATCTATCGAACATGGGACATTGATGTATTCCCACTTCTAATAGTTAAGGAGTCTACCATTCATGAATACAAACCCCAAAATATTAAATAAGACTCTAGACCTTATTCCCATATAAATGAGTTAGATTCAATGAGAAGATATCCAGTGGAAGGAAGAAATTAAGGCATACTACATCAACTAGCATGAGTGTAACCATAAGGCCAATAATTTTGAAGAACTCAAATGAAAAAGATTGAAGAAACCACCATCAATTATGTCTCTCCCATATTCCAGATAGAATAACACATGGAAAATACCCTCTAAATAAACCAATAATGAAATTTAATGACAGAGATGAGGAATCCACTAACAGAGTCAAATGGAAACCAAGGTACTACAAGAATCCCAATGTATGATAATGTAGGATGATGTCGAACACAAGGGAAACCAATTAGTCGAATACCAATGATGAAAATCAATGATGGGTGCAAGTTCACCTATCAATGATGGAAATAGGGCTATATTCCTACTCAAGAGCTACTCTTAGAGAAATTTGTCAAAGTTGATAAGAGTAGACCCTCCAACAAGAAGTCAATGGGGGCCTTGTATATTGACACGAGTATATGATTGAGATGTTGATTTGATATTGAGAATGACTTGAAAAACTAGGTGTGGCTAATAATGAGTCAAGAGACACCACAAAATGGACAACACATAGTTTTACTTCCCTTGAGCATAAGAACGACACATTTTGTGACTTAGGCAGTATTGACCAAGATGAACTTTGTATAAGTCTAGCATACATGAGGCATGAACAAACTATCCATATGATTGGAAGAGAAACCAACCAAATAAGTACTAAATTTGAAATGATGTTTTACCTCTTAAGGCCACACTAATTCCCAATCCAATGAGGAGAAGACTAATAACGTGGTGCTTTATTCAAGGGCAACACAACTGACTCTGCTACTAAGTTAACGAAATAAATTATTTTCATCCCATCTTTTTTATTTAAATATTTTACTTTTTGTCTTATTAATATTATAAAAATCCTAAAAAGGAATAAAATAATTCTTATGGTATAGTGGATGGAACCAGTGTCACAGGCAAGCAAACTAGTTCCAGTGCTTAAAACATCCTTATACTCAATGCAGGGGAAAGTGTGTGAGATATGGACACTTAGGAATGTTCCCTCTAGGGATAATGATGTCAAGACACAAAGGAAATATATGCAAGGCTTAAAATTTTGAAAAAGGCATTGACAAAAGGGCGTATGCAAGAGTAAGTTGGATATGGCATAAAGCCAAAAGTGCAAGCAGTCAAATGTAATGCAATAATACAACTCAAGATTTGGGAGCCTCTGATGTATAAGTGAGAATAAGAGTGAGGAAGAAAAACATGGCTTCAATGCAAAGTCATGATGGGACTAAAGAGGACTCTCGAGCCTATGAATAAGACTTCAGCATGGGTGCCAAGTGACAACATGGTACTATCTAGAGCACCCATGATAAGCTATGCTCTACCACAAAAATTATGACACTTATAAAAAAAAAGAAGGTTTCATGTCACAATTTGATGGGAACGATCTTATGGCCAAAATGCAATAGGAAATTGATAATGTATAATGCAAGGTGGTGAACCTAACCTATATGCCAGTTTCAAGATGCAATACCTATCAAAGTATATCAATATGAAAATACCCAAAGAAGATGTCTTCCAAGTCCTATAAACATAATTAGAAACACTTTGCTAGAAGTTAATACATCCAATATATATACTTCTAATAAAATATTTGTGTTATAGAACATAAAACTTGAAAACATGTACCTTATATATACAATATGGTACAAGGAACCATGCAACCTTATGTCTTATGCATAATAGTTCTTCAAAAAAAGTCCCTTGCAAGGATCAAGCCAAAGAATCATTTGGGGGGTAAAATCCATTGTCTTTAGTTTTGGAAGAGAATATGACTAATCAACCATAGTCATGGATTCAAAGAAATCCCCTGTGGAGTCGTCAATTTTGTTACGGGAAGATTTCCCTAGGGCTAGGGTTGATATCCCCAACAGAGAAAAAGACAATTCAATAAATAAACTCAAAAAAACATGCAAATCACTTTGAATTCACATTTAAGTAGGTGACTGGTACTCACAGGTGGGTCCTACATTTGTTATAACATCTTTTGCTACTCTCTTTCATCATATTTTCATGATTGGCTTGGGCAGATCCCTTTTCCCTTTCAAACTTATCCCTATCTTAAAAAAACAATTTTCAAAATATATACGCGCCTATGCCCACTATAAAAACATGTATGTATGTGGTTCCTCAGAAAGCTTCCATCGCACAACCTTTTAAAAATTGAAAAAATAATTAATTAAGATATATTTTGAGTGAGGTTTATGGGTTAGACTGGAAACCCACCTACAGGAGCCTGTGGCATAACCAACTCTACTAGTTTTTGGTGGTATAAATATACCCTATATGTTGGCCTTATATTCATCCTAATGATTGACATCCTTGCTCTACAGAATTTCCCCTAAATTAGGTATGTGTTATCTCATGCTCTTTTCACTTCCCTATCTCCAGGAAACCCTAGTTTTCTTCCATTGTTGTTGAGATACATTATATCACATCTCATTGCTAATGTTGGAGAGGAGACCTTCTTTGGCCTAAGTAGGAAGGATCTGGAGGAAGGTTCCATCAATGCTAACAACTTGGATTAGGTTGTATCATGACTCCCTCTTTGTTGTTGCTATTTCAACAAATAGACTCATATTTCATTCCTATTTGCATTGTTTATTTCCTATGAATGTGAATGTATAATGGATATATTTATGGATTAACTTGTTTATATGCATATATACTTTGAATGATGTGATATGTGTTTGGTTCCTTGTTCATCTTGCGGATTTGCAACTTTCGGATGAGAGGTTAGGATCGGACCCTATGGGAACATCATCAACCTTAGGTCCTATAGGTATGTAAACCAGACCTACTTTGTAAATTCAAATTGTATGAATGCCTCTTTGAGCCGATTTGTTGAATTCTATGATCTGCTTTGTTAAGCCTTCCAACTCTAGCCCTATGGAATTTTACGTAAATTACATTTGATGTAGATCCCACAGGGTCCAAACCATAATATCTTACTCCAAAGTTGCATACCTACAACACAACCAAGAAACTAAGAAAAAAGGAGAATTTAAAGTATTCAAGCATATATATCATGTGAGTCCATAATCAATTCCATTAACCATTCATAAACATGAAAGGTATACCAAAAAATTGGGATGGAATATGAGTTCTTTTTTATTGAAAGTAGCAATAGTAAGGTAGTTACAACATCGCTTGGTCTTGGCTACCAACACTGAAAAAACCTTCCTCCAAATCCTTATTTCCCAAGCCACTGAATGTTTTTTCCTATCCAATGGTATAAAAATGGATGTGAGATAAGGATGTTCAACACTACAGTAAGGAAACTAGGGTTTCCTAGAGACAAGGAAGTGCTTAAAAGCACGAGAAAAACAAACTTAACATGAGCAAAATTTTGGCAAAGTATGGCTGCTAAGCATATTTATGTTCATAAAGGAAACCTAAGGTGTGTATTTATACCACCATAAATTGGTTGGGTTGGTTATACATGATCTTGTAGGTGGGCTTCCTGTTTATCTCATAAACCCCACCTTAAAAATTGATGAATTATAATTTTTCATATTTTAAAAAGTTGTACACAGGA
Source organism: Pinus tabuliformis (assembly GCA_031772625.1). NCBI lineage: Eukaryota > Viridiplantae > Streptophyta > Pinopsida > Pinales > Pinaceae > Pinus > Pinus tabuliformis. Next base: position 750,622,409 of record CM062819.1, read on the forward strand.
AGGTTTAGGAAGAACCACGTACATATGCATTTTTACTTTAGGTAGGTCACTTATGAAATTTGAAAAATATTTTTTAAGATAATGTTAGGTTACATAGAGAAAGGGATATTTCCCTAGCCAAAACATGCATATGATGATAAGTGAGAAAAAATATGTTGTAACAACTTCCCAATAAGCCAAGCCTAATAAGTAGTTATACATCATCTCAATTTTAATATTCCTTTTTATTAGATACAAATAATCTTAATATTAAGTAACCATTTATTACTTACAATATTTATAATCAAAATCTTTTCTTTAAAAACTATAAAAAATAAATCCGGGATATCTTAAAATATCTTAATTTTAATAAAGACATACATATAAACATAAGATGATATGCATAAAATTTATTATTATTATTATTATTATTATTATTATATATATATATATATATATATATATATATATATATATATATATCGATTGTGCAAGTCAAAATAAAATATAAGCATGAACACATTTTCATTAAGATGGTAGAAATATAAATACAATGTTTCATGACTTTTGGATTCATTTTCCAAGGCCTCTTGGACTCTCTATGATGGTTCACATTACACACCATAATCCTAATGAATTAGGTGTTCAACACCCTCCCCCCCCTTAATCTGAATGGTCGTATGTGATTTCAGGAAAAGAGATGAGAATAAGTACTAACGGCTAAATGTGCTCTATGAGATGGTGGTGTAAGGAAAACCACAAACTAAATTGGTAGAAAAAGTTGAAGTCTTCTACAAATTTTGGTTTAAGGCTAGCAAAAAACTCAAGAATGTGGCTCAACATAGTTACTAGAACAATTCTAAATCTGGATAAGGATTATGTCTTCTTCAAAATGGAAGTGCTCCTTGATGATGGTTTAAAGATGATCATGAACTATTGAAATGGTGGTTTGAAGTTGATCACAAATTGTTGAAATGGTGCTTTGAAGTTGACCACAAATTGTTGGAACTTTGATTCTAAGGCTCAAAAGTTCCGAAAACATTTCCAAATTTGGCTAGAAGTTGTTGCCTTTTACTAATCAAAAGTGCTCACACATGGCAATTTGAAGATGACTGCAAACTGATGTCGGTTTGAAAATGACCAAAAACTAAATCACGCTCATGGATTTGAAATTTGGTTACAACTCTAATTTTGGTTCAGGCTTGAGGATTTGGTTTTAGCTATCATTAAGGGAGTTTTAGGGTATAAAATGGGCTTTCTAAGGAAAATAATAAAATAAGAGTTATCAATTTTTAAAGAAAAATAAAGGAAACTACATTTTTTTAATTGCATTTTTAGTTTATCTTGTTATAAGTTTACTCAAATGTCAAGTGTAAAAACATGTTGGATGAGAATTAAATTCCACATCCAATAAGTACTCACTTTGTATACTTTTGAGATGATCCACATCGAAAAAATTGAAGATACATTAAAAAACGTGTTGAACAAGCTTTTTAATGTACCTTCAATTTTTTTTTTTGATGTGGGTCTTCTCAGAAGTATCCAAAGTGGGTACTCATTGGATATGGAATTTAATTTTCCATCCAATTGGAATCTAAACTTGACATTTGAGTAAACCTATAAGGAGATAAGTCAAAAATACAATTGAAAAAATTAGTTTTCTTTTTTCCCTCTAAAATATTTTCCATATGGATGACATCATCATCTTGAATACTAATAGTTCTTTTAAAGTTAATTTTGTTACTACATTTTTTGCTTTGAGACTCATTTTTTACCTCAAAATTCCCCTAATTGGCTCAAAATCGCTTGTACATGCTTGATTAATAAAGTTTGAAAACTAGAAGCCTCACTATGAAAGGACAAAAATCATTTACAATGTTGAAAAAGACAATAAAAAACTATGATCCTCCATACTTCCAACTACGAGGGTGTCCTCTTCTATTGAAAATGCATCATTTTACAAAGAAATATAATTAGGAAATTACAAAAAATTGTATTTTCAAGTTACCATTATTGTGTTGTTTCTCCCCAAGCCAATTGTGACCCAATGGCTCCACAAACCCACACACCCTTACAATCAAAACATACACTAGTGTTACAAGGAACATAAGGTTCTTATAATATTTTCAATCATTGTTGAACATTACACATTTATGCTTCCATGACATGGTTAGAGGATTTCCAAAGTCCCCATGCATCAAATTTAAAGTAGAAGCAACCTCGATAACTTAGGAATGAAACGAAATAGATGCTTCTAGGTATATTATCACAATGCAAGAGGCTCAAAATAAAAATGAAAAACTTTTATGTATTGGACCAATGATTTCTTTAATACACACTACAAAGCAATCAATATATTCGTAGGCTCTCCTAATGTTGCAGTGCACTTCTTAGACTTGGTAGGTGTAGGGGTTGGAGTAGTTGTTATACCACACTTACATGGAATTTTTTAGGCGCAAAATTTTGTCAATTGGTTATTTTTGGAATATTTTTTAAAAAAATATTCACCCATTTGGTTAAAAAATGCTTATTTTTTCATGTATATAATTAAATTGATAACATTTATTAAAAATTTATCATTTTTAATAATAAATTACACATTTTTTTATTGAATATTCACATACATCTTATATGTATGATTTTTCAAACCACGAAAATCCCCTAAAATATTATACATAGATATAATATTTGAATCTTTAAAAATATCCTCTCTCACATACCCATGCAATGTATTTATCTTACCAACATAGGTCCATCTCAAATATGAATCTAACATGAGCCGAAAAAGATCCAATTTCTTCACGTGTAAATTTTTTTATGAACTAACATTATTTAAATATTTTGTATAGTTATTTATTTTTATTTTTTTATTTTAAATTTTTAAATTTTTATCTAGACCGATATGAGCAAAATTTTAACTTTGATGATCGACGAACAAAGTTACACATCATACTAGATTGTAGAATGAACCTTTCGACTTAGTTAACAATGCACAACTTTAACATAATACGTATATATTCCATTATTCTATAGTGGAAAACCATTGGATCGACTAGGTAGAAACCCGCAAAAACCAAAACCATGATGCTCTTTCTAATTTTAAGTTATCCAGCTCTTGTCGTTGGAAACCAGGATGGGAAGACGAGAAGTGATAATAGGTAGATATTGATGACAAAAGAGCATTAAAAGAGCCATTGGTGGATTCCTCTCAACGAAAAGAAATAAAGCGAAAAATATTTAGAGAGGATCCCATGACATCATGGAAATATAAAAGGTTCTGGAAAAAATGCGCTACACATGCAACTGTGACGCGATTTCCAACTTGCTCTATGTCATTCATTCTGTAACGACTCCTCTTGCGATTGGTAGGCTTGTTTATGGTGATATGAGAAAGTCCACGAGTGGGGGAGGTATGAGAAAGCTCGAGGTATCTTTCCAGTTAATCAGAATGTGGGAAGGGTCTGTAGCATGAATGATGTTGCAACCAAAGCCACGAAGCCAATGACGAAAGTTGCGTCCCTGTGAAACGAGAGATTGAGGTTTCTTCGCTACATAGAGAGAGAGAGCGTGCAATCGAGTATGCAGAGAAATGAAACAAGCATTCAATTATTTGAGGATTTTTGAGTTAGGAAACATGCATAGAGATACTAGAGAAAATTTCAGACGTAAAGAAACGAGTGTTAAGCAGAGAAACAACTGAAACAACTGAGGACGGCGTTAAGGGAATGTTAGGCCTAGCAGGGTACAATTTGACAAGTCCATCTCTCGTAATAGTGTTGGATTTTGTAAGTCAGAATTAAAACATAATCATAGAATTAAGTTTGATGAACTAAGTTAAAATACGGGTGAATTTATTTTTATAAAAATGATAGAATTAACATAATCATATTAATAAATATAGTTCATATAGGTCAATAATCCTATATGAATCACATCCACAATTACATTAATAAAAATGATTGAAATACACCAATAAATGTACATTAATGAAATAACATAAATATAATATTAAAAAAACTAATATTAATCTCGATAAATATATAATAATAATAATAATATAAAAAAAAATATTATAAATATTATTATATTATAATATATTGTTATCAATTAATATTAATTGTGATGAGAGGCGCTTTACAGCCCAATATAGGTTAGATGTGTAGAGGTAATGTAAGTATGTAAACAATTTTAAATGTCGACCTAATCAAAAAATAAAAATAAAAAGGATGAGTGTAAACATTTAAATGTTGGCTCAAATAATAATAAAAAGTTAAAATAATAAACAAAAAGTTAAAAGTAATAAATAAAAAGTTAAAAGTAATATAAACCTAGTATCCAGGTTGAGGTTGAGGTTGAGTGTAAACATTTAAATGTTTACTCAATTAATAATAAAAATTTAAAGTAATAAAAATAATAAAATTTAATTTGTTATATTTTGATTTTGTTATTTAATTTTTTAATAGACTTTGTTACAATACCATGGATTATCGATACCACATGCCCAAAATTCATAACCTATTTCACAACCAAAATATTTTATAACAATACAAGATTTTTAATTGTGGATATTCATCCCACTTTACCATGGATATTATTAACTTGTAAAAAATAAGCTTTGTTACAATACCATGGCTTATCAATACCACATTCCCAAAACAACAAACTTATTTCACAATCAAAATATTTTATATCGGTGTGAAAATATTCTTAACCATGGATATTTACTTCCATTTTACCATGGATATTATTAACTTGCAAATGTGCTTTGTTAGCATACCATGGGCCAATATCATGGTTTATCAACACCACATGCCCAAAAAACATAACTTTCACAATCAAAATATTTTGTAACATTATGAGAATATTCTTAACCATGGATATTCACCCCAGTTTACCAGAGATATTATTAACTTATAAATAGGTTGTGTTATAATACCATGGCTTATCAATACCACATGCTCAAAAAACATAACTTATTTCACAATCAAAATATTTTATAATAATATGACAAGATTCTTGTCATAGATATTGACCGTCACTTTTGCCATCGATACTTGTGAATAGCCTTTGTTACAATACCATGGGCCAATACCATGGGTTATCAATACCACATGCCCAAAACTCATAACTTATTTCACAAGATTCGTAACCATGAATATTATTAACTTGTAAATAGATTTTCTTACAATACCATAGTCCAATACTATGGCTTATCAATACCACATGCCCAAAAACCATAAATTATTTCATTTTTTAATTGAATCTAAAAGGAAAAAGTTATAATTACTTTTGAGATTTATCTAAACCTCTATCCTCCGACTATTAAAAATATTCATATAGAAATTAAATTAAGGTTTTAATAAAGTTAAAAATGAAAATACTTTTATATATAAAGACGTGAAATTTATATAATATAAATAATATTATTAAAAACCAGTATAAATCCATCCTTAGTTCCATCCTAACTAAGGATCTAAGCAATATAAATCCATCCTTAGTTCCATCCTAACTAAGGATCTAAGCAATAAGAGCAAGAAAAGTGGCTAAGTATAATAAAGGAGAGAGAGCACAAGCAACCTGACTCACGATAATAGAGGAGAGAGAGCGCGTGATTATTTTAAGTATTTCATTATTGTGAGAGAGAGCACCTGATTTCTTTAAGTATTTCATTCTTGTGAGAGAGAGCGCGTGATTTTTTTAAGTATTCCATTATTGTATTTTAGTTGACATGATTGATCCAAAACATAGGTTCAATATTTTATAGGCAATTAAGTTTTTTTTTTTTTTTTTTGTTAATTTAGATACTTTCCTATCAGAGAGAGAGAGGGAGGAAAATGTTGAAGGAAAGTATAACTAGTTTCAGTCTTCATAAAGGTACTTTTGATATTAAGTATTATTTTACAATATATGTCAATGAGTTTCTTTCTCATTGAAGTAGGTCTAGTACATGTCAAAGTGCTATAGGTGAGCCAAATAGTCAAAAGGAAATGTTGAAGGCCTTAAGGGCATGTTACACCATGTATAAATATATATTAAAATTAAAGGGACAAAATCCAAGAAAATTCAAGTCCTCTCCTATGTTATGGCACCATCAAGAAGCTCCTTCAAGCATGTTGCACCACCATGGAAACTATCCAAAGTCTCCTCAACAAATCAGCCACCAAACTACCCTCAAAGTCAGCCTACAATTAAGAGGACTAGTCAGCCTAAAGGGAGGGACAATCCTCTATTTATAGAGGTTGTCCACTCCAAATAGAATGTATTACTTCACTTTGAAATAAGCGCATAAAAGAAGTCAATAAAAGGATGAAAAGAAGTCTTCTTATGCAATGAAGGAAGGGAGAAATACGCCAAGGTAAAAGGGATTGTTTTCTATGGTTATCATAGCTACACGTGTGAGAAAGGAAGGGTATGCATGCGGTCACTACAGTAGAAAACTACAGTGACATATCTCTCTGTTTTTTGGGCTATAAACAAGGCCTATAAGGCCTCCCAATCAAGCGAAGAGGAAGGGCACTCAAGCGAAGAAGGAAAGCGGCTACAACAATAAGTAAACAATCACACGTGAGAGAATTTAGGGCTGCTAGACAGTCACATCCAGTCTGCACCTACACTTTGAAGAAGAAGCTAATTTGGTTAAGAAGGTCAAGGAATCATCATATGGGAAGGTTCTCATTAAAGGCTTGTCCTCTAGAGCAAGTGTAACAAGGTTATTAGTAAGTTGAAAGAAGAACAAAGTGTTGGAAATAGGAGGATGAAGTGTCGGGAAACAAAGTGTCCAAAGAAGTGTCGGGGTATATGGTGAAAAAAGGAGAGAGGACTTGACTTGTGCTTGGAGAATCTCTTTGTCAGGGGTCTAGGGTTTGGAATTGATCAATAGAAGCTTCAATAAGATAAATTCACGAAAGGGATTTCCTCTCAAGAGAAGAGAGGTTTTGGCCCTAACAGAGAGCCAACATCTTACGTTCTTGTTTTTATGTTTTGGTAGCAGTTTGATGAAGTACACACATATGCACTAAGAAGAAGAAGAAGAAGAATAAGAATAAGCTAATAAGGAAAAGTAAAAATACTCCAGAAATTGTTATCAAGTAACGAAGAATCACACTACATTACTTTGCCCTAGATTCTTCAACATGGTTTTAGAGCTAAGGTAACACATCAAGGAAAGGGCAACTCAATAGCACTCATTAAGGAGAAGCATCTACAAAGTTGAAGAATCAAGCCTAGAAGTCTCAATCACTTCAAGGTCAAGAAGGGTATACAATCCATCATTCATCAAGAAGTTCTACAAAGCTAGAAGAAGAGCCATACATAAAGGCATCTACAAAGAAGAGCATATTAAAGTAGAACCTACATCAAGCCATCAAGTCTTCAAGGAGGAAGCAAATCCATCACATCTCAAAATATATCAAGTAAGTACATGTCCCCTTCTGAATATACATCAATGTCTTTTTACAAGGAAAGCAATAAATTGGTAGGTACCAATAAATTTCATGCATGGAAGAAGAGGACTGATCTACTTCTCAAGGAGAATGAACTCCTAGAACATGTCAAAGGGAATATCACTACCCCTACTAAGGAATAGACTCAAGCCTTAGCCAAGTACAATAAGGATGAGACAAGAGCACAAAGGATTCTGATAGAACTAATCAAAGACTCTCTCATTCCCTATGTCTCCAACTTCGAGACATCGATAGAAATTTATGATAAGCTAGTAGGGCTATTCTTGATATCAACAACTGGAGAAGTAATATCTCTGAGGAATGAATTGTACAAAATGAATATAACAAAGGAAGGAATAGCTCCCTACTTCATGAAAACCTATGAAATGATAGATCAAATTCAAGAACTTGGGGAAGTCATGTTTGACAAAGAGATGACAACAGTGGTACTCAGTGCTCTACCTGAGGAGTGGGGAAACTTCACATCTAGAATATATGCCAAGAAGGAAGAAACCACTTCTAGTGAAATGTGGTCTCTATGCAAGACAAAGGAAACCAGACTTAAGGAAAAAGAAGATGTGGGATCAAAGGAGCAAGAATTTTCTACCATGGCCAAAGGAAAGGGTAAATTTGACAAGTTTGGTCCACGAAGAATAAACAACAAAGACATGTCCAAAATCCAATGTTTTGGATGCCAAGAATATGGACACTACAAAAGGAATTTTCCTAAGCTTAAGAAGGACAATGACAACAAAAGAAAGTGGGAAGAAGCTCACATAAATCAAGAGATGAAAGAAGAAGGAAAGAAACAAAAGAAGGAAGATCCTCTGGGTCTCTACTATGACTAGGTACAACTATTTACTTCTAGACTTATTTCAAAGTTTTGAGTAGTATAGGAGCATGTAGGAATAAATGCATGGCTAGAACCATCCTATAGAATCTAGAAGCATGATGTACATATATTTCTAGATACCCATGGTGATATAGCATTTATAATAAAAACAAAATGCATGGGTAGAACTATCTTCTAGAATATGAGATCATGATAGTTATAGCTCAAGATATTCATGTAGAAGAAGAATACCTAGTATAGGACCTCATCCATGATGAAAGGAAAATTTGATCATGATTAAGAATCTTAGAAGACCTTCATCATCAAAAGAAAAGAAACATTTGCAAGGCGAGGGTATTTAAGATCCTTTGATGGAATCTTCAAAAGAAGGTTCATGAACCAAAACAAATGTCTCATTGGGAATCCCATTCATAGGATTCAAGAAAAGGATGATATGCAGACAAGCTAAGATGAAGCAAGAAGGGCCACACCAAAATATGATCAAGGAAGATGAGGTATGTATGCATTAAATTTTAGTCATGTTATCATTTGTATATTATTGAGTCATGTGTATAGTTCTATAACATGATCAAGCATGAAATAATCTCTTTCACCAAGAACATGCTCGAAGGCACGTACCACAATGCAATAAAGGTCAACAAAAATATATGCTCACATAAAGAGCATAAGATTGTTAATTAAGAACCAAGAAGAAATGCTGACAAGTCTAGGAAACAAGCAATAAAGGAATGCTCTCACAAGAAGCATTAGATGGTTGACTTATTTATTTGATAAGTAACGAATGAAGAAAGAGATCAAGCATGTGGAAGAACACCATGATCACCGAGAATCACAGTCTGACAAGATACTTTGAATATAACTCCCAAAAGAAGGCAGGACAACTCTGATAAAGGAAGAAAGGACCCTTGACACCTATAAAGGCCTTGGAGATATAAAAGATGCAGATAACTGATTCTACTCTATAGAGATGTCGTAATGAAGAAGCCATCCAACAAAAGAAAAAGCAATGTTGAAGAAATATCAGGAAGAAGTCATGATGGACTACTAGGTCGAAGCATGTAAACAAAAAAGTACAAAGAAGCATCCATGAGAAGAATATTTTGAAGCATGGAAAAGATGACAAAGTAGTAGCCAATATGACAAGCAAACCCAATGTATGACATGAAAGCCACTTTCCTTGAAGGAAGAAATGACATGACAAACCAGGGAGCAAAGTGATCAATGGATGGTACCCTACCTAGAAGAAGTTCGAATAAAGAATTCATGACATCAAGAAAGGAAGGAGATCAAGCAACTGAAGGACCCACAAAGAAGAAGTTGTTGATAAAGGAAAGAGTCCCCAGTTAAGAGGGAGATCTGGCAGGGCCCTGATCAAGAGGGAATTTTGGATCACCCCTGATTACAAAGGAGTGGCATTTATGCTTTCCATTTCATGGGTCATGCACTAGACCAGGACTAACAGTCATAAGTCTAGATATAGCCCATGAATGGAAATGTAGACACAAGATAGACACTACATTCTTGTCTTCAATTGGGAAGAAATAATGGGAGGATTGGGTAATCATCTGGCATCTGATACCCTTTGAGGATGTGTAGGGCATCCAAGAGAAGAGTAGGCAAGAGGACTGATATTCGTTTAGGGCTAGGAAGCCAAGATAAGAATAGTCCAACAAGGTCATACTCAGAGAACACCCGAGTGGGTATGTACCTTGAGAGACAATGATGAAGGTGTCTATAAATCATTGGTCTCACCAACATTGTAGCTCATGGTCTTGTAAAAGATATGGAGTTGTTAGTCAAGGCCTTTCACTATGACAATGTCGATGGATATGATGCTATAACAAATGGATTGCTAAATTGGTTTCTCTTATGTGAATTCTTCAAGATTGATAATAGCCAAACACCTTGAATGTTGTATGAATACATCCCTAGTTAAGAGGGAGTGTTGAAGGAAAGTGTAACATTAGGGGACTTTTGAGGTCTAAAATGGGCCTCCTAAGAAAAATGTACAAAAAAAATAATCTTTATCAGAACCAATAAGATTAAAGATGATGATGTCAACCATGGGGGATGATTCACCATTTTTGGAGTAAAAAAGTAAAAAGATTATAAAATAATAAAACTACTTTTTCAACTCATATTTTCAACTTATCTCCCTAAGGTTATACTCAAATTTTGAGCGGGAGTACTCGTTGGATGTAAAATTTAATTCCTCATCCAAAGAGTACCCATGTTGCATACTTTCGATGGACCTTGCTACACGAAAAATGAGAAATACATGAAAAAACATGATTGCAATCACGTTTTTCATGTATTTCTTAGTTTTCATGTAGCAGGGTCCATTGAAAGTATGCAGCATGGGTAATCCTTGGAAAAGGAATAAAATTATGCATCCAACGAGTGTTTCTGCTCGAAATTTGAGTAAACCCATAGGGAGATAAGTTGAAAAAAATAGTTTTTCCTTTTTTCCCTCTAAAATTTGATGATGTCATCTAATCTTATCTTATTATTTCCACTATTATTTTATAATTTCCTTAGGAGGCCCATTTTAGACCTCAAAAATCCCCTAATGCTAGGTTCGGTCTTCATAAATGTACTTTTGATATTTGTACTTATTCAAGAAAATAAATATTATTTTATAATATATGTCAATGAGTTTCTTTCTCATTGAAGTAGGTCTAGCACATGTCAAAGTGCTATAGGTGATTCAAATAGTCCTTTTGAAATGTTGAAGGCCTTAAGGGCATGTTACACCATGTATAAATATATATTAAAGTTAAAGGGAAAACCTCCAAGAAAATTCAAGTCCTCTCCTATGTTATGACACCATCAAGAAGCTCCTTCAAGCATGCTACACCACCATGGAAAATATCGGAAGTCTGCTCAAAAAATCTACCACCAAACTTCCCTCAAAGTCAACCTACAATTAAGAGGACTAGTCGGCCTTCTAGTTGGCCTAAATGGAGGGACAATCCTATATTTATAGAGGATTTCCACTTCAAATAGAATGTACTACTTCACTCTAAAATAAGCATAGAAAAAGGTCAATAAAAGGAAGAAAATAAGTCTTCTTGGGCAGCGAAGGAAGGGAGAAAGAAATCAAGTTAAAAGGGACTGGTTTCTAGGTTTATCACAACAACACGTGCGAGAAAGGAAGGGTATGTCTGCGGTCACTAAAACAGAAAACTACAATGACATATCTCGCTGTTTTTGGGCTAGTAAACAAGGCCTATAAGGCCTCCCAATCAAGCGAAGAGGAAGGGAACTCAAGCAAAGAAGGAAATAAACTACAACAACAAGTAAACAGTCACACGTGCAAGAATTTAGGAATGCTGGACAGTCACATCCATTCTTCACCTACACTTTGAAGAAGAAGCTCATTTGGTTAAGAAGGTGAAGGAATCATCATACGAGAAGGTTATCATCAAAGGCTTGTCCTCTAGATTAAGTGCAACAAGGTTACTAAAAATTTGAAAGAAGAACGAAGTGTCGGAAATAGGAGGACGAAGTGCCGGGAAACAAAGTTCTGGAAGAGGTGTTGCGGTATATGGTGCAGAAAGGAGAGAGGACTTGACTTGTGCTTGGAGAATCTCTTTGTCAGGGGTCTAAGGTTTGGCATTGATCAATAGAAGCTTCAATAAGAGAAATTCGTGAAAGGGTTTTCCTCTCAAGAGAAGAGAGGTTTTGGCCCCGGGAGAGATCCAACATCTTTTGTTTTTGTTTTTATGTTTTGGTAGCAGTTTGATGAAGTACACACATATGCACTAATAAGAAAAAGAATAAGAATAACCTAATAAGGAAAATTCAAAATACTCCACAAATTGTTATCAAATAACGAAGAATCACGCTACACTACTTTGCCCTATATTTTTCAACAGAAAGAAAAATTACAAAGAGAGATAAAGGTGGAGGGAGAGAGGGAGTGACAAGGGAGAGATGGAGAGAGAATGAGGGACAAAGGAGAGGGAGGAAGACAAAGAAGAGGAGAGGAGAGAGATAGGGATAGAAGGGGAAGATAGAGTTGGAGGCACAAAGATGGAGGGGAGAGATAGATGGAGAGAGGGAGGGAGATAGTGACGAAGTTGAAGGAGAGAGAGAGAGAGAGAGAGAAAGGGGAAGAGAGAGAGGGAGACACAAAGATGGAGGGGGAGAGAGAAGGAGAGGGAGGAAGATAGTGACAGAGTTGAAGGCAAGAGAGAGCGAGAGAGAGAGAGATGGGGGGGAGAGACAGGGGGAGTTGGAAGAGAAAGGAAGAGAGAGAAGACTCAGGAGAGAGGAGAGAGAGATGGAGTAGGTGGGGGAGAGAGATGGAGGGAAGAAGAAATACATAGAAGGAAAAATGTGGAGAGAGAGAGAGGGAGTGGCAAGGGAGCAATGGAGAGAGAGTGAGAGAGGAGAGCAGGAGGGAAAAGAGAGAGGGAGAAAAGGGGAAGAGGGGGAGAGAGACAGAGGGAGAGATAGATAGATAGAGAAAGATAATGTGTATGTTTGGGGGGTGAGATAGAGAGATGCAATAAGAAAGAGATACATAGATACAAATATAGATATTATATAGTATTATATAACCAGCCTAGATCCATATTAACCTCGGATCTATCAAGCACCGAGATGGGTCCAATCTCTCGAGGTGTAATCATTTCCTCAAGTTTCGCACTCAAAAAATAGGTTTGCACCTTGAGAGATTGGATCCCTCTCGGTGCTTGATAGATCCAAGGTTAAGATGGATCTAGGCTAGTATTATATTATATTATAAATTATATTATATTTAATTAATATTATAATAATAATTAATATATTATATTATTATTATAATATATTAATATTATAAATCCTAGCCCATTAAAAACTATGTGATATTATATATTAAATTATGTTATATTTAATTCATATTATTAATTAATATTATAATAATAATTATATATTATATTATTATTAAATATATTAATATTATAAATCTTAGCAATTAAAAACACAAGTGATTAATAAACCCAATGGATTAATATTATAAACGCGAGGGATTAGAAACCCAAAGCATTAACATATTATAAACGCAATATAGTAACCCACCATAAGCATTAATATTATAAACCTAAATGATTAATCAACCCAACAAAATATATTATTATAATAATAATTATTATTATTATATTATATTATATTATAATATATTAATATTATTATAATATAATAATATTATAAACCCTAGTAATTAAAAATACACGTAGTTAATGTCCATGGGGTCTTGGACAAATGGTGATCGAGTGCTCCGTTAAGGCACTCCTTGATGTAAATTTGTTGGTTCAATTCACCACCTCAATCGAGGTATATATTGGACATGATGAAGATGTAGTCTTGCCAAGCTTACCAAAAAAAATACAAGCAGTTAACAAACCCAAGGGATTAAAAACCAGGCATTAATATTATAAACCCAAGGGATTAACCCACCAAAGGGATTAATATTATAAACCTAAAGGACTAATCACCCCAATGAATTATCAATATTATAAACCCAAATCATTAATATTAATAAACACAATGAATTAATAAACCTAGCAGATTAATATTATAAATCTGAGGGATTAATAAACCCAAGGAATTGTTAACATTATAAACCCAAAGGATTAACATTATAAACCTAAGGGATTAATAAACTCAAGAGACTAATATTATAAACCCAAGGGATTAATATTATAAACCCTATGGATTAAAAACTCAAGGGATTAATATATTAAACCTAAGAGATTAATAAACCGAAGGCATTAATATTATAAATCCTAGGGATTAAAACTCAAGGGATCAATATTAGAAACCCAAGGGATTAATATTAGAAATAAATGGACAATTAGAAGGGTCTGCTAAATTCACATTTATTAATAAACCCGAAATATTGATAAACCTTAGAGGTTAAAAACCTAAGGGATTCATATTAAAAATCCTAGGGATTAATATTAGAAAGTCACGAGATTAATAAACCCTATGGATTAATATTACAAACCCAAAGGATTAATAAATACAAGGATTGATAGTATAAATCCATGGGATTAATACTATTGTTTGTCACATTGCCACTATGTTTGTCACAATACAATGTTGGATAGATTTCTGCACCATTCAAATATCACAACATTAAACCCTAATGTTACACCAAATATTATGAACCCTAGCATTATATAACCAATATTATAAACTGTAACATTAAACCGAATATTATAACCATAATACTAAACCCAATATAATAAACCCCAATATTAAAACCAACATTATAAACCTTAATATTAAACCATAATTTTCAAATGGAGCATTGCAACCTTCAATAAATTGCAACATAATATAAATCATCAAGTTGTTGACATAAGTATTTAATAGTTGTAAGTGCATTTTCTTGGATACTATGTATTAAAAACAAGTTGTTCCTTGGCTACAACGATGGAAAATTATATTTGATAACAAATATCGAAACCGAGGATGGTTTTCTTAATCAATGGTCAAAATATCTAAGTAGATGTAAACCATGTCATGCATTTCAACATTACAAATGCATGGATGGAACCAATAAACATTAATATTATAAACCCAAGGTATTAATATTACAAACTCAATGGATAAATATTAAACCCAAGGGATTATAAACCTAACTGATCAATATATTAAACCCAATGATTAAAATTATAAACTGTAAGACTAATATTATAAATCGTAATATTATTAAACATATTAGCAATAAATATTATAAACTGAAGGGGTTATTAATATCCTGATATTATAAACCAGTTGGATTAATAAACTCAAAGGATTAATAAGCCTAAGAGATCAATATTAAAAACCCAACGGATTAATATTAAACCCTAATATTAATATTATAAACCCTAAGATTAACATTATAAACCCGAGGGATTAATATTAATAAGTGCAAGGGATTAATAAACCCAATGATTAATAATATAAATCTGAGGGATTATAGACCCAAGGGATTAATATTATAAACCAAAGTTAAAGATATGTGTGAATGCATTTTCATTAAGATGATAGAAATATAAATACAATGTTCATAACTATGGAATTCATCTTTCAATGTCTCTTGGACTACCCATGAACCTTCACATTCCACACTATAACCCTAGCAAATTAGGTGTCCAACACTATAAATAATATAAAAAAATAATACATTCAATGTCAAAATCTATATTAAGTTTATCAATTGTTTATTCTTGATTGAAGTTCCAATTCTACAATTACCTTTACAAGTAACATTCATATTTTTATGAAAATTGTAGTTTATCATATGATAGTATTGGTAAAAATTTACTTTTGTGAATGGTAGCATTAGCAAATTATATTTTCTTTATATCACCATCTATTTTTAAAGAATGAAATAATTATGATAAGCTGTTGAATTTTTGAAATAATAACTAATTTTATTCTTTATCACTTTTTAAAACATGAAACTTTATAATTGTTATTAACTTTTCTTTTATTTGTCAAGTTGTATGTGATCTTCAAGGCTTGACTTGTGGCTTGAGGAGCCACGACCCAGGGGCATCTAAGCCATCAAAGTCACCTAGGGATTGCACCTAGCCTAGGCCACACCAACCCTTATTTGACTGGATTTTTTAGCATGTCTCCTCCCCCTAGCACAGGGAACAACCACCCCCCGTGAGGTTTGATCCTAGGTTGCCTTACTGACGAAGCCTATCCTCAACCGGTTGTGCTAGTGGGACTTGACATAATTGTTATTAACTTTGAAAAACATAATTTCATTACAAATAATTATAATAAAAAGAAGAATTTGTAAAATAATAATCAATTTTATTAATTATATATAGTTAATAAATATTAATTCTCATTAATATTTGACATCAAAGGGATGATAAAGTGTCAGAAAATGACAAAAAATAATTGTCATCTCTAAAATACATACCACGAGGGATTTTTTTCATCTAGGACTCTTCCCTAAAGTTTCTTCTGCATTTTGTTTATGGATAATTCCATGGGAGGGGGATCGACCCCCTATTTCAGTCATATTGTATCATAATTTCGTAGGAATGTTGGATCGACTAGAAATCCTCTCAAAATCCTCATTATTTGTTTCCTTTTTAAAGCTTAACTGGAGGAAATTGTTATTTTGATCATTCACAAAAACCACTGATTAGAATACTTTGACAAAATAAACTTCAAGGGCATCGTTTGCTAAAAGCAGTGCAAGATCCAAAGTATGAGGTCGGATCCAACAAGATTTCATAATACATCCAATATATGCATGATCATGCTCTGATATGTAAATTCGTCAAATTATGGCCCTATGAAAAGTCATTTATCAATTGGATCCAAAATAAATGGAACCTCAAGGGACAAATAGATCTAGAGCTAGGAACAAAAGGGTTCATTATAGTAATTTTTTCCAACTTGGAGGATGGAATGAGGGTTTTGAAGGAGGGTCTTACTTTGTTATTAATACTGGGAATTTCAATTGATTTTGGAAAGAGAGGTACAACCTTAAGAATGAAGACTTCCTTGTTGGCCCAATATGGGTTTGACTCTTTTCTCTTCCAAAGGAATATTGGAAGAAAGAAATCCTTGAAGTCATTGGCAATGTCATTGATAGATTTTCGAAAGTTTTTGTGGCAACTAAGATAGGGAGATACACATTTTATGCAAGGATATATGTCTATATGAGGATTTCGTAGCCCCTTCTAGCTTCAATAGACATTTATTATCAGGACAATCATTGGAAATATACACTAGATTATGAAAATGTCCCATTTAGATGCAACTGTTTCCATAAACATGGAAATATTTTTAGATTTCATCTTTTGATTGTAAAGGATTTACCAATAGATAAATTAAATCATAAAGAGCAAGAGGGTTTTGGAAAAATCCACCAATAAAAAAGGAATTTAAGACCTCAAGACACCATAAATTTTGGTCAAAACCCTAGAATTGGAAACAGGTTTGCATCTATCTCCTCTGTAAATGAGACCTGGGTGAAAGAAGATAATAAATTAGTCTCCTAGCCAACTATTGGAAGTATTACCAAATATTTGTCGTCCCCAACAAAGTTCGAGAAAAATTATCCAAAAGGTAATCAACAAAATTATCTACCAAATGAACTATCTAGTTCAGTAATGGAAGATGATGAGACTCAAGACTTCCCAAAAGACATGGATTTGGATGATCTACACCTATTGATTGCTATGGAAAAGGTCTTCCTTGATAAAGATCCACATCCATGTCAAGCCATCATATCAAATACTATTTATAGGAAATATCTCGAACCCAAGAATCAAACAAATAATGCTAAATTTGTTTTGAACCCTTTAAATCCCCATTTAGGGGTTCATATTACAATTTTTCAAGGATTCCTTCAAGATGTTCAAGGAAGACAAGAAAAAGGGATGCAAGATCATTAAGGATTGGATCCAAGAAGATGGAGAAAAGCTAGTCAACTTAAAGGGAGTCATGCTAATGTCAGAGGAATTTCCTCCTCAACCAAAAACCTTAAAGTTTTCATCCTAAATCTTCATATAATAAGTATGCTCTTGTTGTAATTATTGTTACTGTTAGTCTATAATAATTTACCATGGCTTAGTATATTTACTAGTATTTTTTGTTGATAGGCCAAGATTTGTAATCCTTTTATGATAAACAATTGTTTCTAGACTTTGAAAAGCGAAACTACATCTAATTTTTTCTCAAATTAATGAAAGGATTCTCTAGTTCACACCAAAAACAATTAATAGTCATTATCAATAATAACAATATCTACTTTTTTTTGGTTAAGAACTTCCATTAAATTATAAACATTGCATTACAAAAATTAGTGTATTTCCATCTCACCGTCGTAGTTTGCAGCAAGGGAAACCAAACTAGCAATGGTGAGTGCAATTGTCATATGACTTAGCATCAAAAATTTCTAAATTAAAATATTATGGTAACTAGTTTCCTAGTCAAACACTATCTGAGACTGAATACATAATGACAACATAGTAGCTACTAGTTATCCTAGTTGTACATCTAGATATGAAAATAAAATTTTATAACCAAAATTTCAACCAAGAATTCTAAACGATCATCATTTATCATAGGATGTCACTGGGGTTAGGTCTTGTGCACTAGAACCTACTAGGGGTTTAAGACCACACTAGATATGCCTTCAATATGCACTAGTTGGGCATTAAGGTTGGCCAAGCATAAGCATTGGTGGCGTTGGACTCTTTGAATTTCAATGAGGCATGCAATGATCCATTGTGGTCCTCATATTTCTCTTTTAACACATGACCCATGAGTGTCTTCATTTTCCAGTGGAAAGTAATAAAATTGAAATATTGACTTTGCCTTCCCCTAGTATGGATAGGGTTAGGTACCTAACTAGCCACTTCAATTTGGATTTCTGAGTCAAGGTAGGCCTGGCAATCATTGGTGGTTAGTGCTTCTAATTGACAAATCTCACACAAGATTTTAAAGGGGTGGAGGTGGGGAAGATGGTAACAACCAATTGGGCTTGTGTTTAGGTGCAAGGCCTACTCAGAGGTCCTCAACCTCCAGACCCTCATCAGCATCTCATCCTCTAATGCAACATGGCACTAGAGAAAAAGTCAACTATAGGAGATAATAACCCCCTAGAGGAGGTGAAAACCAATAGTACCAACAAAATACAGCCAAGGGAGAACCATGAATTTGTTTAGAGACTAGACTTGAATAAATGGCTTGGGAGGGTGAGGCAATGGGCAGTGAGATGGTAGAGCCAGGGGAAGGCCTCAAGTTTGGATGAAGGACCTAGAGACCCGTAACATTCTCAGAGAGTCTATTACCACCAGGACACCCTGCAATCTAATCACCAAATACCACAATGCAAAGAGAGACAAACTTAGATATTATAAAAGAGTGGAAATAGGAATTGTTACACGATCTTTGGTAGCCCATCTAGCTAAGTTATTCTTCAAATAACTCCTTGCTTTCTCCTGAACGCTTGAATGCTTTATCACAATCCTTATTTTGCCCCATCCTTGCACTAAGAGTTGCTTCCTTTAGTGTTGCAACTATGGTCAATGTTTTTTCTCGAGGGACTAGGACCTTCAATGACTGATACACCTAAAAGGCCAACATTATAATAAAATTGTCCCACCTGCAGTAGGGAGACACCACTTGCAGTGCAGAAGGAAACAAACCAACAACGAGGGAATAACGAATGCCCAACAAGAATAAAGTCTATCATTCTAATGTTGTATACCGAAGGATCAATTGACATGTGTGGTTGCATAGAGCCAAATAGCCATACCCCCACTTAAATACCAGAAAAGGAAACAGAACAGTAAGCCTCCCGTCGTGTACCATTAGCTCTTTGTTCAACACCCAAATCAAGAAATAAAAAATAAAATTATAAACATAAATCTTATATTATTACAATAAATTTTGAAATAAATTTATCTTATAATCAATTAAATATCTCATTAAAATTATATATATAATATGTCAAAAATTAAAATTATATATATAATATGTCAAAAAAATATTATTATTTAGTAACAAATTATGATTAAATTTATTAAAATATTTAATTTTTAATAAAAATTATAATTATTTATTTTAATTTAAAAAAATAACCACATAACTTTAACTTTTAATCTTAACATTTAAATTCTTATTAAACTCTTATCTAAATTCATAATACATTTAACTTATTTTACCAATTGAATATAAATTATAAGCTAAGCGATTGAAATAATCATTGTTATTCTCTTTATCTACACTTAATTTCCACACAAATATAACTCAAATTCTTATCATTTGAGTTCTTATAAACCCTTATCTAAGTAGAAAAGTCATTTAACTTGTTTTATCAATTAAATATAACACAAACAAGTGAAAGAATCATTGTGATCCTCTATATCTAAGTTTAATATAATTCTTATGGTTAGAAGAATAATTGTGATCTCCTTTATCTACACTTAATTTCTTCATGTGTTAGGTTGAACTTATAATATATATAAATAAACCTAAAATTTTGAATTTTTTTGTTCTACAGTTTGAAAATTTACTATAATTTAGTTGTCAAATTAGTAGTGAGGATAATTATTTTTGGCTACTTGAAATAATCTGCTGGTGGTATGTATAGAGGTAGGTTTCCCTTCTACCAAATGTATGTGGGTCTTAGGTCGTTAACATGTTTCTTTACATCCAAAAAAGACAAACTCTTAGTCAAACAAAAATAATTTTAGAACATACTCCAAACCCAACTTTAAACTTTATTATGTAAACATATATGCTAAATATACAATTTCTCTCCCACTTACGCTATTTACCGTGTTTAATAAAAAAAATATCATATGAATAAAAGGCAGAGAAGCGTATGAAGTTTTTCGAAAGTATGTAAGAATGTTGTTATCCCAATTCAATCCACCCAATCAATGCTTAAAGACCACATCATTACCAACCTGAACCACGACTAATTTATTAATAATTTATTAATTCTTCGCAGGTTTTTCCAAATTTAAAAACAAACATCACAACCCTTGTGCATCACAATAACCAAATGCAATGCACCCTGCAGAGCGGGGAGAGCTGGCAAGCAGTGAACACGAATAATGGGCTCGGACTCTTAATTTAAATTTTCAGCAATGAATGTCAGGCCTCGGTTGCAACGTGACAAGCAACCCGTTTTTCATGTACAGTGTGAGACACAAACGTCGGCTCAACCACTTGGCCGGGAACCAATTTGAGCCGGAATCCCGAGATAACAGCTGCAACAGTCCATTTCATCTGAAGGTAAGCAAAATCCTTATCCAGGCAAAGCATGGGACCGCCATTGAAGACCGGATACTTGAAAGCAGATTCACTCACAAAAAAACCCTGGTCGTCGATCCATCTCTCGGGCCTGAACTCCAAGCAATCCTTTCCCCATATGGTCTCCATTCTGCCCATTGAATATATGAAGTACAGGACCTTGGTCAACCGGCGCGGAGGGTTAAAGTCTCAGGTATTCCGACAACGCGGCTTGAAGATAATGCATCTGCTTCAGTTCGGAGAGACTGAAATTCGCTGAATTGTCACCTCTGTTGTTCAATATTGACCGGATCTCGGCAAGAATTTTATCGACTTCCGGGTGACGCAGGACAAGCCGAAGAACCAAGACAGGGCCACAAATGACGTGTCACGCCCGGCTAGAATGAAATTGACTAACACGTCACGCAACATTTTGTCGGAGTAAACCACTAACACGTCACGCGGCATTTTGTCAGAGTAAAGTAAACCACATGTCTGGCCTAGTTTTTCATGGATGAGATAAACCCACACATAGATGCGAAAATGGAATATATGTTTATCCCACAAATAGCAAGGAACTAAAGAATTTTGTTATGGAGAAGTTTCGTAAATGGATAGGGGGAAATAGGTGGGTAGAAAGAAGAAGCACTACATTGACGAATTCAACCCTATGTGTGATCGATAACAAAAAGAGTTCATTGGAGCTAGTGTTCCGTGGAGGGCAAAGGTTCTTATTGCTCAATTAAGAACCAACTCACATCAACTTCGGTGTGAAGTGGGACGGTGGAAAAGGCCTAAAGAAGCTTGGGAAGAACGAGTGTGTACATTTTGCATGTCCGACGCAGTGGAATTGCAAAAACATTTCATTTTAGAATGTGATGTGTTCAAAGACGTCAGAGAAAGTTGTGGGAATATGTTAGCATCGGTTTCTTGGCATTGTCTTTTCAGCGAGGGAATTGTTGGAAAGATGGGCCATCTCATCATCAATTTGAATAAGAAAAAGATTGAATCGCAAAAGGTGAAAAGCAGGGAACCAATGGTGATCTATAACAAAAAGAGTTCATTAGAGCTAGCGTTCCGTGGAGGGAAAAGGTTCTTATTGCTCAATTAAGAACCAATTCGCATAAACTTCGATGTGAAGCGGGACGGTGGAAAAGGCATAAAGAAGCTTGGGAAGAACGAGTGTGTACATTTTGCATGTCCGAGTCAGTGGAATTGCAAAAACATTTCATTTTAGAATGTGATGCGTTCAAAGACGTCAAAGAAAGTTGTGGGAATATGTTAGCATCGGTTTCTTGGCATTGTCTTTTCAGTGAGGGAATTGTTGAAAGGATGGGCCATCTCATCATCAATTTGAATAAGAAAAAGATTGGATTGCAAAAGGTGAAAAGCAGGAAACCAATGGTTCCATAGACTATTTAGTCTTGTAGACGTTAAAATATCATTTCATTTCATTTCCATGAATGTTGACAATAAGTCAAGGACTGCATTGAAGTGGGCCGCCTCTTCTGAGCCACAATGACCTTCTCCTTCTCGGCAAACTCGTTGACTGCCGAAAGAGACACCCGGAGCTTCGGCTCAAGCCTGAGGTTGAGCAATTTCATGAGCCTCCACACGCACGTCACGCATGTCGAAGTCGGGAACTCGAACATCGTGGCTATTGTGGTGTCCTCGAAGGCCTAGGCGAACCCAACTTTCTTCACCCCACCAATTCTGATGCACTCGGGGTTCGTCCCCAGGACCACCAAGCAGAGGTTGTTGAACGTGAACCGCAACAACAAGTCCTACAAATCAATTTCCTGGCTCGACTCACAGGCCTCGCGGAGCACTGGCACGAGCCCACGAGCGCTTCACTCAATGAACCTCTAACATAACACGTGTGTTCGTAGCATATTAAATAAAACCCCTAATTTGACTACATATTGGAAAGCACCTCTAAAAAATCACTTTAACCCCCTACCGATACTAACCCAACACACCTTCCCAATTTAAAAAGCCCTTATTTTCACTAGATATTGTAGGTATCCATTTTATCGTTAACATTTTTTATACCCTACAACAGTTCAAAACAAAACCTCGATAACCAACACAATGACACACCTTTCATCTCACTTATAGAATAGGAAGAGGAGAGAAAGTACAATGAATATGGACACATGAAAAATCCTATCTGGTTGGACTTTGTCAAATCATAGCCCTAATCTCATCACCTAGTGCACCATAGTTGCATGGTAAGAGTGCCAAGTAAGTGTGTCTCCATCAAAAGATGAACTGGAGCATGCAAGCATGCATCCCTTCCTTGAGATCTGTGTCCTCTACCTATGATGGAAATTTCTCATGAATAAGTATTCTAATTGACTAAGGATTTGCACCCTCTTAGTAAGAATAGATCATGCATGCTAAAAATAACAAAAGAAAATCTTTAATAATAGAAAAACTCCATAAAAAACTGAAATTGCTAAATTTGAAACAAAATCTAAACTGGAATTAACTGAAGGTGTGACGTGTGTGCCCTTAACATGCATGCACCCTCTTCTAAATTACAAAAGTCTATTTCACTATATCCTGTGGCATGCATGTGTCCTCTACCAATCAATAGTCGGTATCACTATCACCTTCACTTTCATTAAACCTATTCATCACTAATGTAAGGAAAGGGTGAAGGTGCCACATTTGTTGTCTTCTCTATTGCCTCATCATTGGGAGGATCACTAGCTAAGCAATAATTAAAAAATATTAACACGCGTTAGACATAGATCATAGAGGTATTAGTAATGTGATGAATGTCTACTCAGGAGTAAGGCTTCTTGGGAGTGAGAGCAGGAGCGGAAGCGGGAAGAGGGAGTAGAAGCAAGAAGTGCAAGTGGAAGCAAGAGCGAGGAGTGATAGTTTCAAAAGCTCCGAGGTTTGGGGTGATTTTGGGAAGTGAATTTTATATAATATATATTTTTATATATATTAATGCATATATGTCAACAAAAGCATGTAGAATGATGAATTTTTGATAAAAAAAACATAAAAACATGGATTAAACCATATAAAATCATTCATATAGTACTTATAATCTTCATCAATCACAGGGACACAAATTACAAGTTCTCATTTATATAGCATGTAAGGGTGCACATAACCAAAATAACATCGAGTGCAATCCATCTCTGAACCGAAAATACATCAACAAATAGGATTTGGATGGCCTTTAACATCCAAAAAAATCATGCTACAACAAATACCTACATATCATCAAAATCATTGCCTATCTTGGGATCTTTATCATTAATATCACCCTCTAAGCATTAACATAAGATAGAAAAAACATAGCATGTCAAGTCAAGAATTTGTTTGAGTGACGGGTACATTTTTAGTAGGGTCATAATAAAGGAGTTTGAAAACTAATTTCAATAACATCAAGATACATAAAGATATTGGTTCTCTTGATTAAATATGAGTTCATACCCTATTAGATGACAAATTCCAATGGAAACATTGCAATCCCCTCATCCTGAAATTCTGAAAAACTAATAAGTTTGTTGGACTTTGAGTGAGATATAAAAATCCACTTTCTCCATATGAAATCTAATGAGCTCGAAACCACTCTCAAACATCCTGAGTCATTTCATGGTAATGTTAAAAATATAAGTAAAAGGATGAAAATGAAAAATAAAGGAGAATGTCACTTTTCCTTTAAGAATTTAACATTACCATGAATTGCATGTCAACACTAGGGACTTAGGTTTGAATATTAGGCTACTATGGACCTAATATTACCATAGTTTTTTCTTTCTGCTTCCCACTCTCAATACTCCCACAATAGTCTAGAACCTCTATTTCTCCAACCCACTTGTTTTTTGTCTCTACGTGGCAAAGTATTGTGTAAACAATACCTTATAATACACATATTGCTAAAGAATATATAGAAACCCTTTAGCCCCCTATTTTATGCTCAATGTATTATTTTAGTTTTTCCTCATTTTTTATGCCCCAATATGAATGCACATGATATGGTATTGCTTTGTCAGTGAATCCCCCGTGCATGAGCCGCTCCCTCACAAAATCCTCCACTGCCTTGGCCATGAAGACCTTGAAGTCCGAAGAATTGAACTGCATGTTGGTCGTCTGGCGCTGCTGCCTCCATGTATTAGCATCAACGTTGAAGATCATGTGGCCGAGTCATGGGTGGGGCTCTGGAAATTGGTACCCTTGTGGAAATTGCAGAAGCTGGGCCAACTATTTCAGTAATGGAAGAGAATGAGACTCGAGACTTCCCAAGAGACATGGATTGTCTTTTTGATGATCCATGCCTACTGATTGTTATTGTAGAGGCCTGCCTTGATAAAGATCAATAATCCATGTCAAGCCACTTGGAAATAACACTCACATAAATAAACCAACCTAGATCCATCTAACTTCGGATCTATTATGTGCTGAGAGGGATCAAATCCCTTGAAATACAAACCTTGTTTTTGGAGTGTAAAATTTGAGGAAAGTTTTGCACCTTGAGGGATTTGATCTCTCTTGGTGCATGATAGATCCAGAGTTAGATGGATCTAGGTTGGTTCTAGTTGAGGGAAACAATGTCACATTTTTAGATTATTATTATTATGTTTGAGATAAACTTCATACATTGAAATTTACATTTTGCTTGACATGGCCATATCATTATTTTCTTTAATTTACTCTATGTTGCTTGCCTTGAATGGTTTGTACGTTTATGTTTGGATGTTTTGAGTGGTTTGTGTGTTTATGTGTTTGGATTTGGATGGAAATTTTGTGAACGTTACAGTTGTTGTGTTATATTTCTATATGTGTATGTAATTGTTTGTTAGTAATTAGTTGGTGATGAAGAAGGGATACAATCTTGTTAATAGTTTGCAGGAGGATTGATACTACACATCAATTTCATTTAATTTTAGGTATCTTAACTTTTAAAAGCGAATTAATTCTTTATAGTGTCCCTCCAAGTATTACTAAATATATCTTAAAGAGTAGTTTTAATTTTAAATCTGCTCAATTACCTCAGTTTGTTGAAATGATAGATATTGCTAATAAATTTAATGATGAAATAAAAATTTTGAATGCAAAATGACAATGTAATATTGTTGAATGATAGAAAATGTGAATAATATAAATGTAGCCAATTACAAATAGTCTTCATTGTGATCAATCTCAAACTATTTTCTTCTACTATTCTTATTGTCAGCCCTGTTAGTTTTGCCATCTTTTCATATCGATTATATGAAAAGGGAAATTGAAATTGTAAACCATTCAAATCTTCAACTTGAGTTATTGTAGTAAACATCATACCTTGTCTCTCTTGCTCTCCAATATTAATAGGTTGAATTACTGTAACACAAAAATCAATGCACATTGTCAACAATTTTTTTGTGCTTACACTGAAATCAATGCACATTGTTAATCCAATCACTTTAAAATTAATGTACCATCATACATCCAATTACATCAAATGAGAAATCAACATCTGCACTAATGTCAATACATCTAATGCAAGAAAACAAATAGTATTAGAAAAAAACATCTACATTGTAATAAGTGCATCTAATGCAAACAATCAAATAGGATTAAAAATCAACATCTACACTAAAATCAATGCATCTAGTGCAAGCAATCACATATAATTAGAAATCAACATCTACACGAAAATCAATGCATCTAGTGCAAGAAATTAAATAGAATTAAAAATCATCTACACTGAAATCAATGCATCTAGTGCAAGCAATCAAATGGGATTAGAAGTCAACATATACACTGAAATCAATGAATCTAATTCAAGCAATAAAATAGAAATAGAAATCAAATTCTGTACTGAAATCAATGCATCTAGTGCAAGTAGTCAAATAGGATTAGAAATCACAATCTACACTGAAATCAATGCATCTAGTGCAATAAATATTCTTCCCTCTCTCCCCCCTCCAACTATATCTATACTTCCCTACATCTCTCCTTTGTCTCTCTATCTCACCCCTCCAAAGCATGCACACTCTCTTTCTCCATATCTTTCGCTCTTTCTCTCCCTCCCTCCCTCTCTCTATCTCTCCCTTCTTCCCTCTCTTCACCTTTCATCTATATCTTTATCTCCCTCTACCTCTCATTTGTCTCTCTATATCACCCCCAAAACATACACACTCTTTCTACATATCTATCTCTCCCTCCCTCTTCCTCTTTGTCTCTTCCCATTCTCTCCCTCTCCCCCCCTTCTATCTCTCTTCCCTCCTGCTCTCCTCTCTCCCTTTCTCTCAATCTCCCTTATCAGTCCCTCTCTCTCTCTCAACCTTTCTCTGTATATTTTTTCTTTCCTCCCTCTCTCTCTCCCCTCTAACTCGATCTCTCTCTCCCTCCCTCTCTCCTTCTCACTCTCAACCTTTCTTTGTGTATTTCTTCTTTCCTCCCTCTCTCTCTCCCCTCCAACTCAATCCCTCCCTCTTCCTCCCTCCCTCCTCTCTCTCAAGTCCTCTTTCTCTTCCCTCCTCTCTCGTTTTCTCACCCACTTCCCTTTGCCTCTCCCCCTCATCTCTCTCTCTCTCTCTCTCTCTCTCTCTCTCTCTCTCCAACTCTGTTACTATCTCCCTTCCTCTCTCCTTCTCTCCCCCTCTCCCCCTCTCTCCTTTGTCTATCTATCTCACCCCCAAAACATACGCACACACTCTCTACACTTTTCTCTCTTTATGTCTTTCTTCTTCCCTCCTTATCTCTTTGTCCCATCCCTCCCCCTCTCTCTCCCTCCCTCTCAAGTCCTCTCTAATTTCGTTCTTCTCTCTCCCTTTCTCTCCTACCTCCCTCTCTCTCCCCCCATCACTCTCTCTCTCTCTCTCTCACCATGTCACTATCTCCCTCCCTCTCTCCTTCCCTCTCCCACCCTTATTGAAAATTGTAACTAGGTTCAATCTTCATAAAATGTATTTGTCAAAATATTTTTTATTATTGTTACAATGATTTATTAAAGCATGGGTTTCATGCTTGGGTCATCATTTTATTAGTCAAAGTCCCCATTGTGGACTCCTAGGATTTATAAAGAGTCATTAGAGTCATTGTATATTTTATGAGACCCTTCTTGGGCTTTCGAACGATGTAAAAGAATTATTTTTGAGTCAAAGATGAATTATGTAACCTCCACACCAAGTCGTCCTCAAGAAGATCAAGTCAGCCTCAAGGAAGGAAATTCAACCTCATTGAAAGGCTATATATACAAGGAAATTCGAATTCATTTGGAGTATCTCACTCTCTCTCACATAGTTCGATATCTGAAGCTAGAAGCTAGGAAAAGTGTGAAGGTGAAAAAGGAGTGCAAGTTTGGTCAAGAAGGAAAGGAAGGACAAAATCGAAGTTTTGGTATCTCTCTCTCTCTCTCTCTCTCTCTCTCTCTCTCATGTGGGCTAACTTAGTAGATCGAAGTATCCTTGTCAAAATCGAAGTTGTTGCTGCTACCTATTAATGCAAGAAGTTTCCAAGTCGAAGTTGTTAGGATCGAAGTGTTGTTGCTACTAGTTCGAAGGTTGGATCGAAGAAGGAAAGGTTGGCTTGGTGTGGAGGAGGTCTATGTATAGGTTGAAGAGTCTCATGGAAAACTATTGGAGGAAGAGATTTTTAAGTGGGTTTTCCCCTAGATATGGGTTTTTCCCTGGTAGAGTGCCTGCATCTTGTGTCTTGTGTTTTTTTTTTATCTTCATGCACACATAATTTGGTAACCATTTGATGAAAGATAATAGAAAAAATAAGTAAAAGAAGCCAGCATAATTCACAAGTAATTATCAAGAAAGAGAAATCTAACCCTAACTCTACTAGCATTGATTTCTCAACATGGTATGAGAGCTAAGGTTGAAGAAGATTGAAGATCACTTCATTGGCTTGAAGGAAATGATTACTCCCTCTATGATAAGAATGGGATTCAATTCTACAGGAAGATGGATCAAGAATATGGTCTACTACTTATTCAACAAGGCCAAAATCCAATGGTTCTTAGCTGCACTTACAGGATCACTCAATGATTATAATGCATGGATCATTGACAATGGAGCATCAAGTCATTTGACAAGGGAAAGTAAACAACTACAAACTCTATCAAAGGAACCATCTCCCCATGCAGTGGAATTGGGAGACGACAAAATATATGTTGTTAGAGGCTTGGGATCAACACCTTTGAAGTTGGAGAATTGAGCAAAACTACATCTCAACAACATACTATATGTTCTAGGTTTGAAAAAAGATTTGCTTTCAATTTATTGCTTTGAAGATAAAGGGGATAGAGTTGCTTTTGTTGATGAAAAGGTCTTGGTTTGGGGAAAATATTCAAGTATCGATAAAGCTAGGGTTATTGGAGTTCGTGAAAGAATCTTGTATAGAGCCATTACACCACCTCCTCAAGCCCTAGTTCATATGGAAATCACTCCTATTGAACTATGGCATAGAAAATATGGTCATCTTCACTACAAGGTAATTCCAACTCTTAAACATCTAGATCATGGCATCCCCGATATCAAAGAAGATCGTGAAGGAGTTTGCAGGGATGCTCTTTGGGAAAACATAAAAGAAAACCATTTTCAAATAGTGAAACAAGGTCTAAAGAAATATTAGACTTCATGCATTCTGATGTGTGTGGGCCCATGTCTGAAAAATCACTTGGAGGTCATATTTACTATGTAACATTTATTGATGATCACTCCAGAAAGACATGACTCTACCTTCTCAAGAAAAAGGATGAAGTATTTGAAAAATTCAAAGAGTTTAGATGTGAAGTGGAAACCCTAATCGAAAGAAAAATAAAGAATTTGAGATCTGACAATGGTGGGGAATACACTTCTAAATAATTGATTTCATATTGTAAAGAAGCAAGAATTAAGAGGGAGCTTATTGTTCCCTATTATCCTGAACAAAATGGAGTGACCGAAAGAAAGAATAGGACAATTGAAGAAGGTGTACCAACAATGCTCCTTGATCAAGACTTACCAAAATTTCTATGGGGAGAAGCAACAATGACAAACATATATATTCAAAATAGAATTCCTCATAGAATTCTTGAAAATATGACACCCAAGGAAGCATTCACAGGGAAGAAGCCAAGTGTGGACCATCTCTGAATCTTTGGGAGTCCTGCCTACATCCACATCCCAAAGGAAAAACGAAAGAAGCTAGATTCTACAAGCATCAAAGGGATCTTCGTTAGTTATAGTCTCTACTCAAAGGCATATAGAATCTACATCAAGGAAGGGAGACACATTGAATTAAGAAGAGATGTTATTTATGATGAAAATCAAGCCTACAAAAGATCGAAGAATATTGCAATTGATTCTGATGACGAAGATCTACCTATATTTGAAGAAGAAGAAGTACAACCCGACAACCCTTCTACAATTCAAGAAGAAGAAGAAGGACCAAGTGAGCCTATTCAACCTGTGGTCATACCAAATGCAAGGAAGAGGCCAAATTGGTTAAAAGTTACTCTTGAAGATGTTGAAGGGCATGGAGCTGCGAAAGGAACATTTAGAGAAAGCAAAAGGCTGAAGAGATATTCTAGATATGCTGCATATATGACAAGAATAATTGAAGCGGAGCTGTCTACATTTGAAGAAGCTTCTCATCAAGAAATATGGAAGAAAGCTATGAAGGAAGAATATCAATCCATCATGAAGAATGGGGTTTGGTAAATAATTCCTAGACCTAGTGAAAAATCGGTTGTCATCTCAAAATGCATCTACAAGATCAAACACAATGTTGATGGAAGTATAGATAAATACAAGGCCAAATTTGTTGCAAGGGGTTTCTCTCAAAAGGAAGGCTAGATTATGAAGAAAACTTTGCATCCACTGCAAGGTATAATACCATTATATCTTTGATTTCGTTGGCTGCTACAATGGGATGGAATATCCGTCAAATGGGTGTGAAGAAAAAATTTCTGAATGGGACCATCGATGAGGAAGTATACATTGATAAACCCAAAGGCTTTGAGGTAAATGGAAAAGATAATCATGTTTGTAGACCCTAGAAGGCCCTATATGGTTTGAAGCAAGCTCCTAGTGCATGGTATGCAAGAATGGATGCATACCTTCTAAGAATTGGGTTCGTGAAGAGTTATGCTGATCCAAATATCTACATCAAGGTTGTGAATAATGAACTAGTCATTATTCTATTGTATGTGGATAATCTATTCATTACAGGTGTGGAGAGAAGAATAAAAGAATGAAAGAAGATGATGAAACCTAAATTTGAGATGAATGACCTAGAACTGATGCACTATTACCTAGGTCTGGAAGTATGGAAAAATCTTGGGGATATATATTTGGGGTAAGGAAAGTATATCATTAAGTTGTTGCAGAAATTTGGGATGATGGGTTCCAAGCCCATGAGTACTCCTATGATCACCAATCTCAAGAAGTTTAGGAGCTCCGACTCAAGTCTTGTGGGTCCTACCTCCTATCGTCAGTTGGTGGGTTCTATGATGTATCTATTAAATACTAGGCCGGATATATGCTTTACTGTGAACATCCTTAGTCAATTTCAGTTGGAGGTTCGTCATGATCACTAGATAGCTTCCAAGCATATATTAAGATATCTTCGTGGCACGATACATCACTGCCTAAAGTACAATAGCAAGGAAGTCAAGTTGATTGTCTTCATAGATTCTGATTGGGGTGAAAACGAGACCAATGGAAGAAGCACTACCAGTGGATGCTTTAGTTTGGGATCTGTCATGATCTTAAGGATGAGTAGAAAGAAAGATCTCGTTACTTTGAGTAGTGTTGGAGCAGAGTATGTGGTTGCGTGTGAAGTAGGACAGGAGGCTTTATGGTTGAGGAAGCTTCAGATAGATTTGTTCGAGAAGCCTCTGGATCCTACTGTGATTAATTATGATAATCAAAGTTGTATCAAGATGTCTGGAGGTCCCGTGTTTCATACTAGGACGAAGCATATCAACAATAAGTTCCACTATATTAGGAACTTGGTGCGGGATGGGATCATAAAGATACAATATGTCCCAGCAGACATTCAGGTAGCTGATATACTAACAAAGTATCTTCCTAATAAGAAGTTTTAATACCTTAGAATAATGCTTGGTTTAGTTGATATTGTTGATGTTGATAAATTTTGGAAGAGATTTGTTGCACCCTTGTGTGAGACACATTTCCTAGGAGGACATCTAGTTGCACTATGTTTTGATGTCTAGTTCCAAAAGTAGAGAGGGTGGCATTGGTCATGGAGCTCTGACCTCAAATACAAACCTAGATCCTTGGGTTGATGGTTAGCAAGTAAGCCTGATGGTACCTAAAGAGGCTGAAAGCTTTAGTCCATCTTAGTCCCACTTGGATAGATTTCCCTGGTCAGGAATCTAGTCTGTGGCATTGTAGTGCCTAAACTGTTGAGAGACCTTGGATAGATTTCCCTGGTCAGGAATCTAGTCCATGGCATTGTGGTGCCTAAACTCTTCATAGTTCATATAGTTTGAGATCTTCCTTATGAATACCTCCCTAGTTAGGAGGGACTCTTCAAAAATGTAACTAGGATTGGTCTTCATAAAATGTATTTGTCAAATGAATTTTTAGTATTGTTACAATGACTTATTAAAGCATGGGTTTCATGCTTGGGTCATCATTATATTAAGTCCCCATTGTGGACTCCTATGATGCAGGAGCATCCAGCCCAAGGAAAATCATTGTAATTAAGTAGACATAGGGGGTCATGTGTTTTTAGGAAGTTGGATTCCTAAGTGATAAATTGATGTAATATTAAGCTTTTGAGTGCATAAAATAGAAATTAATTAGATAGTGAGAGGAAGTTGTAAACTCTCTCAAATAAATGAGAACATGAGTGGTGAATAAATGACAAGAGTTAGAAGTCAATCAGGACTCTTAAAACAATTTCATGATTAGAGGGACGAGAGAGAGCTTTTAGGAATTAATTGAAATAGAAGTGGACAGAGGATTTAGGAGTCATTTTAGTGGATTTAGGAGTTGAACCAGGATTAGTTCAACAGAACTTTCTGGCATAAATGTAAGCCTACGGGGAAAGTAGAAGAGGAGACCACGAATAGTTGAGGATCAGGCCTGTGTGAGACACATAGTCTCGAATGTAATCGTGTGTTTATATCTATATATACATAGATTTATTCCTGACTGTATCAGCGTGTGGAACGAGTATTTCATGAATGAATTACTTATGAATTCGTAGGTTTTGTAACAGGTTTGCAAACAGAGTTCAGAGGAACGTGCAGAGGTGCATAATGATTTAGAGGAATCATAAATGGGTCATTGAATCCAGTTGAAGATCAGAGTGAAGCTCTGGGAGAAATAGCAAAGGGAGATTTTGCAGAAGAGAAAGGCTCAGAGAAGGTCAAGCAGTGGAACCTTTGAAGAAACCTGGAGAAAAAAACCTGAATCATGGAGAAATGCTGAAGAAAACAGCATAAATTCTAAGTAAAAGGAACGAGCAAAGAAGTGAAGAGTGATGCACAGGAACCGTTAGATCTTATAAATCAATGACCAAGAGCCAATCACAGAGCAGACGGAGGAATATCGCATCAGCGGTTTTGTAACAATGAAAGTGGATTTCGGGCGGCCTCAAAACTGTAAGCGGTATTGAAGGACGAGCGTCAATTCCACTCATTAAATGACGTGTGGCAGCGAGAGGAGAGAGGAAACCACTTTATCGGGTGGTTGATCCTCGCGCTTATTATCTACCTGATATCAACGACAGTCATCGGATTTGTTGGGTGCAGATCGGCGGTGGAGAATAGGCGCACAGGTTTAAACGATCGGGAGTAATGTCAACCGTTGGATCGGAGGATACAACGGACGATCAAGATTTGATCATAGGTCTCAATGATCGGAGATCGGGCTTATTGGAGTTCGGAGAAGCAGCATTGTGGAGCGACTAAAGGTGCGGACCCGACAGATTTATAATGGTGAGTATATAATATTTGAGATCCGACCAAGGGGTTGTAACGGGGTTTTCCCATGTATTTCTTGTATTGTGTTATTTAAACGCTTCCGATAGTCACATATCGGAGTCGGAGGGTGATGAAGCATGTATGTGTTAAAGAACCATGGAAGGCCAATACCTGATTGCAATAAAGGTGTATCTCGAAATCTGTGCAGAAGCTATACCAAGGCCGAAAGGTATGAAATGCGGGAGTTTCCTTTGTAATTGGTTTATAAAGGATAAGAGTGTTGATAGAAGCTTTATGTGTTAAACACATATGTAACCAAGGTTTAAAGAGGGAAAAGGTTATATATATATGTGGCCTTAAGGGTTAACGAAGGTTATGAAGGGGTTTTAAAGTCCCGATAAGAAAGACTTGAATGAAAAGTCGGAAATAAAGGTTAATGAGGGTTTAAGTGGGGTGATTGAGTTCCGATAGAAAGGAACCGGTGGGTTAATGTTTAGACTTTGTTAAGTCTATGAATCATTCCGCATGAGAGTAAAAGAGGGCCTTAACCATTTATGGTTGAATATTTGACTCCTTTGAGAGTTAAATACCTGGGACAAATGTGTGGATGCATTTTTATGCATACTGTGGGTGTAAGCGGGGGCAACCTGCATCATTTGGTATCAAAGCAGAATTGTAATCAAAGTGGGGAAAGATTTCCTATGAAAAGGAGTTTGCACACAGAAGAAGGTAATGTGCATAAGTTAATTGATGAATGATAGAGGCTACAACAGAATATTGTAGGGGAACTTTTGAAGTTCTTGGGAAATTGTAGCAGATCCAGTAGAGGCTTAGAGTAGACAGGAACAAAAGATTCCTTGAAGAAAAGTGAGAGCAATATTGCTTAGTATAAGTTCTGAAGGAAAGAGGACTTGGAGACCAAACAGAGGACAATCCATTCAAGGTGCAGAAGAATGGGGGAATAAGATCATACATAGATCTTGGAGGTAAGATAGTGTGTTTTGTTTCAAATTAAAATTGAAGATTGCGGTTGCAGATGAAACATCTCAGCAAAGGACAACAAGAGAAGCTGTGAGAGGAGAACCAAATGTGTTCTTGAAGACAGAGTAAGGAAAACACTCTGAAGAAAAAGTGGCAGTGAACCTGAAAAAATCCAACAAGAGATTGGACAGAGAGGACAGCTGAAGTGTTCTCAAGAGAGAGTGAGAGATTGCAGAAGCCTAGAAGAAGCAAAGGTGTTGCTCAAGATGATGTTCCAGAAAGAGGACCCGTGCTTACCAAAAGATTGAGTGAGGAGAGCTTAGTGAGGTAAGATTGCAGCGAGGAGGACTAGCTATTGCAGAGGCTTGTTGCAGATAAATGAGGAGCTCATGAAGAAAGAGGAGAAGAAGATGACTACTGATAGTCATAGCAGAGGTTCAGAGAGAAGCCACAACAGAAGAAAGATGAAGAAAGAGGATGCCAAATCAGATGGAAAGAGGATGAGTCAAGAGGAAATTGACAAAGAGATTATAGAGTTAAAAGAACAACTCGATGCATTAAGGAGGATACTAGAAGAAAACCAGAGACAAGGTTGGGTATTAAGGAAGAAGCCAGTGGAATGGCATGAGATGCAAAGAAGGATACAACAAAAGCAAGTAAAGTGGCTAAGGGAAAAACTCAAGGAAGTTGAGTTAGAAATGGAAGAGTCCATTTGTGAACCAGAACAGGGAGAAATTCTAGGAGAAAGTGAAGATGAAGACTTGAAGACTGAAATTTCAAGTGAGGCCAAAGGGTCAAATGGTTTTAAATCTGAAAATTTGTGTATGTTTGCAGGTGAAACATGTAAAGAAGGATAATTTGCTGATATTGTCATAAAAGAGGAAGAAGACAAGTAAAATCTAAATTCTGTTCTGGAAGAAGATGAGATAGATAGGTCTCATATGCAGTTGGGGAAAGATATCAAGCAACCAAGTGAAGGGCTTGAGGAGATTGAAGAGGAGACCATCGAATAATTTTTGAATCATATGAAGGATTTAGAACAACAAGGAGACATGATGACTGAAGCATCAAGTGAGACCACAAGGTCTTATGTTTTTAAAACTAACAGTTTGTGTATGATGGCAAGTATTGCAGAAGAAAAGTAACCTTTTGAAGATATCGTCAAAGTAGATGAAGATCTAGAAGTAAAAGGTGACAAAGAAAACTTCTCAGAAGAAGAAGAAATTGACTGCATACAGAAGAAAAAGTCTATGGATGAGTCTATAGAAGCTGTCATAGAGATGAAGAATCAGGATCTTATTCTAATGAAGAATGAAAGAATACTATCTCAGAAAGGTAATCAAATGAGTTTGATTAATGTTATTGATGAAAAACAAATACAAGAGAATGTTAATACAGATGGTGAGACAAGGATAACTCTTGGAGGAGGTAAACAGCAAGATATTAAAGGCAAACTTGAAAAAGAGACTATGTTAGCTGAAAAAATGTAAAGGATCATCAATTCACCATGATGATAGGCACAGTGGAAATAGCCATGGAAGCTGTTGAGACAGCCAGAAAAAGAGAAGGACATCTACTGAAAGATGTTAAGGAAGAAGAAGTCTATGCAAAAGACTTAGCAAAGGAAAAAGGGACATCTAATGATTTATTAGTAAAAAAGGAAGGTATGGAGAATTGTGTAAAATTTCCAAAATCTACTCCAAATGAAATTATTGAGTTATATAGAAAATTAGATTTTCAAAGAAGGGAGTTAGAAAAAAAGAGGATAGATATTCAAGATAGACTGCTAAAAAGGGAAGACAAAGGAATTGTCATGAATGACAGTCACAAAAAAAAGGAGATGATAATGGAAGTTCAACATATTGACACTACAAAAGAAGGAGTTCACTACAGTGGAAAAGAGTAGGAAGACATCATTAGGATAGATGATGTGAAAGAGAGACTAATGGACAGTCTCATGAATTCTTTTGAGAATTCAAATCAGCAGGTTGATGTGCTGACAAAGGAGAAAGAAACAGAGCAGAAAATTGAATTGTTGCCAAAGGAAGGTAAGGCACAGAAGTCTTATGTTTTTTATTTTAACAAGTGTTTTGTGAGTGCAGGTTTTGTTGTAGATGCTGAAGGAAATTTGGCACAGATGAGTAGCCAAATAAAGATGAAAGAAGAAGGTTCTGTGGAAGAATTTAATCCATGGAGAAAAAATGCTAAATTGCTGGAGAGAATGCTAGAAAATCATGATTCAGTGCAAGAGGGTAAGGATGAAAGGGAGGCAGCAAGCAAAGAAAAAGTTGGAGGAAGCAAAGCAAAAGTTGGAGCAAGCAAAACAAAAGAAGAAGAAAAAGTAAACCAGTAGCTACAAAGTGAAAGTAACCAACAACAGTTTAAAGAATTAGTGGATAGCAGCAACAACCTGAAACAAAGAAGTAAGTGGCAGAGTATAGACCAGTCCAAAGATGTGCTGGAAAAAGAAATTGAAGAATTGTGGCAGCTGATGATAAAACAATCCATATGGAGGAGATTAATAGCAGCAGGAAGAATGATCAATCAGAATTTGAACCTAATTGACAAGAAGAAGAAGATGGAGCAAAAGATAGCAGACATACAGCAACAACAAAGGTACAAGGCATTTGGGCAATTACAAAACAAAGTATGGGATCCAGGAAGACAAAGATCAGAAGACACATGATCAGGAGATCATGAATACTTTCTACTTTGGGAGTCTGATGCAGGAGCATTCAGCCCAAGGAAAATCATTGTAATTAAGTAGACATAGGGGGTCATGTATTTTTAGGAAGTTGGATTCCTAAGTGATAAATTGATGTAATATTAGGCTTTTGAGTGCATAAAATAGAAATTAATTAGATAGTGAGAGGAAGTTGTAAATGCTCTCAAATAAATGAGAACATGAGTGGTGAATAAATGACAAGAGTTAGAAGTCAATCATGACTCTTAAAACAGTTTCATTATTCGAGGGACAAGAGAGAGCTTTTAGGAATTTTTGAAGTAGAAGTGGACAAAGGATTTAGGAGTCGAACCAGGATTAGTTCAACAGAACATTCTAGCATAAATGTAAGCCTACGGGCAAAGTAGAAGAGGAGACCATGAATAGTTGAGGATCAGGCCTATGCGAGACACAGAGTATCGAATGTAATCATGTGTTTATATTTATATATATAGATATTTATTCATGACTGTGTCAGCGTGTGGAATGAGTATTTCATGAATGAATTACTTATGAATTCGTAGGTTCTGTAACAGGTTTGCAGACAGAGTTTAGAGGAACGCACAGAGGCGCAGAATGATTCAGAGGAATCATAAATGGGTCATTGAATCCAGTTGAAGATCAGAGTGAAGCTTTGGGGAGAAATGGCAAAGAGAGGTTTTGCAGAAGAGAAAGGCTCAGAGAAAGTTGAGCAGTGGAACCTTTGAAGAAACCTAAAGAAAAAAACCCGAATCATGGAGAAACGCTAAAGAAAACAACGTAAATTCTAAGTAAAAGGAACAAGCGGAGAAGTGAAGAGTGATGCACAGGAACCGTTAGATCTTATAGATCAACGGCCAGGAGCCAATCACAGAGGAGACGGAGGAATATTGCATCGGCAGTTTTGTAACAGTGAAAGTGGATTTCGGGCGACCTCAAAACCATAAGTGGTATTGAAGGACGAGCGTCGATTCCACTCATCAAATGACACATGGCAGCGAGAGGAGAGAGGAAACCACTTTATCGGGTGGTTAATCCTCACGCTTGTTATCTACCTGATATCAACGACAGTCGTCGGATCTGTTGGGTGTAGATCGACGGTGGAGAATAGGCACGCAAGTTTAAACGGTCGGGAGTAATGTCAACCGTTGGATCGGAGGATACAACGGATGGTCAAGATTTGATCGAAGGCTTCGATGATCAGAGATTGGGCTTATCGGAGTTCAGAGAAGCAACGCTGTGGAGCGACTAAAGGTGCGAACCCGACAGAGTTATAACAACGAGTGTATAATATTTGAGATCCGGCCAAGGGGTTGTAGTGGGGTTTTCCCGTGTATTTCTTGTATTGTGTTAAAGTGTTGCGCCCGAGTGTTTAAAGGCTTAAGCGTTATTTAAACGCTTCCAATAGTCGCATATCAGAGTCAGAGGGTGATGAGGCATGTATGTGTTAAAGACCTGCGGAAGGCCGATACCCGATTGCGATAAAGGT
Source organism: Pinus tabuliformis (assembly GCA_031772625.1). Classification (NCBI taxonomy): domain Eukaryota; kingdom Viridiplantae; phylum Streptophyta; class Pinopsida; order Pinales; family Pinaceae; genus Pinus; species Pinus tabuliformis. The sequence goes on from CM062819.1 coordinate 750,661,508, forward strand.
GTATCTCGGGATCTGTGCAGAAGTCGTACCAAGGCGGAAAGGTATGAAATGCGAGAGTTTCCTTTGTAATTGGTTTATAAAGGATAAGACTGCCGATAGAAGCTTTATGTGTTAAACACATATGTAACCAAGGTTTAAAGAGGGAAAAGGTTATATATATGTGGCCTTAAGGGTTACGAAGGTTATGAAGGGGTTTTAAAGTCCCGATAAGAAAGACTTGAATGAAAAGTCGTAAATAAAGGTTAATGAGGATTTAAGCGGGGTGATTGAGTTCTGATAGAAAGGAACCAGTGGGTTAATGTTTAGACTTTGTTAAGTCTATGAATCATTCCGCATGAGACTAAAAGAGGGCCTTAACCATTTATGGTTGAAGATTTGACTCCTTTGAGAGTTAAATACCTGGGAAAAATGTGTGGATGCATTTTTATACATACTGTGGGTGTAAGCAGGGGCAACCCTGCATCATCGTAGGATTATAAAGAGTCATTAGAGTCATTGTATATTTTATGAGACCCTTATTGGGATTTCCGACGATGTAAAAATAACTATTTTTTAGTCAAAGATGAATTATGTAACCTCCACACTAAGTCGACCTCAAGAAGATCAAGTCGGCCTCAAGGAAAGCAATTCAACTTCATTGGAAGGCTGTATATACAAGGCATGTCAAATTCATTTGGAGCATCTCACTCTCTCTCACATAGTTCGGTATCTGAAGCTGGAAGTTGGGAAAAGTGTGAAGGTGAAGAAGGAGGCTAAAAGGAGTGCAAGCTTGGTCAAGAAGGAGGGGAAGGAAAAAATCGAAGTTTTGGTATCTCTCTCTCTCTCTCTCTCTCTCTCTCTCTCTCTCTCTCTCTCGTGTGGGCTAAATTAGGATATCGAAGTCTCCTTGTAAAAGTAGAAGTTGTTGTTGCTACCTGTTGATGTTGGAAGCTTCCAAGACAAAGTTGTTAGGGTCGAAGTGTTGCTGCTACTAGGTCAAAGGTTGGATCGAAGAAGGAAAGGATGGATTGGTGTGGAGGAGGTCTGTGTCTAGGTTGAAGAGTCTCAAGGAGAACTATTGAAGGAAGAGATTTTTGACTGGGTTTTCCCCTAGATAGGGGTTTTCCATGGTAGAGTACCTGCATCTTGTGTCTTGTGTTTTTGTGATATTCATGTACACATAATTTGGTAATCGCTTGATAAAAGATAATAGAACAAATAAGTAAAAAAACCAACATAATTGACAAGTAATTATCAAGAAAGAGAAATCTAACCCTAACTCTACTAGCATTGATTTCTCAACAACCCTGCCTCCCCCCTCCATCTTTGTGTCCCCCTCTCTCTCTTTTACCCTTCTCTCCCTCTCTCATCCTCTCCTTCTCCCCTTTCCTTCAGTTTATCTCCTTCAATGCAAGCAACCAAATATGATTAGAAATCACCATCTACATTGAAATCAATTAATCTAGTGTAAAAAATCTTCTTCCATGTCTCCCCCCTCCATTTATATCTATATCTCCCTCCATCTCTCCTTTTGTGTATCTCTATCTCACCCCCCAAACACACACACACACTCCAGATATATTTATCCCTCCCTCCCTCTCACTATCTCTCTATGTTATTCAATCTCTTCACCTTCCATCTATATCTCTAACTCCCTCTATCTCTCCTTTATCTCTCCCTTGTCACTCCCTCTCTCTCTTTCTCTCTCCACTTTTCTCTCTCTATGTCTTTCTTCTTCCCTCCCTCTCTCCCCTTCACTCTCCATCTCGCTATCCCTCTCTCTCCCTTTCTCTCACTCCCTTTATCTCCCACCTCTATCACTCTGCCTTTATTCTTCCCTCCCATATATATCTAGAGTTAATATATATCATGATATATTCATATATATTGTAATATAACAAATTTAATATTATATTAAATTTAATATTGTATTAATCCAAAGTTATTAAATTTAATAATATTAATATTATAATATATTAATATTAATATTAGATTTAATGGTTTTTTTTACATGGCATGATAATAAAATTCATAATAAAAGTATATCAAATTAATATTTTCAAATATTACAACTTTGACGTGGAAATATTTTTGTCTTTAAATATTTTAATATATCTATAGGATATGGTTTTCCTTTTAAAAATTCATTTTACAAATATTTAATTAAAAGAAATATTAAAAGATTTTGGAGCATGATTTTCAATTCTTTGTTTCCATTTATTTAAGATATGGTATTCCCTTTAGTAAAAGAGTAAAGATGTTTAAAATTTTACCTAATTTGGACTTTTGATGTGGTAAATTTTTTATTGAATATAAATTTATGATCCATTCAAATTCAATGTATATGATAAAAAAATTATTAAATCCATGAAATAATTGTATTGTAATTTTTTATCTATATGGTTATTAAACCAATGAAATAATTATATTGTATTTTTTATCCATATAATTATTATTTTTTTTTCTCGGCAAGATTAACTACTTTTCTATTAATATATACAGATAACTTTACATTCAAAGAAACTGGCTGCCCAAGGCCATCTGCGGCTCATGGGCTGCATATTCAGACTTGTTCCATTGCCGCGCAGGGCTATAAGATCAGAGAGATCAAAATTTAAAATGCTAAGCGTTTCCAAAATGGCTCCATAACAACCCACGCAGGGGCAATTCCACAGAGACCTACAACCCAGACAGACTATGGAAACCGGATTCATAACTATGGACATACAAAAAACCAGGCAATCATCAAGGATTTGCGCCCAACAAGAGACATCGTCCCCACTGCAAAGGTGGAGACTGCATACAGTAACTAGCCACAAAAAACACAGACGACCAAGTAAAAACAGGAAATTGAAATTGTTCCTACCCCGAAACCCGAGATGAGAGAGGAAGGCAAAAAACACAGGACCACCTCCAGAGCTAATCCTCTGGCTCTTCTTCCATCGCCGTCGGAGTGTGCTCTAGTTCTGGATGCGCGGGAGCTTGATGTTGGTTGGGGAATTGAGAGCGGTCTGTCCCGGAATTGCTCTCCTCACTCGCCGGTTCCTCCACTGGGAGCTTCCCGCGTCCACTTGCAGAGCCTTCTGCTTCAATTGACGTCTCCCCCATTGGGAGTTTACCCTTACCTCGTGCCTTGTTGTCTTCCGCCAGGACCAGAGATGATTCTTCTGCGTTCTCCTCCTGAATTTGGGTGAAAAGCACAGAGATGTGTGCGTTGATGCCTGGATTATCCCCAGAGCCTCCCAGAGTGAATATAACAGAACCGAATGCAGGTAGCTTGGGCTCCCCTCCACTAGAGCTGCCCACTTCCATGACTTGACAGGCCGGGATAGGGGTGGCTCCCATCCTTCGGTAACAATAACAACAACAACAGTGATGATGAATATCTGCAGCTGGGGGGCGAGAGGATTCTCCACGCCCTGGTCCTCTGCGACAAGGCATCCTCTCACGCACCATAATAGCCACCAAACCTTTGTTTCGTTCCCCTGCAGATAAGGTTCGGCACTGTATCTGCGCCCTCCCCACAACGTGCAATCCCCAATTGGAGACAGAGCAAAGTATAAATAGACGACTAACCATTCCAGGGAACGCAGGTGTGTTATAAACCTCCGCCCTTCTCTCAACCTCCAGCTCACAGCAAAATCGCTCAACGCTCTGTGAATTCCCCTTGCCAGAATGAGCTCCCTTCCCCAAGCAAACCACATACTTAAACCGCATAGCATGTCGAATGAGATGACCAGCATTGAATGCCCCTCGCATGACAGCCATTCCTTCCCTCGGCTCCATTAAGGATGCTCAGAGGCCGCTTCCGTTGTGAAGTTTCGGCGGCTTGCAGCATTTAAGGTTGAAGCGCCATCACGTGGCAGCCCATGCCCAGCATGTGGCTCGCCATTAAATATCTCAATGCCACCCGCATCCGGGGATATAATTATTATTTTATTAAATATTATTAAATGAAAATATTAAAATAACTATTATTAATAATTTAATATATTAAAAATAAAATGTTTTTCATGAAATAATTATATTGTATTTTTTTATCTATATGATTATTATTTTATTAAACATTATTAAATGGAAATATTAAAATAACTATTATTAATAATTTAATATATTAAAAAAAAATGTTTTTCACTTCGGTGAGAAGAAATCACTAACTCAAACGAAGAGAAACCAACATAAAACCTTAAATTCTTCATATTGAAGAAAAGAAACTCTTAAATTGTTCAGGCCCATATAAGTTCAACTCAAACCACACGAACGAACCTTGCATTACTATGGTTTGTTTTGACTGATCTTTGCATTAGCGCCCAAAATAAAAATCCAATATGTTCACTTCGGGCCTTTCATATCCATCTATTTCCCACCCAAATCCAAAATTTTGGATAGAAATTAGGAATGGGAAATTATAATAATAATAATATAATTGTTATATGAATTGTTTTTTTTATTTAGGTAAGTATTTACATTTTTATTTATTAAGTTGAAATTAGTTTTTAAAAAAATGATTTTTATTTTGCTATACATTAGGTAAAATTTTAGTTAAATGGGTAAATTTACACATCTCTTTCATACTGGGCTACAGAATGCTACTCTCCGCGCAACAAGTAAGATTTCTCTGTTACTTAAATTGGGTTGTTGAGATAGTCTCTCAATAATATTATCCTTGTTTGCAATATATTGGATCTCATTGACACTATTTATATGCCTTATATTTTGGTTTTGAGTGAATAATATACAAATTGTTTTGAATGAATATGTGCACAATATTTGTTTATCAAATTTATTATTTGATATCAAAGTCTACAGAGGCCTAAATCCCTCAAGGGAGGGCCCAGGGAGATGTAGAGCCTGATAATTAATCATCCTCTGTAAATAAGTAGATTAGCTAGATTTCCTTGTGTGTTGTTTGTCCACCATGATTCAATCTTTGTTGCATCTCCCAGGTGCGAGTGAACGTGCAACGAGTTGAGGAACGAAGTATAGAGTTGATTTTGGGTGAATTATTAGAGTCTTGCAGCGAATTTATAGACTCATAAAGTGCGATTATGTATGGTCGTAGAGGTTGCACGTAATTCAACTGTGGAAAAACTTGTCTTAGGCGGATGGCAAACACAACTGGATAGATTAAGTTGCTGCCAATCTAAATTGCTTTCTATCTAGAGGTGTGACTGAGTGCTGTGTAGAAACATTCTTGAACCTGATTTGCGTCCTTTCTCGAGGTCCACTTGGTAGATTTGATTGCAGCAACACAAAAATTCAGTAGAGGCCCTCTGTGGCTGATCTAGCCTCAGATCTATGCAGTGTAAATATTTGCACCAGTGGAGGCAAAGGAGAGAGATCCAATCATATCCAAGTGTCTTGTACGTCAATAGTCTCGTAGCTAGATTAGATGTTACATGTCGCAGGTTGTTGTTTGTGTAGTTGATCTTGTCATGACCAAATGAGCAGCGGGTCGAAATGAGCCGCAGGGAATCGCATATATCCGAATTTTCTTTTCGAATTGATGTACAATGTGATATTGTATTTGGACGTCTGCGTTTCAACCCTCTTATCACATTAAAAATCTAAAAAACCTAGGAACAGTAAGGAGATCACCACCATTTGTAAAGTTTCTTGCCCATTGTTGTTGGGCCACCGTAATGTGTGGGAGAAGGCCTGCAGACGTTGTTGTAGTTCAAAGTCGGGACTAGCGATGATAACTCTGGTCATTTTCCTATCATGGATCAGCTCCAATTGTTTCCAATGGTAGGGGATATCTTGCAAACACCAAATGGTTATTGATAACCAGATTTATGCATGCAAACAATATGAAGAAACAGATCTAGGTTATGGGAGTGGTAGGTATCCCAATTTTTGCGATTTTATTTTCCTATGTGGTACACACTTTGGTATCTATATGCTTTTTGATTTTGAGAATTGTTTGGAGTTTTTACTTTAGACATATTGAGTCTAGTCAACTCAATATTAATGTGAGTTTGTTGAAATTGACTATTCTAATAAATGTTTTGTGAAGATAGGAAACTCCAATACAAAGATTGAACTAAGATGAGAAGAAATGATGCAACAACATAAATGGTTGTGATAGCAACAAAGATGATGGACAAGATTGTGTGATCCTCTTATCACATTAAAAATCTAAAAAACCTAGGAACAGTAAGGAGATCACCACCATTTGTAAAGTTTCTTGCCCATTGTTGTTGGGCCACCGTAATGTGTGGGAGAAGGCCTGCAGACGTTGTTGTAGTTCAAAGTCGGGACTAGCGATGATAACTCTGGTCATTTTCCTATCATGGATCAGCTCCAATTGTTTCCAATGGTAGGGGATATCTTGCAAACACCAAATGGTTATTGATAACCAGATTTATGCATGCAAACAATATGAAGAAACAGATCTAGGTTATGGGAGTGGTAGGTATCCCAATTTTTGCGATTTTATTTTCCTATGTGGTACACACTTTGGTATCTATATGCTTTTTGATTTTGAGAATTGTTTGGAGTTTTTACTTTAGACATATTGAGTCTAGTCAACTCAATATTAATGTGAGTTTGTTGAAATTGACTATTCTAATAAATGTTTTGTGAAGATAGGAAACTCCAATACAAAGATTGAACTAAGATGAGAAGAAATGATGCAACAACATAAATGGTTGTGATAGCAACAAAGATGATGGACAAGATTGTGTGATTATTAATTTTTCTTATTTTTAGAAAGTTTTCTTGTAAAAGTGCATAACCAATGAATGAATATAGGAATATAATTAAACTAGTGGTTTTCAACGTTCTTCGCCGAGAGAACATATCACTAATTTAATTATGTGAATATGTTATATGTTGATGGGTCTTGTTGTGCTTCGGGATTCAAGAGCATCAATTAAAAGTTATTTCTATGAGATCCATGTGTGTGAGTTAGGTCAAGTTGTTTGATTAACTTTTGAACACACTAAATATCTAGATCCCCTTCTGAGAAACTGACAGATAGTCGAAAGAGAAATATCTGACAGATGGTGGTAGGTCCATAGGGTGGTTCATTACTTGACACTCTTATCGTGGAAGCCTCGATGAGCTAAGATGCCAAAATTGTTGATCTTGCAAGTTCGTCAACAATGGTCAGAGGCAGTTATGTTTTAAATGGAGGTCAGGTGACAGTTTGAAAATGTGGTGGTGAAGAAAGAGTGTTGTTTGTGAGATCCAGAGTGGATGTGAATGCTGATGAAGACCAGTCAGAGATCAATTATTTTATTGTAATATGTGTTCTCTATATTGTAATTTGTGATTTATGTAATAATGCAAGCGTTAAGGGTGGACTTGGAAATAACGCTTACTTTAGTAAACATGTAGGATCGGTTTATTAGTTAAATTGGGTTGTTGAGATATTCTCTCAACAATATTTTCCTTGTTTGGAATTTGTTGGATCTCATGAGCACAATGTTTGTTCATCAAATTTCTTATTATCATATCAAAGACTATTTATAGAGAATATCTTAAATCCAAAATTCATTAGATAATTCAATTTGCTTCAAGTTCTTCGAATACCCATTTAAGATTTTATATGCGATCTTTCAAAGATCCCCCTAAGATAGTCAAGGAAGACAAGAGAAAGGGACACATGAACATTAAGGCTTTGATCTAATAAGATGGACAAAAGTTAGCCAACTAGGAGAAAGTCATACTAATGTTTGAGGAATTTCCTCATCAACCAAAAACCCTAAAGTTTTCATCTTGAATCCTCAAATAATAAGTGTGTTTTTGTTGTAATTACCATCATTGTAAGTTTCTGATAGTTTGCTATGGGTTAGTAGTTTTACTCGTATTTTTGGTTAATAGGACAAGATTTTTATTTTATGATAAACAAAAGTTTATGGACTTTGAAAAGTCAAACCACATGTAAATTTTTCTCCGATTAATGAATTTTTTTTCTAATTCACACTAAAAAATATATTAGTAGTCATTATTGATAATAATAATATTTAAAATATTTTTTTGGTTAAGAACTTCTATTAAATCATAAACATTGGATTACAAAAATTAGCTTCTTTCCATCTCACTGTTGTCGTTTGGCACAAGGGAAACCCAACCAACGACGGTGAGTGCAACTATCATAAGACCCAACATCAAAAATTTATAAATCGAAATACTATGTTAACTAGCTTACTAGTCAAACATTGTCTGAGACTGAAGACATAATAACAACATGAGACTGAAGACATAATAACATACTAGTTGCGAGTTATCTTAGCTATACATCTAGCTATGAAAATAAAATTCTATAACCAAAATTTCAACCAACAATTTTGAAATATCATCATTTATCAGAAGACATCACTGGGGTCGAGTCTTGTGCATTGGTACATATTGCAGGTTTAAGATGACACTAGAGATGTCCTTCAATATGCATTAGGCGAACATCAAGGTTAGCCAAGCAAGATCTTTGGTGGCATTGGACTCTTTGAATTTCATTGAGGCATGTGATGATCTCATTGTGGTCCTCATATTTCTCTTTTAACATGCAACCCATGAGCGTCTTCATTTTCTAGTGGAGGGTAATAGAATTGAAATATTGACTCTACCTTCCCCTGGTATGGCTAGGGTCAGGTACCCAACTAGCCACTTCAGTTTGGATTTTTGAGTAAGAGTAGGTCTCGCAATCATTGGTGGTCAGTGCTTCTAATTGACAAATCTCAACCTCTATATTAGTGGGAGTGGAGTTGTGGAAGATGGCAAAAGTTGATTGGGCTTGTGTCTAAGTGCAAGGCCTGCTCGAAGGTCCTCAGCCTTAAGACCCCCTCCGACATCTCATCCTCTGGTGTGGCATGGCACTAGAGAAAAGGACAACTACAGAAGATAATAACCCCCAAAGGAGGTGAAAACAATAACAATGACCATATACAACGAAGGGAGAGTCGTGAATTCGTTTAGAGACTAGGCCCGAATAAATGACATGGGTGGGTAAGACAACATGCAATGAGATGGCAGAGCTAGGGGAAGGCCTCAGGGTTGGATGAAAGACCCAAAGATCCACAACAGTCTTAAAGAGGTTGTTATCACCAAGGCACGCTACAGTCCAAACACCAAATACCACCATGCAACGAGAGACAAACTTAGATATTGTAAAACAGTGGACATGGGAATTGTTACCTGATCTTTTGCAACCCACCTGAGCTTGGCTATTCTTCAAACTATTTGATTTCTCTAGAATCGCTTGAATGCCCCATCACAATCCTTCTTCTACCTCATCCTTGCACCGAGAGTCGCTTCCTATAGTGTTGCAACTATGGACAACATTCATTCCTGAGGGACCAAGATATTTAACCACTGATACACCTCAAAAGGCAACATTATAATAGAATCCCACCTACCGTAGGGAGACTGCTTGTAGTGCAAAAGGATCTGAATCAACTCAAGAAAAGAATGAATGCCCAACAAGTGTAAAGTCGATCATCGTAATGTTGTATACTAAAGGGTTGGTGTGTGTGGTTGCATGGGATCATATGGTCACGCCACCCCCTCTTAAATGTGAGGAGAGGCAGTAGGGCGGCGGGCCTCCCCCTGTACCATTGGCTCTTTATCCAACACCCCATTAGGGAATTAAAAAAAAGTACTTTAATTTGTAAACACAAATCTTACATTATTATAATGATTTATGAAATAAATTTATCTTAGAGTCAATTGGAAATATATATATATATATGGTTTAATAAAAAATATTATAAATTATAAATTATTAATAATTTATTTATTTTATTAATTTTTATGAGTATTATTTATTTATTTTATTAATTTTTATGAGTATTATTTATTTATTTATTGAGGACTATTATTGTCATGTATTTATTTTTAAGAAGAAAAACCCCTTTTTTTAATAATTTTTATTGATATTATTATTTATTCATTTTAATATTTATTTATTTTTAAATAATTAATTTATTTATTATTATTATTATTTTTTAATCCTTGTATTTTTCCAAGTCACGTAAACATATAATTAAATAATAATAAATAAATGAATAAATAAATTATTAATTATTTAAACAATTTAAATATTCCCTTACTTTAGTCAAATATAACCTTTATAGCCTTTTATATATATATATATAAGAATAAATTAATTAATTAAATAATTATTAATTATTAATTATTTAAACAATTTAAATATTTCACTTGCCTAGTGAAATATAACTATCTAGTTAAATTATAATAATAATATATGATGATGATGATGGTGGTGGTTAACGATGATACATTCGGTGAGACCAAACTATATAAATAAATAAACAAACAATATAATTTTCTCTCCCTAGTCAAATATAGACGTTTTCTTCTAGCGGTTAGGATGGCCTATCTTCTTATTTATCTTTCTTCTGGGATTTGTCTCTTCATCTTGTGCTGAAGATGAACCAGATTGACTGGTTCAAAAAGCATAGACCAAATATTTTCAATATGATTTTTTCCGAAAATCTTCTTGTTAATTTTTTTTTGTTATCGCTTAATAAAAAATTGTGATTAAATTTATTAAAATATTTACATTTTTAATAAAAATTTATGATTTTTTTTTTAATTAAAAAAAATACCCACACAATTTTAAATTTCAACCCTAACATTTAAATTCTTAAAAACCTTTATCTAAATTTACAAACCATTTAACTTAATTTATCAATCAAACATAACTGAAACAATTGAAAGAATCATTGTAATCCTCTTTATCTACATTTAATTTCTACATAAATGTATCTCAAATGGTTAGAAGAATCATTGTGATCCTCCCTATCTTCACTTAATTTCCACATATAACTGATTGAACTTATAACAAATATAAACAAAATTAAAACTTTGAACCTTGTTATGTTAAGCATATGCCATGGATATACAATTTCTATCCGATTTACCGTATCAAATAAAATAAGTATCATAGCAATGAAGGCGATTCCTATTTCCAACCTCATAGCATTATAAATGCGTGCTGACAAGCGAGGGAAATAGCGCTCGCCCTCTCTCTCCACAGCACCTGAACAAATGAATGGAGCATGGAGAGAGAAAGCAAGCACTATTTCCCTCACTTGTCAACAGTCATTTATAATGCTGTAGGATTGGAAATAGCATTCCCCTATCAATGAAAGGCCAGAAGCATATGAAGTACTTCGAAAGTATGTAAGAATGTTTTAATTATCTTAATTCAACCCACTCAATCAATGCATTACGAACACCAACCCGAACTCAGCTAATTAAAAATTTATTAATTCTTCGCACGAGCCACAACCAATTAAAGATTTATTAATTCTTCGCAGGCTTTTCCAAATTTAAAAACACACATCACAAGCCTGGTGCATCACAATTACCAAATGCAATGCAGCCTGCAGCGGGAGAGCTGGCAAGCGCACGAGATATCAAAATTCGAACAGCAAATCATGCGGATTCCCCCGCAGTAAATGCCGAGACTGAAAGCTGAGAGAACCAAGCAAAACTAATATTATAAATTGATTGCCCCTAAGCGTACCGTTGCAGTGAACACGAATAATGGGCTCGGGCTCTTAGTTTAAATTATTCAGCCATGAATTTCATGCCTCGGTTGCAACGTGACCAGCAACCCGTTTTTCATGTACGGCGTGAGAGCCAACTTCGGTTCAACCACTTGGCCGCGAACCAATTTGAGCCGGAATCCCCAAATAACAGTGGCAGCAATCCATTTCATCTGAAGGTAAGCAAAATCCTTACCCACGCACAGCCTGGGGCCTTGAAGGCAGATTCACTCAGAAAAAAAACCCTTGTTGTCGATCCATCTCTCGGGACTGAACTCCAGGCAATCCTCCCCCCATATGCTCTCCATTCTGCCCATTGAATATATGGAATACAGGACCTTCGTGCCCTTTTTCAGATATGTTCCGTCGGAAACCAGTCGTCGGTTTCCACTTCTTTGTGGTCGACGGCACGGAGGGGTAAAGTCTCAGAGATTCCGACAACGCGGCTTGGAGATAATAACTGCTTCAGTTCGGAGAGACTGAAATTCGCTGAATTGTCGCCTCTGTTGTTCAAGATCGACCGGATCTCGGCAAGAATTCGATTCTCGACGGCCGGGTGGCGCAGACCGAGCCAGAAGAACCAAGACAGGGCCACCGACGACGTGCCGCGACCGGCGAGAATGAAATTGACCGACACGTCACACAGCATTTTGTCGGAGTAAACCGCCCGCCCCGCCTCGTCTATGAAAGCCGACAACAGGTCGGCGGCTGTGTTCAACGGAGAGGTCCGCCTCTTCCGAGCCACGATGGCCTTCTCGGCAATCCAGTTGAACGCCGAAAGCGACACCCGGAGCTCCCGCTCGGGCCCGACGTCGAGCAACTTCTTGAGCCTCCACATGCACGTCGGGGTCAGGAACCTGAACATCGTGGCCGCCGTGGCGTCCTCGAAGGCCTGGGGAACCCGACTTTCTCCAGCCCGCCCACGCTGAGGCACCCAGGTACCCTCCCCAGGACCACCAGGCAGACGTTGTCGAAGGTGAATCGCAAAAACATGTCCTGCAAATCGCAGGCCTCGCGGGGCACCGGCACGAGCCGCTCGCTCACAAGATCCTCCACCGCCCTGGCAATGAAGGCCTTAAAATCCGAAGAATTGAACTGCACGTTGGCCGTCCAGCGCTGCTGCCTCTACGTCTCTCCACGTCTCAGCGTCAACATTGAAGATCCCCTGGCCGAGTTGTGAGCGAGGTTCTGGAAATTGATACCTTTGGGAAATTGCAGAAGCTGAGCCAACTAGTTCACTAATGGAAGAGGATGAGACTGAAGACTTCCCAAAAGGCATGAATTTGGATGATCGACTCTGGCTGATTGCTGTGGTAGAGGTCTGTCTCTGCAATCAATGTCAACCCATCATATTAAAGATTATTTATACGGAATATTTTAAATCCAAAAATCAAACAGATAATGCAATTTCAAATACCTCATTTACAATTTTATATGAGATTTTTCAGACCCCTAAGATGGTTAGGGAAGACCAGAGAAAGAGACACATGAACATTAATGCTCCCGATGAATTTCCTCCTCAACCAAAATCTTAAAGTTTTCATCTTGAATCTTCAAAGAATAAGCATGTTCTTGTTATAATTACCAAAGAATAAGTATGTTCTTGTTATAATTACCATTAGTTGTAGGTCAGTTGATTTACTTGTAGAGAGGTTAAGATTTGTATTTTATGATAAACAAAAATGGTGGACTTTGAAAAATCAAATCATACTTATATATTTCTTTTATTAATGAAAGATTTTTCTAATTTATGCCAAAAAAATTATTAGTCATTATTGACAATAATAATATTTAAAATAATTTTTTTGGTTAAGAATTTGTATTAAATCTTAAACATTGCATTACAAAAATTAGTTTCTTTCTAAATCAAAATACTATGTTAATTAGCTTCGTGAATAGTATGTTAACTAGCTTCATGGACACTCAACATCAAAACTTTCTAAATTGAAATGCTATGTTAACTAGCTTCGTGAATAGTATGTTAACTAGCTTCATGGTCAAATATTGTCTCACTGAAGACATAATACCAACTTGAGATTGAAGACATAATAACATACTAATTGTGACTTATCTTGACTATATGTCTAGTTATGAAAATAAAATTCTATAACCAAGAATTTTAAAATATCATCATTTATCATAAGATATCACTGGGACCGAGTCTTGTGCACTGGTACATGTTGGAGGTTTAAGACAACTCTGGAAATGTCCTTCAATATGCATTAGGTAGACATCAAGGCTAGCCAAGCAAGAGATTTGGTGACATTGGACTCTCTGAATTTCATTGAGGCATGCAATGATCTCATTGTGATTCTCATATTTCTCTTTTAACACACAACCCATGAGTGTCTTCATTTTCTAGTGGAGGGTAATAGAATTGAAATATTGACTCTGGCTTCCCCTGATATGGCTAGGGTCAGGTACCCAACTAGCCACTTCAGTTTGGATTGGTATGGCTAGGGTCAAGTACCCAGCTAACCACTTCAGTTTGGATTTTTGAGTCAAAGTAGGTTTGGCAATCATTGGTGGTTAGTGCTTCTAACTGACTAATCTCATCTTGGATTTTAGGGGGATTGGAGGTGTGGAAGATGGCAAAAGTTGATTAGGCTTGTGTTTAAGCTCAAGGCTTGCTCGAAGGTCCTCAACCTTTAGACCCCCTCCGACATCTCATCCTCTAGTGCAGCATCGCACTAGAGAAAAGGTCAACTACACAAGACAATAATGCGATATCCCCAATTTTGATTTTTTTATTTATCAGGATTAAATAAGTTTATTGGGGAAGTGATAAGCATAGAAAATTTTTGTAATCTGAGCATTGGAGACATTTTTGGTACATGGAACCTAGGAGAAATCAAAAACTTCAATATTAGTGGAATATGGGGGCCACCCCTCATGGAATACGCACCCCTTGGAGGAAAAATCGATTTTGTGGAAAGGAAGTCGAAATATTTGGATGAAGGACCCACAAGGAAAGGTGAGGCAACAATTATAAATAGAAGGTTGAAGACAACATTGGGAACCTTTTGATAATTTGACATTTACACATTGCTGCTCTAGTTGTTCAGCTAAGTCACAAGTGTTGTTTAGCACCAGAGGTTTCCAAGGGGAAATCTCACCCTCTTCTTCGGTGGACCACGAGTGGCACCCTAGGGAGGCATTGTCATGACTTTGTGGAGACTTGGGGGACCAATCTCAGGTGGTACGACTTGCCTTAGCTTTAGCCTAGACTCAAAATAAGAACCACACAATTTATAGGTGAACTGGGGTACTAAAATTAGAGGCTATACCATTACTGGGAAATTCCTTGTCCAAATTGCAAGTGATGGAAGAGAATTGATGGGAGTTGAGAGTGCCCTTCTCAACAAGACAAATTTCTTTGGTTGGGCCTGTGTAGACTTGTCCCAGGACTACGCAGACATTGGTGGAGCTAATTGTGGGGAGGCTTGAGAGAAGGATTTAGGAGCTGAGCTGCTGGGATTTCATTTGGAGGGCCATTGGAGGAGGATTGTTGTAGTTTGGAGAGCAGAGATTGATAGGAGCAGCCACAGTAACAAAATTCGAATTTGGTGGAGGGTCAAGCTGTGAAGGGTCAAATTTTGAAGTTTGGAACCAAGGGAAACCCTTTCTGGGTTTTTGACAAGGATCTCATATCTAAAATTGCAAAATTTTCTGGGTAGATTTGAGGGGTCAAACAGGGGTCCCAACTCAACTAGCAGCAAGAGGAGCTAGGGGAAATTTGGGCCGAAATTCTGAGGTCAACATTTGGCCAATTCCTTCGTGGGTTTTTGGTGGAGAGCTCGAAGTTAATTTCCCAGAATTTTCCGAGTATCAGAGGAGGCCCTAGAAGCAGTTCTTCACATCCAACATCATATTTCTTGACAGTTTTAGTGCAAAGCTAGGAGAGGGCCACATTAGATTTGGGAGGGACTTTTTATTATTCATTTGGGATTAGCTAGCTTTCCTTGAGCAAGCCCAGGTGCACTCTTTCCAGCACCTCATTGTACCCTCTTCATATTATAATAAAATGGCTCAGCAAAGCAGTTTTTGGTGCAATTTCATGGACTGATTCATGTGTTTGATTTTCATGGTTTTATGTCTATGTTTGCTTTGTTATTTACTGTAAAGATTCCCTAGGAATATTACAGTGGTATTAGAGTATGATCTTGGCTAGTTGTGGGGAGGCTAGCAAGATCATGGAGGAGTTGATGAGGCAGAGCCAACAATTGGTGAGGTAGAACCAATTGATTCTAGAGGGGATGCAACAACTAATACATAACTAACATAGAAACCAAGTACATACATGCGCATCCCAGCAGTACAACACCCACACGTATGGTCAGTCTGACCATCCTATCATGCCTCATTCCTTGGATGAATAGGAGAAGGAGAAGTATAGTTCAAGGGTTGGACCATCATGTAGAGGTGGGCAGTTAGAGGATGAGACCTGGAGGCGATTTTGCTGGTGGAGACCTGGTTTTAGACATCAAGAGACTGATGAGGAGGTCAAACATGAGGCTAAGGCCACACAGGGTTGTGAGGAGCACATAGATACACATAGCGTGACACAAGAGCCACCCTTGTGGGAGTTTCCTTTGGTAGACCTAATTGACACATTGGTG
Organism: Pinus tabuliformis; assembly: GCA_031772625.1. NCBI lineage: Eukaryota > Viridiplantae > Streptophyta > Pinopsida > Pinales > Pinaceae > Pinus > Pinus tabuliformis. The sequence goes on from CM062819.1 coordinate 750,677,622, forward strand.
GAGACAGTTGGGCACACACCCATGGGACCATCCATTGACGGGGTGCTAGTAGGCATAGAGGTACCCAGATTTGTGACAGAGTTCCCAGATGATAGCTACATACAGCAGCATGGAGAGCACCTTGAGAAGCGTGAGCTAGATGAGGATGTTATGCTTGAGGAGGTATCTATGGTGGGGCAGCTCGAGACTCCAGTTGAGTCCATGATGGAGGAGGATGGGTAGTCATCTTTTGGGTCTGCCATCAGTGTGGAGAAGATAGATGCACATGAAGCTAGTAGAGTTGTAGTACTTCCATTCAATAGCTCTCTTCAGGCTTACATAGATGGGGCCTATAATATTGTTAGGCTACCTATGCATGTTGGAGGGAGAGTGCCTAAGTTACATAAACATATTGTATATGTTGACCGAGCGAGTGAGACGTGGCAACGTGAGTTACGCAAGGTGCAACACTCACATGACGGACTTGCTATGTATTTAGGGGCCCTTGCATTTGATACCTCTCATGGGGTTGGGTGGCATGAGTTATTTAGTTGGAACCTGATAAGGTTGACTAGGTTTTTGGATACATCCATGGTCGGGAGCATAGTTCAATAGGGGTCATGGTTTTCTAGAGGGGGTCGAGGGTTAGATAATCGTTGGGACCCAGGTGGGACTCCCCACCAGTCCATGGATTGGGTCAGTCAGGGTAGTAGTAGGATGGTGGATCCAATGATTCGAATCACCCCCATTTTCATATTCCCACCAGAGTTTTGGGCAACACACATGACAGATCGAGCTGACAGAGGGGCAAGAAGACTCCATGAGTTGTCTTGGCATGTTGGTCATGTGTGGGGGCATAGGATGACCAGTGTACCTTGGCAGGAGGTTGTTAGAGGTGGTGGCATTGAAAAGCCATTGGATAGTTCCTTGTATGGAGAGGAGGATTTCCCATGTATATATGGGGTACAAAGGTCACCGAGAAGCAACACCTTAAGGAAACCCCCACAGGTACATATGGATATTTGCATGTTAGGGAGGATCAGGAGGGGAGATCCACTTATCCGAGATTATGGAGATCCATTCATCAGAGGACTTGGTGATGTGACTATAGTGGTGATGATGTCAGTCAGGTGCAGGCCAAAGTATATTATCATAGCTTTAGGCCATGACAACCAGGGATCCATAGGAGCATCCAACATTGAGAATCGGTTAGCAGGTGGACATGGAGGTGCATTGTGGTGCGTCGTAGTGTGATGGATTGTGTTGTGGATTAGGAGCAACTCACATCGCATTGAGTACAAGGATACTTTGTGGTATGCAGTGACATATGGTGCGACATAATGGGCTCTTGGAGTGTTGCCTCCAAGGAGACTTATGGGCATGGACGTTATATTTACCATCAGGAGCAGCTCACCCTAGACCAATGGGGACGTTGTTGAGCATCTAGGGACAACATGTTCAACGGAGATAGGTCTTCGATTGGGTTATCAGCAGATCTGAGGCGAAGGGAGGGATGTCCATAGGGTTACTCTTCAATATCCCAACAGACTCTTGGTCATACCCTTGGGGACTTACCCACCTATCACGCTCCAATATTGCTTACAGTCGCAGGGAATTTGGTTGTTTCCCTTTGATGCTCTCAGTACAAGCAGCAGGACATGGGAGGCTCACCCTAGGCAGATGGATGAGACACAATGTGTCATGGGCAAGAGGGAGACTCCCTAGTTGAGACATTTGGCGAGTGCACAAGCTGACAGATATAGGCTTAAGGATGGCATGGTTTAATACCGAGGTAGCATATGTTCCACCCCTGGGCTCACACTTGGGGGGATGATTGCGAGGGAGCTGCATGATGCACTTTCAGCGAGACAGTCTGAGGCATTATATGAGCATGAGGTGTAGTGGATGATAGACCTCATCTACATGGAAACGTTTGGACTCCAGGAAGTGTCGGGGTGTGCTTTCAAGAGGCAGGATCACAGATTTCACGATGTGGCATGGGAGGCACAAGGAAATTTGGAGTTCACCTGGTTTCATGGCATGCAGAGTCTATACATTGATTACACACAGGGAGAAAAAATGGCACAAGAGGGTTCCAACAGTCATCAGGACTATGTCGTAGCGAATCTTGTTATGGGATCCAAGGATTTAGTCAGCTGACAGGTCACTCCACTTTGTGATGATCAGAGACATGGAAGAGGGTGATCTAGTTCACCTTGGATTTGACACATGGGGGATAATTGAGACCTCCACTGTATGGCAAGGCAAATTTATCCTGTTGTTTCTCAGGACTGAGATTGGTAGTGGATGGGTAGACATTGGCGTCATGGAGATGCTTGGGCAGGATGAGCTTAGCCTTCACAGATTTTTCGCCATCAAGTCCCAGGAGAGGAGGGTATAGTCTGGTCACGATGGGGAGTATGTCATAGTCAGAGTGGTGCAGCGCCAACATGGTGGCACCCTTCTAAGACTAGCAGGGGACATGAGCAACAAAATACTTCACAACTCAACGACCTTTAGGGATGAGCTGGCTACTACATGGGGAGATCATTCATATATTCCATTGGGCTTTAATGAGTCATTGATGGCATTGGTAACTTCATTAGCATGGAAGGTTGGTCACCAGGATGATATCGGGAAAAGCTCATGTGAGCGAGACTTTATCTCCACAAGGATTGGATGGTATCTTCAAGAGTTTACTCTTGGAGTGTATGCGAGGGACTACTTGGTATGGCCGCTTCGTGAGGGGTTGGACATGGTGCTACATTATCATGATTCCCTACTCATTGATGGTATGTGGAGGGATTTTGGTACTTATAACTGGCAGGGTAGTGAATGGAGCAAGGGGAGCTTCATGTTGGACAAGATGGCTTGGGATTCTGGTATTGAGGGATTCCTTCATGACAAGAGAGTGTACAGGCAGGACGATTTAGTGGCGCATATGGGACCCTGGCATATTTTGCAGTGACCATGGGGATCAACAACCAGACAACGTGCTTGTTCAGACATTTCTTGAGAGCAAGCAATTTTTGGTGGGAGGACTGTGATATCCCCAATTTTGTTTTTTTATTTAACATGATTAACTAAGTTTATTGGTGAAGTGCTAAGCATAGAAAAATTTTGTAATCTGAGCATTAGAGACATTTTTGGTATATGGGACTTAGGAGAAATTGAAAACTTCAATATTAGTGAAATATGAGGGCAACCCCTCATGGAATACGCACCCCTTGGAGGAAAAATCAATTTTGTGGAAAGGAGGTCAAAATATTTGGATGAGAGACCCACAAGGAAAGGTGAGGCAACAATTATAAATAGAGGGTGCAAGGCAGCATTAGGGACCTTTTGATAATTTGACATTTACACATTGTTGCTCTAGCTGTTCAGTTGAGTCACTAGTGTTGTTTAGCACCAAAGGTTTCCAAAGGGAAATCTCACCCTCTTCTTCGGTGGACCACGAGTGGCACCCTAGGGAGGTATTGTCACGACTTTGTGGAGACTTGGGGGACCAGTCTCAGGTGGTACGACTTGCCTTAGCTTCAGCCTAGACGCAAAGGGAGAACCACATAGTTCTTGGGTGAAGTGAGGCACTGAAATTAGAGGTTATACCATTATTGGGAAATTCCTTGTCCAAATTGCAGTTGAAGGAAGAGAATTTATGGTAGTTGAGAGTGCCCTTCTTAGTGAGACAAATTTCTTTGGTTAGGCCTGCGTAGACTTGTCCCAGGACTGCGCAATCATTGGTGGAGATAATTGTGGGGAGGCTTGAGAGAAGGATTTAGGAGTTGAGTTGTAGGGATTTCATTTGAAGATCCATTGGAGGAGGATGTTGTAGTTTGGAGAGAAGAGATTGATAGGAGCAACCATAGTAACAAAATCCAAATTTGGTGGAGGGCCAAGCTATGAAGGGTCAAATTTTGAAGTTTGGAACCAAGGGAAACCCTTTTTGGGTTTTTGACAAGGATCTCATACCTAAAATTGCAGAATTTTCTGGGCAGATTTGAGGGGACAAACAAGGGTCCCAACTCAGCCAGCAACAAGAGGAGCTAGGGGAAATTTTGGTCGAAATTTTGAGGTCAACATTTGACCAATTCTTTCATGGATTTTGTGGGTTTTTGGTGGAGAGCTCGAGGTTAATTTCCCAGAATTTTTCGAGCACTGAAGGAGGCCATAACAACAATTCTTCACAGCCAGCAGCATATCTCTTGACTGTTTTAGTGCAGAGCTAGGAGAGAGCCGCATCAGATTTGGGAGGGATTTCTCATTATTCATTTGGGCTTAGCTAGATTGCCTTAAGCAAGCCCAGGTGCACTCTTTCTAGCACCTCATTGTACCCTCTTCATATTATAATAAAATGGCTCAGCAAAGCAGTTTTTTGTGCAATTTCATGGACTAATTCATGTATTTGATTTTCATGGTTTTTATGGCTATGTTTTCTTTGTTCTTTACTATAAAGATTCTCTAGGAATATTACACAATCAGACCCAAAGGACGTGAAAAGAATAGCACTGACCATATACAACCAAGGGAGAGCCAAGGATTTGTTTAGAGACTAGGCCCGAATAAATGGCATGGGTGGGTAAGGCGACATGCAATGAGATGGTAGAGCTAGGGGAAGGCCTCAAGGTTGGATGAAGGACCCAAAGACGCACAACAATCTCAAGTATTATGTTACCACCAAGACACGCTACAGTCCAAACAACAAATACCACCATTCAATGAGAGACAAACATAGATATTGTAAAAGAGTGGACATAGGAATTGTTACCTGATATTTGGCAACCCACTTGGCTTGGCTATTCTTCAGAATTTTTGTTTTCTCCATAATCGCTTAAATTCCCCATCACAATCCTTCTTCTCCCTTGTCCTTGCATCGAGAGATGTTTCCTATAGTGTTGCAGTAATGGGCAACATTCATTTTTGAGGGACCAGGACCTTTGACGATTAATGCACCTCAAAAGCCAACATTATAATAGAATTGTCCCACCTACACTAGGGAGACTTCACTTGGAGTGCAAATGGATGTGAATCAACAACATTGCAAGAATGAATTCCCAACATGTGTAAAGTCCATCATCATAATGTTGTACACTAGAGAGTTAGTTGGTATGTGTGGTTGCATGGGGCAGGATTGTCACGCCACCCCTCTTAAATGCGAGGAGAGGCGGTGGGGTTGTGGGCCTCCCCTATATCATTAGCTCTTTGTCCAACACCCCATCGGGAAACAAAGATAAATATTTAATTTGTAAGTACAAAGCTTACATTATTATAATTATTAATGGAATAAATTTATCTTAGAATCAATTAAATATTAAAATTAAAATGATATATATAACTAACCTTGATACACATGTCTATATTGTATGTTAAAGGTTTAATAAAAAAACTAGCACAACCACATTAATAATTATGGTTGATAAACGTCGATAAGCCCATATCAAGCACATATATCAATCATCAATAATACTAATATAAATATAAGCACCATATTAATAATAATTAATATTATATTATTACTATTATATTAAATAATAATAATAACAACAACAATAATATTAATAATCACTCAATAAATAATAATGAATTAATTACGGAATAAACATTTAATAAAAATCAAGCGACAATTTAAATGTGGTTAATAGGAAATTCAACTTTAAACACTCTACCAGAACATAGTTATTAAATGCTAGCCTCTTCCAAAATACACCAAGACCGATGACAAATGTTGCACCAATTAAAATCAACAAGATAATGATCACGACCATTCATGCTTTCCAACCAATACATTCTCACATTGTCTTGCATTTTTCATATCGTTGAAAAGAAAAAGGCTGTAAAAAATGTAAATCATCTATTGATTTCACTCTTGATATAGTTGTAAATGTCAGAGGAACAATATTAAACCCAAGGTATAAAAACCCTAAGATAAATATTATAAACCCTAAATAAACATGCTTGACCATGATTTACCACCATTGATTTTCACACCGAGACAATGTTTGTCACAATGTGACGTTGGACCATGGTTGATTTTCATATTGAAACAATCTTTGGCACATTGTGACATTGGAACATCGTTGACCATGGATGAAAATGATTGTAAAACCAAGTTATTTATATTAAACCCTAGGATTAATATTATAAACCCTATGAATAATATTATACCCTAGGAATATGAACCAAATAAACCCAAGGGATTGATATTATAATTCGAAGGGAATAATAAACCCAAGGGATTAATTCTAAAACTCAAAGGTATTATAAACCTAATGGATTAATACTAAAAACCAAAGGGATTAAAAACCCAACGGATTGATAATATAAAACCAAGGGAATAATATTAAACCCAAGGGATTAATATTATAAACCCGAGGTATATAAACACTAAGATAAATATTATAAACCCAAGGGATAATATCAACCTAAGGGAATAATATTAAACCTATGGGATAAAAACTATAAACCCAAGGAATATAAACCCTAAGATAAATATTTGCCACAATGCGGCGTTGGAATATGGTTGACCATGATTGATTTTCATATTGATACAATGTTTGTCACAATGTGACATTGAATAATGGCTGACCGTCATTGTCTTTAGTTGATCTCCATATTGATACAATCTTTGTCACAATGCAACGTTGGACCATGGTTGACCATGGTTGTTGACCATGATTGAACCCAAAGGTATTATAAACCAAAGGGAATAATAATAAACCCAAGGGATTAATATTAAAAATGCAAGTCATATAAACCCTAAAGGGATTGATATTATAAACCCAAGGGAATAATAATCCCAAGGGATTAATACTAAAAACCCAAGGGATTAAAACCCAACGGATTGATAACATAAACACAAGGAAATAATATTAAACCCAAGGGATTGATATTATAAACACAAAGTATATATGTAGGAATTTACAGGGTAAGTTCCTCAGAAAGAATACCAAAAGGACACCGCTCACAACCAGATCTCAAATCAATACACCAGTATTTTTGACGTGGTTAAAACCCTCAAAGTGCAAGGAGGGAAACAGTCCACGGCCTGTCCCAACGTGGGTACTACAGGCAATTTATTAATCAAAGAATGAAAATTTACATAAGCTTCTCTCATACACGGATTACCCGAACAATGACCCTCCATGCGCTTTAAATAGAACTCATGGACCAATCGGGTGTCAAGCCACGGATCAAGTGTCGGTAATACCGAGGTGAGAGTGAACCGTCGGATCACTACATATCGTGACCGTCCGATTGAAGTTACAAAATGTACAACGGTAAAGAAACACACTTTACCTAACTCTAACCTAACTCTATACTAGACCAAGTTGAACTTAACTATATCCTATGTGTCGGAATATCCTAACATCCCCCCTTAAGAACAACTTGGGATAGGATTGAAGGATTTACAAATATGACACAATAGGAGAAGGAAGGAGGCACTAGAGCCTATCCGCCCTTAGTGACAACTTCCTGAACTCCAAGCATATATCGAAGTTTAGTGAACTTCGCCTCTGTGAGAGCCTTTGTGAAGATGTCTGCAACCTGATCATCTGTTGGACAATATTGCACTTCAAGAACATGGTCATGAATGAGCTTTCTGATGAAGTGCATGTGTAGTTCAATGTGTTTGCTGCGCTGATGCTGGACTGGATCTTTGCATAGCTGAATGGCACTTTGATTATCACACCAAAGTGTGGTTGGATGCTGCTGCTCAAAGCCAAACTCTGATAGGATCTGACGAAGCCACAAGGCTTCCTTACTAGCTTCCACGGCACCACGATACTCTGCTTCTGCTGACGAAAGAGAAATGGCAGCCTGTTTCTTACAAGCCCATGTAATAGGTCCTGAACCAAGAGTGAAGACATAACCGGCAGTAGACTTCTGATCATCAGGGTCACCAGCCCAATTAGAATCAGTGAAACCAACTAACAGAGGAGCTGCTTTGGCACTGTAATGAATCCCAAACTGTACTGTACCTCGAACATAACGAAGTATTCTTTTAGCTGCTTTCCAATGACTTTCACGGGGGTTTTGCATAAAACGAGCAACAAGGCCAACAGCAAAGGAAAGATCAGGACGAGTATGGGTTAAATACAAGAGTTTTCCAACAAGTTGACGGTATAAGGTAGCATCAACTTCAGGAGAAGTACAAGAGACTGAAAGTTTGACTCCAGACTGAAAGGGAGAAGGGGCTGGCTTACAGTCTTCCATGTGAAAATGACGAAGAATATCACAAGCATACTTGGACTGGGAAAGGAAAATACCCTCTTGGGATTGCAAGACTTGAAGACCGAGAAAATAGTGTAAGTGTCCTAAGTCTGTCATTTCAAATTTCTTTTTAAGGCTGGACTTCACATGGTTTATAAGGTTGGGATCACTACCAGTAAGAATAAGATCATCAACATAAAGAACAAGGATGATAAGAGAGTTGCCCACTTTCTTGGTGTAGACAGTATTGTCAGAATGACACCTAGAAAAGCCAGATTCTAAAAGAAAGCTATCCATTTTGGCATACCAAGCCCGAGGAGCTTGCTTGAGGCCATAAAGGGATTTCTTAAGTCGACAAACAAGGCTGGAGTCTGTTTGTATGAAGCCAATGGGTTGTTCCATATAGATTTCTTCCTGCAAGTCCCCATGCAAGAAGGCAGATTTAACATCCATCTGATGGACTTCCCATTTTAAAGAGGCAGCAAGGGAAAGAACAAGGCGGATAGAGTTCATTTTGGCAACAGGGGAGAAGGTTTCAGTGTAGTCAATGCCTTCAACCTGTGAAAAGCCCTTAGCAACGAGACGAGCTTTATGTTTATCAACTTTCCCATCTGGTCCATACTTGGTTCTGTAAACCCATTTACATCTAACAAGTTTGCGTCCCTTTGGTAGAGGAACAAGATCCCATGTATCATTTGTCATCAATGAATGATATTCTTCATTCATAGCTGCTTCCCAATGTGGATGGCCTGAAGCTTCTGCAAAAGTGTCAGGATCATGATTTACTGGAGCTTGAGCCAGTAAAGAAGAGGCTCTTTCAAACTTAGAACGTGTACGTCGCTGATCTGTAGGATCACCGGCAAGATCACCTGCTGCATCCCGAGTAGCACGGACCCATCTTGGAAGTTGAGGATCCTGAGAAGGTGGGGGAGAATTATCATCCTTGCTTTCATCATCTGAAGAAGAAATGTTTTCAAAAGTAGAAGAGATAGGGAGAGGTGGCACATCCGCCAGACTAGGCTCGCAGGCCGATTTATTTTCATCAAATTTTACATCTCTTCTAATGATAACATTTTTGGACTTAAATGGAATAAGTCTATAACCTTTTACATCTTCAGAATATCCAACAAAAGTACATTTCTCACTCTTAGGTTCTAAAGCTTTATGCTTTTCATCTGGAATATGGGCCCATGCTTCACTTCCAAACACACGAAAGTGACTTACATCTGGTTTAATGGAACTCCAAGCTTCTTCTGGAGTGATATTCTCTAGAACCTTAGTAGGAGTGCGATTGATTATATAATTTGCACAATTAATTGCTTCGGCCCAAAAACTAAGACTGAGTCCTTTAGATTGCAGCATACAATTAGCCATTTCCTTTAAGGTGCGATTTTTCCTTTCAGCTACACCATTTTGTTGTGGAGTGTATGGAACAGTATGTTGCATTTGAATTCCATTTTCGGTGCAAAAGTTGATGAATGTGTTTTTAACATATTCTCCACCATTATTAGTTCTTAGCTTAAGAATTTGATGTCCAGATTGTTTTTCAACAAAGGCTTTGAAGGCCAAAAAAGTGTTAAATACTTCGCTCTTGAGTTTTAAGAAGTATACCCAAGTGCGTCTGGAGAAATCATCAATGAAAGTTAAGAAGTACTTGCAGCCAGAGAACGAAGCAACAGGAAGAGGACCACATAAATCACTGTGCACAAGCTGTAAAGGGGCTGAGGCGTGCCAAGAGGCACGTTTGTCAAAACTGTCCCGATGATGTTTTCCGAGTACACATCCGGAACAAACACCATCTCTGCAAGATACCATAGGAAGACCTGTCACCATATTTTCTTTACATAGATGCTGAAGGGAGCGATAGTTTAAGTGACCAAATCGCTCATGCCAAAGTTTGCTCACTTCATCATTATGAGCAACAAATACTGAGGGAAGATTTGATGACCCAAAGTTGTGAAACTTATACAACCTTTTGGAATCATCAGCAAGACCAGTAGCTAGAATCTGTTTAGGATCTTTTAGATCCTTGATTACAACATCATGAGGTGAAAATTCAACAATTTTACCTTCACCTGAATGAGTTATCTGATAGACAGATAGAAGGTTGCAGGATAAGGTTGGAACACATAATACATCATTAAACTGACCATTGTCTAGATGAACAGTTCCAGTCCCTACAACATTAAGAGATCTATCATCACCAATATATATATTTTTGGTGTTACAATCATTTAAAGAAGAAAACATGGCTTGGTTTTTGGCCATGTGAAAAGAGGCTCCAGAATCAATGAGCCACTCATGAGAATGAGAAGAAGATACATTTAATGCATAACCAGACTGAGATGATTGACAATGGCATGCAGAAAGTGCCATTCCGGAAGTTGAAGTTGAAGTAGGCTCCACATGGATGTTATGTTTCTTCATTGCGGCTTCTAAGGCTTCCATCTTCTTAAAGCATTTAGATTCTAAGTGGCCGTCTCGATTACAAAAGTTACAATGTCTATCAGTCTTCTTCCATTTGTTTTTATTGGTCTTATCATTTTGCTGAAATGATCTTTCATTTTGAGGCTGAGATGGTTTAGGACCATTCTTTTGAGGATATGACTTCTTAGGATTCTTTGAATTTGGTTGCTGCTGGGCGGCTAACGCTTTCGTGGAAGAGTTTCCAAGATTAAGAAGACCAAGGTGTAAGAGTTTTTCTTGTTCTCTTATTAAGGAATCACAAAAGGAGTCAAAGGAAGGGGCCTTGTAGTCTTGTCCTTGACAAATGAAAGCTTCCCTTGTAGAATGGAAAGTGGAAACAAATACAGAGTAGGCTGGTCCCAACTTAGTAAGGATGGAATAAATAAGGTTACCATCTTCTTTCTTAACTTTAACACCTTCCAAGAGATATCTAAGGGTCTTGAATTTGGACAAGAAATCTTCAATGCAAGAAAAATTATTAGGATCCAAAGTAAGCAGCTCATTTTCAAGTTGATGGGCTCTAATTTCATTTTTAATCCCAAAAACTTTAGCAAGTTTTTCTAATGCTTCATGAGGAGTCTCAAGTTCTGCAATGTGGAATCTAAGATCAGGAGAAATAGACATCCCTATCAAACCACGTGCTTGATCTTGTCTATTTTCCCATTTTGCCGCCTTGTCTTCATCTTTTGGTTTCTTCTCTTGGTCTGTGGCTATTCTGAAGAGACCTTTACTTCTAAGTAAATCTTCGATGTAGGCTACCCATTGGAAGTAGTTAGTGCTGTCAAGAATGACTTGGCATGGACTTTCCATTTTTAAAAAAAAACTGAAGCTGAAGATGCTGAAAGTAAGTGTTCCAATGGATAGATCTCGAAAAAATAGGCGGTTTTAAAAAAAACGGCTCTGAAAAAGGCTTCCGGATGAAGAAGTTATGGCTTTTTGAAAACAAAAATTGTTGACGTTGCCGGCAAAGTGCGCGAATGTGCGGGAATGAAAAAAAATCCGCCCCCACAAAATGGAGACTTGAACCCAAGACCTCTACTCTCTTAAAATAGCTTTGAACCAATTGATCTATACAAAAAATTTGAGAGAGAGAGAGAGAGAGAGGGGGGGGGGGGGGGGGCTTGGTTTGCGTGCTTGCCTTGAGAAAGCTCTTTTTCCCTACAAAACACAAAACACAAAACCCAACACGAATATGCAAAGAAAAACGAACCTTGCGGCTCGAAGTTAGCTTTAGCCAAAAAACTAGAAATTTAAAAAAAATCTCAAAGTTAGCTTTAGCCGAAATACTAAATATTTTTCTCAATGTTTCTGATTTTCCGAGATCACACTAAGGTGCAGGGAAAAGAGCATACGCATGAGAAAAATCCTTCCTTTCTGTTTCTGATTTGCCCAGATCGCACAGAGTCGCAGGGCAAAGAGCATACGCAGAAATGAAAGGTATAGATCCGGTTTAAAAAAAAGGCTAAATAAACTGAGACCGAAATAAGCAGAGAGAAAATAACAGTAAACTGCAAAAAACACTGTATACCTCCCGATCTGAAAAATGACGCAGCTAGGGCTACCAGAAACCTTTTCGCGTGAAACGAAAGGGGTTCCTCACTGGAACAGATGCTCCGAACGCAACAGAGCAGTCCTCTCGGCCCGAAAGCAGTCAGAAACAGCAGATCTAGGAAACGACAGCCGCATGCAGTTCTACCGGCTTCAGATTTGGATCACCAACGGACGCGGCCCTCAAATAGCTCTGATACCATGTAGGAATTTACAGGGTAAGTTCCTCAGAAAGAATACCAAAAGGACACCGCTCACAACCAGATCTCAAATCAATACACCAGTATTTTTGACGTGGTTAAAACCCTCAAAGTGCAAGGAGGGAAACAGTCCACGGCCTGTCCCAACGTGGGTACTACAGGCAATTTATTAATCAAAGAATGAAAATTTACATAAGCTTCTCTCATGCACGGATTACCCGAACAATGACCCTCCATGCGCTTTAAATAGAACTCATGGACCAATCGGGTGTCAAGCCACGGATCAAGTGTCGGTAATACCGAGGTGAGAGTGAACCGTCGGATCACTACATATCGTGACCGTCGGATTGAAGTTACAAAATGTACAACGGTAAAGAAACACACTTTACCTAACTCTAACCTAACTCTATACTAGACCAAGTTGAACTTAACTATATCCTATGTGTCGGAATATCCTAACAATATAAACCCTAAGATAAATATTATAAACCCTAACATAAATATTTGTCACAATGCAACACTGGAATATGATTGACCATGATTGATTTTCATATTGAGACAAATAAACCTTAAAATAAACATGGTTGACCATGATTTACCATCATTGATTTTCATACTGAGATGATGTTTGTCACAATCTGATGTTGACCATGGTTGACCATGGTTGATCATGGTTGATTTTCATATTGAGACAATCTTTGGCACATTGTGACATTGGACCATTGTTGACCATGCATGACCATGATTATAAACCCAAGAGATTTATATTAAACCCTAGGAATAATATTATAAACCCTATGAATAATATTATACTCTATGAATATGAACCAAATAAACACAAGGGATTGATATTATAAACCCAAAGAATTAATACTAAAACCCCAAGGGATTAAAAACCCAACAAATTGATAATATAAACACAAGGGAATAATATTAAACCCAAAGGATTAATATTATAAACACAAGGTATATAAACCCTAAGATAAATATTATAAACCCAAGGGAATAATATTAAACCCAAGGGATAAATATTATAAACCCAAGGAATATAAACCCTAAGATAAATATTATAAACCCTAACATAAATATTTGTCACAATGTGACGTTGGAATATGGTTGACCATGATTGATTTTCATATTGAGACAAATAAACCCTAAAATAAACATGGTTGACCATGATTTACCATCATTGATTTTCATACTGAGACGATGTTTGTCACAATCTGACATTGGACCATGGTTGACCATGGTTGATCATGGTTGATTTTCATATTGAGACAATCTTTGGCACATTGTGACATTGGACCATCATTGACCATGGATGACCATGATTATAAACCCAAGGGATTTATATTAAACCCTAGGATTAATATTATAAACCCTATGAATAATATTATACCCTAAGAATATGAATCAAATAAACCCAAGGGATTGATATTATAAACCGAATGGAATAATAAACCCAAGGGATTAATATTATAAATGCAAAGTATATAAACCTTAAAGGGACTAATATTATAAGCCCAAGGGATTAATACTAAAAGCCTAAGGGGTTAAAAACCCAATGGATTGATAATATAAAAAAAACGAAATAATATTAAACCCAATGGATTAATATTATAAACCCAAGATATATAAACCCTAAAATAATATTATAACCCCTAAGATAAATATTTCTCACAATGCGACGTTGGAATATGGTTGACCATGATTCATTTTCATGTTGAGACAGCGTTTGTCACAATGCGATGTTAGACAATCACTGGTCGTTGTTGACCATGGTTTATCTCCATATTGACACAATCTTTGTCACAATGTGATGTTGGACCATGGTTGTGACAATGTGACATTGGACCAAGAGATAGTCTTTGTCACAAGACCATGGTTGACCATGTTTGACCATGATTGAACCCAAAGGTATCATAAACGGTATCATAAACCTAAGAGAATAATATTAAACCCCCAAAGAATTAATATTAAATAATATTGAGGAACTTATTAGAATTCGAATAATCTCAAATCTCAACAGTTCCTTATTAGAATTGGAATAATATTAAATCCCTAGGAAATTGGTGGGTGGGGAGCCACTTGGCAAGAATCTAATTCTAAAATTTATTAAAAATAATGGACCATTTTGCAAACAAAATTTGCTTATATATAAATGAATGTTATAAATAATAATGATGAACTTGTTAGAATTGGAATAATCTCAACATGAAGGAACTTATTAGAATTGGAATAATCTCAAATCCCTAGGAAATTGTGGGATGGTTATTAAAAGCGATGGACCATTTTGTTAAATAAAATTTGCTTATATATAAATGAATGTTATAAATAATAATGAGGAACTTATTAGATTTGGAATAATATCAACATGGAGGAACTTATTAGAATTAAAATAATCTCAAATCCCTAGGAAATTGGTAGGTGGGGAGTCCCGTGGCACAAATATAATTTTTTAAATTTATTAAAAGTCCATGTAACCTAACAAACTCTATAATACAGTACAAGTGTTGATAAACATTAAGAAGAAGTATATGTTGAGCATATTCCCTTGAAAATCAATCTTGCCGCTCAATTAAAACAAAAAAAAAAGTCAACAAACCTCCTTCCATCTAAAATTATTAAAATACTTGCATTTTTAATAAAAGTTTATGATTATTTATTTTAATTAAAAAAAAAAAAAGTTAACTACAATTTTAAATTTCAATCCTAACATTTGAATTCTTATAAACCCTTACCTAAATTTACAAGTCATTTAACTTATTTTGTCAATTAAATATAACCCAATCATTGTGATGCTCCCTATAGACACTTAATTTCCACATATTATTGGTTGAATACATGGACATATTTACACATCCTCTCAACAAAAATAAAACTTCAAACTTTGTTATGTAAATATATGTGTTGGATATACAATTTCTCTCCCATTTACAATATCTAATAAAAAAGGTATTATAACAATAAAAAGAAGTTGTCTTTAGTGAGACTTTTTGGAAGCTTTGGTTTTTCCGGTCTAAGTAAGACTTTTTGGAAGAGTCTAATTTCTCTAAAATTCAGCGGGAATTTATTGAAATCACAAGCTTGATGGGTAACTCCTAATCGAAGTGCCGTAAGGATTTTTAAGGGTGGTGAATCCATATAACACGCATCAAGATTTCACCTCAAAATTTTTAATCAGATTCCAACACCAAAGGGTGGTGAATCCATATAACACGCATCAAGATTTCATCTCAAAATTTTCAATCAAATTCCAACACCAAAAATCCAAAAAATCGTACTAAAAACAACTCTATTAAAAAAAATACTGAATATTTTTAATTAATTATCCTATTTCAATCCACTCATGTTTAAATACCACACCACGACCAACTTGAGCTAAACAGGAACCACAACTAATTTATTAATTCTTGTCACAAATTTAAAAACAAACATCACAAGCCTTGTGCATCAGAATAGCCCAATGCAATGCACCCTGCAGCGCGGGGAGAGCTGGCAAGCACATGACATATAAAATTTGAACAGCAAATCATGCGGATTCCCTCGCAGTAAATGCCGAGACTGAAAGCTGAGAGAACCCAAACAAAACTAATATTATAAATTGATTGCCCCTGAGCGTACCGTTGCAGTGAACACGAATATTGGGCTCGGGCTCTTAATTTAAATTATTCAGCAATGAATTTCATGCCTCGGTTGCAACGTGACAAGCAACCCGTTTTTCATGTACAGTGTGAGAGCCAACTTCGGCTCAACCACTTGGCCGGGAACCAATTTGAGCCGGAATCCCCAAATAACAGTTGCAGCAATCCATTTCATCTGAACGTAAGCAAAATCCTTACCCACGCACAGCCTAGGGCCGCCATTGAAGACCGGATACTTGAAGGCAGATTCACTCACAAAAATACCCTTATCATCGATCCATCTCTCAGGCCTGAATTCCAGGCAATCGTTTCCCCATATGCTCTCCATTCTGCCCATTGAATATATGGAATACAGGACCTTGGTGCCCTTTTTCAGAAATGTTCCGTCGGGAAACCGATCGTCGGTTTCCACTTCTTTGTGGTCGACCGGCACGGAGGGGTAAAGTCTCAGGGATTCCGACAACGCGGCTTGGAGATAATGCATCTGCTTCAACTCTGAAAGACTGAAATTGGCGGAATCGTCGGCTCGGTTGTTCAAGATGGACCGGATTTCGGCAAGAATTCGATTCTCGACGTCAGGGTGGCGCAGGACGAGCCAGAAGAACCACGACAGGGCCACAGATGACGTGTCGCGACCGGCGAGAATGAAATTGACCGACAGGTCACGCAGCAATTTGTCAGAGTAAACCGCGCGACCGGCCTCGTCTTTCACTTCCATGAAAGCCGACAACAGGTCGGCGGCTGTGTTCGCCGGACTGTCCCGGCTCTTCCGAGCCACGATGGCCTTCTCGGCAAACTCGTTGACTGCCGAAAGCGACACCCGGAGCTCCCGCTCGGGCCCGAGGTCGAGCAACTTCATGAGCCTCCACACGCACGTCGGGGTCAGGAACCTGAACATCGTGGCCGCCGTGGCGTCCTCGAATGCCTGGGCGAACCCGACTTTCTTCAACCCGCCCACGCTGAGGCACCCGGGGTCCGTCCCGAGGGCCACCAGGCAGACATTATCAAACGTGAACCGCAACAACACGTCCTGCAAATCGATCGCCCCGCCCGACTCGCAGGCCTCGCGGAGCACAGGCACGAGCCGCTCCCTCACGAGCTCCTCCACCGTCCTGGCCATGAAGGCCTTGAAGTCCGAAGAATTGAACTGCACGTTGGCCGTCCGGCGCTGCTGCCTCCACGTCTCGGCGTCCGCGTTGAAGATTCCGTCGCCGAGAAAATCATGGGCGATGCTCCGGAAATAGTCCCCCTTGGGGAAATTGCAGAAGCGGAGCCTGAGCATGTGAGCAAGGTTGCCCGGGTCGGCCGTCACGACGCAGAAAAGGCTGCTCATGCAGGGGCCACTGAACGTGAAGGTTCCCCCGCAGCGGATCAGGTTCTCAGTCACCCAATCATAGACGCGGTTCGTGTTGATTAAAAGCGATGGCAGCATGCCCAGAAGAGGCCACATTCGAGGACCTTTCACTTTCAGGTTCCTCTGCAGGAAATAATGGCATACAATGTATCCCACCACGGCTATTACTATGTCTACGGCTTTCATGTGATCTGTGAGGATCCGGCTCAGACTGAAACTGCCCATATTTTGGATGTGGCAGGCGAGGAATAAGATAAGCAGCGGGATACGATACGGCGCAGAACAATTAAGCGTGACTCCTTATAAATTCACGAGCCTGAGAAAGCGGGAGATTTGAACTCTCTTCCTCGGCCGCCACATCCATTATTAAACTCCATTTGGACTCCCCATGACAACTACATGCAGAGATAAATATATCATCTCCTCAACTAACTTCATTAAATCTTTCCAGGTTCTCACCGGCCCCCATTTACTGAGCATGTTCATTCAATTTTTGCCTGCTCTCTGGTTCATCTTTAGGTTTACTAGGGATAAACAATTTATTATAGAATATATGGAAACCATTCGATCTACTCTCGGAGTAATTGGTCTGCATGTGAATTTATTAATAAGCGTTCTGCGTGGATGGATGGAAAGCTGATAAATTCAATTTCCCTTTAAAACAGCTTGGTTTTTAAAATGGGTAACTTATGAAAGATATTTTAATGTTTACTAGATTAAAAAAGTCTATAGGATTACCCTTTGTTTTCCATGTTTGGTAATTTAGTCATTTTTCTATTTAAATTGATGATGAATCTGTCCAACTTTCTAAGAGTTTTTTTATTCGAAAGATAATAGTTAATATAAAGGCACTTATGCTAACATATTTTCATAATTATATCTAATGTCTCTCAAAGCATCAACCCAAAAGTGCAAAAAATACACACCCATTTTTCCCAAGCTTGTTTAGGTCTTTTCCACTACCCTATTTCACATCAAAGTTGAGGGAGTTAGTTCTTAACTGGGTAATAAGAATCTTTGCTCTCCACGGAATGCTAGCTCCAATGTACTATTTTTGTTGGAGATCACAAGTGGGGTTGAATTCCTCAACATAGTACTTATTCTACCTAACTCTTTTCTCCATATAGGCTTATGGAACTTCTCCATAACAAAATTCTTTAACTCTTTGCTAGTTTTGGGATGGGCATTGAGGTAGATATTCCATTTTTGTATCCATTTGCTATTTTGTCTCATTCATGTTTTCTTTCTTTCACTCATGCCTTCATTAAAGATAACTTGAGGCCATCTACCTCCTCTCATTTGCTCAATTCTTTTTAGATATCTTATAAGGCACAACATAGTAATTTCTTCGATGCGAGTTGCTCCTGTTTCACTCAACATTATCTCATAAGGAACCAAACTTTTTGTTTTGAACTTGCTCATAATCATGCATTTTCGGATTTCTCAATTTGTTTTCATTTTGAGACAGGGGTATTGCTAGCCCACACCCATATAACACCATTGGACAAACTATAAGTCCAAAAAGCACTTTAATTGTTTTCCATTCTCATAACTATGTGTCTACATATCTATTTTGAAGAGCATATAATGTTTTCCACCCTCTTAAAATTCTCTCATTTCTGCAGTCCGCCCAATTAAGCTTGTTGTTGAAATCAATCCGAAGGTACTTGTACTCATTTACTTCTTCAAGAATGTTACCCTCAAAGAAGAACATATGTTGGCTCTACTTCCTTTTATTAGAGAAAATTATTATCTTGGCCTTGCTAGTATCGACTTGCATCCTCACTGCTCTACAAAAAGGCTTAAGGGAATATAGGTGCATCTGCAATCCATGGACTAATTTCACAATTAATACAAGGTCATCAACATATAAAAGAAGCTTTATCACAAACTCCCCCAATTGAACGCCATCTCCACCTTGCAGATTTAGCCACTCTTATAGTTTATCAATATATAAACCAAAAATAGTAGGGGATAAAGAGCAACCTTGCTTGACTCCAATGTCACTTCTAAATATTTATGAAATGCCTACTGAAGTTCTAATTTTAACTTTCACCTCTTCATAGAGCATATCGACAACGGCTCTATAATGTAAAGGAATTTCAAGTTCTTCCATTCTACGCCACAACTTATCTTTAGGGACCGTGTCAAATTCTTTTTTAAAACCAACAAAGCAACAAAACACTTATTCGTTGTCCCCCTAAACCTTTTCAATAATGTGTCTCAATGTGGTACCATGATCCACTGTAGAATTCTTTGGCCTAAAACTTGCTCGCCCTTTTGCCCTCTTTTCTTTTTCTTCTGCCCACTTACTAATTCTATGTTCTACCATGTTGCAGAAAGCTTTGCAAACAAAGGATTGATCATAACTATTCTATAGTTGGAAAGATTATTAGTGTCTCCTCTTTTAAAAAGGGGTATTGCTAGGCTAGTTGTCCAATCTCTTGGGAATCCTTTCCGAATGATGCTGTTGAATATTTCCATGATGTGCAGTGTAAGAGTGTCCATTCCCCACTTTAGATATTCTGCTTGAATTTCAGCCAAGTCCTTTTTCTTTCATGTTTTCAACTTCTTAATTCTAATATCCACCTCCTATAACATGAAAAGATTTGTAGTTGTGTTGATCCTAGGGGGAGGCTCAACCTCAAATTCTTTCTCATTAAGTTATCTTGCATAGTCAAACCATTGACTGGTTGTAATATTATTTTTAGTTTGCTTCTTTCTTGGTTGAAGTTCCTTCCAAAAACGTTTTGGGTTATTATTGTTTAGATATATTAACTCTTCTCGTCTTGTTTACATGAACTCGTCTTTTTTCCTTTTTAAAATCTTCTTATATAACTTTACATTCATCTTCTCTTTGCCTTCCTTTTTCGAGGTTCTCCTTGCCATTTTGCATTCCTCATCACACCAAGCATTTACAGGAAAACATTTTGATTCTAATTTCCTATTTTTTGCTCTTTTGCACTTCTCAAGTGCACCTTGGATTATATTTGTTAACTCATGATTGTTGAGGCTTTGGGAACCAGTTTTCTCCTTCGGAAATGATCTCTCTAGTATTTTCTTGGAGATAGTACAATTTTCTTGTGTTAAAATAATTATGCCCCTTAATAGTGATTGTCGAGAACATTGGGTTTTCCTCTTATGATGCCTTTCTTCTAACCAAGATAGCTTTATATAAATTGGGTTATGGTCTGATTTTAAATCCAAAATATGCTCTACAGTCTTAACTTCGTCTATATTTTCTATTAAGATTT
This sequence comes from Pinus tabuliformis, assembly GCA_031772625.1. NCBI lineage: Eukaryota > Viridiplantae > Streptophyta > Pinopsida > Pinales > Pinaceae > Pinus > Pinus tabuliformis. The sequence goes on from CM062819.1 coordinate 750,698,275, forward strand.
GTGAACAAATAACATAGTCAACGACACTTGCCCCATCGTATGTGTTGTAGATGAAGTTCCTAAACCTTTTCCATCTATCTAGACCATTGCAAATGATTAAATTGAAAGCACCACACAACGTAAGTGTTGACACCTAATCTTTAGGATTAGATAAATCCATGTAAATATTGTAAATAACAAAATAAAGGGAATTGGAAACACAGAGAGACATTGGGAGATGAAACCCAATAGTCTCCCTCTCCATGTATATATGCATGTTTTATCTTAATGCAAAACAAAAACTTATTCATGGAGTTACCCTCCTGGCATGACATGGTATCATAGTCAACCCTCCTTTTTAGCATTTTTTTCCTTGTAACTCCTACTGCCATTATTCTTTGTTCTTGGCATGAACATTGTGTTGAGAGTGGGATATGATCGCATGCCCTTTAGGACCGGAGTGGTATTGTTGATTGGTCGAATATGCATATTATGGGAAATGTATTGATCAAGTGACATGTTCGTGGGTCTGTTGGAAATCATGAGGCCGAGATCCCTCTTCTTCCTTTAACTGCGACTCCAGAATTACACTTGAGGGACAAAAGTATGTCTGGTATGCATACACTACTGTAGAGGCACCTTTGGGACAACATGCCAAATTTGATGCGTAACTCTTATGACCAGTGGGTGATGTGAAATCTTGGCTGGTGTGTTAATTCTGGGCAGCCTCTTATAACCAAGGCAGGGTCAACGTAGCATTCAATTTGGAGCTGAATTCATGAGACCAGGTGGTTGTTTGAATTTCCTTTGAGTCAAGCTACTGTGGGAGTCGAGCTGGTGAGTGCTTAGTTTATACCCATCGATGGTGCATTGATTTTTTATGTACCTGAATTGTGCATTGGTTGTGGTAAAATAATATTGAATGGTGTGATTTGAAGATCGAGCATATACTTTGGTGATAGTCTATGGTGGCCTGACAATGTGTTGAATTCCATTTTTAAAGTATTGTGAGGGGTGTTTATAATATGTTATGTGGAGTAATAAACATTATGCTACATATATAATATATATTGACCATACAACAATTCATGTGCCCCTTTATTTTATAAAGATCATATGTGGTATGTAGTATGATATGTGAACATTATGTCATATGGCATGAAGGTTAATTGAGAACCTATATTTTTAGTTGAAGATTTTTGAAGACATATCCGTTTTTTTTTTTCAATTATTTTGAGGGTAGATAAATTTTTATGATGCATTCACTCATCTCCATAGTGGGAGTAGCTCTCACTAGAAAAGAGAACTACCATGAGTGGTCTCAGAAGATAAAACACGCCCTCATATTCAATGAGTTGTGGAAAGGAGTTTGTGAAGGAGAAGGAGACAATGCACCTCAAAAACCTACTTCAGGAAAGGAACTTGCCATTTGGGAAAATAAGAACAACAAGGCCTATTCCTTGAGGTGAGTAATCATATTTCACCATTTTCAAATGCTTTTGAAGCTTAAAGAAGTTGAAGGAATTGTATGACTCACACTCTGAAGTTCAAGTTGTTTAATTGATGATTAAGTTTTTCAATCTTGAGTTGAAAAATGATGACCCTCTTGCCTTAGCATCATAAGTAAGATCCATTATGCATGAAATAAAAGCCATTGGTGTTGAAATAGACATTCCTCTCGTAGATTATGTCAAGGCACTATATCCCACCTATTCACATTGCATTGAGTCATTGTAAGCAAGTGGAAACCTTAAGGAGATTACTTTTGACTCCCTTGAGAAGAAGTTTGTTGAAAGAGAGAAATATTTTGGAAAGAAGACAACTCGTCAATCTTCTAAAGAAGCTATGTACCATGCACAAAAAGAGAAGAATCATGCACAAGATTCTACTGGAGGAAGAGGTGACCAAAAGGGAAGAGGAAGGAAGAATTTTAGAGACACAAAGGGTAGACATTTCCAAGGAGAAAGGCATGATCTTCATTGCATACGATGCAATAGACATGGTCATGATGCTTCCACATGTAAGCTTCCTTGCGACATAATTGAGCAGGAAATAAATGAAGGAAAAGGTAAAACACTTGACAAAGGAAAAGGTAAATCACCCGAGTCCGCTCATTATGTTGTGGCACATTGCAACATTGGAGTAACTGAAGACTTATTCAATGCTTCACTTGCTTCATGGAAATATGCCGGGTTGCTTGATTCAGGAACAACTTGCCACATGGATTTCAGAAAATATTTATTTGAATAATTCACTGATGATGTTCATGGAGTAGTCTACTTTGCAGATACGTCAAAACTCAAGCCATTTGGGCTTAGCACCATAAGGCTTAAATTGCCTGGTCTTCCAAACTTTCTTCTACATAATGTTCTATACCTCCCGGAGTTGAGGAGAAACTTGTTGAATTTGGTCCAAGTCCACCAGCAAGGGCACTCCAGACATATATTTGATGCCAAGGTTGAGGTCATAAAAGCATCAGATCACTCACTTATCATGATTATGATAGAAGAAGAAAGACTTTTGAAGTTGCAAGGAACCTTTGCTCGTGCACATAAATTTTCATACAATTCTCACTATGATGAAGGTACATTTGCATCAAGTATTTTATTGCATGCTAGATTTGGACACTTGAACTATGAAAACCTTCGTTTGTTGAAGAAAAATGGTGTTACTGGTTTGCCTATAATTACTAGGAAACTTAAGCAATGTGATGCTTGTATCTTAGGAAAGCACAACAAACAGTCTTTTCATGATTCTCATTCCAAAGCACATAGAAAAATTGAACTCATTCATTCTAATTTACGTGGACCAATGCTTGTTCCTTCTGCAAATGGTAATAAATATATGATAACATTTATTGATGACTACACTTGGAATGTGTTGGTTTTATTTGTTGAAGAACAAATCTGAATCTTTTGAAACATTCAAGAATTTTCATGCATGGATTGAAAATGATGCACAATCTCATATTGGATCTATTCGTATTGATAATGGAAAAGAATATACATCAAATGAATTTGAAAACTATCTTCGCCAACATGGGATCAAACATTAAACAATTGTGCCTTATAGCTCCCAACAGAATGGAGTAACTGAAAGAATGAACAGGACAATCTGAAATATGGTATGTTCCATGATGTTTTTCAAGAATGTTAAGATGTTATTTTGGGTTGATGCAGTTCTATGTGTTGTGTATATAAATAATAGGTATCCATCTCCTGCTATAAAAAACAAGACTCCCTATGAAATGTGGTATGGCCACATTCCTTCGATAAGGCATCTCATGGTTTTTGGTTCCACCTATTATGCCTTGATACCTAAGGAACACAGAAACAAACTCAGTGCAAGGAGTTGCAAATGTATATTCTTAGGGTACTCAAATACCTCCAAAGCATATCGTCTCAATGATGAAATGCATAAGAAGTTTATAATATCTAGAGATGTGATCTTTTTTTAATCTTCCAAGATTGACAATGTTGTTGAGCGACAACTTGATCACTTGGATAGATTCAAAAATGCAAAGTATTTTCAAGAGTTTGATAATGAGATTCCACATCTTGAATGGGGGATCCCTACACTGGATCAATTTGTTGAATCTTCTTCTGAAGCACTCTCTCCCCCGCATGAAGCTCCAACCACTAATGATAATTTGAGTGATGTGATTGACGGAATTGGGAGACTAAATCTTGATTCAGCCCCAACATAGTCATTTGAGCAGCCTGGGCCATCTCTAAAAGGTCCTCCAAAATGGTTGGCAAAGACACTTGAAAGTGTTCATCCTGATGAGGTTGGAAAGACAGGAACAAGAAGCTCAACCAGACAAAATGGAGGTGATGTAGATGATTTCGATTCACATGTTGATATGGATGTTTCTTGTGATTACAAATTAAATTTGTCTACATATTTTGAAACAAGTTCATTCAAAGAAGTTGCTTCTCATGATGAATAGAAAGAAGCGATGCAGAAAGAATATGATGCTTTAATCAAGAATGGCACCTGGAAGCTAGTTGATCCTCCATTGGGGACCAAACCAATAGGTTGCAAGTGGGTCTTCAGAAACAAGTATAAAGTAGATGGATCACTTGACAAGCACAAATACAGGCTTGTGGCAAAAGGTTTTTCACAAAAGGAAGGGGTTGACTATGAGGATACTTTTGCCCCCACAACAAAATGGGCTACCATCCAGACACTCTTTGTATTGGCATCTCAGAATGGTTGGAAAGTCATCAGATGAATGTAAAATCTTATTTCGTGAATGGAGATTTGAAAGAGAATGTTTTTATGTCCCAACCAGAAGGATTTGTTATGAAGGGCTAGGAACACAAAGTATTCAAGCTTGTAAAATCCTTGTATGGCCTCAAGCAAGCACCGTGAGCCTGGTACAAGAAATTGACTGAGCATCTTATGAAACTCAATTTCAAACATTATTATCTTAATGATGCAACTTTGTTTATTAAGAAAGTCGGAAAAACAGTTGTATATCTTATGGTGTATGTAGATGAGCTGCTGATGACATGGAACAATTAGATCTACATTGCATCCATGAAGAAAGAACTAAGGAAAGGTTTTGAAATGAAAATTTTGGGCTATGCTCACTACTATCTTGGTGTTGAAGTAACTCAACATCTGAATTTTATATTCCTCCCTCAGAAGAAGTACATTGGAGATATGTTGAATAGGTTTGGCATGGTTGAGTGCAATTCTTTGACTATTCCAATGGAAAAGAACTTAAATCTCACATCCACTGAAAGAAAATAATATGAGGATGCAACAGAGAATATATGGCTAGTAGGAAGTCTCAAATACCTGACTACTACTAGACCAGACATTTCATTTATTGTTGGAATCCTCTTTAGGTTTATGTAAAATCCTTATGAGGTTCGTTGGTCTGTTGCAAAAAGAGTTCTAAAGTACTTGAAAGGAACTCAAGACTTTGGACTCAAGTATACACAAGTGGATGACTTTAGCTTGATTGGATACTCTTATTTAGATTTCGATGGAGAAAAAGAAACTGGAGTATCTACATCAGGTTATGTTATAAGTATTGGATTAGGGGTTGTCTCCTAGATTTCATGCAAACAATCAGTTCCAACACATTCCACAACTAAGGTGAACTATGTGGAAACAACTGAAGCAATGAAGGAAATTGTGTGGCCCAGGAAATTCTGAAAGATTTGCAGGAGAAACAAGTGCATTCAACTCCTCTTTTGATTGACAATACTTCTGCAATAAAGTTGGCCAAGAACTCATAGTTCCATGATTGATCAAAGCACATCAATAAAAAATAACATCTGATTCGACGTCATGTTGATACCAAAACACTCCACCTATGGCATTGTTCCACAAATGGGCATATTGCAGATATCTTCACCAAAGCGCTTGGAAGGGAAAAGTTTGAAAGATTTAGAATGATGCTTGGACTCACCAAGATCCTTTCAGATTAAGGTGGGGAATGTTGACACCTAATATTTGGGATTAGGTAAATCCATGTAAATATTGTAAATTGCAAAATAAAGGGAATTGGAAGACAAAGATACATTGGGAGATGAAACCCAATATGCTCCCTCTCCACGTATATATGCATGTTCTATCTTAATGCAAAATAACAAGTTATTCATGGAGTTATCCTCCTGGCCTGATAGTAAGCAACTCCTCTCCAAAATGGTTGCTAACTTTGTCATCTTCTAAACATGTCAACCATTAGGGATTCTCCTCTTCAATAAGCCAAATACGATTATGATCCTCTTTGCAAAAAATAATACTGGCTTGTTGATTTTTTATTCTAGGATTGAATAAAAATAACTTCTCTCTACTAAGAATATGCAACAATATATTTCTTTATAGCTGAATACAGATCCTTGTTGTCCAACCCCTTATTTTTGTAAGTTTTTTAGGCTTGAGGGGAAAAATAACATGTTGCAATTCTTATGTGATCCTCATTCTTTGATATTTTGAACCATAAATATTATTTATTTGTTTCTTCTTTCACTAACTAAATGTGATAGGTAGCCCCAAGGGTTAGTTCAGTTGGTCAAGTTCCCGTTGCTAGGTACCTCACCAGTTGGGAGGTCATGAGGTCAAATCTCCTCGACGCCCTTGGGGTTAAGCCTTGCTTGTTTGGCCGACAGGTAGATCCCTTCAGGTTGATCTGCTTGGATTTTTCCCGTGGATGTAGCAGCCACCCAATGTTCATGAACCACCCTTAAGAAAAACTAAATGTGATAGCCTTCTTTTTCTCTCACTAAAACTAATATTCCCCCATACCCTTTGTCATTTTTTGTTGCCATGTTCCAAACTACTAATTTCAAATAACCATCAAACATAGGAGTTTTGAAACCATCATGTTCACGAGTTTCCGTGAGACAAATTATGTTTCTACCTTCTGCAATAGGCCTAACCCAGGTCCCCTCCTCTAAGGATAACCTTTACAGTTCCAACAAACTAGACTTAGGTAGGTTTGGGTAGGATTTGGTTGCTACATTATTTGGTACATAAGACTCAAATTTGAGTCTTCACCCCTTTTCATCTATGTTGATCTTGTTGTTTTCATCCCTATTATAAAATTATGTTTTTTCTTTACTGCCAGCTTGCTACCCTGTTGTTCAATGAGGCCCAAACACTGCAATAATCACTTTACCATTGTACAACCATGCTCTTTTCCCTTCATTTCTTGCTTCTCTAATTTTATCTAGTTCTTTGCTTCTCTTCTCTTGTTGTTTGTTGGTTTCATCTTCATCTAAGAATAAGTGTGAGCGTTTCAAGAGTTTTTTTTTTTGCTTAAGAAATGGTGTTTGTATTGCACGCTTTCCATGATGACTTTTATGGTTCGAGGCCTCTCTTCACATATCTTTCCCACCCTCCTTGCTTGGAAAATTTTCCCTTTCCAATGTAATTTCTCTTTCAAAAAGTCTCTTGTTAAATTGAGAGTGTTTTCATTCTTCTCATAGTACCTTATTTCCCCAATAATAAAGTTTGTTTCCCTATATTTTATTTCTTTGTGTTCTCTTTCCTGTGCTATATTAGCACTTAAATCTGGTTCTTCCTCCATCCCTGTGTAACCATTAGTGTCCTCAGCTCTAGATTTGATTTCTTTTGGAATGCATTTCCTCTTGTTCTTTTCTGCCTTCCTTTCTGAAAGGATTATTGGATGAGATATTTGTGTATCTACCTGAGTTTATTTAGAAATTATCACATCCATGTTTTCTATTATTGATTCTTTCATGGTTTGCCATGTTGTCTTCATGTTTTTCCATTTTGTTTTCCTGTCTCTAAAGCCTCCTGTAACATTGTTACATGTTCTTTTAACATTATATTACCTTCCATTAAGCATCGATTTGCAAGTGTGATCTTTGAAATTTAGTGGTCCCTTTCTTTGGCTTCCAAAATTTCCAGCCTTGTCCCGGCCTTCATCAGTTCATGGACATAGAGATCTAATGACCAAGTAAGAGGTGTAGATGTGGGACTGTAAATGGTCAACTCTTCTTTATTTTTTCTACTCTTATTTATTTTCTTTCTCAGGAACTATTTTCTTCTTCCTTGTTCCCATTTAAAGCGGGCAAGCATACGCCTTAAAATGTCTCGATATTGTTTTTCATTTACCAAAACTCCACTTCCTATTTTTCTATTGAGCATTAATTTTAAAAACTAAGTAATTTAGTTCCTTTTCATCAAATGCATATTTTAAAATCACAATATTTTAATCAAACAAATTATCTCTTAAATGAAACTTAAAATAAAATTATTATTCTTTTGGATGGGATGTTAAGGATGAGATTGATCATAATCAAGTTATTCCATAATTACGATGACTACTTCACTTGGGGCTCCATGCTCCAACAAATAGAAGATTCATGATTTTATTGATCTTGATTTACACATATATGATAGTTGCGCATATACAAAATATATGCAATACAAAATATCACATATATATAGAAGTTGTGTGAATTTTGTATATGTGTAGCTTCCGTATAAGTATAGCTTCCCCATATGCGCATATCTTGTAGAAATTTGATAAAAATTGTAACTGCTCAATATTTCAACCTGAAAACAAGAGACACAATTCTACTCTATTGGTCTACATAATGGAAATTACAATTTAGAACAACATGCATAGAAATGCAATAAGGAAAACCACAAATACATAGTGATTTATAGGGGAACCCAACTAGGAAAAACTCCTCAAGCCTTTTTGTATTAATCATATGAATATAAAAAATTATTACAGTTGTTAGCTCCAACTTTAAGCTCAACCTACCGAAGAATAATTGTTCTCTCTACTGAATGAAAAAATCTAGTCAACACTTATCCAATTATTTGCTCACCAAGCCTCCTATTTCCTTGCACAAATCCTGACAAAATTGGCCCCTAAAAGATAGGAATTTCCTCCAAATTGATTGCGTAATTCCCAAATATTGATTACTGACTACATGTAACACATGTACAATCAAAACTAGTTTACAACTGATGTTACACTGCCTTGTCATCTCCACTTCAGATGAGGAATTCGAATTCCTTGCATGCACTAGCTATTTTGGGTTGATTGATCAGTTAACTAATAGATATATGAGTTAGATATTTATACCAAAAGAGGGTACAATGTTCCTCCTAGTCGAGCCAATGCATGATCTGAATAGTTTTAATCGTGAATTGTTTCTAGGTGATGGTTGGGAACTTCCCAACAAAGTTATAATAGCTGGAATGCTGAGAAGAGGGCTAACACATTATTCAAGTTGCAGAGCATTGCTGAGAGTAAAATTTGAAATCGCAAACTGAGACCAAAATTGAGTCAATTGATGTTGGGATAGATCTCAGACTATGTCCGCAGGCCGTAGTCAACTCTCGGTTCGACGGTCTTTGCCCCGTCTCATAAAGTTTGTGAAATTTAAATTGTGTACATGGTTGGGAACAATGGTTAGATTAGATCTAAACCATAACATAAATTTCGATTACGCAGGAGTATTGGATCATGGTGCCAGTGTAGGATTGTGTTAAGATCAGATCTATCAATATTGGGGCCAACTTCCCTTTGATAAATTAGAAGTTGAGTAGTACCCAATTGAAGAGGAGGAACAAATATATCAATTGTCAATTCAAGCAGTGTTATCATCTGAGGGCCAAATACTATGAAAAATTGATCATTCTGAAGCAACCTAAGGAGATCAAGAGTGGGTTCCAGAAGAAGAGAATATGAAGTAATACATAGTTTATTGATTTGTTTTTGATGTTGTGATCAAGTGCATGCAAGAGGTGTTGAGACAAAGTACACACCATAATAATGCAGGTGTGAATCCAAGGGCGTGCTTTTAAAACAAAAAGCATTGTCACTTTCCGTTAAATCAAGGGACCGATTAAGGTGTTGCGCACCAAAGATTGTTATGGGATCCTGTATAGTCTAGAACGTGGAATGAAATCCCTTGTAGCTGCTAGAGTGAATTTGATCAGGAGCACAAGTCCAAGCCATGGAAAAGGCACAAAAATTGAAAGTGTTCAAAAACACTTGCAACCTGAACGACCGGATAGGCCTCGTTGATATGATCCTGCTACCACAAACGACACTTAAATCCGAAACCATATGGAGAAGTTATTGCATTTTGAAAATGCCTAGTAAACTGCAAAATTTGAATTAATATATATATATATATATATATATATATATATATATATATATATATATATATATATATATATATATATATATATATATATATATATATATTCTGAGGAATATTCCCTAGAATATTTGCAGGAATATTTTGTTTTGGATGACCAATCGGGAGCTGACACGTGGCCTGCCCGAAGGCCGCCACATGGCCCCTAGACTGCAAATTTGTTTTGGAAAAATTTTATGGAGCTCGCAGGAATCGACCCTGGGTCGGGTGGCCGCCAGCCCACAGGCCTGACCAGCCCGCCTAACATTGGTTCTTAACAACCATAGGGCTCATTGTATATTTTAAGTTTAAACAGGTTTCGTTTGGGTGCAAAAAGGGGCTAGCCCCTAAGGGCCAACCGCTAACCATATGACCCTGGCGCGGAACCAAAGGCTTAAACTCGGCGGCGACAGTAAACCCCAACGATTAAGGGTGCACGTGCTCACATGCGCATGGTTAGTGCCAATGGTTGCAGTTAGACTGGCAGTTAAGCTTGCGGAGTGTGCCATTTTTGGCGGATTTGCCATTTTTAGCGGGCCTAACTCCAGTTCATCCACATTTAGTGGAGTTTCTTTAGGCTAGACTGGAGAAAACTTCAGTGAGTCATAACTTTTGACAAGGAGAACATTTTTTGGATGATTTTTTTTTTGATTTCATATCTTCTCATCATTCTGAAGCCATTGGTATAGGTTGCAGAGCCATTGGAGTTCTTCTTCAGCCCCATTTGCTTCAGGGAAGCCAAGAAAGTCATCAAGGCCAAGAGGGAGTTGGAGCTGTGTTAGGCTATGCTTAACCATTTGAAGTGAACCAATAGTTATTTTCAGGTATTTTCAGCATTCTAGAGCTATTTGATAGGTTCCAGAGGTAGTAGAGGTGTTCTATAGTCATTTTAGCTTTAGGGAAGCTTTTTGAGCCATCAGGGCCATTTGGGAAATGGAGCTATTTTGAGTTGTACCTCTCTATTTGAGATGAACCAAAGATCATTTCCTGCTATTTTCGACCTTATAAACCTAATGGAAGAGGTTTCAGAACTATTTGAGGACTTCTACAGCCCGAAAAGCTTCAAAGGAGTTCAAAGAGCCATTTGGGCCCAATGAAGAAGGCACTATATTTGGTAATTTTTCATTGTTTAGTGAATATGGAAAGGTATTTTTAGCATTTCATGTATTCTAAAGCTGTATTTGCATTCAGATTTGCCTATTGAGGCACTTTTAAAATTGTATTGCATTTGAGAGCATTATAATATAAGAGGACAAGCTCATTTTGGGAGGCTTGATCCAGTAGACGTAGCCCAGGAGGGGTGAACTACACACCAAACATCTGTGTCATGTTATGCTGAAGTTATCTTGCTGTGTATTTTTGATTTAATATGTTAAACAAAAAATTAAATTAACTTTCCTTCACACATAAACTCATAAACAACTACCAAAAACACTTTGTTTAATCAGCGAGACATGGAAAACCTTGCACACATTTAATTTAATGGAAATGGATACCTTGCACACATTTTCAAGTACTTCCATTTTTAGGTCAGATGGTATCAGAGCTCGGGTTGAGCATTTGTTTGTGCAAAAGGTGTTAAAGCAGTGTAAGAGATTGACTGTTTTATTGTTTGCAAAATGGTTGATTGTATGAGTTTGCTTGAGTTGAAAGGATAGCTGATGTTAGCTAAGTCTTGGAAAGCGGTGAAGACAATTTTCCTTACCACAATTTACCTCAAGATTATCTTTGGAAAACAAACCCATTTTATTTGTGATTGCTACAAAAGCTATTGGAGTTTGTGTTTTATGGCTGCTTGAATAAGAGTATGGCTGTAAAGACATTTGGTCAAAAGCTTGTCATTTTTTTGAAAGCTTTGAGAACTTTTAGTTGGAAGTTCCTTTTGTTAATTGACCATTTACATAATGTCAACTTCTTCCACAAGTGAAGTTTCCTCCTTCACGAAATTCTTCAATGAGGACATGAAGAATGAGTTCATTAAGGTGAAGGACATGGTGCAGATTCTCATTGAGGATCAAAGAGAAAGTGTTAAGCTTCATGCACAATTTTTGGCTATGAAGGATGAGAAGGAAACAATTCTCCAAAGACTGCATGACATGGAGAAACAACTCCTTCAAGCTCAAGAAGCTTTGTCCAAGAAAATGCCTAAGGATGAGGTAAATCATTCAAACTTGTCTTCAATTTCCTCAATTGAAAAGTGTGTTGGTTCTTTTGAAAAACATACAAGGGGTATAGGGTCCAAATTAATGTTTAAGATGGGCTATCATGAAGGCAAAGGTTTGGGCAAGCATGCACAAGGCATGGTTGACCCTATTTCGGTGGTGGAGCGTCCCAAGAATGTTGGTCTTGGATATGAACAGTTTAATGGCGAAGAATTCAAATCCTTGAATGCATGTGATGCAAATTTAAAGAGAACCTTTATCCCAAGTTCTCAAATGCATATATGTCAAAATTGTTTTAAGGATGATTGCCATTGTTTTAAGCCATCATTGCAGCAAGTAGAGGGTAAACATGTCGCTTATGGCGAGCATGCAAATGTAAACAGTTTTCAAGACAAGCACAGTGATGAAAGTCTGAAAAGGAAAGTTGTCTCCTCTACTAGTTCATTGTCTCTCGAAGACAAAAAGGATGGACATTCTATGCAACAAAAGAGGTATAAACATTCACATGATCAATTTGATTATGTTTCAGCAAAGAATGATAATTTTGCTTATTCAAATTAAAGAAATTTTTGTTGCACATTTTGTGATGGATTTAACCATGTTGCTTCAAGTTGTTGGTTGAAAAAGAAAGCACACAAGAAGCAGAAGAGGCAAAGAAAACTTTCACAGAAAGTGATGGAAAGTTGCACATTTTGTCAAAAGAAGGGACATCATGTTTCTCATTGTTGGACTTTGCATACAACTCATCGTCCAAAGCACATGTAGCTAGAGGACAAAAAGATTGGCGCAAATGGATATATGGATGCCATTATCGATGTGGAAATGAAAGATTCACATGAAGAACTATTGTTACAACAAAAGACGCCATGGAGTTGTCTTGGTAGGAAGTGGACTAAATTCTTACTGCAGTAAGGCATACTCATTTTGTACATGCAAATATCAGATTGATATGCATGTATTTCAGTTGAAAAGCTTGATGCAAGATTGCATGTGAAAGCAGTTTCAGTTGAAATTCCTTCAATTGAATTTTCCTTGTTGTTGCAAAAGTTCGCCATGGAGGTGTAAAAGATGGGTATGATACTCACTTATATTGCAGCAATGTCATTTTGGTTCAGCTCTTAGTCACCCACATGTTTTTGGGATGATGTACTTGTTGTTGGTATTCGAAAAGAAGAGTTGAATTTGCACATGTATATAGAGGTTGTTCATTATGTGCTACAAGCAAGCCTAGCAATAGGAAGCTTGGTTTTTATATGCCATTGTCAGTACCTTCTAGACCATGGGAAAGTGTTCTATGGATGTTGTTGGAGGGTTACCATTCTCTATGACAGGAATTCCAGATTTGTGGAGAATTTTTGGTCCAATTTATGTAGGATGATGGACACCAATTTGCAGAAGCGTACTGCTTTCCATCCACAAAACAAATGGCCAAATAGTGGTATTGAACAAAACCATTGTACCTCACTTTGAGAGGTTGTTGCAGCAATCATCTCAAGCTTTGGGATGAGCCTTTGCATTACATTCAGCAAAATTCGCCATGAGGACAGTTAGCAAGTCAGGAAAATTTTTGGAGGCCACACAGAAGAGGATGTTGTTGTTATTCTCTCATTTACTGTTCAGTTCAGTTTCATCACTTCAATGAGCTTTTGGGGTCCAAAAGCTTCTCATTTGGGAGGTGTGATCAGGAGCTCAAGTCCAAGCCATGGAAAAGGCTCAAAAATTGAAAGTGTTCAAAAACACTTGCAACCTGAACGACCGGATAAGCCTCGTCGATACGATCCTATTTCCGTGAACGACACTCAAATCCAACACTGTATGGAGAATTTATTGTATTTTGAAAATGCCCAATAAACTACAAAATTGAATATATATATATATATATATATATATAAAGAATATTCCTTGGAATATTCCCAAAAATATTCCCGAGAATATTCTGTTTTGGATGACCAATTGGGAGCTGACACATGGCCTGCCCGAAGGCCGCCACGTGGCCTCTAGACTGCAAATTTGTTTTGGCAAAATTTTATGGAGCTAGAAGGGATTGACCCTGGGTCAAGTGGCCACCAGTCCACAAGCCCGACCGGCCTACCTAACGTTGGTTCTTAACAACCATAGGGCTCATTGTATATTTGAAGTTTAAATAGGTTTCGTTTGGGCGCAAAAAGGGGCCAGCCCCTAACCATATGACCCTAACACGGAACCAAAGGCTTAAACTCGGCGGCAATGGTAAACCTTGATGGTTAAGGGTGCATGTGCTCACATGCGCGTGGTTAGCGCCAACGGTTGCGGTCAGACTGAAAGTTAAGTTGGTGGAGCGTGCCATTTTTGGAGGATTTGCCATTTTTAGTGGGCCTAACTCCAGTTCATCCACATTTAGTGGAGTTTCTTTAGGCTAGACTGGAGAAAACTTCAGTGAGTCATAACTTTTGATAGGGAGAACCTTTTTGGATGATTTTTTTTTTTGATTTCGTATCTTATCATCATTTTGGAGCCATTGGAATAGGTTGCAGAGCCATTGGAGTTCATCTTCAACCCTGTTTGCTTCAGGGAAGCCAAGAGAGCCATCAAGGCCAAGAGGGAGTTGGAGCTGTGTTAGGCTATGCTTAACCATTTGAAGTGAACCAATAGTCATTTTCAGCTATTTTTAGCATTCCAAAGCTATTGGGATAGGTTCCAGAAGTAGTAGAGGTGTTCTACAACGATTTTAGCTTCAGGGAAACTTTTTGAGCCATCAGGGCCATTTGGGAAATGGAGCTATTTTGAGTTGTACCTCTTTGTTTGAGATGAACCAAAGATAATTTCCTGCTATTTTTGACCTTTTAAACATAATGGAAGAGGTTTCAGAACTGTTTGAGGACTTCTATAGCCCAAAAAGCTTCAGAGGAGTTCAAAGAGCCATCTGGGCCCAATGAAGAAGGCACTATATTTGGTAATTTTTCACTGCTTAGTGAATATGGAAAGGCATTTTTAGCATTTTCATGTCTTCTGAAGCTGTATTTTCATTTAGATTTGCCTATTGAGGAAATTTTAAACTTGTATTTCATTTGAAAGCATTATAATACAAGAGGACAAGCTCATTTTGGGAGGCTTGATCCAGCAGACATAGCCCAGGAGGGGTGAACTGCTCACCAAACATCTGTGTCATGTTATGCTAAAGTTATCTTGCTGTGTATTTCTGATTTAATATGTTAAACAACAAATTAAATTAACTTTCCTTCACACATAAACTCATAAAAAGCTACCAAAAACACTTTGTTTAATCAGCAAGACATGGAAAACTTTGCACACATTTAATTTAATGGAAACGGATACCTTGCACACATTTTCAAGTACTTCCATTTTCAGATCAGAATTGCAATCCTGACTGGATGGAAAGCTAAGCTCATTCTGAATGATTTCCCTCTCTTGTTGTCGCTGAGCGTACCATAGTATGAAATCAAAGGCATCTATCCTCGTGCAAATTTATAAGTCCAAAGGTTACATGATTTCTAGGTGTGCACACTTTGGAGTGTGACCTGAGAATTACGACAATAGTAGATACATATTTGCATTTTATATGTTAACCATGTGTTTTGCAAGGGACTACTCAATTGAGTTTGTTTACAAGGGCTTACAATTAGGAGCTGATCCATGTGGCTGCAAAAGTGTTGAATCTTGCTTGTCATTACTGCTTTTGTATTGTTGTCACATGATACATTTTTGGTGGGCATTAGTATTCTGTTGTCTGAATGTGGTGTGTCCACTAATTTGGTATGATGAATCTAATTGTTGTATTGGGGTTTAGTTGTTGAGATTGGTATTGAAAACCTATGAGGATTTCATCTTCAGATTAGCATAATTTATAGAAGTTTGAGCCTATTACTCTCAAGATGCCAAATCTATATCCATTGTTGAGATACACTTGGAGGAGCCAACTGAAGAGTCTGAGGTTTTATTGCAAACTATCTTCATTTCTTCCAATAGTAACGAATACATTATATTGTTGTAGCAGAGGAAGAGCATGAGAGTTGACTGTACATTCTATTGTAGAGACGAAGTATTTTGTAATTATGTGTTAACATGTTTTTTAGGAATTAGTTCTATGTGGCAAAAAACTCATTATTGGCCCCATATTTGTATGGGTGTTGTAGACATGGTTGTGCTTATAGTTGTCATAGAATTGTATTAATCCCAAAGCCCTGTAGAAGTGGTTGTGAATAGTTTCCTTTATATGTTGTTGTTGTCTGGGTTTGATCCTAGTACTACCATTAACAGTGATGTGCCTGGTTAGAAATTGAATATATTATATGTTGTTGTGTATGGTTCCATATCATACATCTTGATGCCCTGTATTTCATAGCCCATAGTTGAGCTTATATATGTTGTTGTAATCATGAAGTGAGAAGTCTATGCATGAGTTAGCTAGCCATTGTCATGTTTGAAGTATAGGATGTTTATAGGGTCAAAGTACTATTGAGTTGTCTATGGTTGAGAGTTAGAGATTTTATACCATTGTCATAATGTTGTAGATGTCATTTCATTAGAGACATTTTGAGGTCTAAAATAGGCCTCCTAAGGAATATTATAAAATAATAGTGGAAACAATAAAATAAGATTAGATGACACATCAAATTTTAGAGGGTAAAAAAAAAAAAAACTATTTTTCAACTCGCATTTTCAACTTATCTTCCTACGGTTTTACTCAAATTTTGAGTGGGGTACTCATTGGATGCATAATTTAATTCCTCATCCAAGGAGAACCCATGTTGCATACTTGCGATGGGCTTTGCTACACGAAAAATGAGAAATACATGAAAAAATATATTTCTCATTTTTCATGTAGCAAGGCCCATCAAAAGTATGCAACATGGGTACTCGAATGATGAATTAAATTATGTATCCAACGAGTTATCCCGCTCAAAATTTGAGTAAAATCGCAAGGAGATAAGTTGAAAATACGAGTTGAAAAAGTAGTTTTATTTTTTATTATTTTTAAATCTTTTTTTTTTTACTCCAAAAATGGTGAATCATCTCCCATGGTTGACATCATCGTCTTGAATCCTATTGGTTCGTATAAAGTTGATTTTGGTTGTACATTTTTCTTTTGAGGCCCATTTTAGACCTCAAAATTTATCTAATGAATGATGTTTTTACGGTATTATTGTCGTGATCATCAAAATGTAACATTTATATGTTGTCCTAAGAGTGGCAAGAATATATAATCTAGATCTAGATTTGTTTAAGATAGCACAAGACATGGATGACCCATCAAAGAACTGGAATGGATTATCCAAAGGCCAACATATGTTGGATAAGTCACTAAGGAAAATCACAACCCTTAATGTTGACCTTCTTTCTAGAAGAAATTTTATGAGATTTTTTGGGAGGATTTAGATCTGGGAAGGATGAGGAGCCCAAGCAAAAGAAATCTCAAGAGCTCCCCAGAAAGAACAGAAATCAAATGAGAATAGAGCAGATCTGCTTCACATGTCAAGGAGCATGGACACCAAATCACACATATAAAATGGATCGAGAAGTAGATAAGATTGCAAAAAATGAAGAAGAGCAAGAAATGGCAAAGAACTCTAGTCAATTGGTTGTTGGACAAGAGCTACATGCAGAATGCTCTAACTTGCATGATCACGAGGAGGGGCATGACTTAGAAATTGATGAATTGCATCAAGAAGATCACAAGTCTACTCTTTTGATAGTGATGAATGAGAGGGATTCTTCTATTGATGTTGAATCATTAACTTGCATGAGAACACCTTTGAGGAGCATGAGTAGTTGTATTGACAACATCCAACCTATGCACCTACGTTTGATGGTTGAGGAAAATGCAAAAGAAGACACTCAGGAAGATTTCAGAGATGAGCCATTAGTGGTGATCCAACATGAAGAACACTCAGAGCTGCAAGGACATGAGGAGGATGATACACATAGTATGCATTTTGGGCTATATTTGGAGAGCCAGTTAAAGGATCAAGTTGGATTAGTGTTCAAGGGAGTTGTGCATCCATCTTTAGAGCCAATCATTGATGAGATGCAGATGGGTGAAGAGGCAACCAACATGGCTATAGTACCTTTAGATGATAGCTAACAACAAAAGATTGAGAATTTCAAGACAGATAATATGGCGTTGAAGCATAAGATCCACACAGTATGAGGCACCATATTGCAACAAAAAAGTCACATTGAGGAGCTTATAATGAAGTGTGTCGAGTCAGTGGATAAGTTGTCTAGCATTGAGGAATGATTGAAGTTCCTAGCAAGGTGACAAGAGGTGTATATCTTAGAGGCACAAAGCATCCCTCTCCAGGAGTATATAGACAGGGGTTGCAACATTGTTTGCCTACCTTTGTCCTTTTGAGAGAAATGGGTGAGGTTTTCTGGGTGGGTTTTATTGGTTGATTGAGTGGAGCGGTATGAGTTAAAGAAAGAAACGTGGGCATAATGGACATGTTCCATGTGCAAGTATATATGTATTCAATCCTTCCCATGGGATGGATTGGCGAGAGATCATGAGTTGGTAGCTTGTTGATGGGGTAATACTCTTAGTGAGGGGCATAGTTCAGTAGGGGCCCTTAGACATGTGGGATAATACATGATTTAGTGGGAAGTAGGATATAGGCCGATAATTCATTAGCATTTTAGTTGCATTATCCCAACATCAACATAGTGGAGTTGACCTTCCTATATGCCAGGGGTTTGATTGGAGAGAAGTGATGAGTTGGTATTCTATCGGTGGAACAACATCTATGGCCAAAAACATAGCACAACTAGAGCCATGGGGTATGGGTGAAGATGATTAGCCATGTTGCCATTGGGATCTAGGTGCATCTATTGGTAGAAAGGTGAGCCATAGATTTGTTTGGGATCCAGGTATTAAGGGATCCATGCATATTGGATGACACAGAGGCATGTGACATTATGGTTTTTATGGGATGCTGGTATTGGTATACAATTACCTTTGTAGTGGTCAGATATAGATTGATTGAGTTCAAGAAATATTGGGGCGGGAGGACTTGTAATGTCCCCATTTTTAGTTTCATCTATAGTACGAGGATGGATTTCCAGGGTACATGATGACCAGGCCACACGAGCAGTATTACATCATCAAGGGTGCCAGAGGGCTTTTGATGGATTTTTATGGAATCCAACAGTGTTCGATTGACATATTCATCATCAGGAGAAGTTTCACATAGCTTACTTTTGGTTCCCTTGCTTTCTGATAATTTCCATAAAACGGGGTTATTACTGAGCATAACTTAATTGATTACGCTTAAGATGGCATTCTGGGAGGAATAATTGACAGAATACCTGAGTGTAATAGCTCGTTGGAACTATAATGAAAAAATATATATGATGAGATGTTGAGAAGTGACTTCCTGTGGCCAGAGAAAATATGGTGGGAAATTTACCATTTCACAGAATAAATGTGACTTTAATTAGTCACTTAATTAAAAAGGGAAAAAGGCCAAAGTGACTTGAATAAATTAAAAAGTCACTTAAGATGAAGTCAAGGAGGAACTTCTAGAATAATAATGAAATAATAAAATAAAATACTTCTAGAAGATTGAAGATCTATCTATTAGACCTTTAAAAGGAGGAGGAGGAGATTATTGGGGACGTCTTGAATATGTGCATTTGTCTTTGTTGAGGGTTGGAGAACTGAGTTATCTGCTTCAGTAGCCCCAAGACGAAAACCATTGGGTGATTTGGTGAGAGTGGACGAAAACCCAACTCATCCCTTAGTGAATTCATTTAGCATTCATAGGAGCGCATATTGGTTGGAGATCTATTTTTAGAGGCTAGATCTAGAGTTGTTGTGGCGATATGCTGAGGCCAGATTCAGTTTGTAGGATCCCATCTCAACTATCCTCCATTGATTTGTAAAATCAATTCATATTAATATAAATAAAGCTGAGAATTCCTGCACGCGTTGATTGTCTATTTGTTAGTTGCAATTTATATTTCCTTATTTGTTGTTAATTTATGGTTTGATCTGTGAAATTTGTTTGTCCAATTTATGGAAATATTTTTCTTAAGTAAAAATCCCGAGAAAATTGTTAAAATGAATAATCGGGATATTACAACCTATATAATTTTTATGTTCAGATCTCAGAGCTTGGTATATACCTAGTTGTTGAACCATTGGGTTATACATCCCGCATGATTTCTCCTCACGTCCTAGTTGAAAACCATTATAATATTGCTCGAGGTGTGCAGAAGGTCCTTCAGAACTACAAGAACCTTCATTATATTATTGCAATTTTAGGTATGGATGGACTAAGTTAAGATGATAAACTGTGTCTTGGGCCAGAAAAATTTGACGATTCTTGAGTCAACCTTTCCATGTGACTGAAGTTTTCCCGGGTGCTCTAGGAAAATATGTTGACATGAAATAGAGCATTGCTAGCTTCCAAGTATGTTTAAATGTATAAATGCAATGGTTGCAGTGTATTTTTATTTTGTGTGGGATTTTTTTCAGCGTTGTATTTACTGAGAGCCATCCAAACAATCTATAATGTTGAAGAATTGTGATTAGGTAGCACCATTATTTTTGCAATCCAACATCTTCACAATTGCCTCAAGTTAAATTAGTAAAAAACAAGTTTCTCCCTCATGCTCTTCGAAATAGTGCATCACTTCCTACCATTCTTAAAATTGGTACCTTAAAGAAAGAAACATAACTTTCTTGTCATGTCTCTGAAACTGATGCTTACCACTATGCATACATTTTTCATTTTCTGTAATTGGTACCTTCAAGAAAGAAACATAATTTGCATGTATCCTTTCTGAAGTGCAATGCAATACCTTTTCCTTTTAATATCTTCACCTAATCCATGTATTTGGAGAGATTGAAGTATTTGTGATTCACAATTCCATTATGTTATGCTAAACAATAGTCCCACAATATTTTGGGAAGTTTGAAAAATTTGTGATTCATAATTCCATTATGTTATGCTAAACATGTAGTCCCACTATATTTTGGGGAGTTTGAAAAATACATCCCAAATCGCTTGAGCATATTGGAAATTTGCTTGCATTATATGGTTGCCAGATTGATGAAAATTTGTGGAGCCCAATCAAATATCTACTGCCATTCTATGATACGTGATTTATATGTCCTATGTTGGAGCCCAAACAAATGTCCATAGGTCTATACTTTACTCATAAAGGCTATTGGAATACTACATTTTGGCTACATTGAAAGTTTAGAACACTACTAGTATTTTTCTAGGCTAAGATGTATTTTTTGCTTTTCTTCACAATTAATATAAAAAGTTAAAATACATATTTTATCAGTACTTCTTTGAGGGTGGGTAAGCAAAATACATTTGAAATTCCATTGCATCACTTATATAGTTAATAGTCAGATACCTGTTTTTTTTATTTTAATACATTCCAAATTGTCCATTATATCAGAAATTACAATATCACTTAATTAACTTGTGAAGGTTTCCATTCTTTGAAGGCCTTTAATATCGAATTTTTTTCTTTTAAATTGTAAATTTAGAACTTGACTTCTATCCTACCATATTAAGATGCATGATTTTGTTTTCTTTTACCTTGGAAGTTTATAACCTGGCTTTTATCTTGCCAGATTAAGATGCAAGTAAACAAGAGAAAAGGTGACAAGAAAAGAGATTGCTCTACACCCTGCACGATAACAACATGAATAAAAACTCATCGAAGGCCAACAACAATGGAAGTTGCAGCCATTACAGTTGGCCCAGTAAGAAACCTCACAACCATTGCAAATGCTGCAATGGAATTCCCATAGGCTATTATGTGTGGTTGCAATGCCAGAAACAAGCCTGTAATCCAAAGAGAAAATTAGAACTCAAAAGAGAATAATGTCATTGATAAACTTTTCTGCTATAAGCTTACTGCAGTATGAAGTCTCAAAGGAGTTGTGAAGTTGAATAAACCAAATTCTATGAATACACAATAAGTTTTCTTAAAGGGGACCTGTAGAAGTACTGAACATACCCAAATTGAACATGGCCATACCAAGACCAACATTAGAAAATTTCTTATTGATCCTTCCATGATTCTTAGCATTGCAATACCTCATCTGCAAACTCATTATAGAAACAACAAACTTAATCAATACTTTTTTGTGTATCCACCTTTGAACAAAAAGAGTTAATCTTCGGTCCAAAAATATCTTTCTCCTTTTATTTACTCTTAGCATTGACATTATGTGAATACGAAAAAAAATATTCGAGTATACTGAGAAAACCTCTTGAAGGCCAGTCCCCAAAAAATGTACAAATAGGCTCTAAAGTAGCCCAAATGTGCCTCTTTGTATTAAAATACTAAATCCCATAATATGTTGAATCATATGTAACTTGACCCTATCGATGCTGTTGTTGGTAATACAATATTATTCTCTATTTGCAATCTAAAATCAAAGGGCAAGTTGATTTTTTCATAAAAATCCTCTTGGTATTAAGATACTAAATCCCATAATATGTTGAATCATATGTAACTTGACCCTATCTATGCTATAGTTGGTAATAAAATATTATTTTCTATTTGCAATCTAAAATCAAATGGAAAGTTGATTTTTTTCATAAAGATCCAGGAGCCATTTATGGACTACTGAACAAAGGAGCTTAATGAAATTATACGAACTTGTTCAATGAAGATTGGCTTAAGGAGAGGAATGCCCATGAGAAGAAAAGAAGAGAATCTGGAGGTTCCAAGGTATCTAGAAGACCTACTTTTCTTTTAAAACTCAGATACTTGGGTGGTTTGTCTTTCATAACATCTTAGTAATCAAGGATTATCAAAGATTGCACTGGCCCTACACATGGATGTTGTGTGGTTTGTCACACATTTGTAATGGTTCACCATGTCATCTGAAATTGCGCGAACTCACTAGAGCATTTTGGGATTCAACTAATATTGAGTACAATGGTTTTTATTTGTTTGTGCTCTCTCATGGGACAAATGGATGATCAAGTAGGCAAACAAGATTATGCATCATCCGATCAAATTGATTGGAGTTTTTTTTTAATGTAAATGACATTCTGGAGACTTTTCACCAGGTGAATACTTCATTCAACTTGGAAGAAGTTTTTGCAAATAAATTAGATTTGGCTATTCCATATTTCAGATAGGGAAGCCATTTTTAGAAATGATAGCAATATTATAGATAATTTCAAGTTGAAGTGAAAGTGAACATGTGACCTCCTCTTCGGTACATAGGAAGGGGATCTTGTGCGACCTTTGTGACAATATTTTTCTATAACTATTTAGTGAGAGGTTTGTCAAGAAGCTAGAAGCGTTTATTGTGAGGCTTCATAGGAAAAGGGCCGAATATATCAACCAAATGATTAGCCTCATAAACGTTAAAATAATTTTCTTGCTTTCTTTCTATACTATTAGTATAATGAAACAAAAAGGAAAAAGGCTATGAGAGTGAGAGTGTAGAAGCATTTGGAGATAACACACCATGAGTTGGACTAGTAGGATACAAACTCACACTTCCCTGAACACCAACACGCAAGTTTAGCTCAAATGTATTCCCTGTGCTCCCTTGGCTTCTCTACCCATGGAATCTAGGGGCCGAGGTCCAAATGGAGAAGAGTTGGCATTGTTGGCACTCTGGATCATAAGCTTGTTATTCATTTTCTTGAAATTTTCTTCATCAAAATTCGAATTTCTGGTTGTAGGACCCCGGGAGGAATGGAGTGAATAAACATCTGAAAAGCCGGAATTGGATGTGCGAGGGCTCATTGTTGCTTTTACTCTATTGGTTAATAGTGAATAGAAATCAACATAATTAAAACTAAAGCCTCTGGGTGTCGGGTTTGAATAGATCTATGCATTTCTTAAATTGGAAGGCCTGGGAGTGAGGCTCAGCGGCCCTTGAGATCTATGAGATGACAAGACAGAATGACAAGAAGTGGATTTTCTGACTATAACATGAAGCTTCCCATCTTCTCCGTCTTGCGCATCCGTCTGAATCGGTTCTTTGCCATCTAAAGACATGACGTCAAAATCCACCCACAAAGAAACAATGGAAACAACGGTGTTGGCAAACTGCTCCATGATCAAAAGCTTGGCTACACGGTATTCGAACATGAAAAGCATGAGAGTATGCGAGATTATGCACAACAACACCACAATCTAGACCATCAGGTTGCCGGAAAAGTCCCCATACATTGCCTTGACCAGGGGAATTCCCATGACCAAAGTGTTGTACAGAGTGGAGAAAGAAAAAATAGTTAACATCCATTCCTGGCTCCCTCTCTTTCCCACCTTGGGCAATATGAGCAGCATTGCCAATATGATAATCTTCTGCAGCGAATCTGCAACTATGAATCTCAAATCATGGCATACGGGTTGTTGGTGGAGACGGAATGGAAGGCGAGAAGGGGAACCGTGAACAGGGCCACGAAATGGTTGATTCCCAAGCACTGATCTAGGCTGAAAATCTTCCACCATTTCACAAACATGTAAGCTAAGATAATGGCCACCTCCAATGGCATCACTACCGAGAGTATGTTCTATATGACTGCTCCATTAGTCATTTTATCAAAGATAGGCACACAAAACCAGACATGGTTACAATTGCAATCACAACATACAAATCAAGAAAAGCTATGGTCTATTGATAGCTTGGCAGGCAACCACTTGTGTTCAATTTGATCAACAGGGTTCCCATGTTCATCCATGGAACAAATGTGCCAATTTCTCAGGTTCTACTTAATATTTAATAATTTGGTGCACTGTAAATGTGTTTAAGGGAAACTATATATATATATATATAACACAATGATTCCAACTTCAGCCCGGAGTGGAATTTCATTGCACTGGTATTCCAAAGTGAGCCTTTTCCATGGCCAGTGGAAGTTGCATCTATTTATCGAAATGTGCAATTATGTTGCTTGTGTGTATTTCACATGAAGTCAAAAGGGTAGTAAAGATGTTAACGTGTGATTATGAATTCATTTTTTAATTACTATGGTCACTATGGTTTACATGTTCCTCATACTGTTTCATAACTTACTTCCATTTGCCTTCATGGTTCAATTCATTTGATATATGTTTCCTAACTTACTTCCATTTACCTTCATCATTCAATTCATTTCCCGTGGAAAAAAATAGCAGCAAATAGGAAATGGGATGCATGTAGTTCATGGGTGAAGGTGGAAAATTAATTAAAAAGAGATGGGGTTAACCAATTATGATTTTCAGTGGAAAAAATAACAGCGAATAGGAAATGGGATGCATGTAGTTCATGGGTGAAGGTGGAAAAATAATTAAAAATAGATGGCGTTAACCAGTGGATTTCAACACTCTTAGCATTCATGTTCCTAGGCACGTCATAGTCAAGGAGAGATGTTATCTATCCATGGCATGTTTTCCTTGCGTTTTTCCTTTATTCAATGGTGATTGGAACAACAGGGTTAGGAATCATGGAAAGGCTCTCATTCCAAGAGTTGTTGATGGACATACACCATGGGGGCTTCACTCAATGAACCTCTGACATATCATGTGTGTTCATTGCATACTAAACAATACTCCTAATTTGACTACATATTGGAAAATACCTCTAAAAATCACATTATTTAACCTCCTACCAATACGAACCCAATACACCTTTCCAATTTAGAAAACTCCTTTTTTCACTAGATATTATAGGTATCCATTTTTTCATTAACATTTTTTATACACCTTTATATTTCCTCATTAACTTTGAGCTCCATTTTTTATACATGCCAATATAAAAACTCTTTACCCCATATTATATGCTCAATATATTATGTCATTTTTTCCTCAATATATATCCCCCAATATGAACCCACGTGGTATAGTATTTATCCCCCAGTGAAGCCTTTGTGGCATACACCGCATCAGCTCACATGCCATGCTTGTCAACACTACTGGACTTGTTATTCTCATTTTTTCCATGTTGGTTATTCTATTCACCGTTCTACCATGAAACCCAACTGGCATATTATTATTTTTAAATAGATATACGCATGAATGTGTGTGCAAAGATTTATGGATGGTAATATTTGTCATCTATATATGGTACACATGTTGTAATATGTAAAGAGCAACTCTAAATTGTTAATTTGTTTGTTTGATTGCTTGGAGTATGTATTACCAATCTGAATTGTGAATTTGTTTGCTTTCTTTCATGGAGTACCAAGATAGAGATGATAAACCATATCGGACTTCTAGAAGTTGTAATGACCAAACCACAAGTTTATTTCAGAATTTCCACTAGAATGATTTAATGATCAAACCCAAATTAAATCCCTAAATTCTACAAAATTTTGCCAGCTACAATTTAAACATAATTTAACAATTTAATTCACATATACATACCTGACTTCCGAGTTTGAAGTTGATTCTGTGTTGTTGTAGCCCTAATTGTTCCCATTACCAAATGACCAAATCTTCCCTGCCAAACTGAGCACAACCTTGGTACTCAGCTTCAAAATACTTCACAATTGAAGTACTCTCACCCATGTTCCCAAAAGCTTCAAGAACAGTTACTCAAATCTCAAGTTTTGATTCAAATCTCCAGTTCTGATTCAGATCTCCCGTTCTCCTTCCAATTTTTTCCCTCCCCCTGGTGTTTTTGCATACTCAGATAAATACCCTTCCTAAGCTGTTGCTACCCTTTTGCACCGCCCATATCATATTTTATTTGATAGTCATAAGATTTACATGTAAGTGGGAGGTGAGGGTATGTATATATAAATATGTTTGTTATGTTAAAAATAACAATTTTAACTTTTAAAAATTTAATTATAATATTTAAATAATATATATATATATATATATATATATATATTTTTTTTTTTTAAATACATATTTCTATACATATATATCAACAATAATTATCTGTTAATTTTAATGCTATGGTGATCAATATTTACATTAAAAGGATTGAAAGTGTTAATTTTATTTAACAACCTTATAAGTACGAAATATTTAATATGTATATTTTGAGAGTGTCGAATTTTAGGTAATATCTCACTTCTTAATAATTTAGGTATGTAATCCCTTTATCATTCATTTAAACATCTTTTCTAATTATTTAATAAGTATATATTATGTACTGATGCATCCAAGCAAGGATTAGGTGCAATATTAATGCGAGATAGAAGCGTAATAGCATATGCCTAAAGAAAATTAAAGTCTTATCAAGACATCTACGCCACACACCATTTAGAGTTAGCCGCCATAGTGTTAGCTTTAAAGAGATGGAAACACTATCTAGTAGGGAGAAGCTTTATGCTCAAAAGTGACCACCAAAGTTTACAATATCTATTTACTCAAAGAGACTTGAATGCTAGGTAGACAATAGAGTCAATTCTTAAGGGAGTATGACTTTGGAATTTCATACATTAAAGGAAAATATAATGTAGTAGCAGATGATTTAAGTAGAACACTACAAATATTTTCCCTCATACCCATCAAGGTAGACTTTAGGATGCAAGTACTAGAACATCTCTTGAGAGACAATTGGTATTTAAAAGTAAGATTCAAGCTCGATAGTAAAATTTCCAAGGAACCTAAGTTTGAGGGATATGAACTAGAATATGATGGAATTTTGTGATTCCATGGGAAGATGTACATTCCTAATAATTGGGATCTATGAAACACCATCCTTAAGGAAGCCCATAGAGAATTGTATTGTGCAATCTTGGTGTAAAGAAAATGTATGCTGATACAAATAAACTCTTCTTTTGGGCAGACATGAAACATGATATTGTCTAATTCATTGCAAAATGTCTCGAATGTCAGCAAGTGAAGGTTGAACATTGTCATCTAGTAGGTCTCTTGCAACCTCACAACATTCCTATGACCAAATGGGAGATCATTTCTATCGATTTTACAGTTGGGCTACCTCTTACTCCACAAAATCATAATGCCATTCTGGTTGTGATGGATAAATTAACGAAAAGTGCCTATTTTATTCCCGTAAGAGATACTTATGAAGTTGCTAACATAGCTTGGGTATTTATAAATAAAATTATTAGATTTCATGGAGTACCCAAGAATATTACATCAAATAGGACTCACGATTCACTTCAAGATTCTAGACTTGTATGCAATCAGCCTTGGGAACTCAACTAAATTTAAGCACAACTCATCATCTTGAGATTGATGGGCAAACAAAAAGGGTGAACCAAGTACTAAAAGATATACTAAGGATGTACATTATGGATCAGTGGATACACTGGGAAAAGTACTTACCCTTAGTTGAATTTGCACACAATAAAAGTTACCACAATTCAATCGAGATACCTCCTTTTGAAGCATTGTACGTCAACCTTGCAGAACACCGTTAAGTTGGGACAGGTTAGAAGATCGGGTAATAGTGGGACCAAAATTAATTCAAGAGATGGAAGAGAAGATGAAACAAATTAGGCAATGATTGAAAGAGGCGCAAGACAGACAAAAGAGTTATGTTGATGCTCATAGGACAACTAAGAATTATGAAGTAGGAGATAAGGTTTTCATCTGCATTAGATCAAATAAAAAAACTATCTGATTTGGAAAATGGACAAAACTATCACCCTGATTTATTGAGCCATTCAAAGTCTTGGAAAAAGTTGGCCAGTCGCCTATCATCTTACATTGCCACCCCACTTGCATACATTTCATAATGTATTTCATATATCTGTATTAAGACATTACATAACTGATAAATCTCAAAACCTTCAATGAAAGGAATTACATGTATTGGATGAGGGAACCATTTCAATCGAACCATTACATATACAGGAATGTAGAGTTCGACAACTACGGAATCGCTTGGTAGACCAAGTTAAGATCTAGTGAGACAAGTATAGCTTTGTATCGGCTACCTGAGAAGATATAAAAATCATATGTCGGAAATATCCCAACTTGTGTTGATTTTGAGAGACATAAAACCTCATTTTGTGTATATTTACTTTAATATTTTGAGTTGGATACGTAAGACTATTATTTTGGATTATCCCAAAGAAGAGAAATTTATTTTTCTGGTACATGGTATATGCTATTTACTTAACTTTGTTAGTACGTAGATTCCAATATGAAATACATTATTTAATTAACATTCTTGGAATATGGATACCAATATGAAGTTTAGTATTTAATTAACCTTGCTATGAAATCTAAATCATGAATTATGTTATGGATGAAGATATTTATAATTTGGTTTCATTTCTGCATATCAACATGAGTGATGAGATACAAATGAAAAAAATGACTACATTTTAATATGAAAGCTAATTTACTGATATATGGGCTAGACATGACAAAGTATGTCATATCGTTGACAAAATCATATATGAATTACACAGAAACTGTTATTTAAATATGAATTGTTTTGAATATATTGATGCATATGTTATAATGTATGGACAAGTGTTTACATTTCAAATAACATTGTTACCAAATGACCACGTGATGACAAAAACTACAAGAATAATTGAGGCTCAATCAGATTCCATGATAAAATATTGAGACTGGTTCTACTAGGAGGAGTGGAGGTGTTTCTCACAGTTTATCCTCCAAATCCTGGAGTCATGGGAGCATTGTACGACCCACGCTCCCCTAGACGTGTGATGATGACTGTTGGATGCCTGCTAGGTAATCAGGTTGTTATAGTTGACACTGTTACCCTTGAGGTTTATAAATGGTTAGATTAGTATAGTTGACACCATGACATATTCCAGTAGAAGACGGAAAGGAAGAGAGCGTAAGAGATTATGAAGGATAAGATGATTCTAGAATAGCTTGGGAGCCCAATTCGTACATGGCTTGACTAGTAAATTTATAAACCTATAAATATTTAAACAAAAATTCAATCTTGAGATGCAATATTTACATGATCACACTGGTCACTAAAGCAATCACTGATATATTATATAAATCCTAACTTCAGGACGAAGTTTTTTGAAGGGAGTATGTAATGACCCATTTCGATTTATAAGCAAAAATGTATTAGAATGCATATGATAACTACATATGCATACATCACATGCCTTGCACTCGTATACTTATTAAATAATTAAGAAAGATGTTTAGATAAATGATAAAAGAGTTAAGTACCTAACTGATTAAGAAGGGAAATATTACCTAAATTTCGACACTACCATAATATACATATTAACTATTTCATAAGTATAAGATTATTAAATAAAATTAATACTCTCCATCCTGCTAATATAAATATTGATTACCATAGTATTAAATTTATAAGTTAATAAATTATAATATATATATATTCACTTTATTTAAATATTATAATTATAATTTATAAGTTAAAATTTAATTAACATCACAGACATATTAATACATAAAGTATCTATAATTAAAATTTAGAAGTTAAAATTTATTTAATATTTCAAAACATATAAATATCTACATACCTCACGTTCCAACTACACGTAACCTTTTGACTATCAAAATCAAATCTGTTGAGAGCGGTGGAAGAAAGCGGTCACTGTCTAGTAAGGATATTTATACAAGTACACAGAGAACTAGAGGGGGAGGATGGATGGAAATTCTGAATTGAAGATTGGAATTCAAAAATGAAGATTGGAATTCAGAATTGGAGATTTGAGTAATTGTTCTTGAAGTTTTTGGGCATGAAAGGCCAAAGTGCTTCAATTGTGAAGTATTTTGGAGCTGGGTACCAAGGATTATGCCTAGTTTGGCATGGAGGATTCGGCCATTTGGTAACAAGAGCAAATTGGAGCTATAACAACACGAGATCGACTTCAACCGTGGAAACCATGTATGTATTTATGTATAAAATTTGTAAATTATGTCTTACAAATTTGAATTTTGAACAATCAATTTTGTTTTAGTTTGGTTAATTTCCCAAATTAAATGCTTATAGAAGTTGCAAGCAAAGGATTTTGGTTCATTTAATTGTGTTAAAATATAAATTATGTTGAGAGTTTGAAGTGAACACTAATTTCGCCTAATTAAAAGAGGGTTGAAATATTGCAAGTCACGCTTTGCTAATGTTCCTCATACTGAGACCAAGACCAGGACCCAATTGTTATGCTAATGTTCCTTACAATATGAATAGGAACCAGCGGAAATCAATAAAATATGAAGTAGGATTGTTGATATTTGAGAAATAGAATTATAACTATTTTATTATCCTTGTGGCCCAACAAGATAACACATTTGAAATTACGTGACTATCCATTAATTTAATCAAACTTCTAAAATATTTTTGAATTTAATAAAATATAGCTTTATACATTAATTTTCTATTTTTAAAAATTATTTTATTAATATTTATCTTTAAATCTATTGGGCTTCGAATTAGAGAATTTAGTGCCAAAAGCT
Organism: Pinus tabuliformis; assembly: GCA_031772625.1. Classification (NCBI taxonomy): domain Eukaryota; kingdom Viridiplantae; phylum Streptophyta; class Pinopsida; order Pinales; family Pinaceae; genus Pinus; species Pinus tabuliformis. The sequence goes on from CM062819.1 coordinate 750,729,383, forward strand.
TTGTGACTCCTAACAACATGCCAAATAGTTAAAGTCTACTTCACATTCACTGTCACTTCAAGCTAACTTTAAATTACATAAACCCGAAAAACTTCACACTGATTGATTGAAATTAGCCTACTAGAAATACCTTAAAGTGTGGCAAAGATTTGAATTTCATCATCTACTCCTCGATATATGGTCGGGAAAATACCTACATTTGATATGAAATATTCACCTATATTTGTGCAGATTTTAGCAGTTACCGATATTTTTCATTTATAAAGCATATATTTTACATTTTATTTTCTTCCCAATTATTTCCCTGTATAATAATATTTTATTATTACATATTTTTCCTTTATAAAAAATATTTCATTAAACACTTTAAGCAATTACAATTTAATATTTAATATTTATTAAAGAAAATTTATTTATTTTGTAAAGTTTGAGGAGGAAGTGAATGCATTTCTAGTTTTTATAACAGTTTCTATAAATTTATATTTTAATAATATAATCATTATATAGAAATATACATTTTGATAAAAGAGAAAATCACATATTTATAAAGAGGTGATGTTTCTGCGGATAAATAATTAAATGTTATTTAGTAATTATTGAAAATTTGTTTATAGGTTATTTAGTGATTACAAAAAAGTCGTTGATATTCTTACGATTCATGCTAAGAACACCTGAATTGATATTGTTATTACTAATAGAATGTTTACATATTTTTATGTTTAAATGCTTTTATATTGATGTTCGACGCCATTGTGATGATCCAAGTAAAGGTGTTAACAAAAAATCCCAAGTCTCAAACTATGGAAATTAGAGGCCTGTGGCCATCATTATGCTCATAAATGTAACCATTAAATTCAAAATCAAAATCATGCTCATAAACATGATGAAAGCTGGGCAATGATATTGACTAAAAAAACAACTTAAGTAGCTATAAATATTGATTAAGAAGGGTAAAGATACTACATAATGGTCAAACTAAACAATTATTAAGCTCAACCTAGATATCTGCCATGCATAGCTAAAAGATACCATGTAATAGTGAAACTAAACAATTATTAATGCATGAAATGCATAGTGGAGAATCAATAAGTAGCACCACTTCTCCAAGGATAAAAACTAAACCAAAACTAAGTAGAAAATAAAGATTGAGGTATACACCATAAAATTAAAGAGAAGAACATGAAAGACAAGGAACATGCCCACGTATTTAAAAATTAGAGATGTAGGCACAATGGCTAAGCCAAAAAAATATTCTTTGAACCTAAAAGGATAATCTTAGCTACTACAACAAGGCAAGGAAAAATTATTTAGGTTCACAATTTAATTATATTTAAATTTGTAAATATAAACCAAAGTTCACAACAAATAATACTATTGAGACATTATTATCATCATTAGGCAGGATTGGATTCGCCATCGCCATAATGCCAAATTATTATTATTATTTTTAATTTTTAATTTATTTATTTATTTATTTTTTGAGCAAGGTTAATTCTATTAAAAAAGAGGAAAAATATTTACATGTGGACCAAAGTCAGTGCATTGCTCTGAAAAGAGCCAAAATTCTCAAGAAAGCATATAAGGAACCAATAGCAGAACCCACGCAGGGGATCGGGATGAAGCTTTTATGGAGAATCATATAAACCCAAACAACAAAAACATAGGCAGACCATCACCTTTTTACAACAGTACTATAGTAGACATGCCCGAAATAAACCATTACAAAACCAAAAAGACAAACCCACGTCAGCGAGAGCAGACTAGTCAGCAGGTGGTTCTTCCACGATTTGGCACCAACCGAAATCTGGCACATCATCAGCAGGAGCAGCGATCTAATTGGAGGGTCTGGGATCTACTGGCACCATCTCAGCATCCTGAGTGCTGCATCTTGGGGCTTCCTGAACATGCTGTGGCGCCACTCCAATTCCGAGTTGAATCACAGAGGAAGGACCAACAACTACTCCTGAGCCACCCGGATGAGAATCTGAACCTTCCAACTGAGTTGTCTCATAGAAGAACACGGATATGTGGGCAGTTATCCGGGGCCGATGCAGAGAGCTGTTGAAAGTGAAAATGGCTGAGCCTGTCGAGGATGGAGGCCCATGATAATGGCTGGAAGCCTGACGTCTCCCGCGCCCACTTCAGGTTCCAGGATAACGACCAGTGAAAAGTTCACTGGTGGGGGCTGGCGAGTCCGATGAAGAACCAGTTGGAGCGCGTCGGGGTTGTCCTCTATGACACCCCATTCTTTGACGAAGACGAGCCATTGATGAAGGGCTAATGGGAAGGTTGCAGGCCGGCTGGGAAGTGGACCCGAGATTAAGCCAGTGGTGATCAGAACAACAATAATGCGGAGACCCGGGAGAATGCCCTAGAATGCCAGATACAAGCAGGAGCCTGCGGGCTGCCTTTAAATTGCCTAGACCAGTCTCCCTCCCTCCCAACTTAAAGACCGGGCAGAAGACAAAATGGTAGAACAGGGGGACAAAAACTGTAAAAGGATTACTCAGACGCATTCCACAAGAACCGGCGGCCAGAACAGAGAAAACAAGATAATAAACCAACCCGAGAACCTCCAGACTTAAACCTAGAGCCCTCCAATGGAAAGATATGAGCCAAAGGAGCTGCCCTTGGAAGGCCGAACAGAGCTTCCTTGTCAAAGGCGCAGAAACTTTCGAAAGAACCGGAGTTCGAACAGAGGCGATGGGATGAGCCCAAACAAACAACTCGCAAGGTTTGAGCGTGAACACAGGGCAGTGCCACTCCTTAAGCTTGCCAAACCTATCACGAAAAACCACATTCATAACTGCTGCATTGATGATCGTTGTCATCCCTTGTAAGTAGCAGCATGTGGAGGGAGGATCCATTACAGTGGGCAGAGAGAATGTGCCCGAATCACCTGACGGGGGGATGTAATGAACCTGCTTGCACGCATGCCAGACGCTAATCCTTTCACCTATATTTAACACTTCGTGCTGAGTGGGTAGGTGTCGAGTTGCCTCGCCCCAGCCCAGTCCTGTCAAGTTGAATGCCGCGTCAGTCACCCGCATCCGGGGGCCATAATGCCAAATTACAAATAATAAAATATCTCAATTTACCAATCAGTAAAATTTAAATTGAATTCTACACCTTAACACTAACTTGAATTCAAGGTTTTCATTTTAATCTAGCCATATTTAAACTAAATGTGAGGGACTAGTTACTATGTAACACTTGTTTCAATATATTTCAATAAGTTGGAAATATAAAATAAAGTAATTTGTTAATAAAATTTAAACTTTTCAATAACCATATAATTATATATAAACGCTTATGATGCATAATAAAAAATAAAAAAAATAATCTGCAATGTTTTTATATGTGTTTTATTTCCGACATTGTTATTGCAATCTTGTCAATTTTTGAAAGGGTACCAAATTGGTAAAATCTTGGACCATTACAATAGAGGGGATTAGGAATTGCAAAAGTTTATGAAACATGAGATTAATTAATTTGTATTCTTTTGAATTTTTGTTGCTTTGACGAAATGTTAATTTTTTTTTTTTGGAAAACTAAATTAAATTGAAATTTTGAAAAAATATTTTTATTAATTAAATAATTAGTTGTGGAAATAGCATTAAAAGTATTAAAATGAATATAAAAGGTTAATTTAGTTTATAAAAATGTAATAGTTAGTATGGTATGATAATAAAATTATTAATGTAAAAATAGTTATATATATATATTAAAAAATAAATTAAAATACTAATTGTTTTTTTCAAATTATATAAATTAACAAAAACAAATTAAAGTATTTAATTGTAAATAATTTAGAAAGAAGATTTCATAATTAATAGAGTATGTTAAAAAAATAATAATATAAACCTTTCAAATTGTCAAGGGAAGCACTTGCCCATTTTCTGGTTTGAAAGAGATTGAAACTATTGTTGGACTTAAATCTATCACCAACTTAGGAAATTCAGCAGGGATTGCATACTCTTCACTCTCTAATTTGAAGAACCTATGGTTTGTCTGAAGTATGATAAAAAAAACTAAAGGAACAATGCATTCTTAATATGTTCCTATGAAGCTTAGGACTAGGAGTGGGGCATAAAGAGTTTCACACGTTGACCAAGGTCCCAAATCCATCTAGCATCATATTGTAGCTATAAGGGCACTGGGATGTAGAGGTCAAACTTATGGCACTACTAAATAAGAACCTGTATGTAAATACTATGAATCCACATCCACCTAATGTTCTCCTTAAGGCCAAGATTTACTTCACACCTTGACATAGCCATTGAGGCACCTTCAACTAAGGGTATCAAATCTATCATGGTTTATTCCAAGTAAGATAATATGGTGCAACGCTCCTAAATTTGGAATTTTTTTTTATTAAATTAAATCACACTCCAAAGCTTTAATTAAATCAAAACTCTCAAACTTGATTTTCCCAAAAGATTACATGACTATTTATTTAGAGGAGAGAAGTCTCTCGAATCTCTTCTAGAGAAACTTCCTCCTAGATATTTGGAGGAAGTTGAGAGTTATCCTCTCAATTTTAGGATTCTATCCTAACTTCCCTATCTCCTAATTAATTCTAGAATGACTCACTAATTCTAGAAAATCCTAGATTCTTTAATTAAATAATTACATAAAATTAAATATGAGATGCTCTTGCATCATACTACCCAAGTAGAAAATTTCCATGGCCTCCTGACCATGAGTCTTGTTGTCGTGTCTTCCTGGATCCCATATATAATTTTGTTCATGTTCTTGTCCTTTTACATTCGCTTCTCGAACTTTACTATAACTCCACTCCTGCTTTTCTCGCTGCAAAACATTTGTCTTCACCATGCTTCTGCTCACCATTTCAAGAGGAATTTTCCTAACCATGAAAACCATCAAAAGAAGAGTACATGACCATACCAGTATACCTTCACTCTTATCCCATGCTTGTAAACTTGTTTCTTGAACTCTTTGCTCTGCTTGATTGAAATTTGTCTCGATGTTGCCAACGAATTCTTCAACCTTCAAATTTACAAAAACTTTTAGAAGTTTTCCATCCTCATATAATATCTTTGGTTCATCATCCCTAATGAGCATTCCATTCAAGTATTGTTCTTCATCTCTGATAAGAACAAAATTTGGATTTTGTTCTCTTTCTTCATCTTTCTCAATCTTCACGACAGTTTCAAAAGATTGTTCATCACCTATATAAAAACCTTTGTGAGTTGCTTCCTCATACTCAGCTGCTCTGAGTTCTTCCTTCAACCTGTATCTCACCTTCTGTCTCTGTTTCTTTAAAGTTTGTATGATGACATAGAATTCTTTATCATAAGAAGAGTATTTTTGCTTGGCTTGATTAAGTTTTTCACTGTAGTAGGCAAGTGGTTTTCCTTTTTGACTTAGAACATCTCCTATTGCAGTTCCACTAGCATCAATCTCAACCTCTGAAATTCTTTTTGGAGTTGGCCAATTGATTATGGCCTTCACTTTCTCCTGGTCCATCTTTAGTCCTTCCCTTGAAATCACAAAGCCTAAGTACAATAGTTATGTCTTCATGAAACTACACTTCTTTAGATTGATTAACAATTTCTCTTGTTGTAGCTTCATTAAAACCTTCTTAAGATGTCTTAGGTGCTCTTCTTTTGATTGACTGTAGATTAAGATATCATCAAGGTAAACTATAACAAATTTTCCAATGAATTCTTTTAAAACTTCATTCATTAGCCTCATAAAAGTGTTGGGAGCATTGGTAAGTCCAAAGGGCATTACCAACCATTCATATAAACCATTATTAGTTTTAAATGTTGTTTTCCATTCATCACCTTCTCTGACTCTGATCTGATGATATCCACTTTTTAAATCTATTTTAGAAAAATATGCAACACCACTTAGACAATCTATAAGATCATCAATACGGGGTAATGGAAACCTGTACCTGATTGTAATTTTGTTGATTGCTTGAGAATCTATGCACATTCTCCATCCACCATCCTTCTTTGGAGTTAATATTGTTGGAACAACACACAGACTTAAGCTTTCTTGAATAAGACCTTTATCCAACAATTCCTGCACTTGATTTTTAATCTCTTCGTTCTCTTTTGGAGTCATTCTGTAAGCTGCTTTGTTTGGAAGGCTAGCACCTAGAATGAGGTCAATATGATGGCTAATACTTCTAATGGGAGGCAATTCATCAGGTAAGTCATCCACTACAATATCAATAAATTCATTCAACATGTTTTTAATTTCTTCTAGAAGATCATTCAAATTTGTATTTGTGAGGACTACCTTTGGCTTACCGATCAAGGCAAAATTTATCTCCTCATGCTTGATTTCTTGAAGAAATTCTTTCCTACTAAGTAACATTACCTTGGATTGGTCTTCTTCTGGTACTTTTTCATTCTTCAAAGGAAAAAGTACATGCTTTTCACCATCCTTTTCAAAAGTGTAGGTATTGCTCCTTCCATCGTGCATTTCTTTCTTGTCATATTTCCATGGCCTTCCAAGTAAGATATGACATACATCCATAGGCATAACATCACAAAGAACATTATCCTTATAACTTCCTACTTGAAACTCTACTTCACATTGTTCATGTTGAAATTTCTAAGTCTGAAATGTTAGAAATCCCTACTGCATTATCCAGTTTAATTTCTCCTACTTGTTCATTCCATTAACAAGTTATTTATAAATATAAATACTGAAATAAACACATTGCAACCTTGACTCATATACAGATCAACAAATGAAATACTGAGACAAACACACAAGGGACATCGTTATTTTTGGACAATTGTCCCCAGAAAAACCCAATGCGGGAAAACTTGTGCAACAGTTCAAAGGTTTTTATTATTATGCAGTATTTCTAAATACAACTAGGGCGCCAGAAATGGCTCACCCAATAGAGAATGCCCTTGGAAAAAGTACCTCTCCTTGGAGACAGATATTCCAGTTGATCAATCATTGAATGAACGATCCCACAACAACAATTTCAGCTCCTTAGCTGGATAGGGAAAGCTGCTCCAAGCTTCTCTACTTCTTTGCGTCACTCTGTAGGGACTGCGTCACCCTTCCCAACTCACCAGCACTCAGTCTGCCCCACGAAAATTCTTCCGGTGTTGCCTCTTGGCCCTGTGTCAGCTCTGCTATCCTTTGCACAACTACTGAATCCTCTGCGTTAGCTCTCAGACCATCTACGTCACCCATTCTGGCCTCTTTAGCTTTTGTGTATCTCCCAGCTGTCTTTGTGTAGCACCCATCTACCTCTGCGTAGCACCCAGCTACCTCTGCGTAGCACCCAGCTGCCTCTGTGTTAGCCTCTCCAGGCTCTGCGTTGTCTCTCTGGCACTATCTTTGCCTCTCTGATATGTATTCTAGGCCTCGTGCCGAACTTCCCTTCACTGCAACAGATCACTTTTTTTTATTCTCTCAGCAAAACCCCGCTCCAGAAAATCGAACTAACTGATAATTTTGTTGTATCTCCAACTAACCCTCAAGCCTCCTCTTATAATTTTCCTGTTGAGTCTTCAATGACCAAGATAAGTCTCTAATCAATGACTAAGATTAGATTTGTCTTGATCCATGTCATTTAGAACATTCTCACCCAATTTTATATTAATACCCATTAATATTTTAATTTTCCTAAGTTTAGACTCAAGAACCCCATTAAAAATATTAATTATTTTAATATCTCTCCAACCGGGTGGAATTTACCCAAACCATTTCTGGGTCTTGGAGATCTTATGTTCCTTATCCTCTCCACTAATTTTCACGACTAGAGCACATCTGATGCTACCACAAATCAACACACTCTCTCTCTTAGTGAGGAATGTGCTCTAGTAATGCTCCACCACTGAAACATCACATTGATCCTTTTGCACCGGTACCTATGCTGATGCTTAGCCTGTTGCCTCACATCATCTGCACTATTGCTTCTTGTACTGCTGCCCATGACATATCCACTGCCACTACTACATTTGTAGTGCATATTCCTCTCAATATGTTGCCCATGCTTCCCCTAACACTGCCACTGCTAACTACTGCACTGCAACTCAGTTATTGAGAAGTAAGTAACTGATATACCCAAATACTGACATCTCGGTTAGTCTAGAAGCCTCGTGAAACTGAAGCTGCCTCTGTTGTTATCCTATGCTCCCTCTGATACTAATGCGCTGCTGCATACACCTATGTGCCTCTCGCACTGCTGCAACCTCCACTATGTTGCCTTAGATTTCTGCACCCAAGCATTGCCTTGCTGCTCCACTACACTTTTCTCCACCTCACCTCTATCATCTTGTTACTGTCGATAAGGGCTCCTGTAGCCAGATATGATCTAAGAGTTTGGGCACCTCAAGGATCCTACCCTTAGTATGTAGTCCTCCTAACTACAACTCGATGTTTACCCACCTATTTTCTAGAGGTGCATGAGCACTCATGGTACAGTCGTCATCAGTCTCGACTTCTTTCTCTGCCTTAGCTGGAGCTGCCTTAGAGTTGGAAGCCTCTCCCTTTTTTTTCTTCCTGGGATGCTGTGATGCATAATGTCCCAACTTCCCACAATGGAAGCACTTCACCTTGGATATATCCTTCTTCTTCCTCTTCCACTGATGTCTCGTAGATGCTAGAGCCACATCCTCCTCCTCCTCTTTCTTGAATCAACCTCCCTTGCCACTACTCCCCGACTTGGTCAACCATCTAATCTCTTCTTAGCAAAGAGCTACCCACATCTTCTCCTAACCTAGAAGAGTAGCCCTGCCCAAAATACTTTGGACAAATGTATCCCACTCCTCGGAGACTGCATTCAAGGTTGTTCTCACCATGAATTCTGGATCTGGTGTAGACCCTACAAAAGTAAGTTGGTTACGAATCTCCTGCAATCTAAGGAGGAAAGAATCTATCTGATCTCCCTTCTACATTTGATACGATCGCAACTGATTTTCCAATAGCATCTTCCACTGCACGGAAGAGCCTTGATACAATGTCTTCAAAGTATCGCACATCTCCTTTGCTGTGTTCTTTTCAGCAATATGTGGTACGACATGATCTTTGACCCCGTCAAGGATCATGCACTTTTCCCTCGCCATTTCATCCTCATAATTCTCATTCTCAGTTGGGTCGACCGATATAGCCATGGGGCTCAAGACAAAGTCCTTGATGCGATGTCGATCCATGACTGCCAGGATCCTGGCCTTTCAAATGACAAAGTTGGAAGCCCAGTCCAACCTGTCTTGATTCCTCAGTCCATTCACTACCATTTCAACTCCTCTTATGCACTCCCTCTGAGTTCCAACTTCCCTCCTGGAAATCACCCTCTAAGTACTAACTTCCCTGCTGGAAATCCTCCCACCAAACGTCGAATCGCTCCTCTCCAATCCTCCTTGCAACTACAACTCGGATTTGGATTTCTTGGCTAGAAATCCATCAAGGTAGCAACTCCCTCTACCTTGGTTCTGTCCCTTTAGGTACTTTTCTGCTTCGAAAGAAACAACACCCCACCAACTTCCTAATCATAATCTTCCCAAAACTCCCTAGGCCCCGACAACTGAAAAAACTGAGCCTTCTAGCTCTGCCCAATCCCAGCAAAGGTTGAATCGCTCCTCTGGCCAATTGCATCAATCCTACCTGGTTGTGTAGGATGATGTGGCTCTTCTTAAGCCTCTTTTGCCTCTCTTTGCCTCTGCGTTGTTCCTCTCCTTTGCTCAAAATGATGACGCAGGCCCTCTGGGTCACTTCTTCTCTGCTGCCTTCTTCTTAGGAGTTGCTCTATCTCTTAGGACAACTGCTACTCTTGCGAATTTCCAATATCGCTGATGCCTTTAGTCCTCCTGTGACCTACAACCCTCTGATACCATGTTGAAATTTCTAAGTCTAACATGTTAGAAATCCATACTGCATTATCCAGTTTAATTTCTCCTACTTGTTCATTCCATTAACAAGTTATTTATAAATATAAATACTGAAATAAACACAAATGCATCCTTAACTCATATACATATTAGCAATTGAAATACTGAGACAAACACACAAGGGACATCGTTATTTTTTGACAATCGTCCCCGGAAAACCCAATGCGAGAAAACCGGTGCAATAGTTCTGAGGGTTTTATTATTATGCAATATTTGTGAATACAACTAGGGTGCCAGAAATGGCTCACCCAATAGAGAATTCCCTCGGTAGAAGTACCTCTCCTCAGAGACAGATATTTCGGCTGATCAATCATCGGATGAACTATCCCATAGAAACAATTGCAGCTCCTCAGCGAGACAACGAAAGTTGCTCCAAGCTTCTCTACTGCTTTGCGCCACTCTACAGGGACTGCGTCAACCTTCCTAGCTCACTAGGACTCAGTCTTCCCCACGAAAATTCTTTCGGCGTTGCCTCTTGGCATTGCGTTAGCTCTGCTAGCTTCTACACAACTACTAAAGCCTTTGCATCAGCTCTCAGACCCTCTGCGTCACCCACATTGGCCTCTTCAGCCTCTGCGTAGCTCCTAGCTGCCTCTGTGTAGCACCTAGTTGCCTATGTGTTAGCCTCTCCAGGCTCTACGTTGTCTCTCTAACATTATCTCTGCCTCTCTGCTATGTATTCTTGCCCCTGTGCCAAACTTCCCCTCGTTGCAACAGATCACTTGGTTCGATTCTCTCAGCAAAACCCAGCTCCAGAAAATTGAACTGATTGATCAATTTGGTGTATCTCCAACTGACCCTGAAGCTTCCTCTTATACTTTTCTTGTTGAGTCTTCAACAACCGAGATTAAGTCTCTAATCAATGGCTAAGATTAAATTTGGATTGATCCATGTAGTTTAGAACATTTTCATCCAATTTTATATTAATAACCATTAATATTTTAATTTTCCTAAGTTTAGACTTAGGAACACCATTAAAAATATTAATTATTTTAATATCTCTCCAACCGGGTGGAATTTCCCCAAACCATTTTTGGGTCTTGGATATCTTATGTGCCTTAACCTCTCCACCAATTGTCATGGCTATAACACATTATATGCTACCACAAATCGACATTTCATTAACCAGTATCTGAAGTCCTTTTTGCAACCATGAAACTTTGTAGGGAGTAGGATGTTTAGTTTTCTTTAAATTTAATTTTTTTACCATTTCAGTAGATACTAAATTTTCAGTATTCCCACTATCAATGATAACTTTACAACATTTTCCTCCCAATTTACAAGAATTTTTTAACAATGTTTTTCTTTGTGTGGGTTCCTTTACTTCTTCAACAGACTTTAATAAATTTCTTTTCATCATCAAAGATTCACCAGTTTCAGGTGCATTTTCATGTGTAAAGGATTGTACATTTTCTATATTAGTTTGTGTTATATGTCTGCTTGATTAGAAAATCTTATGGACATTCATTAGCCTTATGACCAACTTTGTTATGTATATAACAACTTACCACAAAAGATCTACTTCTACCTCCTTGATATGGTCTTCGTCCTTTGTAATATCCTCTTGATGATTCTGCCTATTGTGAACTGCTGCTTTCTTCTCTTTGAAATCTTCCACTAAAACTTCCTCTGCTTGATTGTCCTCGACTTGATGATCCTCTGCTTCGTCCTCTTTCTCTTTGAATCTGCTTTCTTGCCAATTTTTCTTCAACCTTAAGAGCTATCTGGTAAGCTTCTTCAACCATTTTTAGAGACAAAATATTCAATTCATCTTGTATTTCGAATTTCAATCCATTAATGTATCTAGATAATTTTTCTTCATCAGTTTCCAGATGACTAGATCTTATACTCAATCTATAAAACTCCTATGTATGTTTTTTTACAAGCTTAAGATTTTGCATCTTGCGAAAGAGATTTCGCTGATAATCTCGAGGAAGAAATTTACCTTTGAGTTTAGCCACCATTCGATCCAACTAGTGATCTTCCCTTTGTTTTTTATTTCTCCTTTCAGCTTGCACGTTGTCTCACCATAACACGACATGTCCCTTTAATCTGGTCACTACGAACTTAACCTTTTTCTCGTCTACTACACCTTCATAATCAAAATATTTGTCGATGGCGCTGATCCAATCGATCAATTCTCCAGGATTTAAACTTCCTTCACACATAGGCACATCTAATCTTAGCTTGGAACTTATTCTCGCGATCATCTTGACCATCTTCTCTTCTGGAGTTTCTTCTTCAACTTCTTCTTTTGAGTTTTCTTTCGCTTCACTGATATCACCGATGTCAACCTCTGTTTGACGTGTTGTCTCCAATACGTCAAATCTGGTTCTAATATGTCTTACTTCATCCGTAAAACCTGGTTTGCAGGTGGTCTTCCTAGACCAATTTCAATGCCTCTTGCTCCTCTAGCTCTATGTGCCATTTCTTATGAAAATAAAATAAAATAATATTTTATTTAAAATAACTCTCTAAAATGCCAATTTAACAATACTATATATGTTTTATTAATATGGAACATGTCCCTTCCACTATAGCATTTTATGACCTTGAAAATAAAATCATTCAACTGCACGTATATGACCATATATATTCACACCATATATATATATATTAGCACTTATATATTCCAACAAATTTTGCACCAAACACACATATATATAATCCATTTATTACACCAACTGCACATATATATTTTAACCCGCTTATTACACCAATCACACCATATGGAATTCAACTTAGAATAAAATTCAATGTGCAAAATACACCATCCACACAATATAGAATTCAACGCAGAATAAAATTCAATTTGCAAAATTAAATAATTTACCATGCATGCAGAGGTAGTGTTTCTCTGCTATCTCGGCCTTCCTCCTCACAAATTTACTTGCTGCAACACTGAGACATGCACTGCAACCGTATTACAAATTTATTACAGTCTTGACGGTCGGATCTGACAGAATTTCCAACCATATAAGTTGGAATGTCTTTTAGAACCCACAAGGGCGCAACACCGTTAGCGTCCCACTGGCAGATGAAAGAGCACCCAACCAAGATCTGTCGAAAAAACTACTAGAGACTCGAGAGCTATAAATGTGAGAGCGCACGCCCACATACACCTACGGTCTGCCAATTCTGAACTATTTGCCTAATCGCTCCACCAACGAAAACACCGAGGAAAGGGAGTTTAGGAAGCAAAGAAACCAGTCTCCACATTTTTGTATCGAGCCGAGGAGGAAAAATTAGCCAGCAAAGGCATGAAGGCCCCTGGACATGCTGGTGATGTCGCAGGTAGAGTGTCTCGTATAATTGTAGCCTCTTTAGAGCGACTTAAAATTTTACTGCAGGTTCAAAATCCTCTTCACGGTGATATGGAAGATGTGATTGAAAACTACATTAATGACTTCGATGAGGGCTCTGATACCAAAAATGGTGTAGCGGACAATTTTTTTTATTAAATTAAGTCACATTCCAAAGCGTTAATTAAATCAAAACTCTCAAACTTGATTTTTCCAAAATATTACATGACTATTTATAGAGGAGAGAAGTCTCTCGAATCTTTTATAGAGAAACTTCCTCTTAGATCTTTGTAGAAAATTGAGAGTTATTCTCTCAATTTTAACATGTTATCTTAATTTCTCTATTTTCTAATTAATTCTAGAATGACTGATTAATTTTAGAAAATTCTAAATTTTTTAATTAAATAATTACATAAAATTAAATATGAGAAGCTCCTACATCATAATCATGAGACAATTTTAATACTTCAGTAAAATTATTTAGAAATCCTTTTAATATTTCTACTCAATGTATGTTTACAATGGCATCAAATCATTTTTTGAGATAACTAATATTTCAAAAAGCTATTTTGCTAACTCAATTTCATCAATATAGAATTACAATCAAGTTAGAAGTATTAAAAATATAAAAAAAAACATTAAAAAAAGAGTGAGTCTTTCACAATATAAAACGAAATATATTGCCAATTATTACTAATACTCAAAAAGTTTATATATATATGAAAAACTAAAAATAAAGAAAAAAATACATTAAAAATTTAAATTTAATATATTAACTATTATTTGTATGTACGATGATAGAACCCAAATTACAAATTCTTTCAATTTGAAAATCTTATCTTTTGAACTTTTTTGGGGCAATTGTTAGTTTAAAAAGTAGTAGTCTTTAAGTGCGTCTTTTTGAAGTTTCCAGTAGATTTATGGTTGGAATCTAGTAAAAACAATTGTGGCCAAACCTTAATTTGTGTTGTTTAAACTGATTCTTTTACTGCATATATGAATTCAACACCCTCAAAAACCTTTGGGCGCACTTCTATTGTAAAGAGTTCACTTGCGGAACTTGTGATTCAATGAATCCCTGCAAGATTCTAGACAAATTAGATAAAAAAGCTAAACCCAAAAACTTTCCAAAAAATCACACTTAAAGACTACTCGGTTTAATAATAGTGCACCCATATAGATTAAAAAGCACTTACCTAACCATAAATTAACTAAATTATAACTTTATTATTATTATTATTATTTAAAAAATTAACATATGAGTTAAACATATTTACATTTAAAAACATGTAACAAAATTCTTAACCATGGAGATTCACCTCTACTTTATGATGGAGATTATTTAAATAAAATTTATACAATATGATATGCCTAAACAACCATAACTCATGTTCATATGACATGTTTTAAATTAATCTATTTTGTTAAAAAGGAAAAAAAAGAGCATAATTACTTTAAAATAAATTTGAACTTTTTATTTTTATTTTTTATTTATAGTTATTATATATTTTAAAATATTTTATGGGAGTTAAATCCCTATCATCTAAATAATAATTATTGATAAATAAATTAAAATTATGTAAACTTTATTTTTAAATAGACACATAAGGATAGTAATTCCAAATCTCAAACACTTAACAAAATTAATCAATTCTAATGCTCATTTTGATTATTTTAACCAAAAAAATGTTACAAACAAGATTTTTTTTTTTAATAAATTATATTATATAAGTAAATCCCCAAATAACTAACAAGTCACCTAAACATATATAAACATAAATTTAATTTATTTAAAAAATATATTAAACATTTTAATAATTTATTTTTAAACTTTTAAATTTATAAAAAAATTATATATATATATATAAACCATTTCTCCCCAGCATATATATATATTATTTAAATAACAGGGAATTATATGACCATAAAAGAGTCTTATTACACTCCATTGAGACTCTCATCCTCGACCCCAGCAACCATTACTGAACTAGAGTTAGACTCTCCTACGTAACTGCATTTAGACATGCATATAGAGTCTCCTAAACTACATTAAATCTTCTCCTGTTCAGAGCAACCTCCATTCACCGAGCATTCTTATTCAAGTTTTTCTTGCTGGTTGGTTCTTCGGTGAAGGCGAAGTCACTCTTAATCGTTCTGCGCTGTATCGTATTCCGCTGCTGATCTTAATCCTCGCCTGCCATTCAAAATATTCTGAAAATGGGCAGTTTCAGCCCGGCCCGCATCTTGATAATGCCATTATTTCCTGCATAGGAACGTGAAAGTGAAAGGTCCTTGAATGTGGCCTCTTCTTGGCATGTTCCCATAGCTTTTTCCACACGAACAACGTCTACAATTGGGTGACCGAGAACGTTATCTAGTGCGGGGACCCTTAACGTTGAAGGGCCCCTCTATAAGCAGCCTTTCCTGCGTTGCCAGGGCCTACCCGGACAACTTTAGTCATGTGCTCAAGCTCCATTTCTGCAATTTCCCCTAAGGGACACCGAGACGTACAGTTAGCAATGGCGGACTAACATGCAGTTCAATTCTTCGGACTCCAAGGCCTCATGGCCAGGTCTGTCAAGGAACTCATCCAGCTAGAGTCAATGAGTTTGGAAGAGTTGTTATTTGCCTGGTAGCGTTGTGATGGATCCAGGTGGATCCGTGTCCGTGGGTTCAAGAAAGGGGCATCATCCTTAGTGATTATATAAATCAAATGATTGGTGAATTTTGATAAGTATTAATTTATTAAAATGTTTCCAATGCCTAGATATGTTTTATAAATTTGGTGGTTTAAGGAAGACCACAAACCAAATATGGTGGTAGAAGCTAAAGTTTTCTATTGGTGGAGCATTAAAGAAAACCACACACCAAAGGATAGTAGAAACCGAAGTTTTCTATGGGTGGGGGTTTAAGGAAGGACACCAACTCTATAATTTGGCTCAAAGCAGTTGTTGGAACAATTTTAAATTTGGCTAGAAGTTGATGTCTTCTGCAAAATGGAATTTCCCTCTTATGATGGTTTAAAAATAACCACAAATTAATGAGATGGTGGTTTAAAGATGGTCAACGTTGTCATTGATGTCCATATGGAATTGTTGGAAATGGCAAATATTCTTGTCATTCGTGATGTTGCCCTAGACGCCAATGAAACCCTATCTATATAACATTCTTGTTCTTGATGAAGAAGCCCAAAGCCTAAATGCCTTGATTCATGATAATGAAAACATGGATGATTGTTGGAGATCACACTTGGAGTCCTATTGAAGAAGCTCATATGATGTCCTTATTCTTAATAAAGAAGCCCTACCTTGACTCATCTTAAGAGGTCCATTAATGTCAAACCTGGAAGGAGCCTTTATCCTAAATGCAAAAAAAACCATAATGATAAAGTTCTAAAGGCAGCTATGAAAGATATTGATGATAGTTCACAAAAACAATTTTTATGAATGAAAAATGACTTCATTCAAAGATAAAATTGGCATAGGCTTGTAGAGGATTTCTTCCTCTTTCAAATGACCCCTCACTCATCTTGTAACTCTTTCTAGTTTGAGAGATAATGATTTTTTAAGATGAAATATTATATTATTTATCCTAGCCAACTTAAGCTGACATGCGTAGGCTCAGGTTCCACCCCCAAGAGACATGTCCCTTCGTTCATGGTTGAAATTTTATATAAATGCAAGTGTGAAACTCATTTTCTAGCATCCAATTCGGTGATCTATTCGTAGAAGAAACACAAAAGTACTAAGGAGGCCGAGAATGAGTTGAAGAACTTTTTGTTAGGTTAAATTTGAAGGTTGAGTTATGTGTGATGGACCTTGGTCCTGTGAAGAGGAGGTTAAACATAAACTCGGATTGCAATTCAATTGCTGACAACTCACCTCGGAAATTGTGGATAGGGGCAGGGGACTCAAAAAATCACTTGTGGACCTGAATCTTCGGACTTGTCTCACTTTGGAAGCACATAACTAAGCTTAGATTAATATTCTTCAAGACAGAGGGACACTCATCTTTGATAGAGCTTGGACTACAAACTACAGGTAGCTCAGACTGTGTTTATAGCTCAGACCTGTTTCATTTTTTGGAAGATTGTTTAAGGGTAGTCACATTAGTTTGCAACCCAGTGATAGATATATCAAACAAGGGTGGAATACTGAGTGCAGTAAGCTTAGACAGTTGTGCAGTAAGACCCATGGACAGTCTCCATACCTGTGGATAGTCGTTGCCACCTGTTGGAGAAGCTTAGTTGAAGGCTTGGACTAATCGTTAAAGGACTGGACCTATGGAGTAACCCAAAATTTTCATGATGAAATTCAAGTTTGAGTAGCTAAGTTGAAGATATTTTTGGTCTAGTTTAGGAAGCTTGTCTGAGAAGTTTTAGTTGCCCTTGTAGCAGACATTTGGAGTAGAATTGAAGTTATCTCAAGTGCAGACCTATGTATTCTGGAGGCTTCGGATTTGAGGAACAATGCTAAGCATTGGTGCTTGGATATGTGGAGGAGAGGTGAAGTATTTGGACAGTGAAGGAGCCTGGGCAATGGAGAAATTGAAGCTCTAGATAGTGAAGTAAGTGTAGCCTTGGGAATTGAAGAAACTGAAGCTCTTGGACCTAAAGCTTGTGTGCATCTGTGTGTGGAAAAATCTAGGAAAAGTGTGAAGTTCTAGTTTGGCTTGAAGACTTGAAGACTTATGAAGAGAAAGGAGCCTTTGAGCATTGGGATGTTGTACTTATTGTTGCAGTGATTTCAATCTTGTATTAAAGCATAATTGAAGGACACTTCAAGTTTTGATAGCATGTTAAGAACACCCTAAGAGTAGTGTGCAAGCATACTAGAGAAGACTTTGTAGATTTGTCTTGGAAATATCTTGCAAAAGACCTATTGTGCAGTTGTTAGAGAAGACCCTAACTAGAGAAACATTTAAGACTATTTTGGAACCTTGTAGATCTTGAAGAGTAGTTGGAGTTGATCTTGAGCATACATTGAAGAGTCATCTAGAAGCTTATTGAAGAGATCTTCTTAAGAAGCTTTAGCTGATATTGAAGATTCTTGGAGATCATGATGCATTTCTAAAGTCATCATGAAGTGACCTTGGAGATTTTGTTTGGGTACCATGAAGAGCTGTGGAGACACCTTCATGAGAAGAAAAAGTTGACATTGATGAGCTAAGTGCCTTGGAGATAATTTGAGGGTAGTGTCGAAGATGAAGATATTGTCAAGGCTCGTTGCAGAAGATATTGGGAGCCGTGAAGAATCATTAAACTTATCTTGACGAATTGAAATTGTGGGTTGAAGCCCTAGAGGATAGGAGTCCTCAAGAAGACTAGGTTGGAGCCTGTACCAAATATAGGGTTGGAGCCCTATAAGTTGGTGCTTCACAGTGACAAGGTTGGAGCCCTAGAGTTTGGAGCCTTGTGAAGTCGAAGTCGTTGCTTGGAAAAATACAGGTTGGAGTCTGGTGGATTAGAGATTGGTGTCTTCATCTAGGGTTGGAGCCCTAATTATGATTGTAATTTATTGATTGTAAAGAGGATTCGAGTCTTCATCATTGATTAATAAAATTAGTATTCTATCATTGTTCATTTTGTGTTCTAATTATAAGTGATCTTAACTTGTAAAAATAATAATTGAAAAGAAATATCGATTCGCTCCATCTCTCAGTATTTCCAACAATTGGAATTAGAGCCAACACATTCACTCAAAGCCTAACAACTTGAAGGTATATCGTTAGAACACAAATGTCAAAGCCAAGGAAGAAAGCCTCCAATCCTTCTAAATATGTCTCTTCTTCAACCATGAAAGTAGAAGATAATAAAATTGGGAAAGCTCCATTGCTCAATGGAAACTTTGATATATGGAAGACAAGAATGAATAATTTTTTAATGGCTCAAGGTTTTGAAGTTTGGGAATCCGTGATTACTGAAAGCATGATGGAAGAAGAATTTAAGGAATATAATGCAAGAGATATGAAGACAATCTTGAGTGGGCTACTAGATCCTATAAAGTGGAGAAATGTTCATAGGAAAAAGGTAGGTAAAACAAAATTCAAGATCTTCACTCAAAAGGAGCATTGACCATGACCTCTAGTAAAAAAGATGATGGAAAACAAGAAGGAAATATAGAACCCATTAAGGAAGCTGAAAATAAGAGAGAAGACATCAAGACTAAATAAAACCTAGAAGATGAAGAAAATGAAGAGGACTTCACAAAATATCTCATGGAAAAACGTGTAGCCTCCCTAGAAGAGATAAGAAGTTTGAAAAAGGAAAATTAGGAGCTCAAGAAGAAATCACAAGATGGTGACCATACCCTTGACAAGACAAGGAAGGAAGTTGACCTATTCAAGCTTCAGGTACAAGAAAGAGATGAAAAGCTCACCAAGCTAAAGGAGGAATTTCATCAAAACAAGAAAATGCACCATGAATAAGTCATATCCATGAAAAATAATTTGGATAAAGGAAAGAAAAGGGAAGACACTTTGTCATGCCACCTTGAACAAAGACACAATGACTTAAACAAACTTGAAGCAAAAACTCGTTAATACAAGGAAGAGGTCTCCTCCCTTAAATCTCAGCTTTAAGAAGCAAAGAAACAATCATAAGGAGATGAAAGGGTAATGGAAGCTTTAACACTCCTAGAAGGACAAGTCGATGAAGTAGAAAAAGAAAGAAATGCCAAGACATTGGAAGAAACCCTCCTCCAAGAAGATATGTAGATGGTGTCAAAGATGAAAGATGCAAGAGGCAATGGATATCATCAAAGTATCCCAAGGCATAATGACACTAGAAGTACATCAAGTCAATCTCCATCCTCTAGGTAAAAAAATATATTTTTTGGTTATTGTTATTCTTGTACAAATTTTGGACACATGGAAAAGGATTGTAGGGCATACCAGAAGGACAAATATAATTGTCCCCATCAGTTTCCTAGAAACAACTTTGCAGGAGGAAATTATGCTTCCTCATTTATGTACAAAACTGAATGCTTCAATTGTCATAACATTGGACATATGGCTCATGATTGTAACTTGACTCGGGTTACTAAACAAGCTAAAAACATGTCTACCAAGTAAGAAAATAAATTTACACAAGTATGGAGAAGGAAGCAAATTGGATTTGAAAGTCTCTTGAACACTCAAGACAACCACTATTGTTGTTGATTTGATGAGTGCATCTTTGGCAGATATGATATTCCAAGTTTTGATGATGAAACTCTGCCAAGAAAAGGAGACCATGCAATCTATTACGGGGAGTTTGTGATATTTTACTATTCTCACAGAAGCTATCCGTGAAGATTCGTATGAAATTGTTGATGAGTTACACATGGAAACTCATATTTTGATAGATCATCTATTGGGAGAAACTCCATTAAAGAACATGATCCTTTACTCATTCGATGGGCCATTGTTGAATATGTCTTCTACTTCATCACAAGGTAACAATCTTGAGCAACAAGAAGAGCTAGAGGAGTTTATGAAGGCACGGGGAGTTGGTTCATCACATGAAGAAATGAAAACATATCTATCATGGACCATATTGTCAGAAGGAAGAGAACCATGACAAGGGGAGAAACATATCTATCATGGAGAACTATCATTGATGAAGAAAATACGATGGAGCATCATATCAAGAAGAATCTTGATAGGAGGAGTACTTGGGCACTCCATTTGCCATTGATGTCAAAGGGGGAGAAATTGAAAGGGCAATAATATTTCCATCAATGACAAAGGGGGATAATGTTGGTCAAAGTTGTCATTGATGCCAATATGGAATTGTTGGAGATGTAAAATATTCTTTCGATGCTTGATGTTTCCCTAGATGCCAATGAAACCCTAGCTATATAACATTCTTGTTCTTGATGAAGAAGCCCCAAAACCTAAATGCCTTGATTCATGATAATGAAGACATGGATGATTATTGGAGGTCACACTTGGAATCCTATTGAATAAGCTCATATGATTTCCTTGTTCTTAATAAATAAGCCCTACCTTGACTCATGCTAATAGGTCCATTACTATCAAGCCTTGAAGGAGCCTTAATCTTGAATGCCAAAAAAACATAATGATAAAGTTCTAAAGGCTTCTATGAAACGTATTGATGACAGTTCACAAAACCATATTTTATGAATGAAAAATGACTTCATTCAAAGATAAAATTAGCATAGGCTTGTGGAGGATTTCTTCCTCTTTCCAACGAGCCCTCACTCATCTTATAACTCCTTCTAGTTTGAGAGATAATGATTTTGTAAGATGAAATATTATATTATTTATCCTAGCCGACTTAAGGCAACATGTGTAGGCTCAAGTTCCACCACCAAGAGATGCGTCCCTTCATTCATGGTCAAAATTTTATATAAATACAAGTGTGAAACTCATTTTCTAGCATCCAATTCGATGATCTATTCATAGAAGAAGCACAAAAGTACTAAGGAGGTTGAGAGGGAGTTGAAGAAATTTCTGTTGGGTTAAATCTGAAGGTTGAGTTATGTGTGATAGACGTTGGTCCTATGAAGAGGAAGCTAAAAAAAAACATGGATTGTAGTTCAATTGCTGACATCTCACCTCAAAAATTGCGGATAGGGGCAAGAGGCTAAAAAACTCACCTATGGATTTGAATCTTTGGACTTGTCTCACTTTGGAAGCATATAACTAAGCTTAGATTAGTATTCTTCAGGACAAAGGGATAGTTATTTTGGATAGAGCTTGGAATACAGACTACAGGTAGCTCAGACTATTTTTATAGCTCGAACCTGTTTCATTTTTTTGAAGATTGTTTAAGGGTATTCACATTAGTTTGTAGCCTAGTAATAGATATCTAGAACAAGGGTGGACTACTAAGTGTAGTAAGCTCGGACACTTGTACAACAATACATGTGGATAGTCTCCATACCCGTGGACAATCCTTTCCACCTGCTGGAGAAGTTAAGTTGAAGGCTTGGACTTAGCGTTAAAGGATTGGTTTTGTGGAGTAACAAAAAATTTTCATGATGAAATTCAAGTTTGAGGAGCTAAGTTGAAGATATTGGTGGTCTGAGTTGGGAAGCTTGTCTGAGTAGTTTTAGTTGCCCTTGTAATAGACCTTTGGAGTAGAATTGAAGTTATCTCAAGTGTAGATCTGTGTTTTTTGGAGGCTTCAGATTTGAGGAACAATGCTAAGAATTGATGTTTGGATCTGTGGAGGAGCAATGATGTATTTGGACAGTGAATGAGCCTTGGGTAACAAAGAAATTGAAGCTCTAGATAGTGAAGTAATTGTAGCGTTGGGAAATGAAGAAATTGAAGCTCTTGTTGAGAAATGGCAATAAGAAATTCCAGTTTAATTTTTCCTTGAATTAAACTGTGAATTAAATTCGAATTCTATTCTCATAGCAACTTAAAATTAGTTAATTAAGTTTATTAAACTTACTTAACTTAGGAAATTTGAGTTGGAATTTTTTTTGTCGTCATGTGTATGTTCTCCCTACTTTGTAGGAGTCCAGTATGAGTTAATTGTGACTTGTAAATTAGAAGACTCAGTTTCATGAGTCAGTTTAGTTAAATTAGTTGTCAAACTGATTGAGAGAACTAATAGCGAGTTAACAGTCAGTCGTGTCACTAATGAACTCCACCAGTGCTACTCTAGTTAACTGAATATTTACTCATCAGAAACTCATGCATGTCGATTCTGAGAAATACCCGGTTGAGACTAGAGTATAGGGACAATGTACTATTTGTTTTAGATTTTTTTGAGTTGCACTGATAGTGCATGCATTTAGGAATTGACCCTTTAGGGATTGTACAATTTTTAGAGGCTTTATTTCTATTTAAATACAAGCTATCCTCCATAGGAATTACACATTTGCAATAGAGACTTGGAGAGCTTGTGAAGAGGCTAAGCTTTGGCCTTGAGCTTGCCTATGAGTTGGAGATTGAATTTGCTGAGTGTTGGGATTGTTCTAAAGAGAACAAGCATTGTAATTTCATCTTGATTTTCCGGATTAATACAAAACAGATAGTGGGGTTTTGAGTTGTGGATTTCCTTGGATATTTATTTTTTTATGTGCCTTTGATTCTCTTCCTCTATTTATTATTGTTTGCTCGATGTTTATGGGCTTTCGCTGTAAAGAGTAGAAGTAAATTCTTGTCTCTTGCTTTAGAAAATTGCATTAGCTTGTGAATCTACAAGATTTTCTAGATGGTATCAGAGCCGATAACAATATACTAGAGGATATTTCAAAGTTTTAAGTTTCTAGGTTACAGGTGAAAGTCAAATTTGCAATACATACTTCAGGATTGACAGATGGTGTTCCATGGGTTGAGGCTTGAGTATGCCTTGGAAGGAAACTCGAATTTCATATCCTGGAGGGACAGGATGGAGGATGTGCTAGAGGACAATGACTTGAAGGAATTTGTTGAACAAACAATTCCTAAGCTAGCAGCTACTGATGCACAGAAGTTAGTCGAGTGGAAGAAGTATGTGGCGAAGGCAAGGTGGATAATCCTTGAGGGAGTTCGAGATCATATTGTCTCAAGTTTCCATGGAAAGGAAACCTCTCATGCTATGTGGAAAACATTGACGGACTTGTATCAGAATAATAGTGATCAATAGAAGTTGGCATTGAAGGATAAACTTCGTAAAATCAAGATGGAGAAAGGCGAGACGATTCCAAAGTACTTTAACAAGTTCACTCAATGTCGGGATGAACTTGGAAGTGTTGGAATTACGGTTGCTGAGGAGGATATGGTGAGCCTTGCTCTTCTTGGAATCCCAAAGAGTTAACATAGTTATCAGGACTTTGTCAATGGACAGGAGAAGCTGCCAGGTTGGGAACAACTATGGTCGAATTTTATGCAAGATGAGATTAGGAGGAACACTAGGGATGAATATTCATCAAAGACTAATGATGAAGAGAATTGTACCTTAGGATTAAGGCGAGGAAGGGGAAAGGTAAAATTTCCCATTCCAAATCAGATTCTTATCATGGAGGTAAGAAGGACATGATGAAAGTTAAATTTTGTCATTGTCACAAGATGGGTCACTTTGCTACAAATTGTTCAATGAAGAAGTCCAAGGAGAAGTCCTCAGGAGGAGTGGCGGGTGAGGCTTTGGGCTCCCAATTCGAATTGGAATTTTCCCTCATTGCATGCACAGTGTCTTCAATGATGGGAAGTGTCTGGTACTTAGACAGTGGAGCTTATTTCCACATGACTGGTGGCAAAGAGTTATTCAATGAACTCGAGGAGAAATATCTCAAGATGCATATCAAGATGGGTGATGACGGTAAGTATAGTGTTACTAGTGTGGGCACTATTACTTTACAGAGGGAACATGTGGCTCCACCCACCTTGAAGAATTTTATGCATGTACCCGGACTGATGGAGAACTTGGTATCCATTTCCATGCTTGAGGATAGAGGCTATGATGTGATATTTTTTAAAGGAAAGGTGTTCCTTCGACACATAGCCATGGGTCAAGTAAAGAAGATAGGGATTAGAGTTCAGAATCTCTATAAGATAGAGGTAGAGGATTGTGCTATTTTGAGTTCAAAAGAGGAAAAGATGTTGAGCCGAGATGTCAGCGAGTTGTGGCATAGGCGATTGGGCCACTTGCACAATGGGGCTTTGAAGATATTGCAGCAAATCTCTACTGTCTCCCCAAAGGTACACTTAAGCAAGTTGATACATGCAAGGGTTTTACTTTGGGAAAATACACCAAGTATTCTTTTGGACACAGGGATAGTTGAGAAGAGGCTATTCTAGAGAGAGTCCATTTAGATTTGTGTGGACCATTCTTGATAGCATCCACGGCCAAACATAGGTATTGTGTTATATTTGTTGATGACTATTCGCGTAAATGATGTATATTTTTCATGCAGAAAAAGGATCAAACTTTCAAAAAGTTTTGTGAGTTCAAAGCATTGGTAGAGAAAGAGACTGGAAAGAAGGTTAAACCTCTATGGAGTGATAACGGTGGTGAGTATGTCTCCAATGAGTTTATGAACTTCTGTGCAGCGGAAGGGATTAAATGAGAGTTGAAGGAACCCCATAACCCTCAACGAAATGGGGTTTCCTAGAGGAAGAACACGAGCATAGTAGGGGCAGCAAGGGCGATGTTGCATGATCAAGACCTACCACTACACTTGTGGGCTAAGGCATGCACACAATGGTTTATATTCAGAACCATAGCTCACATCATATTCTTGAGATGAAGACACCAGAGGAGGATTATTCCGGTAAGAGGCCAGATGTTGGTCACTTCATGATTTTTGGGTCATTGGTTTATTTCCATGTGACCAAAGATGCACGGAAGAAGCTTGAGCCAATAGTAGAGTTGGGGATCTTTACGGGGTACACTAATACACCCCACAACTATCCAGTATACATGCTGACCAGTTGGATGACCATGGTTCATAGGGATATCAGGTTCGATGAGTACAAGGCCATAAGAGTATCCCTTGAGAGGGAGCTTGAGCTACATGCGGATGAGGAGAATTTAGCTCCTAAGGTTGAGGGACCTTAGATTGGTGTGGAGCAGCCACATGTAGAGGTTCAGAGAGTGGAGACACCC
This sequence comes from Pinus tabuliformis, assembly GCA_031772625.1. Lineage (NCBI taxonomy): Eukaryota > Viridiplantae > Streptophyta > Pinopsida > Pinales > Pinaceae > Pinus > Pinus tabuliformis. Next base: position 750,755,119 of record CM062819.1, read on the forward strand.
ACTTAGGCAGAGTCTTCCAAAGAGGGAAGAAAGTGCACTAGAGAGGCTAACAGATTGTTGGATGATGCATGAGAGAATGTGGGAGCACCCTCTTCTCAGCGCAAACAAAGGAGGTCACTAGAGAGGTACACTGGATACATGGCACTTATGGGTTTATGTGTTGTGATAGAGCCATCTTCCTTTCAGGAAGTAGTGTAACAACTATTTTGGTTTGATGCAATGGTGGAAGAGTATGACTCCATAGTTCGAAACAGTGTTTGGGATGTGGTCCCGAGACTAGAGGACAAGTCAGTTGTGAGCTCCTGTTGGCTTTACAAGGTAAAGAAAGTTGTAGATGGTAGTGTGGAGAAGCATAAGGCCAGATTTGTGGCCCATGGCTTTTCACAGGTAGAAGGGATTGACTATGATGAGACCTTTGCTCTTGTTGCAAGGTACTCATCAATCAGATCAATTTTGGCAATATCAGCATAGATGGGTTGGAAAATCCATCAGATGGATGTGAAGACTGGCTTCCTCAATGACATGATTGAGGAAGAGGTGTACATAGAGAAGCCCAAAGGTTTTGAAATCTTGGACCATGAGTCGCATGTGTGTCGAATCAAGAGAGAATTGTATGTGCTGAAGCAAGCACCCTATGCTTGGTACACCAGGATAGATAGCTACTTCAATGGGTTGGGCTTCACGAAGAGTGAAGTGGATGCGAACATGTATCACATAGTGGTGGAAGGTAAGTTTTTTATCATTGTACTTTATGTAGATGATCTTATACTGACAGATAATGAGACGCTCATCAAATCTTGCAAGGACCTTCCAAGAGAGTTTGAGATGAAGGACATGGGGCTTATGCATTTCTTTCTTGGAATGGAGGTATGGCAGGGAGATGGGAATTTGTTTGTATCTTAGGGCAAGTATGCCAACGAGATACTCAAGAGATTCCACATGGAGAATAGTAAACCCATGGAGACTCCTCTAGCTGGTAATTGGAGGAAGGAGGATGCTACTTCAGGGGAAGTAGTGGAAGCTACTGTTTACAGGAAGCTTGGGGGTTCACTCATGTACTTGGTGAACACATGACTGAATATGTGATATGCATTTAACCAGCTTAGTCAAGCGATCGTTAGGCCTATCAAGCTGTATTGGAAGGCAAAAAACATGTATTGAGATACCTCAGAGGCACTACTTAGTTTGGGTTATCATACAAACGGGAAAAGGGAGTGAAGCTTCAAGGCTTCATCAATGTATATTGGGTAGGGAGTCTATTTGACAGGAAGAACACTTCATGAGGGATCTTTAGTATTGGGTTAGTGACAATTTCTTAGTATAGCAGGAAATAGAGATCGGTTGCACTGAGTTCAACAAAGGCAGATTACATGGCCACAAGTTAGGCATCATGTGAGGAGGAAGATCTTGGTTGGTTTGTTTGGTTAACAGATGGATCTGACAATGATTTATTGTGATAATCAGGGTTGTATCAAACTCTCTGAAAATCCAGTCTTTCATGATCGGTCTAAGCATATTGATATCTGGTGTCATCATCTCAGAGATTGTGTATTGAGGTGGATCACGTTGTTAGATTACATTCCCACAAAGGAGTAAGATGTTGACATCTTGACAAAGGCATTGTCAATATGTAAATTTGAGTTTCACAAAGACAGGATCGAGGTAGTTGATAACCCCTTTCTTGTTGAGAGGGAGTGTTGAGAAATGGCAAGAATAAATTCCATTTTAATTTGTCCTTGAATTAAATAATGAATTAAATTTGAATTCTATTCTCATAGCAGCTTAAATTTAGTTAAATAAGTTTATTAAACTTACTTAACTTAGGAAATTCGAGTTGGAAGTCCTTCTGTCGTCACGTGTATGTTCTCCCTACTTTGTAGGAGTTTAGTATGAGTTAATTGTGAGTTGTAAAATAGGAGACTGAGTTTCATGGGCCGGTTTAGTTAAATTAGTTCTCAAACTGATTGAGAGAACTAATAGTGAGTTAACAGTCAATGGTGTCACTAATGAGCTCCACCAATGCTATTCTAGTTAATTGAATATTTACTCATCAGAAACTCATGCATGTAATTTCTGAGAAAGACCCAATTGAGACTGTTGGGCCGTGAATACGACTACCTTTTTAACACTTATTTCATCCATTTTTACTTTTCTTTATCATGTTATTAATCACGGTTTATCATATAATTCTATTTTATAACGATTTATGCTCTTATGAATGAATATTATTTATTCTCCTTTATTTCTAAAAAATTGATGATTATGCATGATTTTATCAATGATAATTTTAATAAATTGGTTGTAACATTATTCACCATTTTTAACCTCCAAGATAATTTCTAGATTGAAGATTTGACCATTAAAAGTGCTAACTCAGAAATTCGCTGGAATAAGAAGTGACAGTTTTGCGGTTAAGATTCTGAGAAAATGAAGAAGAATTTGGAAAATATAGAACATGGGTTTTGTCCAGAACGGATCGAATTAACTTTACTTAAGAACTGTTTGCCCAAATTCAGCTTGTACTGAGAGAAACGTAGGGTTTTTTTAGCACAATTTTCTCAGATTTGTTGTTGCGGTCGTCCTCCAAATCTCAGCTGCAAAGCCAAATTCGCCTTGCTCTTTTGATCAATTGGTTAGAAGCAAACCAATTTTGTAATATGAATCATGTTGTACTTATATTTATTGTAACTTCTCTCTGATCTCTCTCTATTTAAATGAAAACAAAGATCAGAGAGGGGGAGGATTTCAGAGGGAAAAATGATGGCTAAGAGAATGGAGAATTGAGGATTTAGAATTAGATATTTAGAATTAAGAATTCATGATAGGATAAGAGGAAGAAAGGATTGTTTCATGCTGTAAGTCTCAAAGCTTCAACTGTTGTAATGATTTCACCATTTAATGATTAATACCTGATTTGGGAGTTGTTGTTCATTCTTTTCATCTGAAGTAACCCAGCAGCATCCGCTGGCGGCTAAGGGCCCAGCCTCTGGTGGAGTACGCTACTGCTGCTGCTGTATATTATATTTGTAGTTCATGCGTGGTTTTTCTTATCAGCTTGAATCGGTAATCTGGTGTGTTTTGTTATCTTATATTGCAGCTCTGTTATATTTCATATATCGTTCTCTGCAACAAGAAAATCGTAATGTGCATTCTGATCTTATAACGTATTGCTATCCCTTTAAAGTCGTTAATGTAACATTGTTGTTCTCTACAGAATGCTATTGCTGTTTAATTGCAGAGTAATCAAGCTGTAACCTTCTTAAGCTGGTGTTACTGTATTTGTCTATGGTTTATACTTCATACGATTGCTGTTCAATTGACATTGTGGTTCCATTATGAATTGTAATCATTACCCTTTCTAACCAGGATTAATACTTGCGGTATCAGACTCAGATTACTGCTTTTCTTAATATCTCTGTATGCTGTGTGTATTATTTATTTTAGCACCGTAGGCTCTAAGCGTTGTTCTATATTTTATTTCTAATTAGCTGCCATTCTATTTCCGTTTGCTGTCCGATTTATTCTTAGAGTAAAGATTGCTATTAATTTGGCTTTGCTATTGTTTGTTTCCTTTAATTATAGTTTGCTCCCCATTTACTTTGTTGTTCATTTCTGTTGATTAATTGCAAGAGTTTGCTTTTAAAGAGTTTTCCTAATTTACTTTCAATAGCAGCTTTAGTTCAATTTCTATTTCCTTTTGATTGTTTTAAGCAGGGCTGTCAACTGTACAAAACATTGGTTACTGCTTCCTCGTTCTCAGATTGATTGTCGTGTTCTAGTTGATTTCAATTTTATCAATCTCTAGAGGAATGAGTTATTGCTACTGTATCCTCGATTGATGTTTGCTAAGTGAATAGTTGGATTTTAGAGCATTTGAGTTTATGTTGATTTCTTCTCAAGAATCCATTTACTTTTAAGCACTATACTGCAAAACATTACTCTTGAATAAATAGCCGCCTCATACTGAGTACACTCTTGAAATAAAAAGTCGTCCCTGGGTTGACAATTAATGTGAAGGTAATTAGGAGTTAAAAAGACACCTTTTTATCGCTCGACATTTTGGCGCCATTGTCGGGAGAGTGTAGCCATTTTTAAAGAATAGTGTGCATCTGATGAGTGCCTATTAGGAAAGAATTGGGTATTAAAAACGGAAGGCAAGAACCTGCGTATGGAGCATGTAGAAGCCTTGCTCCCCCGCCCACTTTCCAACAGAACTGTTAAAGAATCTAGAATAGAAATAAATGTTTGAATTTTTTTTTTGTGAATAACTAAAAAAAAATATAAATTTTGAAAAACAAATCTCATGATTTTTCTCAAGTGGTGATGTAAGCACCACCCATTTCACTAACCAATTGACAGAAACATTTGAAGAAGGAGCCTCAAAGAAACACATGAAGAACATCTTCTATTATGGTAAGAAATGACTCACATTTCTACTTTTGAATTTCCTATCAAAGATCTAGGAAGAGTGACACAAATGCACATAATTCCTCCATTGTCTCTACCAAATTTTCATGGCTTGACAAATGAAGATCCAGATACATTTTTATTTGAGTTCGAAATACTTTGTAGAGGATATGATTATTACACTGACGATCAAATGTTGAAAGTGTTTCCTCTTACTCTAAAAGGAGCAGCTCTCCAATGGTTCATGAGCCTAGGTGGGAATTGCATCCAAACATGGGAGGACATGAAGAAAATATTCTTGAAGAAGTACCAAAACTATTACAAGGCCAATGAAGATATTTTCAATATGATACAAGGGGAAGATGAAAGCTTGGAGGACTATGTAGATCGATTTCATTACAACCTTCAAAAATCAAAATATAAGCAATTGGAAAAAGAGATCTTAAAAACACTCTTTCTTAAAGGAATCAAAGATGAATTCTTAGAACTCTTAAATCTGATAGGAAAAGGTGATGTTTTTCAGTTATCATATGATGATGTTTGTGAGTTGTGCATAAGGTATTCAAGAGGAATCTCCAAGGTTGGTAAGAATTCTAGAGATGTTTGTTCTTTCTTTTCCAAATCTGCTATAAGAACAAGAGACATAAGAGCTGAAATCAATGCTTTATTTGAAAATTTTAAAGTTGATTCTATTAGCTCTCTAAATGCAAAATTGGATGCTTTGCAAGTTCATAAAAATCAAGAATTTGATGAAGTGTTTTGCCCTCATGACCAAAAGGAGCATCCCATAGATAGTTGTTCTTCCTTACCTAAGATGGAAGTGGCATATCAAAGAAATGAGGAAGCTACAACAAGGTCAAAAGCATGGAAATCATGGCCTACAGGTATGGTTCAAAACACTTCCTCTCTATTTTCTTAATTGCATAATCCATTATGGAATACTAATGTGTTAGGGCAGCCATGGCAATCTCAATATAACCACCATCAATCTTGTCTACAAGTTTGGCATGGTTCACCTTATGATTGCATGACTACTCTCTCTCATCTTGTAGCACAAACATATTCCCCAAATTTTTCACCAGCTCTTCCACAACATCCTGCTTGCATACCAAATTCATCCACTCAACCCAATCAACCACATCATCACAATGCTCCATTCCTTACATATTTTTCCTACTCAACTAATTCCACACCTTCACCATAATAAACCAGTACAACATGCTTACAATGTTGAACTGCAAAATTTACCCACCCTTCCCACCCATTCTATCTCACATGCGCCATTAGAGAAAACTTACAATGAGATTCAAAATGTTTCAAATTCAAAAATTGTCGAAGCTATGGAAGAAAATGAGGTTTCTCTTAGTTTGCATCAACAAGCCATTTTAAAAGCTCAAGAACTTCATGGTATGATGGCTATGGGAAATCAAGAAAGTAAAGGATACATTGAATATTGGTTTCACTCCATCATTTGTTTGCAACATCACTCTATGCTTCAACAATTTTTGATACCATTTTTTCAAAGTAAGTTGGCTTCTCATACCCTAATGTTCATTAATAGGCATTTTTCAAATTTGGGTATGTGCATACATGAAACCCTATTTCTAAAATGGTTCCACTAGAAATACTCTTATACATAAAAATATTCAATTCTCAAAGAAGAGTAGGATAGTGGAGAAAATAAAATAAATAAATAAATAAAACAAACACATTTATTTTATTTTTGTAAAAATAGTTGTTTCTTTGTTGCAACACGCTATCGAAATCAACATCGGTGATAAATATTTCAATTCATTTGTGTATGTAGATGAATTATAATGTAAATAATAGTTCTACAAACATTCATATTCATTTTTATCACCAATTTGAAAAGAAATGCTTGAATATCATTTTTTTGGCTTGCGAGCTTGATGGAATTTTTGGAAAAACAGTGGCACAGTCATGTTTCGAGGGACCAAAAGTGAATATTTTTAAAACCTATTTCTACCCTAAGTAGCTCTTGATGTATACTTTCTAAGCCAATTTAAATCACTCAATTTGGATTTGAAACGAAAATGTTAGAAACAAAACATTGACGGGGTGTCTAGCAGACAGCTCAGAAACAAAGTTGGGACAGTCAGTTTTTGGAGGCCTAAATGAATGAATTTTTAAAACTTGTTTCTATGGTAGATTCCCCTATGAATCTAGTTTACAAAGCAATTGGAATCACTGATTTCCGATATCGTATGGGGAAGTTATGATCAAAATACTGACTATCTATCATAAATCAACACCCTTAAAACTATATATTTCCGGTTGTTCCTTACAATATTTGACCTATCAATTCTTCTTGTATTCAAAACTTGTTTCTATTGGAGATAAATAAATGAATCTAATTTCATTTCCAATTTGAATTATTCGAATCCAGCATCAAACGAAAAATCTATTCTTAAAACATTCACTGTTGTTCTAAGTGGGGTAATCGAAAATGACTTTGTTATGCAGGTTGTTCTAACCAAAATTGACATATCATATCATTGAATCTTTAAAACCTATTTCTAATGGAGATAAACCTTTGAATTAACTCTCATTTGGCTTTGGAATCACTCAATTTGGACGTAAAACAAAGAAATTGTGATTAAAACACTGCTGGTTAGTATGGTCGACCACTGCTCTCCCGCATGTGACAAATAACTTTTACTTTATTGTTTCTCAGTGGATTTGTTATATAGAGTAACTACTTGTTGTTTTTTGCATAATTCTTGTATGAGGGGAGCCCGATCACCTCTCTTTCTCCATGATTTAATGTTTTATTGCAGGTAGACACTCATTTTTTTGCAAGTCCTGAGAAAATAAAGAAGGTCAATTTATGGACGAGTGATTTTTGAAATAAATTTTATGAAACGAAGAAATTTTATCCAACTCATTACCCAACGGATTCATAATAGAACAAATGAAGAATTGATTTCAATTTGAAGATCCATGTCTTATCACTGCTCCCAAAACATTTTTCAAAGAGATCATTTTTTTTTACATAATATCATAGTTGTTGTAACTTAATTTATCTATTTACATACTGTTTATTTTTGTTTCTTTTCTAATTTCTCTTATATTTTGTGTTTCAGGTGTTGCTTCATTCAAATCGTAAGCCATCCTCAACATCAATACAGTGAACAACTAATTCATTATTTGTGTGCTTGTTTTTTATGCTTGTGCATTTTGCTGTTCCTTTTCTGAAGGAACAGCATTTGTGTGCACTTTTGTTGTTTCTGTTGTTCCTTTTTCAAAGGGACAACATTTTCTTTTTGTTGTTCCTTTTCCAAAGGAACAACAACTTTTGGATCAACTGTTCATTTTGCTGTTCCTTTCTCACGGTTCATTTTGCTGTTCTTTTCTCACGGTTCATTTTGTTGTTCCTTTTCCAAAGGAACGACACTTGCGTTTTTGCTGTTCCTTTTCCAAAGGAACGACACTTTTCATTTTTGATGTTCCTTTTCCAAAGGAAAGTCACTTGCGTTTTTGCTGTTCCTTTTCCAAAGGAACGACACTTTTCATTTTTGCTGATCCTTTTCCAAAGGAATGACACTTGTGTTTTTGCCGTTCCTTTTCCAAAGGAACGACACTTTTCATTTTTGCTGTTCCTTCTCCAAAAGAACGGCACTTGCATTTTTGCTGTTCCTTTTCCAAAGGAACGACACTTTTCATTTTTGCTATTCCTTCTCCAAAGGAACGACACTTGCGTTTTTGTTGTTCCTTTTCCAAAGGAACGACACTTTTCATTTTTGCCGTTCCTTTTCCAGAGGAACGACACTTGCGTTTTTGCTGTTCCTTTTCCAAAAGAACGACACTTTTCATTTTTGTTGTTTCTTTTCCAAAGGAATGGCACTTGCGTTTTTGCTGTTCCTTTTCCAAAGGAACGACACTTTTCATTTTCGCTGTTCCTTTTCCAAAGGAACGACACTTGCATTTTTAATGTTCCTTTTCCAAAGGAACGACACTTTTCATTTTTGTTGTTCATTTTCTAAAGGAACGACACTTTTAGTTTTTGTTGTTCCTTTTTCCAAAGGAACGACATCTGCGTTTTCACACTTTTTTATGTGTATTTTTACTTTTTGGTGTGCATTTCCTTTGCTATTCCCTACACGGAACACCACTTTTTGAGTTTTTTGCTGTTCCTTCAAAAAAACAACATTTTGGGAATATTTTCGAGAGCAACTCTTCTTTCCTCTTGTGGGATTATTCCTAATCCATCTCAACCACATTTTACTGATTCCCTTTCATGGCATGAAGTACACTAGTTTTATGAGGACGAGAATTATGGATTCTATTGAAGCGAGTTAATATCATTCATGTTATGATCTTTAACAGGACAACTCCTTGATGATAGCTTATTTTTAAAAGGGACACAATTATTTATATACTACTTTACTGCATTGTTTTCTGTTGAACATAATGTTGATTGATCATCTTAATACCATGCTGGTTCCACCCTTCCTGGCTATAATATTCTCTATCTGTAACAAATGAGATTATGGGTATATTTTTTCTATTGACATGTTCAACTTCTTCCACCATCCATGCTCTTAAGGATTACTGAGCCTCCCTCTTTTTATCATAAAATTGTGTAATAACAACAAAATTCTGTTCACAGATGAAGGATAGGGGGTCTCATTACGAGCCAGCCTACCATGTTCATAAGGCTGTAACAGAGTGACATTCCCATTATGGCCACCACACCAAGGTTATGATCCATTGGATAGCCAAATTATCCTTGGAACAGGAGGTCTCATCACGAGTCGACCTGATCACTTTTGCTACATCCCAATGAATGGCAATGTGGTTATCTGGTTACCACGCCAGCACACTGATCTCTTCTGTAGAACAGCACTGAAACTCTCTAGTTATAAATTGAGGATTCTGGCTCATATGGGTTAAAAATCAACTCTGCCGAGGCTACGGACGCCTGCTGGCAGCAGAGGCTCTGCTTATGGTATTGAAGTTATATCTTATCGTCAATTATTACTATAATACCCTTTGCTTATTTTTTCTTTTTTTTTTCGGAGAAGTTATTTCCTTAATTTTCCCTATTTTGCACCTTTATGCATGAGAAATTATTTTATGATTAATCGTATCATTTTCAGCTAAAATACCATCAGTAAAACATCTTTTTGGCATATTGTTGTCCTTTTTCTTTTTCGCATAACTTATCATCAATCCAAAATGTCCTATCTTTTATTCATAACTATCTTTACACACTCTGCTCTCATTATAACCATAACTCTCGCTGTCTTATCATTGATATGTGTACTCTGCTTCATTTACTGTTGTATTGTTCATTCACCTGCCTTTTCGTCAGCATAACACCTCTCATATGCGTTATGGTCATGGAATTCATTTTCCAATTGGAGGGGGAATGTATGCATTATGGGATTGCATGCGCTATGATTGCTGCACTCTGCGATAACTTGTTGATTTGACAAAAAAAATTTTGATTGAAAGTTTTGCATGCATCTTATCTATTTCTATTCAAAACTAACACTAGGGATTCAAGAACATTGTATGCAAAATAGTGATTTATTACAGGAGAACAACAAGTATGGGGGGGACACTCTATTTGCAGCATGACCCCACTACTGCAACTACCAAAAGTGGCTCGAGCAACGTGCGAACATGAACAATTCTTCAGACATGATGTGCTTGCCTGGATTCCACCTTTTGCATCACTTTCAGCACCAACTTTGCCTACATCAGCTTTAACAAATGCCAGTCCCTATATGTCATTCCACATTTTTCTTTTGGAGGTAAAACTTGAGGTAAAATAGCATAATTTTCTGATTTATTACGAATTTAGGAGAATATAATGAAAATCCATTTTGAGCATTATTTATCATCCTTCATTTCACATTTTTTATCACTTCCTATTTTTCAGCGGCATATCATCTTTTAGTTTGGGGGAGGGTCACTTTCATTCATTTATTTCTTATAACCATGTTATTCATATTCTTTATCATCCATTGCTATTCTTATTCATTCTCAACACCTCCCTTATTCCATGTTGTTTTACACCAAGCATAGAATTCAACATATGGTAGCAACCACCTCAATTTGTTTTCTAGCATCGCATGAGGGCATGTTAATTCTTTAGAGAGGGGGAGGAATTGCTACGCATGATGGATATTTTCTACTTTCTTTCTCATTTAAGGCATACAATTTCAGTGCAGAAATTGATTTTCATAATATTTTTAAAACTATGAACTCAACTCTTGTGATTTTTGGACGCATCATTAAAATCCACAAACCCAGATAATTTCAAATTAAATTGGTTCATACAATTTCGGAAATCATGCACTCTCAACTACAACCATTTTGTTTATATCTCATGATCCGTGCATCAAAACGATCTGATTTTTGGATCATAGAAGCATTAATATATTTCAACAAAATCGGGTTCATAGTTTTTGGAAAAATGGTTAATGAAGGTTGTTGTCACTTATATCATATTTTTCTGCAACTTCATTGTTATGCCTTCATCAAGATTGCTAAAATTGAATATTCATTAAGTGATGAAGAATTCATTTGTTCTATGAGCTGAGATGAACAAATTTTTTATTGCTTGGTTAATGCATGGGTTTTGTCTTTGGGTTGCATGAGGACATGCAACATATTCAGTTTTTGTTGCATGAGGACATGCAATATATTCGGTGTGGGGGTGTGTTGGGCCGTGAATACGACCACCTTTTTAACACTTATTTCATCCATTTTTACTTTTCTTTATCATGTTATTAATCATGGTTTATCATATAATTCTATTTTATAATGATTTATGCTCTTATGAATGAATATTATTTATTCTCCTTTATTTCTAATAAATTGATGATTATGAATGATTTTATCAATGATAGTTTTAATAAATTGGTTGTAACATTATTCACCATTTTTAACCTCCAAGATAATTTCTAGATTGAAGATTTGACCATTAAAAGTGCCAACTCAGAAATTCGCTGGAATAAGAAGTGACAGTTTTGCGGTTGAGATTCTGAGAAAATGAAGAAGAATTTGGAAAATCTAGAACATGGGTTTTGTCCAGAATGGACCGAATTAACTTTAGTAAGAACGGTTTGCCCAAATTCGGCTTGTACTGAGAGAAACGCAAGGTTCTTTGAGCACTATTTTCTCAGATTTGTTGTTGCGGCCATCCTCCAAATCTCAGCTGCAAAGCCAAAGTCGCCTTGCTATTGTTGATCAATTGGTTAGAAGCAAACCAATTTTGTAATAGGTATCATGTTGTACTTATCTTTATTGAAACTTCTTTCTGATCTCTCTCTATTTAAATGAAAACAGAGATCAGAGAGGGGGAGGATTTCAGAGGGAAAAATGATGGCTAAGAGAATGGATAATTGAGGATTTAGAATTAGATATTTAGAATTAAGAATTCATGATAGGATAGGAGGAAGAAATGATTGTTTCATGCTGTAAGTCTGAAAGCTTCAGCTGTTGTAATGATTTCACCATTTAATGATTAATACCTGATTTGGGAGTTGTTGTTCATTCTTTTCCTCTGAACTAACCCAGCAGTGTCAGCTGGCAACTAAGGGCCGAGCCTCTGATGGAGTACGCTGCTACTGCGTGGTTTTGCTTATCAGCTTGAATCGGTAATCTGGTGTGTTTTGTTATCTTATATTGCAACTCTGTTATATTTCATATATTGTTCTCTGCAACAAGAAAATAATCCAAATTAATGGGCACATGTAGATTAGGTCCAAGAATAATTGAGATAAGTCAAATACCAAAATCTTTATTAGTGACATAAAGGACTAAAGGCAGTCGTAGGAGCATCTTGAAACACACAAAAACAAATATTCCTTCATGCAACAAGTTTTTACCCATAACCACTAGCAATCAGAGGGAAATGAAGTCAAATTATTAGATGATTGAGTGTTTTGAAATGACAAACGAAATGTATTAGAGATTATGTTGCATGTCATACATCTAGCAATAAGTCATCCATGTATTATAAACCTTACTCAGTATTAAGAGATTCTAAAAGTAAAAACTCTTTTTAAAATAATGACCAAAACCCTAAAGTGAGAAAAAACTTAGGGAAAATGAAAGTTTGCCTAATTATTCTTGTCTCAAGAAATTATTTCGGAAATAAATCCCATGAAACTCAATTAAAATTATGAGATTAGAAGATCAAACACAAGCATAAGTGTTAAACAATGATTATTAAATTTGTAGGAAATAACATCTAAAAAATTTTGCACAAATTCAAATCAAAATCCCCATAGTTATGATCAATATAAGTGTAGGATACTAACACTAATACAAAATACCCCACAACAATGTGATGAAAAATGGGAGAAGATGGTACCTTTCCATTTGATTCTTAGAATGCATTAAACTTGTGTTTTCATATATAACTAATATTTAATATGACCCTCCATTTAGGATTTTCTAATTAAAAAAAATCTAAAACATCATAACATTAGGAATAAATTAATAAAAAATAGTTATTTTCATGACTAAATTGAAAATGAAATGCAATTAAAACATGACGTTAATATTGAAAGCATATTTTCCATTTATGAGCTCTCTCATCTTCCTTGAAATATTTGGATGGAGGATGGCTCAACTTCTAGCAACAACAACCACAACTAGTAACTTTGAAGAACTCAATCAAATATGAACCTATAACTAGCCTTCCTATTAGCAACATGCCTCAGAAGATGGTTCAACTAACTCTACCCTTAGCATTTAAACCATATTTTCAATTTATTGTTACTATCTTCAACAAACAAATATTACGATTAAAAATTACTTTGTGTTTTTATACATATATAATTTAGTATTAATTACTATAATTATAATTTTCATTTGGGAAATTTATATAGATGAATTATAATATTACATTATTTTATATTGAACAATCCTTCCCTCATTATTTTCCCTATTTTGATTGTCTTTTTCATGATTACTAAATTGTTATTTGTATGATTGTGCATGCTAACAATTATCATCTAAGTAGATGAATTTAAGTTAATATACACGACTGGAGTGGAGTTGATGTCGAATTATGTCATAATAAAGTGAAATGAAGTTTTGGTCATAACATTATGACCTTATAATATGTTAATAAGTGGATTAAATACATAGATTTTTGTATGATTGTTTTAATTCAAAACTTGTAATTGTATCGATGAAATATGAAATGACATGCATGTCAATGTTAAATATTGTTTATCAATATAAACTTCAAACGTGACTTATAAATAAAATAATTCAATAAAATTCTCTCATATACTCATGTCTAGAAAACTTATCAAATTTTTTAATTATAATATTACAAATTCAAAAAATACATTACACATGACAAAGACATTGAATATAACAAGTAAAAGACTATAAAAGTGTTAATGAGTGAAAATAATTATCTAATAATATATAAACAATGTAAAGTTCTATGTTGAGATACATAGTATCAGAACTTATATTACCATCAACAAGAATGTTTACAATATAATATATGCATATATAAACAACTATTTAAATGGATAAATATATTGTTAAAATAAATGTCAATCTATCTATATTTTGGTGACCATGAATTCATAATTAGAATACATGAATGTACTTTTTGCATTTTTTTTTTGCATATACTTGAACTACAAAAAGTCATGCCTAAATATGAGTAGATTTAGATTAGCACATTACGAAAATTTTGAGATCTAAAATGAGTCTCCTAAACAAAATAATAAAATAAGAGTTTTAGATTTTTTTCTTAAAAAGAAAAGAAACTATTTTTTTATTGTATTTTCGGCTTCTCTCCTTGCAGGTTTACTCAAATGTCAAGTGTAGACAACCATTGTATGCGGAATTAAATTCCACATCCAACGAGTACCCTCTCTGTCTACTTCTGAGTAGACCCTCCAAAATATTCTCCCTTTCGAACGGCATCATCTTCTTAAATCCTATTGGTTCTTTCAAAGTTAGTTTTGATAGTATTTTTTTTTAGGTCCATTTTTCACCATAAAATTCCCCTGATGGAAAATGATGGTATCAAAACCTCTCTTGATTTCTAATAATGATAAAATAATAAGAATAATAATATGGAAAAAATGAAAACACTTGTAAGCAATATTAGATAACAACATTAACTACTTTTGTCATGTTGCATCTTTTATTTACTCTATTAATTGTTCATCACATAAGAACTCACTATTAACTCGTGATTCAGAATATGCATGAAACAATTCTTTTAAAAATACATTTCAAAATACCACAAAGTTGTAATCTTCCATCTCTACAAAATGCATGTTAACATGTTTACTACTTCAAGATACACCCTGGCCAAAACCTATCAATATGTTCAGTATTCCACGTAAATAACTAAGGTGTTTATAAAAAATATCAAGCACTAAGTAAAAACATGATTCTACAAAGTACAAATGAATTTTTCACTTGAATTAAATTGCATGGACCTTCAATATGCAAATTCAAAAATCCTATATCACAAACCGCTATCTACCTCCTCCATGCAAGGGAACTCTAATGTCCTTAACTAATTATTTTTGAAGCGGTGTTGTGAAAGTTGAGTGGTGTGTCCAAATATTTTATTATCTCACATCTAAGAATTAGAAATCTCACCTCTCTAACCAAATACATACAATATACCTTAAGCATAAAAAAAATTGACATTTTTACTAACAAATGGTGAATTCTCTAAGAAATATAATCTAAAGTGAAGAGCTTTCTCCTTGGATAGAGAGGGACCGTTGATAACAACACTCTATTTTTCACTAGGAAACCTCATTGGCTACAACAAAAAGAAGCAACTTTTACAAAGTAAGCTCCTCCAACCTAAGCTTAGAAACAAAATCATAAGAATATCAATCAAAGTTATAGCTCATAATGTTGTTGACTTTGGTTAATGTACAATGATGTAGGTTCTATAGTGGCCATATCCATCTTATTAATGGCTAGATTTAAAGCCTAACTCTAGCCCATGACTCTCTTGGTCACTCTAACTTGTATATATGGAATCTAGTTGTATATTATGCAAATCATTCTTGTTTATCATATCTTGTATATAGGGTATACAAGTTCGTTTGTTTATATGTAACATGGTTTTCAAAAATAAATGTAAGTTTAACTCAAGGGAAATGTATTTTTTTCATTTTCATTTGTAGTAGCCATTCTTGTATTTTTTTAACTCTTGAATAACAATATTTGAATAATATAATTTTAAAATATACTTATTAATGTAAAGTAATCAATACAAAAATATATATATAATTCCCAAATAATGTAATGTCACTCATAATTTTATAACCACAATTCTAAGTAATATAATACTTGTTTCTAAGTAATAGGAGCTTATTATTTTTGTATAAAAATAACTCTTTTTAATAATATTTTCTAAATATTATTTAAATACCATATATAAATTCATTTTAATTATTTTTTACCACTAACGCACCCATATAAATGTCAATCCTACAAATACATTTCAAAGTCATTAAATAAAAATAACACAAACTTTGTTTTTCTTTTAAAAAATAAATGTTTTTAAATTGATTATGCCAACATTTGCTTAATTTCAACTCCATTAGAGTGTTCAGTCAACTGAAAATATGAAAAAGAAAAATTATCTTGCATATAAATTATCCTCCAAACTAATGTAAAGTCGTCATTTTTTTTAATGGATAGTTTTTCAAAATTAAAGGTTTATATTAGAAATTGAAAATAAGTTACACATTAAATTTTCCATTAAATAAAGCAAAATATGTTCAGTATAATTTATCACAAAATAATATCCGGTAAGAAATGCACTAATATCTTTTGTAGTTTCAAAGAAACTTTCATGTAATAGTAAAAATAAAATCGGGACAAACGTAATTAGTTACTGATTGACAAGTGGCACATAACAAACATTTTCACATGTTAAGAAGTACCATTACATGAATAAATAATTAAAAAGAAAAAAGTGACAACCACAATTGATCGAAAAGTCGCATATGACAATCATTTACATACTCTAGGAAGTACCATTACATGAATATATAAATATTTAGGTTTTACTAAATCAATCCAGATCCATAATAACTCTAGATCTACTAAGCACTAAGAAGGATCAAATCTTTGGAGATGCAAAACTTCTTTTAGAGTGAAAAAGGATTTGATCCCTCTTCTTGACATGCAGAGTTCAGATGGATCTATCTAGGTTGGTTTTTAGATGCAATTGCAATATTTATGCTATTATTTTTAGATATTTGTGTAGTGATTTTTCATTGTTAAGCTTCATTGAAAAATCACTCGAAATTAAAATCCTTGAAAATAGCTCATACTCACTTGAATAACATGTTTACCATTACTTACTTCCCACAATAATTTAAGCAAGTACTTTTATAATAAATGGAAATGAACAAATTGTAAATAAATATAAAAAGAAAGAAAGCAATTATTTTAACGTCCACGAGGCTAAAGATAGCTTATGGGAGAGATTGTTTCTCCATCTGCTTGATGTATTCGGCCATTTTTCTATGAAGCTTAAAAATAAATACTCCCAACTTCTCGACCAACCCCTCGCTAAATAGATTATCCCAAGAGCTAGTTGCGAGCATATCTGCATAACTTTCCCTGTTGTCTTTGAAGGCCTCACATTCTAAACTGAAACCTTTTTCTGTTTCCACTTTTTCGGAAGAACAAAAAATGCACTCTTTCCTCCCATACTTCCTTTGGCCTTTTTCAGCGCCATGTTTCATAACGGAGTTGATGAGAATTAACCCTTAACTGAGCAATAAGAATTTTGGCTCTCCAAGACATATTGGCCTCTATGTATGCTTTTGGTTGATGACTATAAGTGGGATTAAACACTTCAATATGGTAATTTTTCTTTCTTCCTAGCTCCTTATCTCAAGTACGCTTGTGGAACTTTTCCATAACAAAATCTTTTATCTGTTTGTTGTTTATAGGGCATGAGTTCAAGAAATACCCCATTTACTAAACCATTTGTTATTTTGTTGCATCAAAGTTTTTTTGCTCTTGCACAATCTATCATTAAAGACAACCTTAAGCCATCTACCCTCTTCCATTTGCTCAATTTTTTTTAAATACTTTATGACTCGCACCATAGCAATTGCTTCAATAGGGGCAGTCCCTATTTCACTTAACAAGATAGCATAAGAAACTGCACTTTTAATCTTAAATTTGTTTGTAATCAAATGCTTTTGAATTTTCTCAATTTGTCTCCACTACATGTCGGATGTACTGTTGGCCCATAGTTCACAACCATAGAGAATCATCAGAATCACTAGAAGCCCAAAAAGAGTTTGAGTGGTTTTCCAGTCCCATAACTCTACCTCTCTACACCTATTTTGAAAAGCATAAAATGCTTTCCAAGTCCCCAAAGTTCCTTTCTTTCTACAACCATTCCAACTTAGATTTTTGTTAAGTCAAATCCGAGGTATTTGTAATTCGCAACTTCTTCCAGAATGTTGCCTTCAAAGTAGAACTTATGTTGGTTATGTTTTCTTTTCTTAGAGAAAACCACTACTTTCGTTTCGCTGATATTGACTTTCATCCCTCACTTCTACAAAAATGCTCAAGGGATAGTAAGTGCTCTTGCAAACCAAGAGCCAATTTAGTAATCAGAATAAGGTCATATGCATACAAAAGAAGCCTTATAACAAAATTGCCCAAATAGATATCATCACCCCCTCGCGAATTTAACCACTCCTCAAGCTTGTCGATATATAAACCAAAAAGGGTAGGAGACAATGGACAACCTTGCTTGACCCCAATATCACTTCTAGAACTTTCAGAAATGCCTGCTGAAGTTCTAGTTTTGACTTTCACCTCTTCATACAGCCTATGCACAACTATTCTCAAATGTTTAGGAACCCCAAGTTCCTCCATTCTATGCCAAAGCTTATCCCTAGGAACCGAGTCAAACACTTTCCTAAAATCAACAAGGCAACAAAAGACTTCTTCCTTTTTCTCCCAAACTTTTTCAATGATGTGCCTTAAAAGTTATACAACGATCAACTGTGGAATGTTTAGGTCTAAAACCTACTTGCCCTTTAGCACGCTTATCTCTTTCTTCTGCCCACTTGCTAATTTTGTTTTCTAGCATGCTTCCAAATAACTTTGCAAACAAAGGGTTTATCATGATGGTCTTATAATTGGAGGGATTATTAACGTCACTGCTCTTGAAACGTGGTATTGCCACACTAGTTGTCAAATCTGTGGGGAACCCTTGTTGTATGATGTTGTTGAAGATTTTTGTAATGTGAGGTGCAAGAATCTTTGAACCCCACTTTAGATATTCTACTTGGAGTTCAACTAAGTCTTTTGCTTTTCCAACACCCAACTTCTTGATGCCCATCTCTACCTCTTGTACCATGAAGAGTTCAGTATCAGTGTTGACCAAGGGGTGAGGGTCAAGCTTGGGAACCTACTCATAGAGTTGTCTTGCATAGTCTAACCATTTAGAAGTTGTAATATTATTTCCAATTTGTATCTTTTTTGGTTGGAGCTCCTTCCAAAATAATCTGGGATTATTTTTCCCAAGGAAGATTAATTCTTCCCTCCTTGAAACCATGAAATCAACCTTTTTCTTGCTTAATAACTACTTGTAAGCTTTGAGCTTTATGTTACCCTTGATTGACTCTTTCCACATTCTCCTTGCCTTTTAGCATTCCCTGTCAAACCAAGCATTAACCAAAAAACAATTTGTTTCAGACTTCTTAATTTTTTCTCTTTTGCACTTTGCAAGTGCACATTGAATTAAATGTGTTAATTCATGACTACGAAGGCTGTGAATTGTAATTTTCTCCTTCTCGAAGAGCCTCTCTAGCGTCATTTTGAAGGTATTACAATTTTCTGGGGTTGAAAGAATTCTGGCCTGTGGGAGATTTTCTTGGACACGTTGAATTTTTGACTAATAATTTCTTTCCAATCTAAGAGAAACATAAATAAATTGGCTTGTGATATGATTTCAAATGCCACAACTGGTCTCCAATAAAAAATTCCTCCATTTTCTCACACAAACCATGCGAGAAAATTACATAATCTACCACATTTGCTCCATTGTAAGTATTGCAAGTGAAATTACCGGACTTTGCCCATCTAGTCAAGCCATTACAAATGACTAAATCAAAGGCCCCACATAAAGTAAGCAATTTTTCACCAAAGAGATTGTAGCCCTTGTCCTTTGAAATTCTTTCCCACTGATGATTAATTTCTTCTGTAAGCCAAATAAGGTCACAATCATCTTTACAACAAAGAATGCCAGCTTGCTCACTTGCAGTCCTAGCATTGAAATCACCCACTATAAGGACTCCACCTAGCTACGAATATATTGCAATATCCACTTTTAAGGCTGCAAATGGATCTTTGTGGTCAAGTCCTCTACCTTTGTAGATTTTTGAAACCTGCGGCACAAAATAGCATGCTGCAATTCTGAAGTGGTTTCCATTTTCTAATATTTTAAACCAAATGAATTGCTTATTTGAGTCTTTTTTTCCTAACTGAATGAGACGACCTTCTTTCTCCCTTACTAGAACCATGATACCCTCATGCCCTTTGCCATTCCCTGTTGCCTTGTTCCACATTGCCATCTTCCAGTATCCTTCAAACAGAGGTGTTTTGCACCCTCCATGCTCATGTATTTCTACGAGGCAAATTATGTCTCTATCTTCCGCAATAGGCACTAACCCAGGGCCTCGTCTCCATGGGTAACCTCTACAGTTCCAACAAACTAAACTTAAGGAAACTTGGGTATGACTTGATTGCTATTTATTTTGACATGCAAGACTCACATTTGAGTCTTTGTCCCTGCTTTCCCATACTGGCCTTGCTTTCTGATTTCCTGTTGAAGAGTTTGTTGCCTCTTCTTTATTACCATTTTGCTGCTCTGTTTTGGAAGGAGGTCCAAATCGCACTATCAGAGCTTTACCTTTATCAATCCATGCTCTATTGCCTTCATCTCTTGTTGCCCTAACCTTTAAAATTTCCTCTTGTTGTTTTACAGTGAAATCTTCTTCTAAGAAAAAACGAGAACCCCTCAAGAGATTTTTCTTGCTTAGAATGATATATTTATCACGTAAGCTAGGCATAATGACTTTTATGGGCCTAGCTCTCTCCATATTAAACTTACCCACCCTCTATGCTTGGCATATTTGTCATTTCCATAGCAACTTGTCTTTCAAAAAGTCTCTTGCAAGGTCAAGAGTACATTCATTTTTCCCATAGTCTTTCACCCCTTTAATAATTATGTTTGTTGCCCTATTTTTTCTTTCCTTGCCTTCACTATCTTGCATGTTGTCAACCTGAATATTTGTTTATCTTTCCTTATTATCAAAATTGCTAATAACTTGAGCCCAAGTTTTGGAAACTTTGGTGGAATCTCCTTTCATTTCTTCTCTTGCATTCTCTTCATGGTTGTTTATTTGGGAAATCATTTTCCCTTTATCCTATGATGATTTCACAATCACCACCTCTGTACTTTCCACTATAGATTTCTTTATGTTTTGCACATCCGCCTTCATGCGTTGCCATTATGTCTTCCCTATCAGGATAGCTTCATGTAGCAACGCCATTGATTCTTTTAAAACTTTATTGCTTTCTGCTAAAGCCTTGTTCTCAGTTGTTATTATATGAATTTTATGATCTCTTTCCTGCCCTTTAGCTTCTAAAACCTCCAACCTTTGTTTTGCATTTAACAATTCTTTCACATAAAGATCAGATGACCAGGTGAGAGGTGTGGATGTGGAACTATATAAGGTAGAATCATCAATGAGTTTTCCTCTGGACTTCTTGTTTCCATGTGCTTGTAGAGGAGACTTGTTTGAGTGCTTCTTGTGAAGGGCGCGAATACTTTTCTTTTTAGACCGTTTCTTCCTTGTTTGCTCCCATTTTGGACGGGTTATTCATCATTTTAATATGCCCCGATATTGTTTGCCATTGACCGAAACCCACTTCCCAGCTTTGGCGGATGAGGCAATTTTCACTTGTCCTAAATCATTTGTCTCCACATGTTCTGAAATTTCTTGTTCCTTTGTCATTTTTGGATGCATTTGTCATCCAACCTGTTTTGAGAAATATGTAGGTCTATAAAATGCCAAGACTAGTTCACATTGCTCCCTGTTACTCAGGTTATCGCTGCTCAATACTTATCTTGCATAAAAGTTGCCTTCTCTCACACCGCTCGTTGCTCTCACTACTCACACTGCTCGGACAGCTAAATATTAGAGCCACAAAACAAAACACAACAAAACCCCGTTACTTTACCCATCTTAGAGCCACTGTTTCCTCTCGGGGCTCGATGCCAATGATCAGATCAAAATTCACGGTGTGCTAAATATTCATGGCGATGCGGATGCTGGTGAATTGCTCCGGTTGTTGGACGCCGCTGCAGCTGCTGACGGGGGCGAAGAAGATACGGTGCTCTGTGTGTGAAGAGATTACTCGCATTGCAGAATACGCGGTCCCCATGGAGAATCTTGCAACTTTAATTTTCTACAGCTTATCGCAAATTTTAGCCCCTGCAATTACATGTAAGGAAAGAAGGGAGCAAAGAAAAAATTATTCCATCACCAGTAGAAGAAGAATAAATGCACATAGAATCCATCATCGTTGACTATAAACTCTGGAATACATGCCATGTCACATCGTAGTACATGACAATACCAGCTTGGCATCAAGAAGGGACTCCATAACTGAGATCGTGGTTACATGCAACTCAGCTTGTGACCACCTAGGCACCCCTTACCAAGAGGATACTCACCAAGAGTTACTGCTCAACATTCTTTTTTTTTTTGTAACAATAAATGTGCAAAATTGTGGTTACTACCCGCCAAAATTTACACAAATCCTTGCCGCTTAGTAGGAATTAATTTTCCCACATCATATATCAATTTTCTAATTCTCTAAATGCATAATTTATAACTGTAGCACTTGTTTAATATGGACATTGAAATATTTTACTTATAGTTGACAATAAAATATTTTTTGTTATTAACATATTTTTGTTTTAAATATTACATGTAAACTGGACATAGAATGAAATACATCTCCTTCATACCTTGGATTAGAAAGCACATTTAATAGAATAAAAATTATCTCATTTGTTCTCTCTCTATATATGTTTCATGTTAAAATATTTTACTCTCTCTCGTACCTTGAATTAGAAAGAACCTATCAATGGAATAAGAATCATGTCACTCTTCCCTCTATATTTTTGATGTTAAAATTGTTTACTCAACATGCAAATATTTTTATTTTAAATATTACAAGTAAACTAAATATTGAATGAAATACACATCATGTAATATGAATAATATCATTTTTTGTAAACTCCATATCAAGTAGTGAAGAAATTACATATCTCCCTCATACTAAAAAATAAATTTAGTTCCTTTTACTTTCAATTACTTTCTGGCTCGATACAAAATTGATGTAAAATTAAGGTAGAAATTGAAGTATTTTTTTATGGCTGACATTAATTATTTTTCTAATGTGAGTATTATTTTATTATTTTTAAATGTAATGTTACATGACAACATCTCCCCCATACTGGGATGGGGAGCGCTTCTCGACGCAATCAATGTTAACACTTGAGTTGACAATCCAATCTCACAATATCAATCTATACAGGGATGGAAATGACAATTGAAACCATTCACTTTGAGAGAAAAATATAATAACATTTTCCTTAAGTAGTTTTCTTTCAATGCATGTGCATTTAGTCACACTAAAAATTCCTTAGATTGTTGATGTGCATAACTCAGGAAAATTACCTAACTAAACCTTTTACAAGACAAATGTGAGTTAATTTAATGAAATGCAAAGGTTTTTGCGTAAATTCCACTATCAATCCCAAGTGATGTTGAGTTTCAATCTCAACTATCACTTTTGGAGATAGGGTTAGGGTTTCGATCATAACTCGGGCTTATAAAAGAAAGGTTGGGCTAAGGGACATGACACAACAACACAATAGTCAATGAGCATGTGACTTGAGAGGAGATCTCAATGATTGGGTGGAGGAATTTCATCCAAGTGTGTTAGATCTAAGGAAGGTGCAAGGGTGCAACAAAGGAGATCTAGATCAACGAAGAAAAATCATGAACAAATTTGCGGCTCGATTAGCAAAATCAAATCTAGATTTATTTGTTGTATGTATTTTTCTCAGTTTAGGGCATTTTCTCAGTAAGAAAACCCGCATAGGTTATGATCATTCTAATGAAGAACCGATTTGATTGAGCAAAAAACTTTCGCAAACCATATGATTGAGATTGGTTGTTCTTCTACTAAATAATTCTTATTTATGTTTTAAGATCTCCATCGTGCTTTTCCTTTAGTAGATCTGTGGTAAATTTGCTAGAAATTAAATTACTAGGCTATTGGGTTTACAATTTAACATGGTATCAGAGAAGAAAACTGATAAGCCGATTTCAAAATTGTGATCCAAGGGTTTTTCCAAACGTACGAGAGATTTAATTTTTGCTGGTGGCACTAGGTCATAAATCAAACTATATGGCAACACAAGCGATTGATCAGAGTGATGCACTAAAGTAAACAAAATGGGGAGGCATAGGGTGGTCGTGAGGCAAGAACCATCGGTGCAAAAGATAAAGACAAACAAAAAAAGGCACCTTTTGTGGTTGGCAACAAGGGCCCACACCGATAGAAAAGATACTAGTTGTTGTAAGACTATCACAAGTTGCAGAGTTCAAGTCGCTAGACGTTGCAAAGTAATAGGTCAAGAGACTGAGGTACCTTTTCTGGTTGGCAACAAAGGCCCACACTGAAGGAGAAGACACTAGTTGCTGTAAGACTGTCGCAAAAAGTTGCAGAGTTCGAGCCACTAGACGTTGCAAAGTAATAGGTCAACAAACTGTGCGGGGAACAATTTGGTAGGGCCACACCAAAGGAAAAGACACTAGCTGTTGTAAGACTATCGCAACAAGCTGCAAAGTTCGAGCCACTGGACGTTGCAAAGTAATAGGTCAAAAGATTGTGCGAGGAGCAATTTGGTGTGTCGCGTAGGTAGAGTTTGGTCAGCAAGCTACACAAAGGAAGTGGGCGAGCGACGTAGGTAGAGTTTGGCCAATAAGGTACACAAAAGAAGTGGTCAAGCAAATCGCGAAAGGTGGATGTGTGTGAGCAGTTGGATGCAGTGTGTTTATTGTAGGGAGTTGTGGCCGAGAGTAGACCAACAATTAGGGAGCAACAATTAGACACAAAGAAAAAACTAGTTGGGCCACGTGAGAGAGTTGTATGAGACTATAACAATTGGGAGAGTCCGACTCACAGTGCAGTAGCAATTGATAGACATCGAGGTCGTGTGCAAGATTATGAGTCACCAGGTCGAATTCGTGTGCTTGAAGTTGCCAACAATTTGATCAACATGCAAGGTGTTCATGCGAGAGAATAATCGATGGATAAGACCAAGTCCATAGCCACAAAGTGTCATGAAGTGACACCAACACAAAACCACCAAATCGTACAATTTGTGTTGGAGTCACAAGTTTACAACATACCTAAATTTCCAACAACAGATTTTTTAATAAAATTATCTAATTTGTAGATTGTAGCAACCAGTTTCAGGGTTGAGGACAAGTTGGCGAGTGCATTTAACTTCATCCCTTAGAAGGTGAGGGCTACACTAATTCTAATGGAGAATTCTTTATGGGATTTTTGTAGTAGCACGCTCACCATGCCTACAAATGTTACACAACTAGTCATCCATAACTACAAGGATGTGAAATCCAGGAAGGATCATGCAATTCCTCACCTATCTGAGAAGAAGACAAGAAGGGAGATGTGGGAGGCTCTCACAAAACTTTATCAAAGTGATAGTGCCAACAGAAAGATGGTGTTGAGGGAGAAGCTCATGATCACCAAGATTACCAGATAAGACATTGTGCCCAATTATCTCACCAAGATTACTTAGGTATGTGATGAATTGAGAGTAGATGGAGAGGTTGTCACAAGAGATGGTGAGGATGGCCTTGAATGGTTTCACCTTGCACAGGAGAAACTTCTCAAGTTTGAAAGGCTATGGGATGATTTCATCCAAAAGAAGATTTGTGATGAATCTCTAGTAGGCCAATCGAAGTGTGATGATGAGAACCATACCCTTGCCAACTAGGCAAGAAACACCAAAGGGAAGGTCAACAAGAATATAGGTGGAGAGATGACTTCACATGCGAAAGAAGGACATGGGCAAAATAAAATGTTTTCTGTGCAAAAAGAATGAACATTATGCTTCACAATGTCCTTAATGAAAGAAGGGTAAGGGAAAGTTGTAGCAAGTAAAAACATTTACAGATACTCAAGTCAATGAGTTTGTTACAAAGTTCAAGGAGTTCTCACTAGTATATTGCCTTTCTGGCATCGTTTCCAAGGGTTCTTGGCTCATGGACAATGATTCTCATCACATGATGATATCACATGAGGTATACAACAATTTTTCAAGGACTCATATATGCATGTGGAACTTGACGACAATGTCAAGTATGACGTAGAGGGAGTTGAAACCATTTTATTTCAACTAGATTCAAGAGGTTCTCTAGAGGTTAAGGATGTTTTGTATGTTCTAGGGTTGGCAAATTATTTACTCTCAGTCTCGACTCTCAACCATGGAGATCAGAGGTTATGTCGCATGTTTTTGGGATGGATAATGTCTTATTCAGCGAAGAGATTCTAGCATTGAATTAGGACGAGTCATTAGAGGCTAAGAGGGTAATCTATATATGATGAAGGATCAACCTATAAAAGCCCTAATTTGTGATAACAACAACTTATGTGAGCTTTGTCACAAGAGGATGGGTCACTTGCATTATAGAGCATTGCCCATAATAAGGAAGATTGTCATTGTTTTTCTAGAGTTCAACACAGAGCAATAAGGAATGTGAAAGGGATGTGCACTTGGAAAATATGCCAAGGATAATTTTTCAAGCAACAAGAGCAAGTCCAAGGGGATCTTGGATCTAGTACATATAGATGTGTTGTTCGATGTTAGTAACATCAATGAAGGGTTCCAGTTACCATGTGACCTACATCTATGATTTCTCTAGGAGGATGAAGGATGATGTCTCCAATCGATTCCAGGGAGTTGAAGGCTCTCACGGAAAATTAGACAAGAAGGGAGATTAGAGTCTTCAATTCAAGTAATGCGGGCAAATACACCTCGAATGACTTCAAATATTTCTACAAGAGGCACAGATCAAGAGGGAGTTGACAATACCTTACAACCCATAATAGAATGGGATTGCTGAGATATTATGGTTTCCAAAGCAATGAGTCATGACCAAGATTTTCCCATGTCCCTTTGGGCAGAGGTATACAATACGATAGTGTATGTACAAAACAATAGTCCTCATAAGGTCTTTGGGGACAAGACTCCAAAAGAAAAATTCTTTGGAGTGAAGCTAAATATTGGCCACTTTTGCACTTTCGATTGTCTAGTGTATATCCATCTACCAACAAAAAAGAGGATGAAGTTGGAGAGCCCCGAGGGAGGAAATTTTTATGGGGTATAATGAGACTTCAAAAGCATAGAGGTTTTTCACTTAAGGGAAGAGGAAGACCATAATGAGCGGGGATGTTAGGTTCGAGGAGAGCTTGGCATCTAGGAAGTCTCATCAGATGTAACTTGTGATAGAGGACAAGGAGAAGGAGGCTCCGAAGGTAGAGAAACATGCAAAGACTTCCAATGTAGGGAGTCAATCTTCAAGTGAGGAGGAATCGGTAGCTCCTTCCCATTAAATAAATTTTCAAGGTTAAAATGGGTCTCCTAAAGAATATTGTAAAATATTATTGGAAATTATAAAATAAGATTAGATTAGCTAATAAAGATTTGGAGGTAGAACAAAAAAAAACTACTTGTTCAACTCATATTTTCAATTTAATTTTGCATCCAAGGAGTACCCATGTTGCATACTTTTGATGGACCTTACTACACAAAAAATGTGAAATACATGAAAAAACTTTATTGCAATCACATTTTTTCATGTATTTCACATTATTCGTGTAGTAAGGTTAATCGAAAGTATTCAACATGGGCACTCCTTGGATGCAAAATTAAATTATGCATCCAACGAGTGTTCCCACTCAAAATTTGAGTAAAATCCTATGGAGATATGTTGAAAATACGAGTTGAAAAAATAGTTTTTTATTTTTATTTTTTATGTTTTTACCATTTTACTCCTAAAATGGTAAATCAACCCCCATGGTTGACATCATCAAATTGAATCTTATTTGTTCTTCTAAAGTTGATTTTTGTTATAATATTTTGTTTTGAGACCCATTTTTTACCTCAAAATTTCTCTAATGCATTATGTCAGGAGAACTAGGTGGTTTGAGCACATTAAAGGATGCTCAAGAGGATTTGGAGGCTCCTAGGAGCACATCTATGGAGAGCGAACAACCACATAAGTTTTCGAACTACATCGAACTAACGAGAAACATCCTTAAAGACACAGTAGACTGGGAGGTTTGAAGGAGAGCCATGGTAAAGGATGACGCATGGGATATTGTGTCGAAATCATAAGGGAAGCCAATCCTAGGAGCTCTTCAAAAAGTACCTCCCTCACTAAGAGGGAGTGTTGATGTTTGTGGCTCCACCAGGGACTTCTACACAGGGCTAAGTGTCTAAGCATGCAAAAGTTGCCTAACACACCATTAACCTTAGCAAATCACTTTAGTGATTAAAGTAATTTCTTTTATAATACAAACGGGAGTTAATCTAATCAAATGCAAATGCTTTTGCACCAATGAAATAGATGTGATATCAACCATCGATCTAAAGTGATGTTGAGATCTAATCTCAACTGCCAATTACTTTGGATATCAGGGTTAGGGATTTGGTCATAGCTCAAGCTTATAAAAGACAGTCTAGGCTAAAGGAGAAGACACAACAACATAATAATCAGTGAGTACAAGACTAGAGATGAGATACCAGTGATTGGGTGGAGTTTCATCCAAATGTGTAAAGTCTAAGGAAGCTGCAAGGGTGCAATAAAGGAGATCCATATCAACAAAGATAGATTATGGACAGATCTACTGTGTGATTAATTTGATTGGATCTAGAATTATTGTTATATGTTTTTTTCTACTTTCAGCCATTTCCTAGTAAGATAGCTTGAGTAGGTTCTAATTATTTTAATGAAGAACTGATTTGATTGGGCATAAAACTTGTGAAATGTGATTGGGATTGGTTTTGTTTTTGCTGAATTTTTTTTGTTTATGTTAAGATCTCAATTGTGCTTTTATTCAGTGTCTATTATAAATATGCTAAGAATTAAATTGCCAAGTTGTTGGGTTCAAAATTTAACAAAGATAGTGGTACATATTTGGCAGAACCTTTCTTATTATCATGCCTTGAGAATGGTTTTAATTACCTTCGTCTTTTATTTCAATATAATTACACCAAAAACTTTTAAAAGGTTGGCAGGACTTGATTATGATTACCCATATTTATTCAAATCCACATTTTCTTGAGAGAGATATTGAAAATCAAATGGGTTTCATAATATAGAAATTAGAATTAACGAAATCATTTATTGGAGATCTGTGATTTATCTTGTTCAAAATGTGTTTTCAATGTGAATGTAGATCTCAAATATTTGTCCAAGGATGAAAATGACTAATAACGATTAATTTAGTTGTGTTCTTTCTGTGGTTTATCGTGTTCAAAATGTGTTTTCAATGTGAATGTAGATCTCAAATACTTGTCCAAAGATGAAAATGACTAATAAGGATTAATTTAGTTGTGTTCTTTCTATGGCTTCAACTAGCTAAAATTGAATGTTTGCCTCCATTGCAATGTAAATGTCAAAAACTACCTACACAATTGTCTGGAATAGATAACTCCTGGAAATGGCTGAACCACCAAAAAATGATATCAAGCTTGTCCACAGTTCCTCCCACGTATACAGCCTCCCAAACAATGGTTCATTTCCAACAAGATGCCATTACATTATTACAAAATTCAATTGAAACTTTGATCTTGCTGAATTCATCTACCATTAGCTAAATGAATAATCAAAATGTAAGCAGCAGCGATATGTTTCCATACCCTGCGGCGGAGTCCATGAAGTGAACTCACAAAAAATTCATTTTTAAAAAGTAGAAAAATTCAATAATACATATGGAAGGTGAATGCACTACAAGATCTGTGGTGTGGAGGCTTTGGTTATAAAGAACGACCCTCCCACAGCTGTTCCCCTTAATTTGACAAGTTTGCACTAAGTTGCTCATATCACCTAAATTAAAAGCATGATACATATACTAGAGCATTTCTTCTGGAATTCCAGGGAACCAAAAACCAACAATTCCTCTAACCTCACATTGGCAATTGCTATTCACAATAAAGGAAAATGCGGGAAAAGTGGACAAATTTTTAATGAGAAGAATCAGGCTGCACAGGCGTTCAAATGAAGATTGCAATAAGCAATGAGAGAAAAATAAAATTTGCTGGTAACCACAATATCCCTCAAATATCACTGAGAAGCAGCTTTCTCTCAAAATAAAATACAGGGAATGATTTGAAAAAAGAAAAAGAAAAAGAGAGAGTTTATAACATCTAGCTGCTTTCAGATATAAGACATACAAACTATTGAGAAGAATACCAACACTGGAGATTACATTTCAGAAGGATCGAGGAAAAAATTAATAAACAAATTAAAAAGTAAAGAAATAATGGCTAACGTGCATACCAAAATACTATCATCCAGCTTTCAATGCTAAATTACATTGGAGAAATAACAAAGCCTCCAAGGTACGAATCCCAGCTTTTCCAAACTCATTCTCCCTTGAATTATACTGTTGCAGCTCTTATTCAGGAAATTTGCATTCGTGTTTAAACAAGGCCCAAAGCATATGTACCTGCTGCAATTTTTGACACATGTAAGGGGAAAATTATAATTAATCATATGCACAATAAAATGTTTTAGTCCATTATGAGGTCCAGCTTCTTCACAAGAATACTCCTAATTTGATTATAATTTCTTATTAAATGGCTCCTGATTGTGTGAATCAGCTGCACACCTCATCGTAC
Organism: Pinus tabuliformis; assembly: GCA_031772625.1. Classification (NCBI taxonomy): domain Eukaryota; kingdom Viridiplantae; phylum Streptophyta; class Pinopsida; order Pinales; family Pinaceae; genus Pinus; species Pinus tabuliformis. Next base: position 750,785,567 of record CM062819.1, read on the forward strand.
CACTTAGTTTGAGTAGCATAAAGGATAATGTCATGGCATGAAAATAGCAATGGTTGCAAATATAGTTCAATTCAAAACATATAATGATTATAGCATCCAACAAGTGCCTACCCTTTACATTTGAGTTAACCTCAAGAAACATGTTTCTTCATGTATTTACAGTTTATCTTCTTGTGGGTCTACTAAAAAATATGTGAAAGTGGGTACTCATAGGAAGAGAGTTTAATTTTGCATGCAGCTAGCACCTAAATTGAAATTTGCGTAAACTTATAAGGAGATGAGTCAAAAATACAATTATAAGATAGTTTTATTTATTTTCCTTTAAAAATTCATAACTCTTTCTTTATTATTTTATTATTTTCTTTATGAGGTCAATTTTAGACATCAAAATTTCCCTAAAGACCTTTTTATGCTGTGCCTGTGGATTTCTCAAATCAACAACTCTTCTTCAGATATTTCTCCTTTAGTGGCTCATATGGCAATAGATTATCATAAATTTGAATTTTGTAATCTCTATCCATGTGCATGACCTTTCACTCTCTTTTCTTGGTTCTATTTTACTAAGCAGCAACAACAAATCTCCTTCACTAGGTAGCTCAATTTTCTAGCATCTCCTATGTTTCTGAGCAGTTGAAGTATCCAATATCTAACCAATCAAAAGTTTACTCTAGCATTAATTGAGTTCTTTTTAACTTGGATTCGGCTTCTTTGGCTTGGCAATGGCTAGCCTTTTTTATCTTTTGTCCAATGGCTTATGTGTAATTTCAATACCTTGATGGCTTTTGGTCATAGCAGTCCGTTGGCACCCTCACCTACTTCCTCAACTTCTCTTCATTGTGTCACAGTCTGATGCAAAGAGTTTTACGGACACAAGCATAGACATAAATACACACACAAGAATGAGAAAGAGCGGATTCATGCATTCATTACATGATGCAATGCCTCATTACATACAAGGAAGAGAGTAAATTACATAACTCTCAAATACCAAACTAAACTAATTAATATAGTAAATACCTCCTTAATACATAACTTTATTAATGAGACTTTATTAGACTTTATTATAGGCAAGTCCTAATTAGCATGTCTAAGTGCTAAATATGACCATCATCTATAACAAAAACACATTGATAAGATGTTCTCAAAAAAGAGTTTGGAAGTCATGACTTGCCATGATTGATCATCAATCCCACTAGCGCTTGAATTCTCTCCTAAAGGAAGACTTCTAACCCCAATAAAAGAGAGCCTATGGGCAATTCTCAAGCAAGCCACCCATTGTCACCACAATAGCCTTGCCCCACTCTTTAGAATGATGGAAAGGGAATTTTCCTAGTTTAGTTGGGAATCCATGTAATCAAGCCAACTAAAGTTCACTGCAAAGGTGTGAGTAGCCTTATAGCTTTGAAATTTTATCAATAAATGTGTTATTTAAACATGCAAGTAGCTCATCTCAAGTCCCCCAAAATGAATGTTAATCAATGATTTGCAATGCAAGTATCCAAGTGAAGTCCTTAGCAAGTTAAACCAAATTTGATCAATATTGACATGCAATTATCCAACTTGAACTTTGTGGTGTAAGAACCATAAACCACTCACAATATGTGCTTCAAAGGTTGTTAGAACAGGTTAATTATGTCTAATGATTGGATCTCAAAATAGCATTGTTATCTGCTAGGTTGCACCAAGCAGAACCTAAGACCCCATGTCTCAATGTACAGGGCACCTATCAAATCTTTCAGAAGAACAAAAGTCAACAGGCACCTATTGACCTTTTCTCTCTCATATTGCTACTTCTTTCTCTCTCAAATTTCACAACCCTATGGGGAATTGTATTAAATGTCACTAGTATGATGACCTTTTGTAAAAGGCTTAGGCGACTTAGGACTCAATCGTCGAGTGAGTACACTCTAGAGTGTTTTTTTTCACTTAGCTAATTATTCTTGTTTTTTAGTGATGAATAATTAGCTGAGTTTTTTCACTCACATACCTCCAAAGCTAGAGTGACAGCTTGATGATTGAACCCTGGGTCCATCCTAGTGCTTAGAGTCGATGTATATTACCATACTAGGACATCTAAAGTGCCACGAAATTTGACTAGGTTTTTATTAGGATTTTTTAATATTTAAAAATTCTCGTAGGATAGGATTTTTAATGAATTGCCATGTAAAAATGTAAATAAATGAGTCTAGAAAATATTAGGTGTATGAGTACTTAAAATTTATGCTCTCCACCTCAACATTCTCCTAAGGCCACCTTTTGGGGTTAAAAAATCACTTCTACACCCTCAAAACCCACTTTTCCTATGTTAGTGGCATCACTGTTGATAATATCGGCGATATTCGAAAATATCGTGATATTTTCGACAAAACGATATATCACCAAGAAAATATAGCGATATTCTCTGTTTTGAAAATATCGCGATATTTTCAAAATATCAGTAAATATTGGCAAAATATCTGATATGTTTAAAATTTTGAAAAAATTATTTTTTATGCTTGTCGATATTTGCCAATATTTTGCCGATATTTTCACTGATATTGCTGATAAGATGTTTTCTGGACCCTAGCAGATATTTTTCCGATACTGATATTATCAACACTGAGTGGCATAAAGTGGTGAAAAATTTAAAGAAATTAAATAAGTGGTGAAAAAATTAAATATTTCCAAAAGTCAAAAAAGTCAAAGTGCCAAATGAGCCAAGTCAAAGAAGCACCACGCAAAGTTATGGAGGCCCCATGAGTTGTTGAAATTCTAAATTAAATTTGATTAGGGGTATTGTCTAAAGTTAAACTTTTAAGTTAAAGTGAGTGGAAGCAGACCCCACGTCACTCCCCCTTGGTCTACGTGTTAATTTGGCAGCTCAGCGACAAATTCCAACCATTGGACTAGATTCCTCTTTCCAAAAGGACCGGAATTGACTTTTGAAGCACTCAATTTGAAAAACCCACATTGGCACATTTGTTCAAGTTGACCTCGAAGCAAAATGAGCAGCCCTCCAACACATATAAATACAAGTCAAGTCCTCACCATTTGGCATCACATCAACACATTCATTCTTCTCTCTCTTCATTAGAATGGTTCATATAGCTCCAAGACCATGAGCTTTTCTTCACACATGTGAAGGAGGAAGTTTGTTTTCTGATTGGCTGAGTTTCTATTCTGTTATGGGACATTGAACAGGTTGGACTTGAGTGAATTTGGCATGGTCTGACTATGTTGTTTGGAGTAATTCTATTCTAGCAGGTCGCATACTTTGGCACAAATCCAAGGACTTTTGGGCACTTTAACTGCAAACATTTCACAGAAGTTTGACTCCAGATCTGGCAATTGGTTTCTATCTCCATTGACTTTTTTGACTAGTTTATTTGGGACTGTTTTGGGCTCATCTTAATCAGCAAAGGAGACCGCATTAATTGATCTAGGACCGAGCTCTTTTGGAGATCATTTGATTGTTGACTTAAGTCTGGTTAGGGCACACTTTAACAACAATTGATTGTTATTGACGTGGGTAGATTTGCAGGAGGACCAAATTTGACTTTTGTTGACTTTGTTCGTTGGGTAGATTCCTCCGAGTATACGAACTTTGTTCATTACAGAAAGATTTCAGCACCACTAGAAAATGCTCCCCAAGCTGTCAAGTCCAAGTAAAAGAAAGGTGAGATTAAATCTAAGGAGATCATTATTGATTCTTTAAGAGATCATCTACTTCTTTATAATTCATCTTTGAAGACATCCAAAGAAGTGTACGATAAGATTGCAATTTGAGCCACATTATAGAGTTGAAAAATCAATTTAAGGAATCTAAGATGCACAAGCGAGAGACTATACAATCATTCTTCATGAGAATCACTCAAATTAGGGATCAACTCTGGACTGCTCAAGAAATTCTACCTAACAGGAAATTGGTGATGAATGCCCTTAGAGGCCTTCCTTCATCATGGGACATGTTCATTACTTCTATCAACAATAGGGAAAGGATCCTTTCCTTTGTTGAACTACTTGCTCTATGCAATCAAGAGGAAAAAAATGATGATATCTAGGAGAAGAATTCAAAGGCCAAATGAAGGAGAACCTACTAACTTCATTGTTCAAGGGAAGAAGAAGGATAAGAAGAAAGGAAAGGGAAAGCCATCTAATGCAAGAAGACCTCTTCAAGCCAACTGAGATACCAACGACTCAAGAAGACGAGATAGAGATGTTGAATGCTACAATTGTCATCAAAAGGGTCACTATGCTCGAGATTGCCTTGAGAAGCGAGATGCTCCAAGGAGAAATATTTCAAGGTCCTACACTAATAACCATGGCTACAACAACAAGTCATATGATAGAAGAGATGGAAGAAGGAACGATAGACGAAGAAAATACTTTCTCGATGATCATGAAGAAGGTTATCGTCCATAAAAGAGGTCAAGAAATTCCATGTATGAAAGCAATGCTACTAACCAATCTGAATATATCCTTATTTTTGCACTTTCTAGTTCCTCTCCTCCAGACACTTGGGATAGTTGGTTGGTTGATAGTGGGGCCTCTAATCATTTCTCTGGGTATAAGGAAGTTCTCTCTAATTTGGTAGAGAGGGAGTCAAGTTTGAAGATTATTCTTGGAGATAACTCCACTCATCTCGTTAAAGGCTTTGGGTTTGTTAAATTTCACTTGGACTCTGGGGAATCTGCTTTACTTCATGGTGTGATGTCTTTGTCAGGTTTGAAGAAGAATTTGGTATCTATATCTACTTTGGAAGACAAAGGAATGAGGGTTGTTTTCATCAAAAAGTACTTACTTGGCTTGTTGGATTCCCTATGACAGATGCTTTTACATTGGGATCTAGATTTGTAGGACTCTATAAAGTCACCAGAAAACCCCTTCTTGAAATGATCCATGACTCTAATCATCAAAGCGAGTCGTGGCACCATAGATTGGCCCATCTACATTATGAGCTCTTCCAAAATTAAAGAAGTTGGTTTCTAGGATTCCTAATGTTCAAGCCCATCATGATTGAGTGTGTCCAGGATGTGCCAGTGGAAAGAAGACAAGGCGACCATTCCCCTCTAGCAAGAACAAGTCTAATGACATCCTCCATCTCATTCATTATGGCATACGTGGTCTGATGCCCGAACATTCGTGTGTTGGCCATCTCTACTACATTACCTTCATTGATGATTTCTCAAGGAAGACATGGATATATTACTTGAAGCATAAGGATTAGGCCTTCGATATGTTCAAAGACTTCAAAGCTTTGGTCGAAAAACAAACAGGGAAGAAAATTAAGATCAAGCCCGACAACAATGAGGAGTACATTTCAAATCAATTCATATATTTTTGCAAGAAAGAAGGTATCAAGAAGGAGACGATTGTGCCATGTAATCCTGAACAAAATGGAGTGCCTAAGAGAAAGAACGAGTCTATGGTAGAAGCTGCCCGAGCCATGCTCCATGATCAAAAGTTGTCGAAGTTCCTTTGGGGTGAAGCGACATTTACTGTTGAACAGGGTGCCTCATCAAAGCATTGGACAACAAGACTCATGAAGAAGTATTCACAGGTGTCAAGCCTGACATTGGTCACCTCTGTATATTTGGTTGCCCCATATATTTTCATGTGTTGAAAGACAAAAGAAACAAGTTAGAGCCACTGGAAGAAAAGGTACGTTTGTTGGGTGTTGTGAAGATTCTAAAGCTTTTAGAATATATATTTCTGGGCAAAGGAAGTTTGAAATAATTGACTCTTGCTTTCTACCCATCCATGATATCATAGAGGATCCCAAAATAAAACATCCTCTAGTAGTGCTTCTTCCATCTGTCTTGCTGCCTCCACAATCAGAATTTGTATATCCAATCAATTGGACATCATTTTTTCTATCATACTTCAGGTAGTAGTGGATTGTTCCTCGCAAATATCTTAGTATATGCATGGTTGTTATGCAATGGCCATACTTGGGCTCTATCTGGCACTGACTGAGAATATTAACTGCAAAACAAATGTCTGGTCGAATATTCACCAAATACATCAAAGAGCCAACTAATTGCCTATACCTTATAGAATCCACAGGGCTTGAGTCAAAACTTCTTAGCCTCTTCAAATTTGTGATTATAGGAGTTGTCATAGGTTTGCAATCCATCATGTCAAACCTCTACAGGATCTTAATCACATATTTTCTTTCACCTAGATATATCTCATCAGGTCCTTACCAAACTTCCAACCCCAAGTAATGGTGCATCAGCCCTAGATCCTTCATATCGAATTATGCTACCAATTGCTTTTTGCACTCTTAAATACGACCTTCTACACCTGTCATGAGAAGATCATCCACATATAGAAGAATGATTACGAGCTCACCCTTCACAACCTTGATATAGAGATTCGGATCAGCAAAACTCTTCGAGAAGCTTAGCCTTTGTACATATGAGTCCATCCTTGCATACCAAGCCCTTGGAGCTTACTTAAGGCCATAAAATGCCTTCTTCATCCTGCAGACATGAGTCTCTCTATAACTTCAAATCCCAAGGCTTGCTCTATATAGACTTTTTCATCAATAGTACCATTCAGGAATGTTGTCTTGACATCCATTTGATGGTTGTTCCATCCCATCAATGTTTCCAAATATACCAACGATCGTATAGTTGTATACCTAGTTGTAGGTGCAAATGTCTCTTCATAATCGATGTCTTCTTGTTGGGAGAAACCCCTAGCCACAAATATTGCCTTATATTTAACAATATTTCCATCTGCTGCATGTTTAATCTTGTAAAGCCACTTGGAATTCACCACAAATTTGTCTTCAGGCCTAGGAACGATTTCCCAAACTTCATTCTTCATTATGAATTGTTATTCTTCATTCATGTTGATTTTGTGTAGCATCGAATGTGCTTTAGCTCCGAAATTTTGTGTAGGGGCTAGAACACCTGAGATCTCCACAACCCAAAAATTGTTTGGAGAAATTCCACCCAGATGAGGAGTTATTAAAATAATTAATATTTTTAATGAGTTCCTAAGTCTAAACTTAGGAAAATAAAAATATTAATGTGTATTAATAAAAATATGGGTGAGATCTAAGTGACGAGGATCAAGCCTGTTTTAATCTTAGTCGTTGATTAGAGATTAGATAACGGTCATTTATTCATCAACAGGAAAAGTATAAGAGGAGGCTTGAGGATCAGTTGGAGATACACCAAGAGATCAAAGAGTTCAATTTTTACTAGGGCGTGGTTTGCTGAGAAAATCAAGGTGGTGGCCTGAGTTGTAGTGAGAGGGGCAATTCGGCAGAGGGACTTCAGTCCAAGGCCGAGAATACATAGCAGAGAGGCAGAACAGCAACAGGAGAGATAGTGCAGCTCCAGAGAGGGTGATGCAGAAGTTGGAGGAGCTGACGCAGTCCCTTAGAGGCAGCGCTGGGATTTTCTGTGGGGCAGCGAGAGCAGCAGTTCAACATATCGACTTCTAAGCAAGGGAGGCTCACTAGGAGGGTGATGCAACACCTAGAGGAGGTGACGCAGTTCTAGCATAGATCTTGGAGCAGCCATCGTTGCCCAGCACTGAGAATAGCAGTTTTCATCTGTGGGGTTTGATCATCCAGTGGCTGGATTGTCAAAATATCTATCTCCGGATAGAGGTACTTCTGCCAGGTTTATTCTCTGTTGGGTGAGTCGGATTTGGCACCCTAGTTGTATTCAGAAATTTGCATAATAATACAAACCCTCTATATGCTACACCGGTTTTCCCAAATTGGGTTTTCGCGGGGACAATTGTCCAAAAATAATGGTGTCCCTTGTGCGATTGTCTCAGTTTATTTCAGTTCATGATTTGTATGTATGTGTAGGCTGCAATAGTGTTTTTCATTAATGTTTATGTAATTAAATAACTTGTTAAATGCAAAGAAAAAGTAGGAGATGATAAACCAGTGATTGCAATAGGATTTCTGATGTGTAAATTCATAAATTCTCACATGGTATCAGAGCATCGCAGATCATAGGAGACTGAAGACAGCAACCGAGAAATCCAGAGAATTTGTAGCAAAGAAGCAAATTGTTTCAGAGGTAGAGGAGCAGTTGCAGGTGTGACTCGGAGCTAGGGGAGGCGACGCAGAGGCTCACGCGGTGCCTGCGTCATTATTTCGAGCTTGTAGAGGGTGACACAAAGCTAGAGAGGAGCCCATGCAGTGCCTGCGTTAGCATTTTGAGCCTGCAGAGGGTGACACAGAGCCAGAGAGGAGCCCACGCAGTGCCTACATCAGCGTTTCAACTTTCGAGCCTACAGAGGGTGACACAGAGCCAGAAAGGAGCCCACGCAGTGACTGCATCAGCTCTCTGAGCCAGCACAGAGCCCGAGAGGTTCGAATCGGTCAGTTGTCGGGGTTGAGGAAGCAGAGCAGATTTGATTTGAGGAGCTGGTGGGACGTTGATTCTGTTCATGCAGAACAGTGTCTGTGGAGATAGAGCCGAGGTAGAGGGAGTCACTCCGTTGACAGATTGCTAGCCAAAGAAATCTAGATCCAAGTTATAGCAGCAAAAGAGGATTGGAGATGAAGTGGTTCGACAGTTGGACAGTGGCTTTCCGAGAGGGAAATCAGGACTCAGCGGGAGTCTAGAGAGGAGTTGTTCCTTAGAGGGTTTCTTGCGCCAAAGAAATCCAAATCCAAGTCTTGCTAGATTGACAGCGAGAGAGAGAGAAGAGAACCAGTCCTATTTTTTTAAGCAGAGATGGTAATGAATGGGTTGAGGGATCAGGACAGACTGGACGGAGCATCCAATTTTTTCATCTGGAAGGCCAGGATCCTGGAAATCCTAGATAAACATCGCATCAAGGACTATGCCTTAGAACTTTGAAAGTCGTTGTTGTTCTAGTTGACACTAATGCAGCAAAGAAGTATAAGGAGGCCCAGGCAAAGGCAAAGTGCATGATCCTAGACGGGGTCAAAGATCATGTAGTACCACACATTGCTGAGAAGGAAACAGCAAGGGAGATGTGGGAGACCCCCACCACCTTATACGAGGGCTCTTCCGTGTAGTGGAAGATGTTATTAGAAAATCAGTTGAGACAATACCAGATGCAGAAAGAAGAGGAGATAGATCCCTTCCTTCTCAGGTTGCAAGGGATTCGTGACCAGTTGACTTCCATGGGGTCTACACCAGATCCTGAGTTCATGGTCAGGATTGCCCTGAATGCAGCCACCGAGGATTGGGAATTTGTCCAAAGTATTTTGGGCAGAGCAACTCTCCCCAGTTGGGAGGAGATGTGGGCAGCGCTTCGACAAGAAGAGCTTAGGAGGTTGACCAAGGTAGGGGAGAGCGGCAAGGGAACTCAGGTCAAGAAAGAAGAGGAGGAAGATGCAGCTCTTGCATCATTAGGGTAGCAAGTGCAACAGACAAGGAAGAAGAAGGACACCACCAAGGTCAAATGTTTCAATTGTGGGGACCTAGGACATTATGCCACTCAATGCCCCTGGAAGAAGGGCAAGGGGGGAGCTTCTAAATCGAAGGTTGCTCCAGCAAAAGTGAACAAGGAAGGCAAGGATGACGATTGTGCCATGAGTGCTCATGCACCTCTGCAAAAGAGGCGGGGCGATATGGAGTTGTAGTCGAGAGGACTACATGAAGGGGCAGGATCCTTGAGGTGCCCAAACTCTTGGATCACATACGGCTATGGGAGCCCTTAATGACAGTAGCAAAATGATGGGTGTTGGTTGGAGCGAGGTGTGATGAAGCAACAATGGCAGAGCTAGAGTGCCAAAGTCTGAGGTAGCGCAGTGGATGTTGTAGCAGTGCAAGAGGCACAGAGCAGTTTGCAATAGCGCAGTGGATGTTGTAGCAGTGCGAGAAGCACAGCGCAGTTTGTGGCAGCGCAGTGGCAGCAAAGGGTCAGCACAGATTAGCAGTAGAGGTAGCTTCAGCATCACGAGGCATCCACACTGACTAGGATGTCAGTTTTTGGGTGAAGTTCCAGTTGCTTCTCAATAACTGAGTTGCAGTGCAACAATTAGCAGTGGCGGTGCTATGGGCAGCGTGAAGCAGCATTTTGAGAGGGAGTTGTAGTACATATGTAGCTGTGGCAGTGGCAATGTCATGGGCAGCAGTACAGGAAGCAGTGGTGCAATGGATAAAGGGTAGCAGGCCAAGCATCAGTAGCACAGAGGACCGATGCAGTAGATCAGTGTAGTACTTCTGTTGAGAAGTGTTACTAAAGCACATTCCTCGCTAAGAGGGAGTGTTGATTTTGGGTAGCATCAGATGTGCTCTAGCTCCGAAATTTTGTGGAGGGGCTAGAACACATGAGATCTCCAAAACACAGAAATCGTTTGGAGAAATTCCACCCGGATGAGGAGTTATTAAAATAATTAATATTTTTAATAAGTTCCTAAGTCTAAACTTAGGAAAATAAGAATATTAATGTATATTAATAAAAATATGGGTGAGAATGTTCTAAGTGACGAGGATCAAGCCAATTTAATCTTAGTCGTTGATTAGAGATTAGATCACGACCATTGATTCATCAACAGGAAAAGTATAAGAGGAGTCTTGAGAGTCAGTTGGAGATACACCAAGAGGTCAAAGAGTTCGATTTTTCTGGGGCATGGTTTGCTGAGAAAATCGAGCTAGTGGTTTGAGTTGTAGTGAGATAGGGGCAGTTTGGCAGAGGGACTTCAGTCTAAGGCCAAGAATACATGGCAGAGAGGAAAAGCAGTAGCAGGAGAGACAGCACAGCTCCAAAGAGGGTGACGCAGAAGCTGGAGGGGCTGACACAGTTCCTTAGAGGCAGCGCTGGGGCTTTCTATGGGGCAGAGAGAGCAGCAGTTTAGCATATCAACTTCTGAGCAAGGGAGGCTCGCTAGGAGGGTGACACACCTCCTAGAGGAGGTGATACAATTCCAGGACAGAGCTTGGTGCAGCCATCGCTGCCCAACACTGGGAACAACAGTTGTCATCTGTGGGGTTTGATCATCCAGTTGTTGGATTGTCAAAATATCTGTCTCCGAATAGAGGTACTTCTCCCAGGTTTATTCTCTATTGGGTGAGCCGGATTTGGCACCCTAGTTGTATTTAGAAAATTGCTTAATAATACAAACCCTTTATATGCTGCACCGGTTTTCCCTAATTGGGTTTTCAGGGCACAATTGTCCAAAAATAACGGTGTCCCTTGTGCAATTGTCTCAATTTATTTCAGTTCATGATCTATATGTATGTGTAGGCTACAATAGTGTTTTTCATTGATGTTTATGTAATTAAATAACTTGTTAAATGCAAAGAACAAGTAGCAGATGATAAACCAGTGATTGCAGTAGGATTTCTGATGTTTAGATTCAGGAATTCTCACAATTCATAGCATCTTTCCATTCTTGGTGTTTGAAAGCATCTTCAAAGGTCCATGGTTTTGCTTCAATTAACTTTGTCATAAAGGTTGCACACCCTGAATATCTTTTAAGCTTCTTACTTTCCCTGAACGTACCCTTGGTTGCTCCATGTCCTTCCATATCTAGAAGAGTAAACTTCAACCAATTAGGTCTCTTTCTACTTTCAGGGATGATGATTTGCTGCACAGGTTCACTAGGACCTTCTTCTTCATGATTTGAATCCTCTTCCTCCCTAGGACATTCTTCAAATATTGGAAGTTCTTCATCATCAAAGTCAATTGGGAGATCCTTAGATTTCTTGAATGCAATACTTTCATCAAAGATCACATCTCGGCTTACTTCAATTCAATGCCCTTCCTTTATGTAGATCTTATATGCCTTTGAAGTGTTACTATAGCCAACAAATATACCCTTCATACTTGTAGGATTCGACTTCTTTCTTTTATCTTTCGGAATGTGAATGTAGACAGGACAACCAAATATCTGAAGATGGTCTACACACGATTTATTCCCAGTGAATGCTTCTTCAGGAGTTGTGTTGTCTAAAGATCTGTGAGGACTTCAAATTTTGAATGTAGGCATCATTTTTTGGTTACTTCACCCCACAGAAACTTAGGCAAGCCTTGATCATGTAATATGGCTCTAACACTTTCCTTAATTGAGTAATTCTTTCATTCTGCTACTCCATTTTTCTCTGGATTATATGGAACTATCAGTTCCCTATTAATTCCATCCTCCTTACAAAAATTTATGATCTCCTTTGAAGTGTATTCTCCTCCATTATCAGATCTTAGTACCTTTATCCTTCTTTCTGTAATATGTTCTGCGTCTGCTTTGAATTCTTGAAAAACAAAATACTTTATCCTTGGACTACAACAAATAGATCCAAGATTTCCTTAGAGTGGTTATCAATGAAAGTTACATAATATAGATGAACTCCAAGAGACTTTGTAGACATAGGACCACAGACACTAGAGTGAATGAGATCTAGGATTTCTTTTGATCTTCAAGCACTGCTTCCAAATGGTTTCCTAACATTTTTACCTAATGCACATCCCTTGCATACTCGTTCATGATCCATCTTAAGTTCAAGGATGCCATTTACCATTGAATTTAGATTTGGTAAGATTTTGTAGTGAAAGTGTCCAAACCTTTTACGCCAAAGTTTACATGGACTAACTTCAATGTGAACCAAATCATGAGAGAGAGGTGTCAGTAACCTATAGTCTTCTTTCACGAATCCCAATGACTTTTGCATTGTTGATGGTAGAGCCTTTATCACATACCATAACCTTTCCATCTATAAAAGCGACTCTATCTCCTTTATCTTCTAGACATGAAATAGAAAGTAAATTCTTTTGCAAACTTGGTACGAATAGAATGTTGTTGAGATGTATGTTTCCTCCATTCTCCAGCTCCAACGAAGTTGATCCAATTCCTCCTATAGGATAACTCTTCGTATCTCCAAGTTCAACGGAGTAGATTTTCCTTTAGATAGGGTCTTTAGTTGTTTGTGCTCACCTGTTATAAGTTTGGATGCTCCACTGTCAATTACCCATATATTTTCATCTTCAAACATACCTGTTAGTGTTGAGAATAACCCTTCGTCTTTTGTAGGAGAAGTCTTGGTCATATGATTCTTCATAGATAATAGGAGATTAAAAAATGCTTTGATGCCTTGCTTGAGGTGACTTGCCATTATAGAAAATTGCTTCAATGACTTCTTCAATGATGTAGTGATCTTCATCATTCCCTTTGACAACCTTAGCTCTGATACCATGTTGAGAAATCTATAGGGTTGCAATTTGGATGATTTCTCTTATACTCGATAACTGCTTGTGATATATTTTTACTTTTTCTTACTTATTAGCTTCTTCTATTATTATTATGTTGTTCTTATCATCAAACATCTACCAAAAACATGATGATCAATAGTACACAAGAACACAAGATGTAGATTGCAAGCTAGGGGCAAAACCTTTTCCACTTGAGAGGAAAACCCACAAATCTCTTCTCTTATAGGTTCTTCAAATGACAAATTCCAAGACCTCTAGACCAAGACAAATACCCTTCCAAGACCAAGCCAAACCTTCTAAATGATGTGCTTCTTCTATCCAGACAAACCCAGTCAAAACTCTTCCAGCTACACAATTTCAACCCCCAACTACAGAATTTTGGCCTCCACTGCAGGGCTGAAATTTTCAGCCCCTGCAACAGTTGTTGCTTCCACACGTGTGAGCAAATTTAGGATTCCAAGGCTTCCTTTGACCTCCACTTGGGTTGTTTCTCTTTCTAGGGATTGTAGGTGACCTAATAGTCCTTTCTTCGACCTTCTTTCTACAATTTCACAACTTTGACCTTGAAGTTGCAAAACCCTAGCCTTATCTTCACACATGAGAGAGAGAGGGAAATAACCCAAACACTTTGTCCTTCGTCCTTCGTCCTCCTATCCTTCTTCGCTTACCTTTTTTCTGCCTCTTCTTCACTTGGATGATGAGGAATGAGTGAGTCTCCATAGGAGGTCAAGTTCCCTTCTATATATAGGCTTCCAACACCCTAATGAGACCAACTTCTTGGTTGCCAGGTCGCCTTGGCCTTCGAGGGTATTTTGACACTTTTAAATACAAAAATAATTCTTTTGACATGTTACAATGAGCCCAATGGGGTTTTCTTCATATGACAATGACTCTATTGACTTCTTTACACTAAGTAAAACCCTAGAATCACTCAATGGGTTCTTGACCTCTAAATAAAATGACTTTGAGCATGAAACCCATGCTACAAAAATAACAATAATATTTTTTCTTTCTTTTTACAATATACAAGAATCAAGAGTACATTTCATAATTATGAAGACCAAACCTAGTTACACATTTCAACATATGTAGAGGAAATCATCTTGCTTAGGTGGATCATCATGATCCTGGAAGAACCATAATCATGCAAGGTTCTTGGAAGAAGCACTATGACAAAGGTTAGTAGACATTCCATGAAATGTGGAAACAATATTGGTAAAGGGATGAAAGAATGCAATGGGTCAGGATGCAGAGTCTTTGTGAAATATATGAATAACTAGATGATGGGATGAAAGCATAGGAATGCATGTTGGATATAAAAATCTTGGATAAGATTCATATGTTAGAATCTTGTGAAAAGAAAGTTGGTCATAAAGTATGCTTAGGTATATGGATATCTGATGCTTGAAAAAGAATAGGATTTGACTTACTTATCGATGTATAAAGATGAAGACTTTCTATAGAATATGTAAAGTAATGATTAACATCCAGTATAGTCTCCAGAAGAAAAGGTTGCAACTTGGTAATCAAGTTCGATCCTTGGGCACTCTGATGCATGAAGGAAGATTCACATGGAGATGGACCATGAGGATGTTAGTGGAACGAGAAGGTCATCATGATGAGGTATGTCTGATTTTAATTATTGTTGGTTATCTGGTTAACATATTATTTTGCTACATAGAAGAATGTTGCAGGAATATATGATGACAGTTAAGGCAAGTTCAACTGTATGGATGAAGGATATTGAGGAAAGCTCAATATCTGGTACCTGGCCACTGAAAAGTCAAGATATGGACATCTTGAGATTAAAAGGTAGCAGTGCGAGAAGATAACCTGAAGGTCAAAGAAATATCACTTTCAAGAGGAAGCTATGATCAGCTTGAAGTTTGGAAAGACTCAAAGCCTCAATGTAATGCCTTCATATCAAAGAAGAAAGTGATGAGCAAGAAGATTGGACTGGAACATGTCACAAGATTGAAGAGAGAAGGTGGCTCCATGATACCTTGAAAAAAAGAAAGCTCGATGATGCAGAGAAAAGAGGGAGTTGGGCAATTATGAAGAACTGGTAGTTGATTCTCAAAAGAAGAAAAGTTATGAGACTTGTGGTGTTGACTTCCCAAATAGAAAGGAAGTCAGAAATATCCTATGGATTTAAGGAGCAAAGGAGACTCCTTGAATAGGAGCAAGGTTTTATTCTCAAGATTAAAGGACAATAGGGATGTCGTCTCTAGTTGAGAGGGAGTGATGTTGGACATCACATGTGCATTCTCCTTTTCAAGTGATGAAGAGGGAATGACGGAGGATTGGATAAGCATTTGTGGTTATTGACACTCTTTGAGGATGTGATAGGTATCCAAGAGAAAAATTGTCGACGAGGACCATTATTCTTTGAGGACTCAGGATTGGAGATCTAAGATAAGAATAGTCCTAAAAGTACATACCTTGTAGACATCTTAATGGGGTATGTGCCTTGAGGAGGTAGTGCGGTGTCACACGCAAAGCCTCCTAGTATAATGCTCTTGATTAAAGAAGAGCTTGTTTAGTTAGGCCTTAGAGATAGTGTTGGTCATGATCATGATGCTTACAGTATGGCAATCTGACTCTTCTTACAAGAACTCTTTCGTTTGAGATATGATGTTGTACTGGTTGTACAATTATGAATACCATCCTAGTTAAGAGGGAGTGTTGAAAATGTAACTATTTTCGGTCTTCCGAACTGTTTTACTCATTTCAATATGTACCCTGTGTAACAAACAAGGAAGAAAAGAAAAATTCAATATTATTAAAGCATGGGTTTCATGCTCATTATTGATGGTCTTCTAGGTAAAAGCATGTTCTTCGTGCTTCTATAGTTTGTTAGGTCTTAGGACTTATTTTCATGAGTCAAAGGAGTCAACATCATGTTTATAAGACCCTTCCAAGCAAAAATGTAATTGTAAAAAGATTTATTTTGAATCTAGAAATTCCAGGAAACTTCAAAAGTACAAGTCAGCCCTAACAGTTACAAGTCGGCCTAAAGGAGGGAATTTGACCCCTTGAGAAGGCTATATAAAGGAGCAGTTCGACCTCATTTGGAACGCACTCACTCAAGAAGTCCAATCTATCAAGAAAGAGTTCGATCTGTAGTTGAGAAGCAAGAAGAAGAAGAGTGAAAGTCTAGGAAAAGAAAGAAGAACGAAATATCTTGGTTTTGGGCTCTATCTCTCTCACATGTGCGAAGTTATAGGATTTTTTGTAATGTCCCAAAAAGGAAATAACAATCCTAAACAAGAAAAATACACATATAACACAGAAAAATTTGTGTAACACAGAAAAATTTAGGCAATAATTTAACACCCATAAAATTGCACCAAAACTACGCCAAACTGAGTCATTTTATTCTCAAAGGAGAGTACAATACATGGAATGTGTGCACTTGGCTTGCCAAAACAAGCTAGACAATCCTAGGTGAGAAAAATTCTACCCTGATGCAAAGGAAAGACATCTCCTCAATGTTTTGCGCTGGTCCTAGAAATTCTACAACTGCCGGCTAGAACAAAACCCTATTTGAGCCTCCAAAAGTGCTCAGAAAATTCAGACAAATTAATCTTGAGCTCTCCACGACAAACCCAGAAAAACCCAAAAAGGGTTTGGCCTATCTCTAAGCCAAAGTCGAACCCACAAAATGGTGCAAATTCCCGAGCTAACTAGCAATTCGCCCTGTTATAAGAATTAGGATTTTAGGCCCGAAAATCGTCCGGAAAATCCTGAAATTTCAGTGACGGACTCCTCTCACAAAACCCACAAAAGCCAAAAATGGTTTGGCTTGATTTTGACCTCCCAAAATCGACCCTCGAAAGGCACTGCGTAGTCCCCAACGATTTTGCACTATTTGCTACAAAGATACAACTGAAAACCCCACCTCCAGTTCTAAGACAATTCTACAAATTTATATTTGCAGTCTTTGTCAAAAACCCATCCAGTAATGGTTTGGCCTAATTTTGACCTTCCAAAATTGACCCCCAAAAGGCCCTACACCCTCTAAGTCTGCTAAAGCACACTACCTGCCAATACACTAGCAAAATCCTTCCGAAACACTCCAGAAAGGTAGAAATCAACTCCACCAATACTTCCCTTATTTCTCCCGACAAGAAATAGCTCTCCGGAAGAATGTTGCAATGGCCACACTAGATACACTACTACGTCCTCCAAAAATACACACTGTTGGGTCGAACTGAATACAAATGCTGGAAATCGCTCTACAAATATCCTCTGGATGATAATGCATGAACCTCTTTAGGGTGGCACATGGAGTCCCCCGAAGAAAGGATGAGTTCTCAGCCTGGAAAACTCTTGCTAAATAGCAAGTGATCTGGCTAAACAACTCGAGCAACAGAATCAAATTCAATAAGCCAAGAATGATGAAATGAGGAGTGTTGCCTTCCTTTTATAGATTTTGTGGAGATTTTTTCCCTCCTCGCAGGTCCATCACTAAGCCATCGATTTTCCCTCTCATTCAATTCGAACTATTGTCTAAGGAAGTGCTTATTTACCTTGTGTGAACAAAACCAAAATAACTTACTTCTAACTCCTAAGTCTCCTAATAAAACCAAATGGGCCCCATCTCCTCCAAAATTGGCCCCAAAATGTAGAAATAAATCCTATTCCAAAATAATTTATGAAGGGATATTACCATTTTGGTGTTGCATAAGGAGGTCGATGTTGTAGGTTCGAGTTACAAGAGGACGAAGTGCAGTTTCTTATGGCTGGAAGGAAGAACACCCTACTTTGACCTCATTGACCTTGGGAGGAGTTGTCTTGCTCCGGGAAGGTCTCAAGAGCAAACTGGATTAGGGTTTTTGTAGCAACTACAAGGCTGAAATTGCAGGGTCAAAGTTGTAGGACGACTTGCAGAGGGTCAAAGTTGCAAGACGAGTTGCAGTATTGAAGTTGGTACGTTGAAGTTGCACTTTGGCGCTGGTTGGTGCAAAATCAGGGAAAGACTTGTTGGAGGGCTGACTTGGTGCTTGGAGAAGGACTTGGTCTAAGGTTTGTGTCTTTATGTCTCAATTGAAGCAGATTCTATAAGAAGAGAAGAGTTTTCCGGGTTTTCCCTTTGGAGGGATTTTTCGCTGGCTGAGAGCATAATTTTTGTGTCCTCTGTTGTTGTGTTTCATTCTAGATATTTGTTTGATGAAAAGATATAACTAAAGAACACAAGAAGAATAACTAAGTTCACAAGCAAGTATTAAGGTGAAGAAAAATCGGAATTAATAAGTTGCCATTTTGCATTTTCCAACATAAATAAACCCAAAGAGCTCTCATTTCAAAAGGGTTGGGAAGCTAATGCTTGGGTACACTCTGTCAATTTGTATTTGCTCATTGTTATAATAAAACACCGTTGGAGGTTCCAGTTGGTGTTGTCTTAGTGATATCTTCTTGAGTATGACGTTAATTTTGTGCTTGTTAAAATTCTTTCAATTGCTCTCCTTTAGTAGATTTAGGCCCAAGAAGGGGCAGTGTTTCCCAAGGGAAGGATAGGCAAGTACTTGTCTATCCTTTGATGGTTTTGCAATTAGATTAGATGATGTTATGTACTTGTAAATAGCATAAATTATCTCTTCTTCTTGCAATCTATTTCCTAATGTTTACTAATAATTGTGAGCAAGTCTATGAGTTATAACACAAATTTCTTTCAAGGATTTGGGGTTGGCCAAATCGTTGGCTAGATCAACCAGCCTCAAAGCTCCAAGGGAGTCACGATTTCGCCACATTCAGGGACTGCCAAAGACATGAAGAGGGACATCAAAAGAAGCCCAACATCTTCTTTTCCCTCTTCAAAATTCTCAAAAATTTCTTTGGTTACCTTATATATGGATTCATTGAAAATATGAGCTACTTCAAGGCTAATTGGTGGCTGTCCTAGAGGCCACATATCGGCCAAGAAGAGTTCATTTAGACAAACATTTCTTATTTGCCTTCATATAGAATTTCATTTTATTTGTAGAATATTTTGTGCAAATTTATTTTAGTCGAATTTGGTCACTAACCTTGCAGATGCCCAAGTAAGCTTGGCATCTTTCACCTTGTATTTTGCTGACCTCTTTTGCAGAAATCAAGTGTCTCATAAAGCTGATTTGTCTCTCTTCTTTGGACTGAGATTGGGCAGTGAAAGACTTGTTTTTCTTGGCAGATGTTCTCTTCCTAAGAAGACCGATTTCTATTGCACTTTAGTGGGCAGACTTGCCCTCTTTTTAGGACTGCTATTTGGTAGAGAAAAGGACCTTGTTAGGCTTGCCATCATATGATTTGCAACTCACTTCCTCACATTGCAATCTATCCTTTCCCAAACACGAAACTTGAAAAAATGTTTTCTAGCAAAAAAGATTAAAAAGATACCAAAAATAATGTTTCTAAGAACACTTCTGGAAAAAGCAAAAAATGTTGTGAAAATTGGCGAGCCCTTTGTTATAGTGTTTTGTTTTATGGATGGGGAAAAATCGGCCACGTGTTACAACTATGAGGCTATGTATCATTCAAGGGAGAGAAAATAAGGATAGCCTATAAAGATAGAGTAGCTAAATATAAGCCTATCTAGGAGATTGTTGATAATAGATGGAACAATCCTACATACAGTTTGGTATTTGCTAAACCCAAGGTAGCAATACAGTGCTCAACCAAGGGAAGATCAAACTGGGAAGGTCAAAGATGGACTATGTGAGTGATCGGAGTGCATGTTAATTAATGAGGTAGAGAAACTAAAAGTACATTAAAAGATCAATGCTTTCATTAGATCCATGCCTTTGGCAAAAACCTAGCAAAGATTGCAAGAGATTGCAAGTAATTCCACAGGTTTTTAAAGTTTAGTTGTTTAAATTTTAAACCTTAAATATTTGATTTTTAGCCAAAGTCCCAATCTAACTTGTTGAACTAAATTTGTCTTTGTTGTACAGTGGTCGGAGTCATTTGGTAGCCACTGCCCTCAATTGCAAAAGATTGAAGTTCAAGCCCTGAGCCAAACTTGCAGTGCTTCTAGGTGTGAGCACCGTTACCCACCATTTTGTGGGTGATATCCCTAGGAGAAATTTTTTCTCCAAGATGGTCCTTAGCTAGCAGCCCCTTGCAACCACCAACTAGCTCGTTGTGATACTTCTCCACCACCTGAGGCAGCCATGGTCCCTCACCCATCTGTCATGATGTTATGTTTGAAGGTGGGCATCCCAAACCTAAAGGTATGCCTTGCCATTTGGTAATTGAGTACTATAGTTTGCTTATCATGGGCACTTCCGGACATGGATTAATGGGGGGATTCGGCGGCAAGAATAGTTTAGGTCTTTGCTCTTGTCCCCTAGACCCCTTTTGGATGTTAACCTTAGATTCTAGTCTTGTGGTATCTATTTTACTGACCATTTGGCTTTAGGGATGGTATTTCACAGGAAACCCTGATTTTGGTTGCATGGTCCTGCTCCCTTATCTGCATATATTGCCCCCTTTTCCACTCATTATTACCCCATTCATTATTTCTCCCACCTGGGTCCACATTCCTCCACTGGGTCCACATAGGGTTAGCTCACCCCTTCCCCTTGCCCACACCTTGGGTCAGGCCCAAAATGATGCCCCGAAGGTTGATGCAGCTAAAAAGAAAGATAAAAGCATATTTGGCCACATTCAATAGGAAAATGTACCACAAAATGCAAATGATGGTCAGGACAAACACATTTCGCACGTAGGCAAAAGCCAATACATGAACTCTACCCCATCATTCAAGATATATGAACCCATGATTGTCCCAACCCCTAGTGGGCAATGAACCGCCCTACCTTAAAAGGATGTATTCATTGTTATATATTATGCATCATGCTCTTACCCATTAAGGCCCGAGCAGTTAATCAAAGAAAATCATAAAAAGGCAAAAGACATATAAAGAAGGGTGGAACACAATCGGGGAACCTCATGTAGCACGATTGCTCCCTCCTATACATTATAAACCCAAGTGTTGGGTACCCTTTTATTAGCTACCCATGTACCCCAGCATGTGGCCCACGGCTGCCCCTTCTCATCCCCTACTTCATTCACCTATCTGTCACATGCCACCACCTTTTGAAGGATGTACCTGGACCATATTATGCCCTTTAGAAGTAGAAACCACCTAATAGGATACGTGGCTAACCCCATTTGGAGTTTAGGAGACACTGACACATCTTGAAGCCCATTATGGAAGGGCAAGCCATTATGAAGTCCCCACCTATGGTCCATGGTTGGTAAGTTCATTTACTCGATTTGCCTAATGACTTGTTGTATTGGAAATCTAGGGGACGCATTGGATCTTATGCAAGATTGCAAATGGTCTCCATCTTTGGTTTGGTCTCCCTATACATAGTCCTAATCCTCCAGAGGGCTACATTGGCACATGTAGGGTGTGTGTTGAGAGCCATGGGTCTCGACAGTAATAGACAGTACTTCATGGATCCCCGAGGATATTCAGAATACTCGAGATTTACCTATCTGACGAGGAAGATGCACCCGATTCACCTTTGCCTAGCCAGCCCCACAGATGTACCATACACTTGGCAGTTGACAGAGGACTTATAGGATGATGTGACATCACCTACACCACCATCAGAGCCCTTGCAGATGATCTAGAGGCATCTTTGTCTCATTTGGAGACCCATGAGGTTGTTATTGTTCCCCCACACCCACTGGGAGAACCACATGTTTATTGTTTGGAGAACAAGGGGCTAACCCCTTGTCCATCACTTTTGAGGGTCCTATTCTTCATTACGGCACCTATGGAACTCATCAGGCCTCTTGGAGGGCCCTATGACACGTATTATTCATCATTTGACCTTTTAAGAGGCTTATTCTTTCATTTGTGAGCTAGTTTGGTGGGCTTGTCACCAAAAGTTAGATTATTAGCACATTATTTTATTTTTGGGGCTTATGTAGGCCAAGGAGACTAATTCAAACTCCTCATTAGTGTATAAATACAAGTGAAATGAGTTCATATGTGGACGATCACTTTGGATTGGATCTCTTCTCTCTCTTGAGAATTTCGCACTTTTTCTTGGAGGATGAATTGGAGCTTTATGGATGAATATTTATGTGTAGATTTGGTTTATCTTATCATGGAGCTTCTCTATTGTC
This sequence comes from Pinus tabuliformis, assembly GCA_031772625.1. NCBI lineage: Eukaryota > Viridiplantae > Streptophyta > Pinopsida > Pinales > Pinaceae > Pinus > Pinus tabuliformis. Next base: position 750,807,827 of record CM062819.1, read on the forward strand.
AAATTGTGGATGGTTGGATATGTTCTATTACATGTAAATACATGCTTTTAATGTTATTCTTGTTCTACTTTGTCATATACATAGGATAGGTATTTTCGTTATTTTTAGGGCTCATTGTTGCATGCATTTATTGCTTAAATTGTGGAATTTTGTCTCTATCCATGTTGCGGGGGAGCGCCCCCCCCCTCGAACCCGCTCCCGAAGCGCGCTCCGGGCGGGAGCAGCTCGGGAGCGCGCTCCCTTAAAAAAATTTGCGCTCCCTGGTCTGTTAGGGAGCGACACAAGGAGCGATCGCTCCCGCGCTCCCGGAGCGATTTTTAATGCCCGGGAGCGATCGGGGAGCGATCGCTCCCTGATCGCTCCCGGACATTAAAAATCGCTCCGGGAGCGATTCGAGCCGGGCCGGGAGCGGTTCGGCGGGAAAAAAAATCCGCCGGACCCGAAAAAATAAAAAAATTTAGAATTTTTTTTTTGTTTTATAAGCCCAATGGGCCAAAAAACATTCATTATAACTTCATTGAGCAAGGTTTGGAGCTGGAGCAAGAGCAAAGGAGCGAAGAGCAAGTGCTGAGGAGCGAGGAGCAAGTGCCAAGGAGCGAGGAGCAAGCCTGCAGAGGTAAGTAACTTAGTAATCTAGTTAGTTTAGCTGGTTAGGTAGTTAATTTAGTTGATTTAATTTAGTTGTTTGAGTTTAACTGTTTAAAGATCATGTATTTAAATTAAATTAATTAATCCCAATAAATTAAATTAATTTGCAGATTCAAGAATCAAAACCCTACAAACATCAAACACCATGGACCTGGCGATATTTATTGGCATTTTCCTCTTCCTGGTCCCTTTTATGGTTATTATGGTGCTGGAGAGTAGGAAACGGAGGGGGCCCCAAACTGAAGAGGGGGATGAAGAAGCCGGAGAAAGTCAAATGGGTGAAAACCCCAGTGAGGAGGAGGTGGAGGAGGTTGAACATGACCCTCAAAAAACTAAACAAGACCAAACTCCATTGTGGAAATATGTTCACAGGGCTGAAACAGGGAGAGGGGGTGGAACCACTAAATTTCATTGCCCCCATTGCAACACTGATTACACAGGTTCATACACCTGTGCTAGAAGACACCTCCGTGGGAAAAGGCCATGGGATTGAGAGAAACAAATAGGAATCAAAACTTGTGCAGCGGTGTCAACAGCAGATAGAGCCAAATACATAAAGGAAGAGGAGGATGCCCAATACAGAACAAAAAGATCAAGGGGTTTCTTTGAACCAAGCTCACAATCACAAAGAACTCCTTCAGCATCCTTCCAAGGCAGTGGATATGGACATGGAGGCACAGGGTCATCATCATTAAGGCGTAGAACCATATCAGATTTCCTTGATGAGGGGTGTAGGAATGATGTGGATTCAAAAGTTTACAGGTTTCTCTATGCATGTGGGATACCATTCAATGTTCTACGCTCACCTTATTGGCACGAAATGGTTTCTACCATAAATGATGCCCCTAAAGGATACAAGAGCCCTGGGTATGACAAGGCAAGAATTGTTGGCCTTGATCATGAAAAAGCAAAAATATCACATTCTTTGAATAAAATGACAAGTTCTTGGACTGACAATGGGGTGTCCATTGTATCTGATGGATGGAAAAATGTAAAAGGCAAGCCATTGATAAGTGTTCTTGCTGTGTCTGTTAGTGGTCCCATCTTTCTAGCTGCACATGATTACTCAGACAAGTTCAAGACCGCCATCAACATTGCAGAAGCATTACTTGAAACAATTGAGCGTATTGGCCCATACAATGTCATCCAAGTCATCACTGATAATGCTCCTAATTGTAAGGCAGCGGGAGCAATTATTGAGGATAAATACCCGAACATATTTTGGTCTGGATGTTTGGTTCACACATTGAACCTTCTGTTGCATGATATTGTCAAAAACAAAAATGAACAATACCAATGGATTGGTAATTTGTACAAGAAAGGAAAACAAATGATAAAATTTATTACAAATCATAGCAATACCCATGGCCTTTTCCGCAGTCACTCAAGATTGGAGTTGCTGAAGATTGCGAGGACTAGATTTGGTAGCTATTACCCCACCTTCAGGCGCCTTTTGAAGGTAAGAGAGGCATTAGCTAGCATGGTATCAAGTCCACATTGGCAGGTGTTAAAGGAAAGGGCTACAAATGTAGCTGACATGGCAGGTTTTGAAATGGTGGAGGAGGCCGCTCTTGATGGGCAGTTTTGGACAACTGTGAGGCAAGTATTGGATTTTACCAAGCCAATTTATCACATGATTCGGTTTGCAGATACAGACAAACCAGTGACTGGCGAGGTGTATGAGCAAATGGATACCATGTTGGGGGAAATAAAAGACATTGTTCATAATAGAGATCCCAACTTGTACAAACTGATTCATGATTGTGTGTGTGAACGGTGGAATAGGCTTAACCTTCCACTACATTGCTTGGCGTATATCCTTACGCCAAAATACTACTCTACATCTTGGTTGGGCCAACCTGCAGCAGGGGGTGGGGTTAGGACCAAACCCCATTTAGATCAAGAGGTAACTAAAGGATATCTGGAAGCATTAGAAAAGTTGGTGCCTGACAGGGAGGAATGTGCAGTTGTGCGCCTTGAAATAGGCAGATACTTCAGTGGCACTGGTTTGTATGGTAACTTCCATGCAATGGACGACAAAGATAAATTTGATTCTCTCACATGGTGGGAAACATATGGTGGCCACGGACTTTTGCCAAAATTGGCAAAAAAAGTTCTTTCACAGGTTGTAAATTCTTCTTCTGTAGAGAGGTGTTGGAGCACCTACAGTTATATACATAATGTGAAAAGAAACAGACTCAATGAAAACCGAGCAGAAAGCTTGGTTTATGTGCACTACAACTTGAGGTTGTTGAGTCATTACTGTGATCGGGCTAATGAGGATCCTACATATAAAATTTGGGACAATCGTCCAAAGGATGACAATTTGGAGCATGGCATTGTACATATTGAAGAACTAGAAGAGGAACTTGTAAGCGATGAAAATGAAGCAGCAGCCATGCCACCTCCACCTCCACCTCCACCATCCAGTAGCAGTGCTCGAGGTCCGAGTCTTGTTCCTTTGCTGTCGCCACCTCCATCTACACCCTCGCGTGGAGGTTCTAGTTCTGGTCGTCGGTCTGTGCGGGAGACTCCTAGAAGACCACCACGACCTGCTTATACTCCTGGAGACTCTCGTGGCAAGGGCCACATGTAGATTTACAGTTTACTTGTCTTTTTTAGTTTCTATTAGACTTTAGTTTTCATAACTGTTGAGTTTTGAGTCCTTGACTCTTGACTCTTGACTCTTTCATATCATTATGATATTTTTTGTAAACATTATATCACTGTGACAATGAAAATTTGAAGTTTGAAGTTGGGCCTTGGCAATTATAACTCATTGGTAATGATTGTGAATTATGAATATGATGCTTTCTGAAAGACTAAAGTTGTTTCATTTCATCTCATTATTCATGTTTCATTTTATAAATTTTTAACATTTCATATCATGTTAACAGTTAGAAGTTAGGACTTAGAAATATCTTCGATATTACTTCTTGTAATGGTTAAACTTGGCTTACAAGTACAACTTTGGTGATCAATGATGATAAATGTTATTGAATTTTCAATTCTGAAAGCTTGAAGTTGAAACTTTAATATTGAATTTGATGAATCATGATTTATAAGACTCAATATGTTGCAGTTGTAATATGTATTTTACTAACTTGTGGACATGGTTGATGATGATTATAATTTCTAGATGATTGATGTGATATGGTTCAATGATCAATTTATGTTTTTTTATGTTTTTTATGTCTATTTCATCATTCTACATGTTTTTGTTGACATATATGTATCAAAAATTAAAAAATAATATATAATATATATATATATATATATATATATATTTTTAAAAAATCACTCCCGGATTCGCTCCCAAACCGGGAGCTTCTGAAAACGGTCGCTCCCGCTCCCGTTTTCGCTCCCACTCCCGCTCCCAAGTAACATTGGTCTCTATATAGCATCTCTCAATGTATGAGCCATGTAATTTGAATGAAAACTCCCAGGGATAATTCTATCAACAAATTCATCTTGATAAGCCATCACCTTTTGCAAGTCGAAGTATAAAAGCTGCAAGGTTGCTTCCCTTTGCCCTAGAAAGCTAGCGAGGTAGTCTTAAGGCCTCCTTGACTAAGAAGCGAAGTCCTCATTCATATTTATCATAGACTCCATTCTCCCAAGACTAAGGCACTGATCTACCAAGATGTGGTCACCCAAAATCAATTATTTTTCACCTTTTCCTAGGTCTAGCCAGGTTGGCTCAGCTAGCACATCATTTTCCTGACAAACTAGCCCTCCACAAAGTTCAATCTCCTAGCCTCCCCTACACTAATGTCTCCTCAAGGCCTCCTCCAATTTTGAAGCCATCCTGACAATGGAGTTGTGAGAAAAGCCAAGCCCTAGTTCTTAGATCAAACTTTGCCCTGGTATCCCCAAGGCTAGTGCCTCATAGGATCAATTCAACACATTTAAGTGAAAATCATTTCTTTGATCCTTTCCCCATCCTTGCCTAGGTTAAGAATATCGTTGGTTGCTAAACTATTACCTCTTAACCTAGGTTGGGTCCACTTGGTCCCGTGTGGTCCCATTTCTTTCAAAAGAAAATTCTTCAAAAACCATCTGGGATACCAATTTCAATAAGGATTTTAGGGATTGGGAAACTCTTTCACAAGTCATATTCCCTAAACCTAACCCTCAAATCCTCCCATCCTTCTCCTAGAAGACATTGTACCTTGCTTAGAAAGCAAGCAAGCTCTATTCTTCAACCTCTTATGGAAAGGGATTATTTGGGTCACTCTATATCCGCTTGTTGATTTATCCTTAATTTGTGACTACATATATACCGAGTCTCCTCCCATCACTGAAAGTCCCTAAATAGTAGCGAGCCTTAGATAAAGTGATAGTGGGCTAAGCCTCCAAAAACTCTTTCACAAGTCATATTCCCTAAACCTAACCCTCAAATCCTCCCATCCTTCTCCTAGAAGACATTGTACCTTGCTTAGAAAGCAAGCAAGCTCTATTCTTCAACCTCTTAATGAAAGGGATTATTTGGGTCACTCTATATCCACTTATTGATTTATCCTTCATTTGTGACTCCATATATACCAGGTCTCCTCCCATCGATGAAAGTCCCTAAATAGTATGGAGCTTTAGCTGAGGTGAGAGTGGGCTAAGTCTCCATTTGTTCCCTTGATCTAGCATTTGCCCCTTAGGGATCCCCCTTTAGGTCCCCTGCTAGTTGGAGTGGTAACAAGCACAATTGGTCCTTCTTTGAAAGGACTCACATGAAGAAGAGAAATCATTTGGAACAAAAATGGGTAAATGATCTCATTTACATACAGTACAATATATGGGCTTCTAAACAAAAAACCTAAAGGCTAATATAAATCCCATTGTGTTGGATGATATTGATCCAACTTCAGAATGGGTAAAGGAGTCGCCAAGTAGATTTTGATCCTGATTTTGATATTAATAACTCGGAGTTGAGGGGGATTGGATTGGATTTCAATCAAATAAGAGGAGTCGAAGCAAAGCACCAAGCCTGGCACATTCCAACACTAGTCATGCAGCTCGGCCAGCTCATGCTTCTAGTAGTACTACAATTACTAGTATTGCAATCACAAATGTCCTTGAGTCATCCGAGTATTCTGAAGACTCGTACTGGTGATGAGTTTGATTAATGATCATGTTGATCAATGATTTGTGCTATCTACTATGCAATAGGCCATTAGCTTGTAGCATGTTTTTTGGACTCGAGAAGCCATTTACAACTTCATTGATTATGTATTTTGTTGTTGATATGTATTGCACTCAATGCCATTTTGATATATTCACCCTTACATGGTATATGCATAAGCAGACTTCTCATATTTTGTCTCTACTGGAATCTTTAAAATATTTCTTTCACTAAAATTCTATGCTCCACCAAGACTCCGATGCGGGGAGATGCACAAGGGGGACATGTGGGAGAACCCTCAAATTTCGAGGGTGCGGGGTGATGTCGAGGTGTGTGTGTGTATATATATATATATATAATTCAAGCTCATATTCAATAATGAAAGCATAAATAGACTAATAGTAATAGTAAATACATTGATCCACACATAAAATGTAAATTCATAATTGAATTAAATAATGACATACATTGATCCATATCATTCATTATTCTATAATCTAAAGTGATTTAAAAATTAAATTCATCATTCACCATTCTAGAATCTAAATTAAAATTTAAAAGCAAAACAGACTAGTATATTACCATATGCTATATACTAAATACTGAAGTTTGAACACTAAAATAGTAAATTACTAAATTCAAAATTGAAATAACTCAAAGTCTGAAACTCAAAAATAGTTAAGAGTGAGGAGACAATAATCGGTCCGAGGTCATTAATATCTAGTATCACACAAATTTAAAACTAAGAAGTAAAAATGGACAATGAGGACTAAAAATAAAATCGACATCAAGGAGTCAATCTCAATGATTGGTCCGCTACATCAAGTGTTATTAGACAAATTCGAAGAGGGACGCATCCCCCCTCAAAAGGGGATGCCCAGAAGCACCCGTTTTGTGGGGGGGGACACCTAGAAGCACCTCTTTTGGGGAGTCGCGTTCCCCAAAGGGGATGCCCAAAAGCACCCCTTTTGAGGGGGGGCGCCCAAAGGCACCCTTTTTGGAGAGTCACATCCCCCACACTAGGGAAACACACCCCCTGTGTCTGCCCACGACTCCCCAAAAAGGGTGTGTGGGGAACGCACCACTAGAAGTACCCCGTCACAGGTGCGTGGGATGCGAAGGATGCATGCACCCGACCATGCGGAACGCGTCCCCATGGAACACTGTTAAAATTTAACAAAAATTATGTAGTTTTAGTAAAACAAGTCATTGAAATCAGATTGGTCCAAGACAATCCATGTCGAGATCACCCTCGACCAATTCGACATTTGAGTCCAAGTTTTAAAATATTGCACCAGACTAGATGGATGGATAAAGTTCATATGATGAAGCCTCGAAAGGATCATGGCAGCCCCTTTTAAGTGTTGCATAAGCAAATAATGTCGTCTTGTTCTTTGTTTGTTAATCTTGGTTCTACAATTGCTGTTCATTTTGCATAGCTTCAAATTTACTTTGGAATTGCAGTTACCTAATATCTGACCACAGATCTGTAATGTGTTATAGCAGTTTATCTGTCACCAATATGCAAGAGTACACAACCACATGGTGGTCATCCCTACAAGTAGGGAACAATAGTATTATATTTAGAATTTAGGATCCCTATCTTTTCCATCATCTCCAACAAGGTTAAAAGAAAGAAAGAAAGAAATGTGCTGTTTGTTAAAATCTGTTAGTGGCAACGAAATTAACTACTCACCTTTCAAGTACATTTCCCGCACTTAGATACAGTTCTCTCTACCAGATAAAGTCTCTTTACTTTTTCCTCTAATACATAAAGGCTCCTGTGGATTATAGATGAGATTTTTGCTGGAGTAGAAGCTTCTTGCGCAAAGAGTGTACATCTCTAAACATGATTTGGAAAGGCTTAGTATATCTTCAGATGAATTACAAGCCCTGACCATTTATCATGTAATTTCATTTACTGGTGTGCCTCTCTCCCAAATCTTTGCAACAGAAATTTATCAAGTTGTCCAGGATTTGGTGTACCATCTTCACTCAAATAATCAGTTGGCAATGAACGAATACATGCAAGGATATGTTGAACATCTCTATAAAGTCTGGAAACAGGAAAGCATCCAGTTAAATCACTAGTACACAAGGGAAAAACAATTGCTTTGCAAGAATAATGATTCTACACTGAATTATGATGCAAAGATTAATTATAAGAGAATTTCAATCTGAGATTCATGCCAACCTGTTTTTCGCCTGCGGGCTGCTAACATCTATCTTGGCAAATGCATCCGAAATTTGCGAGTGGAAGTTTTGAACTACTTGCCTGTTTCAGCCATTTTAAGAAAGTGTTAATTCTTTCAGTACAACTCCATGTTGCAGAGTAAGATGCTTACAGAACTATAATACATATATAATAGATGTTACCCATCAAAATAAAAATCAGCACACACACACACATTCAAATGGGCAAGTATATTCTGCATGAGCCCAGAAGGTTATTCCACTCACCAAGGATGTCCACATTGCAAAGAAGTAAATAGCACATTACTAAACACAATCATCCACTTAAAGTACGCATCATTTTAAGAGGCAGCATAGGACATTTTATCACATGTTACTTAACATGTTCAACAATGTAGTAAAAGTGATAGCTTAAAACTAGATAAAAAATATGGTCAGCAGAAAAAGTAGTTAGGCACAGATTGGCACCCAAGAGATTTATTCCAGCAGTTTTCAGAGGATGATTGGCACCCAAGAGATTTATTTCATGCAGTATTATTAAGGCTGGATCTGTCAGAGAAATGTTTGCAGGGATAAACCATAATGAATATATGTTTATACAGAAGATGTACTGGCTCATGGACTTCCGAATGAATCCATGCCTTCAGTAATATAAACAAAGCTGTTGCATAGCCCTTCCAGATATTCAGCAGGGAACACGGACAAAAACATCAATGGGAGATACAAGGTTAACATGATGCTACGGCAGGCAATAAAATAAATTTTTTGCAATCCTCAGACAAGGCTACATTGCACTCAGAGAAAAAAAAATATGTTCCGAATTAGGTATTTGTGTTAAACTTGCATATCCCATCCTCAGGGATTGGGTTGTGAAGGCACTTTTCACTTTCCATTAACAGGCCTTATATGTTCTAGATTTATCGGACAAGTTCTGAGCCTTCAAGCCCACTGCTATTGGCATTTCAATGTAGTAAATTACCACTTTAAATTCCATTACTACACAACTACATATGAGAATATTTTCCACATTTTAAATCAATAAAAAAAATTTAAACATTTTTGAATATAAAACCAGCCTAGATCCATCTTAACCCCGGATATATCAAGCGCTGAGAGAGATCACATTTCTCAAGATGCAAACATATCGATGGTGAGTGATTTTTTTTAAATCATAAATAGACAGAATCTTGGTGATTTTCTCAAATAAATATTTTCTAATTAATATATGCAGAATAGGGCAATTACAGTAATTCCTAGTATTAATATTTCAAAGCTCCACAAATATTTGAAAAACATTTGATGATTGACAAATTTAATCTTTACTTTCCATATCAAATAGTGCAGAATCGTTTTCATTCTACAGGACATGCAGACGTTTTGCTTTACATGTCGTAAACGATTTCTGTACAATTTATTCGAGTAAAGCAAGATGATTTACATACATGGTTATCAGATTAAATTATTCAATGGTTTAAAAATAAAACTACACCACAACAACTAGTCTTCAGTAGTATTTCTGAATTCAGAGATAAGATAACAATCTATATGGATCCACATCATCGAAATTCTTGGTTTAAATAAATAAATACAAATAAAACTATAGAAGAAAATACAAATTTCAGAGGACAAAAAAGGAAAAAGATAATAAAATTAAGTACAGCATTTATTTGCAGTGCAGCTTTGAAAATACCCCTGAAGGACGACTGAACACATCAAGCTCCAAAACAATCAATATCAACAATAGAAGGAATTCTTATACATTTTAATCTTTTAATTTCAGTTGAGCTAATGTTCTTTTGTTATATTTTAATTTTTTTATAAGCTGACATGTAAATAGAGTTGACATTTAAGAAATGTTAACACTTAACATACATACATACTTACATTATGCTACATACTTACATTATGCCTATACATCTCCTCTATACTAGGTTGTAGAGCACTTCTCAGTAGAAATTTATATTTTAAAGAAAAGTCTATAAAATTCTTTTAAATATAAAATGGAGAGCAATTTATCAATGTTCCACCAAGACTTTGGGACAGGGGGATGCTGGTGCGGGGAGACGCATACGGGGGGCATGTGGGAGTACCCTCAAATTTAGGGGGGACGGGGAGACGTCGGGGTATATATATATATATATAGTAAAAAATGAAAGCATAAATATATTGATCCATACATAATTGAATTAAATAATTAAATACATTGATCCATATTCATCATTCATCATTTTATAATATGCATTGGTTTAAAAATTAAATTTATAAGTCATCATTCTGGAATACAAATTGATTTAAAATTTAAATTCATCATTTATCATTCTAGAATCTAATTACTACTAAACTAGTAGATACCAATGTTATCAAAACTGAACTGGTGAACGAACCCGAAAACCCTCTGCACCAAGAATCGGTCGGAATTGGACTAGAACAGGTAAAAAATGTTGAATAATCTGGGGTAATTATAGTTAATGAGATTCTTCTTAGCATGATAACTATTTGTGAGGTATTTTATCTTTAGCTTATTAGCACAATCTTTTCTTGATATCATTAGTGTGTGTATTTCTTACTTCATCGAATAGCTACCAAAACAAAGAGACAAGAACACATGATGTTGGCTTTTTGCCAGGGCCAAACCCTCTCCCTCTTGGAGAGGAAAACTCGCACAAAATTCTTCTTACAGATATTCCAATCGACGAATACCAAGACCATGACCCTTTACCTACTATGCCACTCCAAGACTAAGACATCAACCCTCTTCGTTGTCACTGCTGAGATCAACATTATGTTGCACCATTGAAGCCATTACTACTTTACCACTGAGATCTTTATTCTTGCTGCTCCATGACTGTTCCTTCATCAAGATTTTCAACATCACAGCGAGATCTTTATATACATGAATGAGAGATGCACAGAGATAACTGTTGTATCATAGTTGCACCACTGATATCTTCATTGGAATACCACTGAGATCATGATTGCATCATGACTTGTGTGCCGAGATAAGATTATGTATGCCGAGACTATGACTGTGTATACTTCTGCACTGTGCTCTTCACCAAGACTATAGCTATGCCCTCCTTGCATCGAGGTCTGCTGCAACTATGCTGAGACTGTATGGTTGTGACCTTTTAACTAGGCCAAGACATCAGGGATATATGCGAAGATATCACTGTGATACTCATCTGAAAGCTATAGTAATCCCCTCCATACGAAATGTTGAACTGTTGCCCTTATCCGAGTGTCTTGTACCACTGTACCTTGTCCGAGATTCTGAGCTGCCTGCACCCATCCGAAATTACAGAGACTTGTCCGAATTTTTTTGTGTTTCCTATGGTGACCTCAGCGGGGTATTTATAGTGGTTCTGTCTCCCTAAATAAGCCGACATGTCACAGTGAAAGGATGTGTCTATTATTTGAGCCAATGTAACAAATAAAATATATAAATAATATAAATATAATGTAAATGATAATAATCATAATTAATTATTAGTTAAGTAGTAATTAGATTGAAGAGGCATGTCTAATAAGACATGACTCTTCATGAAGAGACACTTGCGTGGTATATAAGTAAGCCTCTTGTTCTCATTGTAATTCATCATCATTCTTATTCTTATTCATATATTTAATATAATATTTATATCTTTAATGGATAATTTGATATTCCAAGTCTTTTGGAGTAATTAATCTTAAGAAGGATCCTTGTTCGCTTCATTTGGTATCAGAGCCACGTTTGGCTGATCACCAGGCCTTTGGCTATCAACCTATCATCAACCTTGTTGCTATCATAATTGAAGCGTTTCGCATTGGGAGATTCTCCATTTTTTAGGTCTTTGGCCATTTGCTACTATTTAAAAAAAAATAAAAATAATAAAGAATAATGAAGAAGGGTATATAAAAAAAAAGAGGAAAGGAAATAATATATTCTGAACAAACAAAAAAAAAGTGAAATATATATATATATATATACACACAAAAAAAGGTTTTACATTATTGATAAAAAGTGCATAATAAAGATAAGCAGGAACCCTTTTCAATTATATTTAATACTTTTTACGTGGAGAAGCCCTTGGTTTTAAAAACCAGTGGTAAGTATTACATTTTACGTGGAGAACATTAACCGAGGTTTTAGAAACAATCTATGGTAATTGCCCATGGTATTTTAGAAACCAATAGTAATTGCCAGTGGTTTTAGAAACCAGTGGTAAGTTTTACATTTTACTTCGAGAACATTAACCGAGGTTTTAGAAACAACCCATGGTAATTGCCCATGTTATTTTAAAAGTAAAAGATATTTTGATAACATTGGAGAAAAAAGGTGTGATCTAAATAATTTTAATCGTTCAAATCTAAAGATAGATTGTGACCGTACCAAGAGTCACGTCTCATCCAAATTCTCTGAAAGAAAAAATATTATTATAATTATAAAAAGGGTCACTATATAAGCCTTATATAGTTACATATAAAAGGAAAAGCAGGTCTCAAAAAAGTATATATAAATTTTATATAATTATAATTTTATAATATATATAAATTAAAATTATATAATATATATAATTTATAATTATATATATTAAAAAAATTATTATTATATAAAAATTTTATTAAAAGAGTGAACAAAAAAAGAAAAAGAAGAAGAAGAGAATATTTGAAATATATATATATATATATATATATATATATATATGATTTTTTTAAGAGAGAAGTGGAAATATTTTTTATAGATTACAAAAAAAAAAGAGAGAGAGAAATTATATAAAAAGAGAGAAAAAAAAAAAGGAGAAAGAATATATCATATAAAAATTTAAAAATATATATATAGAAAATAAATAAATAAATAAATTGTTGAAAAAAAAGGAATATAAAAGAAGTGAAGAAAATGAAAAAATATGGTATCCATGAGTAAGGAACAAAGACAATCAATCACAAGAGATATAGAACAATTAATTACAATATTTGAGCGACTTGAGAAGAGAGAGAATGGATTAAAGAGAATGGATTCCTTCTTTGATTCTCTACATCCATCATCACTTCCACAGAATGATGTTACCCAGCGTACCGAGAAAGTGCAGCTAAAAGATCAAGAGAATGAAAAAATAGCCAAAATTCAACAAAGCAAGAAAGTGTTAGATTGCGAACATAAAAATCTTGTGGACATACATTACAAAGAAATAATGGAAAAGGATGAAGAAATTTCTCGTCTCAAGGACCACATCGAAAAATTATTGGCACAAGTAAAGAAGACTAAAGTCTCAAAGAAAGAACTCAAGCAGCTTTTATCAAAACAAGAAGAGGAAAATTTGCGTTTAAAGAACCTTAATTAAAATTTATTACAACAAATCAGAGATCTAAAAGATGAAAAACTTAAAATTCAAAACACTGAAAATAAGGTTGATGAATCAAAAACCAAAGAACTTTTACCTCTGAGAAACCATAATCAAAGTCTGCTCAGTCAAACTAAGAAACTTAAGGAGGATAAGAAAGCATTAAAAGATAAGTTGGAACAAGTCACTCAAGAAGAAGTATCGGAATCTTCAGTCACAACAGTTCAAGTTGAAAATAAGGGAACGAATACCGATCCAGTGAATATGACAACTCAAGAAAACAAGCCCGTTGAAGAAACAACACACGTAGATGTTGCAGTTCAGACAATGGACATCCCAAGTGAATGTTCCATAACCAATTCAACAATATCTTCGTTAGAAGAAAATCTAAAAACTTTATATCGACATCTGAATCATGAGAATAGGCGAATCAACCATGCTACATATTTGAACCAGTCAGAACTGAAACAACAAACTGATGTTCCAGATAATAATGACGTAAAATCAATCCAGTCTTATGCTAACAAGTCGTTACAAAATTCCAGTGATTAGAGTACTATACAGAAGATTAATCTGGGATGGTCTGATTCCTTCTCACTGCGACAATTATGTTCGTCTCTAAGAAGATCATATCAGCTTGTATCGACGAAAATGATTGTTCCAAGATAGAAAGACACTTGAAGCCGAAAAAGAGATCAAGCCTTTTGCCATCAACAAGCTTTGAGGACAAAGCTTTTTGAGGAAGAAGGCAATGTAACGAATAAAATATATAAATAATATAAATATAATGTAAATGATAATAATCATAATTAATTATTAGTTAAGTAGTAATTAGATTGAAGAAGCATGTCTAATAAGACATGACTCTTCATGAAGAGACACTTGCGTAGTATATAAGTAAGCCTCTTGTTCTCATTGTAATTCATCATCATTCTTATTATTATTCATATATTTAATATAATATTTATATCTTTAATGGATAATTTGATATTCCAAGTCTTTTGGAGTAATTAATCTTAAGAAGGATCCTTGTTCGCTTCAGCCAACTTGACATTAATATATATTTTGAGACCGACATAGCTGCTCTTCTTTATCGTTTTGGAGGGCTGTTCTAGACCTTTATATAGACTTTTATACATTACACATAGGCTCAAGAAGAGCATGACATTGACTCTTTAAACTAAATCCTAAGGCTCTCAATGGGAGCCACTAAATAAATAAACTTTTTGCTCATGAAACCCATGCAGCAAGGAATAAATTCATTTTCTTGTTTTACAAAAATCGTAATACAATGTCATGAAGACCGAACCTAGTTACACTTTTTCCAACAACAAAAAAAAACAGACCAAAAAATCAACCAAAAACACCTAAAATATTCAAATTTTAAAGAAAAACATATATATTCATGTGCATCCATAAGAATCCAAACCATTTATACATAAATAAGCAAAATCTCTCATTTATATAGCATGTAAGGGTGCACATAACCAAAATGGCACCAAGTGCAATCCATCTCTACTCCGAAAATACATCAACAAACAGGCTCTAGATGGCATCTAGCATCTAAAAAAATTCATGCTACAACAAATACCTACATATCATCAAAATAATTACCTATATTGGGATCTTCGTCATCAATATCACCATCTAAGCATTAAAATAAGATAGAAAAAACGTAGCATGTCAAGTCAAGATTTTGTTTGAGTGATGCGTACATTTTTAGTAGGGTCATGATAGAGGAGTTCAAGAACCAATGCCACTAACATCAAGGTACATAGAGGACTTGGTGCTCTTGATTAAATATTAATTCCATATCCTCATACATAACAAAATCCAATTGAAACGTTGCAATCCCTCCGATCCTAAAATCTTGAAAAAACTGTTAAGTCTGCTAGATTTTAAGTGAAATCTAAAATTCTATTTTCTCCAAATGAAATCCAATGAGGTCGGGACCACTCTCAAACATCCCAAGTCATTGCATGGTAATGTTAAAAATTTAAAGTAAAAGAATGAAAATGAAAAAGGATAATGTCAATTTTACTTTAATAATTTTACATCACCACTAAGTTGCATGAAACGCCGAAACGTTTCGGAGTTTCCAAAACAGGTATGTTTAGAAAAGTCACCTCCCAAAAATGGAAACATCGGCTAAAACGTCACCAGAAATGTCATATATGTATTTTTGAAAATATATATATAAAGAAATAAGTGAATAACAGATTATATTGCCAAAAAAAAGGGAATAAGACCCATATATGACAATTTAAAAGGAAAAAGAAGTCTATATTAACTCTAATATATGATTACATGATGGTCGAGTTTCGGCCAAGTTTCGGAGTTTCGGGTACAGGTATAGCCCGAAACATCGGGTTCTTTGAAGTTTCATGCAACATAGCATCACCATGAATTGCATAGCAATAATAGGGCCATAGACTTGAATATTAGGCTTCCCAACACAAAAGTTCTCGAAACTCAAAATGGGTGCTATTGGGTGTCCCCCCTCAAAAGGCGTGCTTCTAGGTATCCCCCTTTTGAGGGGGGACACCTAGAAGCACCAATTTTGGGGAGACGCATCTTCCACACTGGGGAAAAATTCCCCCCTGTGTCTCCCCACACCTCCCCGCATCTCCCCAAAAAGGGGGCGTGGGGAAACGTTTCCCCAAGTATCCCCCAACCACAGGTGCGTGGAAAACGAGGGGTGCGTGCACCCCACTGTGGGGGACGCATCCCTATGGAACACTGCAATTCATGCACAAATATCATACTAGCTTTAATAAAAACTAATAATTAAACCAACCAAGATCCATTGTAACTCCAAATCTACCAAGCGCCGAAAGGGATCAAATCTCTTAGCATTTGGTAGATCCAGAGTTATTTTATTGTACATTTAGTTTTGCATAGCTTTTAGCTTCAACGCTCTAATATGGGGAACAAGGCTTTGTACCCTAAATGCCAATAGATACAGTTGGTGCATTATGGTGTCCTCTCCCAATGCCATTTTTTGTTTGAGGACCTTAAAATAAGTCTTGATATCACTGGAATTAAGGATGACAACACATGAAATCATTATTGTAAACCATTGAGGCATAAAACATGCAGTTATTCTTGTACAATTCAAGGTATACACAAGTTATCACATCACACTGAACTTACTACAAAAAGGAGAACTTTCACTGAAATCATTGTAGTCGATATTCAAAGCATGCTTTACCATATTTTGACATGGATGATTAACGACTCGACATTTTGACAATCTCAATCTATAGTAATGATTTCCCTTCCCTCTCACTTCCACAAGGTTCAAAAAGTGCACAGTACTCTTGTTGAAACTTGTGGTACCTTCAGAAGGTCTTCTATATACACTTGGCCTCTTAGCATGTGGAAGATGATTTATTGTCTCTTTCGTTGCTCGCTTGGTGGAGTAAGTGATTTGTGTCTTCTTTACTTAGGAAAAGCACAATAATTAAAGTTAGTTAATTATCATGGACTATTAAGTCATTTTCTCAAGATAATTAATTTAATTAATTAAGTGACTTAGAAATAATCTCAACCATTCATCTCCAAGTTCTTCTAGAAGGGAGATTAGGGTTAGGGATTTGGGCTTAACGAAGATTATAAAAGAAGCCTAGCGAAGAGGTGAAGACACAAGAACACAAAAGAGAGAGGCAGCTACAACATTTTTGGGAAAGCGATTTTCTCAAAAAGGAGAGAGTGAATTGTCTGGAGCGTGGGGCTCAGTTCGACTACAGAGAAATCAGAGGAATACAAGGATAATTTTGGGGTGCTTATATGAGGTCAATTTGTTGGGAATTGGAGAGGTTGAATTGTTGAAGTGGTGGGACCGAGTTGCAGGTCCCAGTCACTATATTTCTCTTTGTAAATTCTATATGGGTCGAAACCTTGATTTTCTAGATTAATAAATGATGGAGAGTTGTTGTGGGTGAATTAAAAAAAAAAATCAAGAACACGATAAAGAGGTAGATACAACATTTTTGAGAAGGCGATTTTCTCAAGGAGAGAGCAAAATCTCTGGAGTGTGAGTCTCAGTGCGACTAAGAAGAAGGAAGAAGAATACAAGGATTATTTTAGGTTGTTTCTAGGAGGCCTATTTTCTAGGAGTTGGAGAGGCCGAATTGCTAAAGTGAGGAAGTGCGGTGGTCAGGGAGTCCGATTTGCCAGGGCCGAGTTTTGAGTGCACAGAAGTCAACCGAGAGCTAAGCACAATGGCTAATTTTCTGGTTAGAGGTGGGTCGGATTGCTTAGAGGTCGATTTCCAGCTGGTCGATCTTCGTTGGGCTGAATTATTCCAGTGGGGTTGAGTTGTAGGTCCTAATCATTGTATTTTTATTTATAAATTCCCTATGGGTTGAAACCCTGATTTTCCATATTAAAAAATAATGGAGAATTGTTATGAGTGAATTATTTCTATTGCAATGTGTCATTTATCTCTCAAATTATTTCGACTCCATGTGTTTCTAGATGTTAAAATACCAGTGATTTTCTTTTTCAACAATTCAAGATTTATTTTGTGAATTGAATAAATTGTTGGGAATAAATAATTGTTGTGAGAAAATAAACTCGGGATGGCATTAGGAGATTTAACCACTCCACAACATACACTAAGTCTGGCATAGCACTTGTTCTTTGCAACATCCTATTTAGACATCAAAAATTGCAAGAGTATATTATAGTAGAGTAATAGGGTTTGTTGCCTTAACCATGTAGAAAAATACTATGCTTGTTAGGAATATCATATGTGGCTTCTCAAGTAGTAGAGCATATGTCAAATGAGTCTTGATTAACTAGAGTAGCTTAAGCAGGTATTGTGGTTTTCATTTTTTATTCACCTAAATTATGACATTAATGATGGTTGTGAATTTCTATAGAGGAAAGTCTTAATAACGGAGTAAAAGCAACCAATAATAAATTTGTATCTTATAAAAATAATTATATCTCAAGTCATCAAGTTTATCTTTGTTCTTGTTCATCTTTTATAAGCATTTCACCCTCACTTGACTTGTCGAACAAAGCACAAACTACTCTGGAAATTATTTACTAGATACTTGAACTTCCATAGCCTTTGATTAGTTTGAAAGTGTTTACTTTCCTCAAGTTTCTAGGCAATGGAAATGTGTATGGAAAATTCCTTTCATTTAAAAGTCTACAGTTGCAAAGTGGCAGCCTCATAAAAAAATTCATGACAATTTGTTACAGACTCCATCCATATATATAGAAGAGATTAAGAAAATAACTAGGAATTATAGGGTTATCATGAAGACAGACATACCCAAATACAAAGAGATGATTGTGAATTTCTTGAAATTGTAGCAATTAGAAATTGATTCTTCTAACTAATTAATTATGCAATTTATTTGTTATGGCAAATAACGAATAAATTACACTACAATTCTTCACGATAAAATTACACTGCAGAAAATAAATCGGAACTAAGCAAATAGATGCACACACACAATAAAAATGACACCAATATTTTTGGACAAAAGTCCCCGGAAAAACCCAACTGGGAAAACCGGTTCAGTGAATGAAGATATATTTTAATATGTCTTCAACAAGGAATGAATGTACAATATCTGGATGAAAATACTGGCAAACCTCTGGCTATAATATCTCTATTGCCTCCCATGCAAGATCCACGCCAAAAGGAGCCTCCTCAGCCACCCACTGGAGCTCCTCCTACTATCCCTACGCAAGCACTATGCAGATGTACGCAAAAGACACTCGGGGATAGAGAAAGGTTGATGAAACTGAGTTGTTGCCTCAGGAAAATTACTCTGCCCTCCTCTAAAAAAATCTTCCCAACAATCTAGAGCCCAATCTCCCTTTGAAACAACCAAATTGAACTGATCTTCTTGCCCCCTCTGCGCAGGCTTCTCTAGCCTCTACGCAACTACTGGAAAATTGACAAACTATAGAGAATTTCTCCCAACAATTCTCTACCAGGATCCTTCTACTGACCCTCAAGCTAACCTTACCTCCTGACCTAAATCACTGCTCCTCCTGCAAATTGAACTCTCTCTATGTCTCACACCTGTTGCTCAAGTGTAATCGATGTGTATATCTCCATCCCCATCGAGTTGCTCTTAAAATATCTCATTGGCTCACCAACAAGCATGATTAGATCTCCATCAACAGCTAAGATCTTCTCAAACTCAATCTGTGTGAGTTTCTAGACCATTCCATCCTTTCCTTAATTAATTACCATTAATTAACCAGTTTTCCTAAGTTAGACTTAGGAAAAATTTAAATGATGGTTAATTAATTTAACTAAGGCATTTTGCAAGCTTATCTTCCAAAACCTTTCCTGGGTTCTGAAGATCTCGTGTTCTTAGCCTCTTTAACATAAATCGAGACTAGAACACTTGTCTGATGCTACAAAACTAACACTCCCTCTTAGTGAGGAAGGTGTTTTGTCTTCTCCCGCAACATCTTCCCTCACACAGTTGATGGCTGACATCTGTAACATCATGTCATTGTTCACCAAGCTAGTGTGAATACTCTGATTCATCTACTCACCCTGTAGTTGAACCATCCTACATCTGTGATGCTACTAACACTGCATTGTTGCCAACTCTGCCCTGCGTTGCATCTGATCTCATGCTACTACTGCAACTGAGTCCCGATCTACGGATCCATTGTATCCTTGTCCTGGGTCTGCAACTGTCTCCTGAGTCTATAACTGCAACTAGTCATTTCATTGTCTACTGAGTAATTGTCTACACCCTAACTGGTTCTACGCCCCTCAAGTCACTGACTGCAACTAGTCTCTACAACTGTCCCTCAAGATCTGACTGCGCCTACTAACACTGAACCTCCGTCTACTAGAAATTGTGGGCCCCTGTAGCTAAGGTATGATCCATGAGGAAACATCTGACTGATTTTGTCCTCCTTGGACACTACCCAATCCTGTAACTCTGAAGCACTATACTCCTCCTCCATCTGGAGGTATAGCTGCTACCAATGCAGACTCCTCCAACTTGGAGGTTAACTCATCAATGTTTGTCAAAGTTGTTGTTTGCTACTCCCCCTTTCCGTCCTTCGTCTTCTTGGGACACTAAGTGCTATAGTGACCAAACTCACCACACCTGAAGCATTTGATCTTCGACAAATTCTTCTTCTTCTTCTCTCCTCCCTTTGAGCTTTGTCGTTGATTTGGACTTTTCTTCGCCTTTCCTTTACTGGCTACATTCTCCTCCTCCTCAACATTTGGCCCTTTGCTACTGTTGTTAGTAATACCTCTAACAAGGCTGAGCCTTAGCTCCTCCTATGTGAAATCACTCCATAAGCATTCCCAATCAGGTATTCTGTCTCGTCTAGTAATTCCTTGAATGAATGTGGCCCACTCGTTGGTAAACCAATTTAGTGCTACTCACACAAGTTCATTGTCCTCTAGTTTCTCCCCTACAGTTGTGAGCTCATCTTGAACATATTGAATTTTGGTGAGATATGGAGTTACGCCTTCACCCTTTATCATATTTTTGGTACTCAGCTTCTCCTTGAGAACCATCTTCCAATTCTTTGATGGATCCTAGCAGAGCTTCACAATGACATCCCACATATCCTTTGTTGTATTCTTCTCTGCAATGTGTGGAACAATATGATCACAGACGCCATCCAAGACCAACCTTTTTGCTTTGGCCATATCCTTCCTATACTCGTGGAACTGGATAGGATCTGTCGATACATCTACAATTGTTAACATGAACTCTTTCAGGCCATCCTCATCTAACAGGAATAGTATCCTAGCCTTCCAAATGTCAAAGTTCGAGGCTTTGTCAAGTTTATCATGATCTCTAAGACCTGCTCCAGCCATCTGAGCGAAAACTCAAAAACTAGGAAATAAACAGGTATTCCCTCCCTATCTCTATTGGGCCTCTATCTACTACTCACACTTCCTTAGGAATGCACAAATCTTCTATTGTCTGCCTTCGGAAGTCCTTTGGCGCTTAAATTGTCTACTACTCCAACTAGGCAACTTGCTCAAACTTCCGAAAGTCCTTCTCCGAAATCTAGCACATGATCTGTTGCTCTTGAAGCTCACACTGGTTGACTGCAAAAACACTATGGCCTACTGCCACTGGAAAACTAGGATCTCCTCCTGAAAACTAGATTTGGAAACCTTTTGAAAAATTCTGGAAATTCCTCTTTAGTGTGTTTTCTCTTCCACCCAGTGTTGATATGCTGCTACAAATCAACTGCGCCCAGATCTGCTCAACGAACTGACTGATGTTCTCACTGAAACCCTCTATCTAGCAAATCCACACCTGCAATTTTTTGCAACTGAGGTTAATCAAATTTTTCTGCTAGCTGCAACTGAATTGAACGCTCTACCTCTATAAATTTTCACTTCCTAGTGGCCTACGCAAATCTACAAAATCATGTTGCAAAACTCCCTTTGAACATGCACAAATTCTCCTTCTCGCTTCTGAGCCTCCGATCTGATCTTTAATGCTCTGATACCATGTGAAATTTCCTTAAATTGTAGCAACTAGAAATTTATTCTTCTAACTAATTAATTATGCAATTTATTTGTTATGATGAATAAAGAATAAATCACACTACGATTCTTCACAATAACATTATGTTGCGGAAAATAAACGTGAACTAAAAAAATAGATGTACACACAATAAAAATAACACCAATATTTTTGTACAAAAGTCCCCGGAAAAACCCAACTAGGAAAATGGGTGCAGCAGATGAGGTTTTATTTTATAATGTCTTCAACAATGAATGAGTACAATATCTAGATGTCGAAATACTGGCAATCCTCCGACTATAATATCTCTATTGCCTCCTAGGCAAGATCCACGCCAAAACGGGCCTCCCCAACGACCACCTGGAGCTCCTCCTCCTAGCCCTGCACAGAAGACACTCCAAGATAAAAAAATATTGATGAAACTAAGTTGTTGCGTCTCGAAAATTACTTTGACCTCCTCCGAAAAATTATTCACGACAATCTAGAGCCCAATCTCCCACTAAAACGGCCAAATGGAACTGCTCTTCCCCCCCCCCCCCCCATGTAGGCTTCTCTAGCCTCTGCGCAACTATTGGAAAACTGACAAACTATAGAAAATTTCTCTCGGAAATTCTCTCCCATGATCCTTTTGCCGACCTTCAAGCTGACTCTGCCTCCTGAGCTCTGCTACTGAACTGAATCATTGCCCCTCCTGCAAATCAAAGTCTCTCTCTGTCTCACACTCTGTTGCTTAAGTGTAATCGATGTGTATATCTCCATCTCCATCGAGCTACTCTTATAATCTCTCATTGGCTCACCAACGGCCATGATTAGATCTCCATCAGCGGCTAAAATCATCTCAAACTCAATCCATGTGAGTTTCTATAGCTTTCTCAACTTTCCTTAATTAATCAGTTTTCCTAAGTTAGACTTAGGAAAAATTTAAATGATGGTTAATTAATTTAAATAAGGTGTTTCGCAAGCTTATCTTGCGAAACCTTTTCTGGGTTTTGAAGATCTCATGTTCTTAGCCTCTCTGACACAAATCGAGACTGGATCACCTATCTAATGATACAAAAACTAACAACGATTTAATCCACCATTGGTTGTATAGTGCACAGTGTCACATTGGTAGCATTGTAATACAGTTAGCCAAATCTTCTAAGAGGACTCCTATTTAATCCACCATTGGTTGTATAGTGCACAGTGTCACATTGGTAGCATTGTAATACAGTTAGCCAAATCTTCTAAGAGGACTCCTATAGAAAGTAACACACAATCCTTACCTGGGAATGTCTGCCTCCCCTCCCACCCCTTCTCCTGAAGCACCCTTTAGATGGGAGTGCTTCGAGGAGCACACTCACAAAACTAAGACATGATCCCTACCACTGTCAAAAAATGCACTCCCTTGGTTCTCAAAACCAACTCCTAAAACACTCTCACACAGGCCGCATTAGTCTCATTACTATTTGGCATCTTGGGCCCATGGGAAGGCCTGAATAAGCCCCACAACTTATGTAGAAGGCACAAAGACTTATCAAATCTTATTTCATTTCCCTTTTGAATCTATTTCTCATTTAATTCATCTTTGATTAGGGATTTTAGTGCTCAAAGTGTTAAAATTTTAGGAGAGAGGATTTGTGAGAGTTTGCAGGAGAGACTGAAGACCACCATGGACATTCTACTACACTTAGAAGGTGAAGAGGTAAGCTCAAAGCCTATGGGTTGTTGTCTTATCTTTGTGTTATTTATTTGTTCTCTTTTCCTACTCTTTCCCATTCTTTCTCCCACATTCTATAGTCATGTTTTCAATCAAAGACCTGGGAAAAAAAATCCCTCATGCAAGTATGCTTATATTTTTATTCTAATGGTATTGATTGAGGAAAAAATC
The DNA here is from genome assembly GCA_031772625.1 of Pinus tabuliformis. Lineage (NCBI taxonomy): Eukaryota > Viridiplantae > Streptophyta > Pinopsida > Pinales > Pinaceae > Pinus > Pinus tabuliformis. The sequence goes on from CM062819.1 coordinate 750,831,470, forward strand.
ATGCAAAAGACAAGGACGATATTCACAACGACCCATTACTGAAAAAACAAAGAAATATAAGGGATGAAAGAGAAGAATGTGAAGGTGAAGATATAAGTAAAACTCATTTAACACCACTGCATAAGCAATTGACCAATGTTCCACCAAGTTTCTGGGATGGGGCGATGTAGAACAGGGAGACACACAGCGGGCACGTGTGGGAGCACCCCAAATTTCAAGAAAATTCGAAGGGGATGTCAAAGTGTGTGTGTCTGTGTGAACATGATTCAAATTCAATTCAATAATAAAATAGATCGATTCATATATCATAGATGATTCAATGAAATAGAAATAGTAAAATATTGTATCTGTTGATTTAAATTCATCATTCATTATTATAGAATCTAATTAGTACTAACCAAAATAGTAGATACTCAAGTCTGAAGATTGGAATAGTAAATTTAAATTACTCAAATTCAAAAAAAAGAAGTAAAAAGTGATGAGTCAAAGACTCGGTCCAAAGTCATCATTATCTAGAGCATAGTATTCAAAATCAAAACCAATGACCAGACTGGTCCACCTATCAAACCGACTTTTGAATCGGAACCAGAAAAACCGCACTGGTCAGATCTCAATGAACCAGCGTTTAAAAAAATGCATGAAATAATTAATTTTTAATGAAAAAACTATTTTTAAGATTTAAAACCATGATTCCAAACTAATAGAGACAAAATATACAAAGTTTGTCCATCTATATACCATGTAAAGATGAATACATCAAAATGGCACTAAGTGCAAAGCATATCAGCAAGAAAATACATAATTAATGAGGCTCTAAATGGCCACTAGGCTCCAAAAAATGCTACAATCTATGGGGCCACAGGCCTACAACAAGTCTATATATTAGTGATTGACATGATCACTCCTCATCTCGTCTAGTTTTGGTCCAGGTTGACACGAGGTGCAGTTCTGGAAGGGTTTGACTCTTGTTGACTTGATTGGACTTTGACTTAATTGGAAGGGTTTCTTGGAGGGTTGACTTGGTGCTGGAGGAGGCTTTGGTCTTGAGGTTTGGGTCTTGTTTTTCAAATTTGAATATATTATGTGTTTTGGTCAACCGGTTTTTTGGTCCATTTTTTTTACAGATTTCAGTCTACTTCTCACTGGTCCCCGGTTCAAAGGGTTTTCCGGTTTGATCATCAATTCAGTTTTGATAACATTGTCCTCATCTATGTGAGCTTCACTTCTTTCCTTCCTTTTGCTATTCACTTTATTGTTTGGACAGTCCCTTTTAAAGTGTCCATACACATTGCATCCAAAGCATTGAATCTTGGACATGCCTATCTTCTTTTTGGACTTTCCAAACTTCCCTTTCTTCAGTTTCCTAGTCCTTGCAATGAAGGATTGAGACTTTTCATTTGATTCAGTACCATCCTTTGCCTTGATCCTACATTATTCCAAGATACATTGAGCCCATAATTCATCGAAGGGTGTAGTATCTTTATTTGTGTACATGTTCGTTGCAAAACTACTCCAATCAGGTGGCAAAGCATTTAATACACAGATAGTCATTTCAGAGTCTGTAACAATCTCCCCAAGCCCTTGCAATTGGTCTCTTATTTGTGAGATCTTCATTAGATAGGTGGCCATGTCTTCATCCTTTGATTTCCTTATTCTATATAGTTGATTCCTCAAGGAAATCTTTTGACCTTGTGTACTTATGGAGTACAACTTTACCAACTTGTCATACATAGCATTTGATGTCTTCAAATCAGCAACAAAGGAAACAAGATTATCTTTAATGGATTCAACAATGGTCCTTTGGGGTCTTACTTCTCCCTTCTTGTACTTTCCTAACTCTTGAGTCTTCTCTTTGTCTGCTACAGTTGCTTCTTCAAGGACATACTCCATGACTTTATTCTTTGTGAGTGCCAAGTCAATGCTTTTCTTCTATGCTAGGAACTTTGCTAACCCAACTAGCTGGTTGTCTTCCTTGCAAAATGTAGCCATGTTATCTGTAGATTGAGACATAGAATACAATATACTACTTACTTTGTTGACCAAGATTCCTCCTTTTTGATGATGTCTCCAACTATCTTGAAGTTTTCAAGACCTCCAAGGAGACTTCAAAGATGCCCTATCTTCTAGGATGCCTTCAACAATGATGTCTTCAAACAATGTCAAGGAGTGAATGATGATCCCAAAACTCCTTGTTGCTTCCTTATTTTTCAAGATGAAGTATACTAGAGAACTTTCAATGAGAATTGATGATGGGGTCTTCTTCAATGTAATAACACTCCTTCTAGGTCAATAGGTATCCTTCTTCTTTCCTTGTGTCCTTTGCAAATGATTGACCTTGACAACCAATCTCTTCTTTGTATCCTTCCAGTTGACTTCTCTTGTTCACCCTAGCTCCGATACCATGTTCGAGAATGCAATAGCATAGTTATTAATTCAATTTCTCCTTAACATTAATAATTGCTTGGGAACTTTATTTACCTTCTTCTGTTTCTTTAGTAGATCTTCTTCATCAAACAATTATCAAGTGCAAAAATAGTAAAAACAATGGACACAAAAATTCAGTTCCAAACCAGGGAAAAACCCCTCCAAGGGGAAAACCCAAGAAAAACTCTTCTCTTCTTATAGAATTTGCTTCAAATGAGAAAACCAAGACCCAAACCTCAAGACCAAAGACTCCTCTAGCACCAAGTCAACCCTCCAAGAAGCCCTTCCAATTAGGTCAAAGTCCATCCAAGTCAACAAGAGTCAAACCCTTCCAAAACTACACCAAACTCAAAATTTGGACTCTGGCTTCAATATTTCGGACCTGCAGTAGGTCTGCAACTTCGGCCCCTGTAGCAGCTTAGAACCTTCACACATGTGAGAGAAAACTAGGGCAATCCTTGACCAAAAACTCGATTTTCCTTTGTTAGAGCTTCAGGTTCTTTTTTTCTCCTTGTCTTTCTTGACTTCTTTCTTGAATTTCGCACCTCAAATCGAACTTCTTGGTTGTAGATCGAATTGGTGACCAAAATGAGTTCGATCAACTTCTATTTATACTCATTTGTCGAGGTCAAATAGCCCTCTTTAGGTTGACTGTCTTGACTCAAAATAGCTTCTATTTATACTCATTTGTGCTAGGAGGCTTATTTTGACTGTCTTGACTCAAAATAAATTCTTTTACATGGTACATCTTTCCTAAATGGGTCTTATATACATGACATTGACTCTCTTGACTCATGACAATAAATCTTATGACATGACAAACCCTAGAAGCATGAAGAACATGATTTACCTAGAAGACCAATCAAAAGAAGCATGAAACCCATGCTTTAAAATAATATTTTTTCTTTCTTCTTTTGCTTATTACATAAGATATACATATTGACATGATTACAATGACAATTATGAAGACCGAAACTAGTTACATTTTCCAACAATGAGGACTCAACAATTGGCTAGCAATATAGGCGATTTTCGTTGAAAAACATTTTAGAAGTGGGGTTGTTCACTGTCTTAAAGGCATCAAGGCCAATCATTGGGCAAGTACATCCCCATCATTTGACTAAGTGTTTACCACCAACATTGAACCTTCTAGGGCATGATATTACTATGTTCAAGCCTAAACAATGTGAATGGATCAATACCTTGTACAATAAATGGAAGTCCATCATAAAATTCATCACCCCTCTAGTTCCATCCACTACATTTTTTGCAACACACTCTTAGTTGTAGTGATCTAAACTTGGGAGTACCAGATTCAATAGATATTATCACACCTTCAAGTCCCTTCTGAAGGTAAGAGTAGAACTGCAAGTTTGGTTGAGAACTCTAACTCCAAACTTCTGCAATTGAGGATAATGGCTGCCAAACGACTCCCACCAATGTGCTACAAAGACAAAGAATAGACTTAGTTCATTTTTCAACAATTTAGATTGTAAGTTTGAAAAATTTACAAATTATTGTGTCAATTTTAAACAATTGAACTTTACAAAAAAAACAAGTAAATTAGAATCGTTGACCTGGTTGATCCACATCTCTTGTAATCTTTGCCATATTTTTGCCAAATGTGCCTATGTCCCTAGAGAAAACAGTGAGTTGTTGATGTATTTCCAATCGCTGCGACGCATCTAGTACCATGGACTCCAAGCACTTATGCAACCCATCTCTAACCTCCATCATAAGATCTTTTCCTAGCTTAACTTTATAATCATACTTTGGATTCAGGAAATACCCAGCTGCATCTATAGGACGATGGAGTTGTTTGTTCCATTTGTTATTAATGATCTCCCGAATAGGCCCATATTTACCTACTCTATCCTTGTGAGTTGCTTGTATCTATTCATCTTCTTAATCCATGGCCTCATAGATGTAGCCCAAGGTCAATTTTCCCTCATTGACCAAATATAACACCTTAACAAGGGACTCCCCAATTTTCACAAGCTCTGCTGCTCTTTTCCAAAAAGTGTTGTCAAAAAATTTCTATTTGGTGTCGTTTCCATCTACTCTGCAAGCCCATCGAGATGAATTCCAATCATCTCTAGAAAACATTTTTTGCAAGTTTTGTTGTTGGGAAGTGAGAGATTGCAATGTGAGGAAGCGAATTTCAAATCTCGTGATGGCAGGCTTAACAAGCTCCCAACCCCCAGTGTTTTTCCTCATTAGGCTCAATACCCATGAGTGGTTGTAGATGTATTTTGTGATACTCTTGCATGGTCTATGGTGTTCTTTACCCACCCATTTTTCCTATGTCCTCAAGCATGAGGTCTATGCAATGTGCAACACATGGGGTCCGAAATATGGTCCTATATTTAGCCTCTGCCATCTTTCTAGCAACATTAGTTTGAGGCAATACTTGTGATGAACATTCTGCTCCCCCACTGTTGTAACCATCTCATCCAAAAGCTTAAATAATATGTTGTCATCTTTCAGCATATCAGATGCATCAACGAAACTCAAAAACATGGTTCCTTGCAGGCAAGAGAGAAGGAAATTTATGATATCAGTTTTTTCCATCAGTCCATCCATATAACATGATGGAACTGTTGAATTTGTAGCTATGGTCAGTCTTCATAATTAATATTTTTGGCCTTGATGTATTTATAATGATAAATATAAACCATGTTCTTCATGCTATTGTCAAAAGAGAAAATATGTGACATGTTCTTCATGTCAATTTCTAAAAGAGAAATTTGAATTTATAAAATTTAATTTCTTAGCCTCAAAACTTAAAGATAACAAGAAATCAGGTTGGCCTACCCCTTCAATCACACCCATTCAACCTCTCAAGGCACTATATATATACACCATTTCGTCCTCCTCCAAGAGTAAGTAACTCAGTCAATATGAGGCAAGAAAAGAAGATGAACCTGGGGCAGGAAAAGAAGATGAACCTGAGGCAAAGAATCAATATGGATCACACATGAACATATCTTCTGCTGATACACATGAAAGAAGGAAGTTGAGTTTCTTTAAGGGAGAAGTCTTTTGGAGCAGATCGAGCTTATGGACAGAATGAAGGTTATCTTTTGAGGCAAATTGATTAAGAAATCCGAAAATATATTCTAAGTAGATCAGATTGGGCAGCAAACTGAAAATGTATGGGGCATGTGAAATTCTCCTAAAGTAGACCAATATTTTTGAGGAAGCCTAAAATCCTTCTGTGACAAAATTGACCTAGAATTCTGAGGTCACTCATCTTTGTTTATCCAGGTCAGACAAGGGTTTGGTTATGGTAAGTTTGACCTTGTCTTTGACTATATTTATCTCTGTTGAACTAAACAATTTCTCTAAGGAAAAGGTTGTTGGGATTTTCCCCCATGTGGGTTTTCCTAGGGTAAATGATTGTGTTCTTGTTTGGGTGTCTCTTCATGATCCTACTTGCATCTTTTTTTGTTGTTGAAACTTGATATCCTCTATTTAATTGCTTTATGAGGAAAGATTAACTTAAGAGAAATCATAAGAAGTAATTATCAGTTTAGAGGATACTCGAAAAATCAACAAGAACACCTATTTCGGTCCATGACACTTTAAACTCAATCAAATATTCTCCAATGGACGCAACCTCTCTTTGCAAAAGAGCTCCCCTCAAGTCATGCATAGTAGGGCCTTTGAAGTCCTCTCCTGCAGCGAAAGCAACATCCCACATAGCTTGGTAATAAGGTGAGCAAGCATCATTAAAGGGAATAACTGCATCATACCACCATGTGGCAATGTATTCAAAAGCAACATCTTTGCATTGCTTTTTCCAATGAGCATCAAAGGTGGGTTGAGCTAGACTTGGTCGAGAGGCAGTGGCATTAGCAGTAACAGAGGTAGAGGTGGAGGAAGGTGTGACATAGCTCTTAATGTTCATCCCTTTTTTAACTTTGGCTTAGACTTGAAGTTGAGAGTGAGACCCAAGAAGGGGAGGAACATAACGGAAGGGGTCAGGGAGATTTGTAAATGGGATAGAGGATGATTCTTCAAGGTTAAAATCATCATACCCACTTGCTTCTCTCCAAACCATAGCTTCTGCAAGTTCCTTATTTGCAATTTCATCTTGCACGTCCTTTTCCTTAGCCTTTGCCTCCCAATACCCCTCAAACTTTTCAAGGTATTATTTCCTAATAGGCCCTATCACTATCTATGCATCACAGGGGAGTTACTTGCCCTCTCATACCAGCCAAGTGTTGTTTCAACTAAAAGTACCCCCTCCTCCCATTGGGTGCTTGCAATTATTGCACAACATTTTGCCATCAACAACATCACAGTGAACCTATGTAGCATCATTGGCTTTTGGGACCCTGATGGACGTTGAAATTTCAGATATGGAAGGAAAGAGATCTGCAAATAAAATAGAAAAAGGCAAAACCAATGATCAACTACTATCCTTCTTCCTTGTTGTTTTCTAACTTGAAAGATGCAACTTGAAATAGGGGAAAACTTAAAAATAGGGACAATAATGTATTATGAAATCTAGAAATTTTTTAGGGAAAAATCATACCTAGAAGTATGGAAATGAAAACCAGTTGATGAAGGGCCTCCCCGCCTCCCCCCCCCCCCACGCCCTCCCCCCCCCCCAAAGATGACAACTTCACTAGAAAGATCCTCCAAGATGAGAATGAAACTCCAAACTTTTTGTTATCGCTCCAAAACACAATGTTGTCACAGCATTGTCCAAGCTTTCAAATGCTCACGAACAATAGAAATAAAATGCATCAGGCAAATAGGAGCTTGGACTTGATTATATAAGTTTAGGGGGAGTGGATTTAGGGGGAAATTTGCCCATGGTTTGCAAAAAACCACCCCCAAAAACCACCCACGGGCCCCTTTTCCATCCACATTCGTAACACCTGAACCGAATGGTTTGTAACGGAATTTACCAATCACAAGCAGTTAGGTGCCAAACCGACTGATTTTGGCACCTAACTGGTCCTTATCAGCCTATGGATCGAATTAGTTGGGCCAATTCAATCCCAAAATTTGTTGACCAACTGGTTTGGCAGATTTCCTATTTGAACCAATCGACTTTTAGAAATATGATGGTGAGACTCCATTGCCAAATGGAGGTCATTCTATCATTTACTTGCAAAAAGGTTATTATGTATCAGTTCTTTCTTTTTAATTTTTGAAGGGCATCCTACTGAGTTGGTGAGAGCATAGCTTCTACCGACTAATGGTGATGGTGCGCTTGAGTTGGAGACATATGACAGTTTTGTTGAGTTGTAGGGATACCCTATATCTTTAGTTTTGCAAGGAACCATGTCATACCCTTTACGATATTGACATCCATGTCATAGAGATAGGACGAGTTCATCCAACAATCAAAATTCTTGGTATGATGGAAGTTATGCTTACAAATCTTTGCAAAAGAGGCATTAGAAGCATAATTTTGGACCACTACCAACTACCAAGAGTGGCTTTGTTCGGACTAATGATTGGTCATAGTAACAGTTAAGTGCTTGAGGACTTACAAAAGACATTTACCATCAAATATACACTTATATAATCCTCCTAATTATTCATGTTGATTGGTTGACTAACTATGTTGATGTTGTTGATCTAGGGTTTGCTACTACTAATATAAATCAAATTTATTGTACTATTTCTCTCTACCAAATTATTGAAGATAAAAGAAGATTTGATCAAAGGGTTTCCCCACACATTGTGGGGTTTGTCCCTGGCTAGCCGCCACATCTTGTGTCTCTCATCTTGGCTTGTTTTCTGATGATCGTTTAATGTTCTATCTGCACTTTACTTATGCACATGTGATTGCTAATCTATGAATAATAATAAGAAAGAAAAGTAAATTGCTCGAAGCATAGAACATACCGTAAATTAACTCTCTCTCTCTCTCTCTCTCTCTCTCTCTCTCTCTCTCTCTCTTGTGTGGGCTAGTTTAGGAGATCGAAGTCTCCTTGTCAAGGTCGAAGTTGTTGCTGCTGTCAGAAGCTGCCAAGTCAAAGTTGCTAGGGTTGAAGTGTTGTTGCTATTAGGTCAAAGGTTGGATCGAAGAAGAAGAGGTTGGCTTGGTGTGGAGGAGGTCTGTGTCTAGAAGAGTCTCAAGAAAAACTATCGACAAAAGAGATTTTTTACTAGGTTTTCCCCTAGATAGGGGTTTTTCCCTGGCAGAGTGACTACATCTTCTATCTTGTGTTTTTGTGATCTTCATGCACACATAATTTGGTAGTTGCTTGATGAAAGGTAATATAACAAATAAGTAAAAGAAGCCAACATAATTCACCAGTAATTATCAAGAAAGAGAAATCTAACCCTAATCCTACTAGCATTGATTTCTCAACAGTAAGTAATATTTTCACGTCTATTCTTGTTATTTTCTTTAATACATTAATGTTGCAAGCATTTTCGCTATACTAGATCTGAAATTTACTGCTTTTCTTATGCGAAATTGTGGAAATTTAGTCTTTTGTAGCGTTGCATCATCTCATGTATCATGTGTGAAAGGGTGAATGTTCCTAGAGATTGTTTCTATTGAACACATCTTGATAAGTCATCAATTATTGCAAATTGAAGTATAAATTCTTCTAGCAGCTACTCTCAGGCTCTAATTGCCATGCGAAGTTGTCTAGGAGAATCCTTGATTGGGTGTCGTTCCTCTAAATCACAAATTTCATCTTCACTCCATCTTCCCCAAAGGATTAGGTATTGATCCTTCCATAGGTGATCATTTTCAAAGAGAATTCCTCTCACCTTCCCCTCTTTTTCTAGGTCTAGCCTCCATAGGTCACCTAGGGCATCACTTTTCTCACGATTTAGCCATCAAAATAATTTGATCTCTTGCCCACAACTATGTTGGTGTGTCCTCAAGAAGCCCTCCAAATTTCACGAGATTCCGACAGTGGGATCTTGAGATATTTCAAGCCCTAGCTCGAAGATCAATTCTTGCTCTTGGTTTCCCATTGGCTAGTAACCTCATTGGGATCATAGCACTAAATCATCAAAGCAAGATTTTTTCTTTGATCCTCTTCCTTTCCCCAATTAGGTCAAGTACATCCTTGGTTGATCAACTCCATATCCTTAACCTAATTTTGGGTCCACTTGGCCCTTTGTGGTCCCACAACTTGTTGACTCCAATTCCACAAAGATCACTTAGAAGTCAAGCATCCGTAAGGCCTTTTAAGACTAGAGGCTACCTTGACCAGGCATACTCTCACACCTTATCCGAAAAGATCGTCTTAGCCCTTCCTAGAGAGCCCATCACCTTGCTTCTAAAGCAGGCAACCCATTTAGTTGAGTCTATCTTGTGAATAGGCCTAGGAATCACTTCATCTTATCATTGACCATATATTCTCGTGATTCCTCATATAGTGGGACTCCCATCGGTGAAAGTCCATAAAAAGCAAGGAGCCTTAGCTAAGGTGATAGTGGGCCATTGCTCCATTATTGCCCTTGACCTAGTAGTTGCTCTATAGGAACCCCTCCTAGGACCCTTGCTAGTTTGAGCTATAACATTTTGGCATCGTTGTCGGGGAGGAAGCAGGTCTGCCTCCCTAATGAATCATTGAGGAATTGATTCAAAAGCGACATTCCGATTATTCCTCTAGCGGCTCCACGATATTCTTCTTAGAATGGAGAACCCTCAAACCATGACATATCATCGACGAAAGGATGAGAAACCCCACACTCCATTCTTTGACGAAAGGATAAATAGGAGGAAGATAAAGCATGATTTTTTTGTTCCTTTAAACCTTTCCAACATGATTGGAGGCCTTTTTAGTTCTCTTCCTGAAGATCCTACCAAGCCCAAATTCACTAGAAAGGAGGACCCCCAAGAGCATCTCTTAAATTTTGAATATCAAACATGTGGGGCATCCTACAATGAATTCGCCCGCATGACTTCCTTCGCCTTCTTCTTAGAAGGGGATGCCCGAGTATGGTATCTATCATTGCCCCCATCCTCCTTTTCTTCTTGGGAAGACCTAGTTGGTGCATTCAAAAAGAGTTGGGTCCATGAAAAGAATGTAGTCGAATTATGCAAGGGTCTCTTGTCTAGCAAAAGAGGTGATAATGAATACGTTGCAGAATTCAACCAAAGAGCTAGCCCCACCAAAGGAGGTGACCCTAGCTGCATACTTCAATGATTTCACAGGGAAATTGGCCTTCAATTTTAGGAACAAGAACCCCACTAATCTCCTCCAACCCCAAGACATCATATTTGACCTCGAACAAGCCATGAAGCAATCCTCCATTAACATGGTGCAAATTGACGATCATAGCACTCCCACCAATAATGAAGAACCATCCCTCCATGAGGAGAATACATTACCTGAAGCCAAAACGAAAACAAGAAAGGGCTACAAGAAGAAACCTCCAGACCTTACCACCTTGAAACTTCCCCTAAGGTTAGCATTGAACATGAGTAACCCCTTCTATATTGCCCTTGGGATAAATGGCCACACATTAAGGAATTGTATTTTGAACTCTGGGAACCCTATCCACATCATGTCTCTAAGTGTAATGGAGAAACTTGGGCTCAAGCTTTCGAGAGAATGCCCCAATAAAATAATCTTGAAATGTGATTAATTTAAGGTACATGGAATAGTGGAGAGAGAAAAGGCATTCTTTCATACATATCCTGAAAAAAGAATTCACCATAAACATAGTCATAGTAGACATGAACCCTACATGGGGGATGATTTTGTCTAAGCAATTGGTCGAGGATTTAAACTATCCATTAGTGAAGACAAATCCACCATATTCCTCCCTTGGAAAGAAAACTCCTATGTGTCCATTCCAAGGCATGAATTTTTTGCTCCCATGATCGCTTCCTCCCAAGACCCCGATGAAGACCTAGAAGAAGAAAACATTGAGCTCGAGGAATGGAGAATATTCAAGAATGAACATGTTAAAGCTATCCCCCAACAACGAATTTGGGTCATGTATTTTCATGGGGCTTGTTCTAAGGCAGGAGTCGGGGCTAGTATTGTCCTTCTCTCCCCATCCGAGGAGTATTCAATGTTTTCTTTAAGACTCCAGTTTACATGCACCAACAACGTGGCTGAATATGAGGCCCTATTGTTAGGTCTTGAAGCTACCCAAGCTAGGAAGATTCAACAACTACTAATCATAGGAGATTTTGACTTGATTGTGTCACAAATAAGAGGGACTTTCAACACCAAGCACCAAAACCTCATATCATATAGGGAAAGGATCGTTCACATGATAAAGGGATTTAAGGAAGTTTCCTTCTAGGTTGTTGACTGTCGTCTAAATGATCTGGCTAATACCCTAGTTGGGGCAGCATCTACTTCTTCCATAATTGACAGTGACACATTAAAAGTTAAAACTATTAAGATGTGTGGTCGACACCATTCACAGGCCTTCTATTCCTAACTATGAAGACTGTTGGCCTATTTTCGGAGATGACAAAGACAAAAACAACTTCCTTCAAAATCATGGAGAGCCCCTCAAAAGAATAAGAGACATAGTCAACGAGCAACATATTGATAGGAATGTTCATAGCATGACCAAGCTCGATAATAAAGAATCACCGGACACATTTGACCTCAACCTTGGATCTGAACCTCTCCTCAAATAATTAAGATCAAAAAAGGCTCGTCTAAATATGAAAGGGATGAACTCGAAAAATTGCTCAGGGAATTCAAAGATGTGTTTTCTTGGGCATATGATGATTTAAAATCTTATAGCCCTGAGATCGTTCAACATACCATTCCTCTCAAGGAAGTGGCAAAGCCTGTTAAGAAAAAATTTAAACGAATGAATCCCAAACTTGCCCCCTTGGTCAAAGAAGAACTCCAAAAGATGGTTGATGCTGGAATCATTACTCCCATACGACACTCATCCTGGATTTCCAACCCTGTGATCACTCGCAAGAAGACTGGCAACATTAGGATGTGCATTGATTTTAGGGATCTCAACCGAGTGTGCTTGAAGGATAATTACTGCCTAACATGGAGAACCTATTGCAAAGAATAACTGGGTCACAAATGATGTCATTTTTGGATGGGTTTTTCGGGTATAACCAAGTCATTGTAAAAGAGGACCATTTGAAAATTGCCTTCACTATGCCATGGGGAACATACATGTATCCCGGGATGCCTTTCGGTCTACTCAATGTTGGGTCCATTTATTAAAGGGCCATGGATTTTGCTTTTAGGGACCTCGTTGGGAAGATCATGGAAATCTATCAAGATGATTTGACCATGGTTTCCAAAGAAAGAAAAGATCGTTGTAAACATTTTAGGAAAGTATTCGAGAAATGTAGAAAATATAGCATATCCCTCAACCCTAAGAAATCGATCTTTGGTGTTGACAAAGTAACTTTTCTTGGGAACGTAGTCCCCAAAGATGGGATTAGCATTGACCCCGAAAGGATCCAAGTAATCAAAGTATCCCTCCTCCAAAGGACCAAAGTGCCCTAAGAGGGAGTGTTGGAAAAGTAACTAGGTTCGGTCTTCATAATCATTTATGTACTTGTATCAATTTGTATTTTATGTAAAAGAAGAAAAAGAATTTTATTCTAAGTTACCAGGAATCGGTCCGGATACGGATACGGATCCGGATCCACCAGTTTTTTGAAAAACTAGGATTCAGATACGACTGGGAAACGGCAAGTACAAACAATATAAATATAGTTTTATAATTTTAAAAACAAACTATTTATATAAAAATAATATAATTTATTATTATTATTATTATTATTATATAGATGTTATTATTAATGTATATTTAATATTAATTATTATGAATATAATAATTATATATATAATTAATAGTTTTATAATTTATGCATCATTTATAAGTATTTAATCTTAATTATTTAGACAAGTTTAAATTAATAAATTTCTTATTACGTAAGTTACTTTATAAACCATGTCACTTTAATAAACTTTCCTTTTTAAGTTTTGAATGGTTCGTAAAGTTCACATTTAATATAGCTATGCCAAATGGCCATAGTTTATAATCATTACTTTTTGTATATTTAAAAAACCATGTTACTTTAACACGTTATGTATAATAGGTTACTTTAATATTTCTTGATATAAACTTTACTTTTTACCTTTTTAATGGTTTATAAGATTCACTTATAACCATGCCAAATGGCCATGGTTTATCAACATTAATTTTTATATATTTAAAAATCTATGCTGAAGCATCATTTTTGAACTCTACAAAACAAAACCGCAAGAGTTAAATGCTCGAACTCTCCCGTAAAGTTTATGTGAGGACATGTCGACTGGAAGGAAATATACTTATGTGAGGACACAACTCATCACGAGGAAATGCCGAAATGCAGATATTGGTGGGAAGGTAAGGCCCAAAACGTTGATCCATCTGCCTGCAACAGCGAGATGATGGGAATTCGATTTTCAATTTTACATTAACCCTAACTGTTGAAAAAGACTTTGCTGGCAGAGTAATCCATTTACTAGCATGAAACCCAAAAAAAATCATTGTCTGGTCTATCCTACAGTCCACGAGTTGACACAGGGAATACAGTGTCGTTGACCTGTCATCCATACGAATCCTGGGCGGATCCCAACGGATCCAGATCAGAATCCGTATCCAATCCGGGGATCCGCAGATCCAGCATCTCAGCCTAACGGATCCGGTATCTTATATTTTATTTAAGCATGGGTTCAATGCTCAAGTCTAGGTCAAGCATTTTCTTCACGCCTCTAGGTTTTTGTTACGTCAAAAAATTAATTATGAGTCAAAGTCCATTGGGACTCTTTGTAAGGAAAAGGAAAAGAATTTTTTTTATTTAAAAAGAGTCAAATAGTCCTCCATAAGACCAAGTCAGCCTTCCTATTGGTCAAGTCGGCCTGCTCAACAGTCATGACCCTTCATAGTGACGAACAACTATATATAGGCGTAAATCCTCCACCAAAAAGGCAGAGGTTTGGTTGAGTTTTTCTGATGAAGTATGCAAGTGGCAGTGGCTGGGATATGCGAATTTTTTGTATGGAACAATGTGCGAGTTCCTTGAAGCCTTGTGACAAGACCAAATATCTGAAATTTGAAGCAGCCTGTAATTTTGTGACAGAACCAAAAATCTGAAGAAGTCTGCAATTTGGGACAGGGCCGCAGTTTGAAGCAGCTTGATTTTGACTGTGACTTGGAATCAGGGCTCACTTGGGAATCTTAAGAGGGAAAGAGTCTTGTTCTTGGTCTTGATATCTCATTTTGATCTGATTTTGGAAGAAGAGGATTGTTTGGGTTTTCCCCAGTTTTGGGGTTTTGCCCTGGCGTGGAACCTATATCTTGTGTTTATTGTATCTTGTGACCTTATTGTCTTTATTTTGATCATTTCTTGATAAAGAAAATAAACACAAATAATTTAATAAGAAGCCAACTAAGTTCACAAGTAATTATCATGTAAGGAAAATCAACCTTTACCTTGATTTTCCAACAATATTTCCCGAACAGAACGGCAATGATTGGTAATTCGCCGCTTAGTTAACCTATCAAAGGGCATGTCTGACTGTTCTACAGAGGCCCAAGGTAGATTCCAAAAGAGGAAAGTGAACTCAAATCAAACCCTAGTCGAACTTGCACCGAACCTGAACCATTTTTTTAAGTTCGTTAAATTTCGAACCTCAAGGTTCAAATTCGATGAACCCTGTGACATTGATTGGATCTTTAATGTTTGTTAGGGTTCTGTTGATTTGCCTTAGATCGGATTTGGAGAACTGAGAGGATTTGTACTAACCTTGAAAGCAGGCTACAGTATGTACATGTACTTTATCTTGAGCATATTAATGAATTTTCCAACTCTCCAAACTCGTGCAATTTCCAGATTTGGTTTTCACCTATGTATTTGGTTTACACATTGCCATTTACAGCCATATATTTCTTGCTGATTTGACAAAAGAAAAATGACAATTGTCAAGTGATTTTCTATCCAAGTGAAGAATATTTTACTGCTATTATGCTGTTGTTGGGCTACTGTTATTGCCGTTGTAAAAGAGTATCTTCAGATTTGGTTATTCGCTGAAAAGTTGCCCTGAAAGAACCATAGTGCTAAGATCCAAGAAGCATTCTAGGTTGAAGGTGGAATATTTGTTTTCCACTGAATTTTGAATTCTGATAAATTTTCACACTAGCTTTTCCATATTAAAAGTTGCTGACAAATTGTCATATCAATATTAATATCAGATCCTTATCAATGTAGCTTAGATTATACTTGAAACAAAGAAAAGTTTGTCATTAATTTAAATTCTAAAATACAGGTGCTTACAACATGCTCTTACCTAAATATTGTTTGGACATCTGACTCAAGAAGGATTGGTGAAAGAACACGTTGCAAAACACCAACTTCCTGTACATAGATAGGGTACAATACAAAGATATAAGGTCAGAAAAGATAATTTACTAATGTCCACAAATAACCTAAGAATAGGTCAATATGGCTAGAAAATACAGATAGTAAGCATCACAATATGCACAAAATAAAGACAATACATTCAAAAAATTTAAACAGTATTCTAGAATCTAGAGTGCACACATACATTATGACCTACGCATATTTATGATGCAACTAGATAATCTCATGTAAAATTTAATGCAATAAAAAAAGAATATATCTACAAAGCGAGGTGCTTCAGATTTTAAAATAACACTAATAAGAGAGAGAGCTAAAAAACCATTTTATGGAGCAACTTCACTTCCATCACCGCAAGCAGTATCGCATTAACCTATGTGTCAAGAATCACAGTAACCTTCTTGTGTTGCTATAGAACAAGAAAAAGACCTTAGGCGAAAGTTGAAACAAATGCTTGCAGCGTGACTTAACATAGAAACAGTAAATTTTACAGTCAGGTTTATTTCCATGGTCATAAAACTATGTTCCTGGAGAGAAAAGTGACATTTTAAGCAATTTTGAATAAACTGCATTCAAATTAAAACATTTAAAACATGATAATTACTAAGCAAACACTCATTCTCATTTAACAATTTTGTGTTGTTAATAATTTTCTACAAACTAAACTAAAACAAACCATAATTGAACAACTTTCAAATTTCCATCCATTAGGTTCAATTTGTCAACACGTAACAACGTAATTATTTATCATGTCATTTACTTCACCAGTCAAACAAATATTCACCCTTGAATCTTGTTTGATAATATAGTCCATGCGCTCTCTCAATGTCACTATTCTGTTTATGTTCTCAAATGTTAATGCCATCAAAAGCATTCCAGCCCTTTTAGACAAATATTAAGTCATCATAAGCAGTTTGATCTTCATAGTTGAGCTGCAAATTGCTCAATTGTCCTTAATTTCTTATTGCACTAGCTATAGTTATCAACAGGCACGTAGTTTGTACCACCAGGAGAGAAGTTTGCAGGTAAACACATCGTAGATTTTGTGATTCCTTCTAGGTTCCAATGCCATCTATAAATCGGGATACCAGAGAACCCTACTTCAGGCATTGTGCCTGGACAAAACACATTACAGATCCCTAGATATGTCAATTGCACCAAGAAATGCCTCCCAACATAATCTATAAGTATGGATAACAGACTAACCTAGTTTAGACATTGTGTCTGAAGCAATGTGGGACGAAATGGGGACGTTTTTTGGAAGCAGGGACGCAGAAGCGTCATTTTCCAAAAATCGAGGAAGCGAAGCATCTCGGAAGCGTCTACTATATATATATATATATATATATATATATATGCATTTATATTAAAAAACATCCAAAATACCAAATTAGTTGTAGAAGACATGAAAACATGCATATTTTTACATAAATAAAGATTGATATGGCATCCATTGTACATCAATGATTAATTATTCCAGCATCAACCATCTACAATCTAGATTCCTCTCCTCTTGTCTATCCTTTGCCTCTACTTCAATTCTATAGGGATTTTAGTCAACATTGCCTAATTTTGATCAAACAGCGTAATCCAAGCCTTATAATATGGTAGAGAAAGCTTAACATCCCTGATCAATGATTTTGACTTGAGTGACGAGTACATAATTGTTAAGGCCATGACAAAGGAGTTCAACAATCAATAATACCAACACTGGGGTACATATAGGGCTTGTTGCTCTTCTTTAAATGCCAATCACATGCCCTCATACATGATATAATCCAATGAAACGCCACAATCCCATTGATCCTGAAAACTGCTAAGTCTGCTGAATTTTCAATGGGATATGAAATTCTATTTTCTCCATATGAAGTCTCATGAGGTTGGAACCACTCTCAAACATCCTGAGTCATTTCATGGTAATGTTAAAAATTTAACATTACCATTAAGGAGCATCTAAGAAGCGTCTAGGGAGCATCTAGGGGCACCTTGGGAGTATTCGGAAAGTGTAGTTCCTCACAGAACAATTCGGAATTTCTAAAAACAAAAAGACAAAAAAAGCCCCGCAAAACCGTCCACCTTCTCTCGGATCCGCTCGCGATCCGCGGTGGATACACGCCCGAACCTCCATAGATCCGCACCTGATCCTTTCCAGATCCGTGGATCAGGAAATAGGAACCACGGATCGGGCCGTAGGAGTCGCAGATCGGGCCCCCACGAATCCAATTTTGCAGGAACCGCCAAAAAAAGGAGGAACCACGGATCCGATTTTCTGATCTACGGTTATGTTGATGGATCGGTGGCAGATCCGTATGGGACGCAGATCTGCCTTTGGATCCTTAGGGGGAGGGCGGGGTGACGGTTCCTGCAACACTGGTCTGGAGCAGAGGCATAGATGTGTTGGTTTGCACCAAAAAATGCATCTCTAGTTGCCGATATCTCTTACCAGAGGTATATTTGGTGACAAGGTATATTTGGCGTCGATAAATGTCAATCAAAGAACTCCCAAATCAGGTATCATAAAAAGTTGGAAATACCTTCTGTAACTCGAGATATTCTACTCTTGGGAATTGCCTGTATCTACAAAGTGAAATTCCATAAAAATATAAAATTAGAAAATAAGAGGTAGTTGTCGGGGACTAACGAACCCTTGAACCCTTCCAACAACTGAACGCTCTTAGGGGAGATGTCGGCCTCCCCTTTTAGTCTTTTTCTTGAAACATAAAAACATGCACATGCATACTAAAATCCCTCCAAAACTGTAGAAAGCACATTTTTGCAGTTAGAGGTTCAAAGAGAAGCAACTGTAAAGACATAACATTAATGATGACAATTCTTTTTTCATTTTGACAAGAACAAAAAGACTCTTTTAGCAGGTTTGGAGGCGTAGGGAGTAAAAGCAGAACATGAAATTATTTACCATTTTTTGTTCTATCGGGGAACAACCAACTTGCACAAGATCACAAAGACATATCTGCTCAAATTGGTTGAAACAAGAATGTCTCCTACTTTAGATCAAACAGTGATCTGTAAACTACCGTGGATATTCCACTAGACAATTTGTCACAACAGATCTAATAAAATATATTAGAAAATCTAAAATCTACATTATGAGGGTTTATTTCTCCTTAGACTTATGGATCTATTAATTGTTGTTTATTGTGTATGCATGCATATTATAATTATGCATAAAATAGAGAACAGCGAAATAGAACTCACAAACCACAAATTAACACAAAATATAACCTCACTAACCCTTTTAGGAGAAAACCCAACTAGAAGGTGATGTTGCTCTGCTCTCTTTCTCTAAATGGAAAATGGATGCAAGTAGTGAGGTTTGTGGCCATGGAAAATTTTAGGGGCTAATATTCGTAGGTGGGCTAATTTTTCATGATTTTTCCAAAAAAAAGATTTGCCAATTTCGATTTTTTCTAAAAATGATTCGCCCAAATTTTACAATATAAAATTATTTTACCTTAAAAATAGCCAACATTATATAGAGACTATATATAAAATCATTATAAGTCTGAATAATTTTAAAAATATATCAATAAACATTTTATAGTTTGCAAATTAGGCAATAGTGAGATTCACCCATGTTTTTAAACTTCAAGTTAAGCTTCCATCCTTAAATTTTCCCTGTTTGTGGCCCATGGGCTACTATAGTGCACAAATCCTCTTTGTTTTCTCATCCCTATCCACTCTCGATTACTCTGCTCATCAATGGAACAAAAGGCATTTGAATAGAATGGAGCCGCTTTTCCTCCCAGTGACCTAGTTATAACATAATGTAATAGCCTACTAGAAGTTTGACACCTTCAACTTTTAACTAGGGTTACAATATTGACTTTTCTAAAGTCTTCTCCATCATGATCATGTGGCTAGCACCTTTTCCATCAATAATGGGGCCCAACAACATATTCAACTTCAGCACTACTCAAATCAACCATATCCTTCTTTTCGCTCATCCATGAGGCCATGGAAGATCCTATACTGAAGCATCCACCTGTCGTGCTTTTTCTGTTTGTCTCACTACCACCCTAATCTGAATCTGTATATCCCACGAGTTGGACTTCATCTGAATTTGAATATGTATATCACCAATCTGAATCTGTACCTCCCTAAAATTTCGTTGCAAGCCCTAAATTTATGCCCTACTTTTACGCGACCGAAATTTAGGATGAGAAAATATGGAGGAGTTTGATCACCAAAATGGCAGAATACTTAGACTAGTGCCTAGTCATTTGGGAAATGGATCCTTGAGATGCTTAAGATAAGATAAAACGTTTTCTAAGGAGGCTCAAAATCGATGCCCTAGGTACCAATTGCTAACATTTACCCTCTTCAAGATATAATGGAGTTTCATTAAGAGTTCAAAGACTTTGATTCACTAGGAACATTCATTACATGCTTTACATTGGATAAGATATGCAATACTCTACTAGAAAAGCTTCCAAATTTAATCTTCAACAATTAGGGCACAAATTCGCATAATCTAGAGCAGCAATTCCATATATTAAACAATTTTCAAAGAAAATTTCCATCAACAAGAAGCACTTACAAAGAGACATGCAATATATCCATCCATCATTCAAGAAGAAGCTCCAAAGAAGTAAAGTCAATCATCTTCCACACATCAAAATGTTTCAAAAGAGTCTCCAATAGCTCCAAAGAAAAAGTGAAAGTTGTTTACAAGAGAACTAATCCAAGTGTTACGATGATCTCTCACAAATGAAGGTGAGTTCTATTTATATGAGACCTTGGAGATAGAATTATTAGCCTAAGGCCCCCTAACATTATAAAAATGTGAAAAATACAAGCCTTGGTTACAAGTCAACCAAGTAGTTTTTTCAAATTATAAATTAGCCTTCCAAATGCTAGCGGAAGTTGATGATGCCATGCTGATGTAGGGTTGTTGGAAGGCCACATTGAGTCCTCTATGTGCCAAAATGAGACAAAGGGCTCCATAAATCACCAATTGGGGGATGGCCCCTAATTCTCTATGCAAGTCATCATGTGGGGCCCCAAAGTGGTTTTGGGGAACAAACGTTGGTCTCACAGGTCTCATGATGATAGATAAGCCTGCATCCAAATGAGAGATTTCATGATGGTGTTTGCCCTCCCATGTCTCATAGGTGAGACAAACCTCCTTTGGGCCTCGGATCAGCTACCACTCCTTATGGTATGCCGGTTGGGCACAATGGTCCAAGTGCATCATCTCGTGAATAATGTGGGGCAATAAACAAACTATTGAAAGTGTTGAGGCAGCCCATGCTGTGAAATGATGCTCTGCACATGATGGGAGTCCCATGGCTCTCAACGTATCCCTTGTGGTGTCAATATGATCCTCCAGTGGACTTATGCCCCAATTAAGTTCCCCAACCCACGATGAAACCACCTACCAATTACATATAATGTCCAATTTGCCTCCTCACATTCAGGTACAATAATTCATTAGTGCATTTAAGTGAACCAAGCTTGTTTACCAAGGGCACAATGAGACTTCATATGGGGTTTCCTTTCCAAATTTGGGGCTTTGAGCTCAAAGTAGTGCTACCTCCATAGATAGGAGTGGTTAATAAATGACCCTATTAGGTGTTCCCAACCTTGAAGGGGAAGGACAGGTCCAAGGTACATCCTTCAGTTAGTAGGGGTCATGTAAATAATGATGAGATGGACGGGACGCAGGGGTCTCAAGGCCAAATGTCATGGGTACAAGGGTGGCAATGATGAGGAATGTCCACATATTGGGCATACAGATGTAGGAGGGAGAAATCGTGGATACATGAGTTACCTCGTCCTTTGTCTTTCCACCCGTCTTCATTTTCCTCTTTCCTTTTCTTGATTTTTCTTTGTATTACTGCTCAGGGCTCCAAGAAATGAGACCATGATGTGTATAATGTAAGCAATTATTACCCCCTTAAGGTGGGGTAGTTCATCGCCCACAAGGGATTGGAACATGCATGGGTCCTCGATGATGTGGGGCACTCATGGACCCTACGAACCAGGGTGATGACCATAATGATAAGGGGTAGAGCTCATGTTTGGCTTTTTTCCACGTGTTATTTTAATATCTCGGCCATCTTTTGCATTTTATAATGTTCTTTTCTTTTGTTTCTTGCTTCTGGCCATGATATGCTTTTAACTTTCTTTTAGCTTCATCAACCTCTGGGGCAACGTTTCTAGACCCGACCCAGACATGTAGATAAGGGGAGGGGGTGTGCCAGTGCCTTGTGGACCCAAAGGTCATGTGGACCTAGAGAGGTAAGATGATGAAATAGGGCTTGTAATGTGCGAAGGGAAGTGAAAAATGTGAAACGTGAAAATGGGACCGCACTACCAAAATCGGGGTTTCCCAAGTACTGTCCTTTCTAAAGTTATAGGTCAATAGGGGAGATCCCACGGGACTAGGGTTGAGGATTAACCCCCATTTAAGGTGAGGGAACAAGACCCCGGTCAAAACCTTTCATTCTTCCAGTTCACCCAATAATCCATGCCCAATGAAAACCAAGTATAAGCAACCGGTTGCACAATGAAAAAACTTCATTTTGGGTTAGATTTCCCACCTTCAAACATATGCTCTTGACAAATGGGCGAGGGGACATATGAATAATTCAAGGAATGGAGATCAAATGGCACAATAAATTGGCTACATCAGTGGCTGTCAAGGGCTGCAAGCTGCCAGCTGAAGAGATGCCTAGGAGAAAAATTCTCCTATGGGGTCACCCGCTTTTCGTGGGTAACAGGTACAACATGAAAAATAAGATTATATAGATTAATTGTTGAAGAAAAATGGAGATGGCAAGGTTCCAGGAATAAACTTTTGCCCATTTGTGTGTATTACAATATCATAGAAACAGCAAAAATATATAGAAACATTAACTAAATATCCCGGTTTAGGATGCTTTTGACAAAGAATTTCCAGATGCAATTTCGAAATGAAAAAGTTCTTAATCACACAGCAGGAGAACATCACCTTTGTTAGAGCTCGTGCAAACTGACTAGGTTGAGTATCATTATCTTCTGGCTTATTCCAGCTCTCAGCAATTTGTGGCAATACACGAAGATGAACCATTAATCTCTCCTTCATTATTTGTACCAGCTTTGAATGAATCTCATCCCTGTGCACCTTATAATCCTAAAATATTTCTTCCACAAAAGGTGAGTTAAAATCTACAGAGCAAACAGGAGATAAATATCTTTCTGCAATTTCAAATGCTCTATGTAATACTCTGTACTTTTCCAGCTTTGAATTACTACTACAATGAACATCAATTTGTTTTGCCCTGCCATTTAGTAATTTCACATTAAACACCAACAAGATGAACTAATGAAAATTCTAACCAACAACATCCAAGAAATTTATGCTGCATTCTGAGATCTCTCCAAATATAATAAAAAATTAACACTGATTTAAATGGTCACAAGAAATTTATACTGATTTAAATGGTCACAACAACAGGTGGAAAGGATCCAACTATCATAGTCATTGTGCATCAGCAGATTATGTTAGGATTCAATATACTACGGGGAAAATGAGAACATTATATTTATGTTTATGATCCATCTGTGGTGAAAGAATTATCAAGATTTATGGCAATGATTTACAGTTTATATAAGTAGAATTCATAGCCATTTCCATTTCTGGACAAACAATTCTTACTTATCAAAGTATCATCCATAGACATTTCCATTTCCGGACAAACAATTATTTATTTAGATGAATGCCAAAAAAAAAATTAAAAGAAGACAACTTAGGAGACATTACCTGTCGAATTCTGTCTATCTCAGATAGTAATAGAGCTTTGTGTGCTTCAGGTATATGCAATATTAGCAGCCGCCTTATATCTTTAGTGCACAACACAGAGAGAAATTAGGTCAGTTTCTGTTATAAGGCATTCTAAAAATCTGCATTCAACCTTAAATTCAATAAACTCATCCTGGCAATTTTAAACAATTTTCTATCCTACACACAACCATTACTGGGATATAGTTTTCATAGTATACTCATCAATATAATCTCTCACTAATTTTCCTCTGGATTTAAATCACATGAAATGTTACAAAACAAGTACTGAGCATTCCTTTCTTGACAGTACAATGTTATGATGACTATAACCATGGCACAAAATCTTAGTAATTTACGTAATTAGCCAAGAATTACCTTTAAGTGAAAATAGCCCATCCTCAATATCTTAGCTTGATCTTCCTTTTGTAAAACAGTTGATTACAGAGTATTTGTATAAAAAAAGATCAAAATTTCTCATGCAGCATTTTCATGTTTTAGGAGTATTTGTATAAAAAAAAATCAAAATTTCTCATGCAGCATTTTCATGTTTTAGGGAAGCTTTGAGTCAATGGAAACTAAGGAAATTGATTCCATAACAGATGAAAAGAAAGCTCCATTGCAAAGGAAGGCTTGGGTATTTAGATAAGTTTATCCCGACTATGATCTTATTATGCTGCAATGAACTATGACGCTCATCACTGTGGGCATCCATCTGATTGATGAACAAATGAAATGAAATGATATTAAATCTGTATTGTCATCCTTGGAAGACCTAAATAGGATCCATGGGACATCAATAAGGGACCACATATAACTAAGAAGAAATGAGGTAGAGGATGATACCAGAAAACAAGAATGTGGCATGAAAAGAAGCAGAAAGACAACATCTGAAATGCCTCGTAAAAAATATCATGAGCATACCAAAAAATGCTGTCTTATTACCTCGGTCTGTAGCCATAGATGCCATGCTTCTTTGAGCTACAGGACATTAACTTATTGGCTAACTTTAATGTCCATATGCCCTTAAATTGGATATCTATTCAAGACATTTCATAGTATGAATTACTGCTTCGAAAAGTCAACCCTTCCTTTTTCCTGATCCGGTTGAACAAGACATCATGGATGACTTGTTTGCTCCCTGTAACTTTACTAACATTCAAGGTCATCCGCATGATCTTCCAGATAAAGGCATTGACAAGTTGCCTTCTTTCCAAGGCAACAATGCAATTAGTGCCAAATCTCATCTCAAGGTTGTTAGCTCTTTCATGGGTAAATTTTGTAGCGGTGCTAACTATAATCATGAAGATGTAAAGATGAGGCTCTTTGTCCTTTCTTTGGAAGAGGATGCTATAGATTGGTTTACGGAAAATCCTGATAATAAGTTTGATTCATTGCAGTCAATTACTAATGCCTTTAAGGATAAGTATGGAGATAAGAAGGAAGAAAGGCATTTGCTTAGCACTATCAGCCATATAAAGAAAAATGAAAATGAGACTGTGGAAGAGTTTAATAAAAGGTTTAATGGTATTGTTAAAGATTTACCTCAAGATTATAAATCCACTGACAAGTCTCTTCTAGTATAATATACCGATGCATTTACGACTGATACTTCTTATCAGTTGAGATGCACTAACCCTAATCATGTTAAGGCTGCCCAGACTTTAGCTGCGGAATTGGAGAAATTTAGGAGAGCTTCTGGGAAGTCTGAAATTCCGTGTTTTAACTAGGGGTCATCAAGAGGGTGAATCAGAAAGAAAGGAAATTAAAGAAGTCAATAATGATCCTATTAAAGAATTGATGCAAATAATCAAAAATATGGAACTCAATCAAGCAAAGTTGATATCAAATCATGCCAAGAAAATCAGTGCCATGCAAACTAGGTTGGCTCAAATGGAAAGATCGCAAGCACAAAATCTCCAACCTAGTAATAATCGAGGTAATAATACTTGGCAAAAGAGGGACCCACCGAATGAGCAGAGATCGTCAAATCCACTTGAGTCTGTTGAGAAATCTAGGAGCAGCAAGATGAGTGACTTCTCTTTCATCGATAATTGCTTGTGATGACTTTTTGCTTTTCTTAGTTAGATTCTTCTACAACTTGATTAATATTGTGTTGTTTTCATCAAACAATTACCAAAACATAAAGAACAATCAGACAAGAGGACACAAGATATAGGCGATCAGCCAAGGCCTAGACCCTTGACGAATCTTCAATTGACGAATTCCAAGACCTAGACCCTTGACCAGGAACCTCTCCAAGACCAAGTCAAACACTTCTTTCAATTAGCACTTCTTCCACAAAGTCAATGCTGGTCAAACTGAGTGCATCACTACAGATCATGGCTCTTCTTCACTTTTTCAGCACCTATCACAGGTCTGCAATTTCGATCTGCCTGTGATCTCTGAAATTCCTCATCTGTGGACTGAATAGGACAGATTTACAAGACTTCACTTCTTCATTGAGGATGATCTTCCTTCCTTAACAACTCGGCTCTACTAACTGATCCTTGACACCTTATTTTCTCGGCTTCCTGAGATGACTGTAACTTTGACCTTTGCTGCCACAGAAAGTAGCCCTAACTAAGTTGCACGAAACGGAGAAACGGGTACGAGTTTCCAAAACGGGCACAGGTACGAAACGTGACCCCCCCAAATTTTGGAAACGGGGAAATGCAATATATATATATATATATATATATATATACATTATAATTAGATTGTCAAAATGCATAAACTATAAGTCTCTCAATTTACATCACATTTACTCATGAATGATCACATAGTGAAAATAGCAATATCCAAAATCAGCCACGAGAAATTTCTAATTTCTTGTCTCATGCTTAATTGGGAGTCTCCTCCTACATAGTTGAACGACCTTAGTGCTCTTGATTAAATACAAGTTCCATACCCTAGTACCCTACGTGCTCTTGATTATTGGGAGTCTCCCCTGCATAGAGGGGTTGGTTCTCTTGATTAAATACAAGTTCATACCCTAGTACATGACAAAATCCAATGGGAACATTGAAATCCCCCAAATCCTGAAATCCTGAAAAATAGATAAGTCTGTTGGATTTTGAATGAGATCTAAAATTCTATTTTCTCCATATGAAATCCAATGAGGGCAAAACCACTCTCAAACATCCTAAGTCATTTCATGGTGATGTTAAAAATTTAAGTAAAAGGAGGATGAAAATGAAAAGTAAAGGAGAATGTCACTTTTACTTTAAGAATTTAACATTACCATGAACTGCATATCAACACTAAGGCCATAGGTTTGAACATTAGGCTGCCCCACTCAAAAAAATCTTCTTTTTTATAACTTGAGAGGCATTTAGAAGCATTCATAAGATATTTTAGTCACCCAATAAAAAATTAGAAGCGAAAAAATTAAAAAAAATACAAGAAAAAGTCAAGTTAGAAGAGGAAACTCTGCCGTACGGCCTAAAAACTAGTTTCCGGCCGCACTGGCCACATTTCCTCCTCGAGAAATGGGCCAGTACATCCGCAAACGAGTTTCCAAGCCATACAGTACGAGTTTCCTCGTTTCCAACTAGAAACAGACCCTTCTCCAACGTTTCCTGCAACTTAGAGCCCTAATTGTCTTGCACATGTGAGATGAATAACCCAAAAACAATCCTTACAATCTCTGTTCATCTCCTTTTCTTCTCTCCTTTTTCGCTGGATTTACACGAGCTTCTTTTGCTATTGAACGAACTTGATTGATGCCCTAACAAATGAAGTCGAGCTCTCTATTTATAGTCTTCATGTCACTACTTGTGGGTCGACTTGTCACTGTTTGGTAGGCCGACTTGTTGCTTGAATCTTGACAAGGTCTTGGAGGGTTCTTTGACTCTTTTTGACTCAAATAAAATTTCCTTTACAATATGTAACATGACCTAATTAGGTCTTTCATACATGACAATGACTTAATGACTTGTAGACTCAATGACAAGCCCTAGGAGCTCAGAATGGGAGCTTGACCTATAAAATAAATTTCCTTGAGCATGAAACCCATGCCTCATGAACAACAATAATAAATTTATTTTTCTCATTACATCAAATACATAAAGTCATGATTACATATGTCATTATGAAGGCCGAACCTAGTTACATATTTCAACAAAGTCTACCCATCTTGTGGAGGAAGCTCCACCTTATTGTAGAGATTGTGATGCTCTTCATGATGAGGCTACTTGACCCATTGTGAAGAGAATCATTGATAGTGGAATGGCAAGGACAAGTGACTAGATAAATGTTGTTGATGATGAGCATCACTTTTCCATGGAGGATTGGATTGAGGTTATGGAGAAGAGTCATGATGTGAAAAATGTCCAATCATCTTATAGTGTTAATACTTTTAATGGTGAGGAGGATATGATTTCTGAGTTGTTTGGTTAGAAGCCTTCTCCTAAACAAGTCTTGGAGATTGCAAAAGATAAAAGATTAATTTATTAGTGGAGAAATAAGGAACAAAGTGAGAATTAGATTACCCCTAGAATTCTTAACCCTGGTTTGAATTCTAACTCTGGATTGAATATTGATTTGGGAGGTTGGATTAATAATGCAAAAATATTGGTTCCTATCACCGAGATATTAAAGATTCCCTCTCAGAAGGCTAAGTTATTGAAGGTTATTGATGCTCCTCGTATTGATATTTCTCGTGAAAAGGCTCCTGAAGTTGGTTATCAGGACGCTCCAGTGTATTTGCAAAGTATGGATCTAGATAATAAAGATCATCATCCATTTTATATTACTTTGCTTGTTAATGGTTTTTTGTTATAGTTGCATGTTGGACTCTGGTGCATCGACCTATGTCATGACCAAGAGGGTCATGGAACAACTTTACTTAAGGATTTATAGGCCTTATCACAACATTTGTGCCATGGATTCTAAGAGAATTGAAGTACATGGTTTAATTAAGGATTTACAAGTTCATTTGTCTGTTTATCCTGATATAATGATTACCATCGACATTGTTGTGATCGACGTACCAGATGCTTGGGGTATGTTGTTATCAAGGAAGTGGGCTTCAGATCTAGGAGGGAGTATTCAGATGAATTGGTATTATGCTACTATTCCCTCACCTACAAGCAGTGGTTTTGTCAGGCTTGATAGGGAGTCTGAAAGAATATTTCATGTTGAAGACCCCAAGAGACCCTATAATGAGATTATAATCGAAAAACCTAGTCTTGGGAATTATTCTATCTTTTCTAATTCTATAGTTCCCTTAGATGTAGAGGTTGACGATTTGAATAATGGAATTTGGTGCATGTATCTTGATGGTGCATATTCCAAGCATGGTAAGGGTGCTAGAGTAATGCTTATATCTCTTCTTAACCATATTTTTTATTTTGCCTATAGATTGGAATTTGAAGCTACCAATAATGTTGCTGAGTATGAAGCCCCTTTGTTGGGTTTTGAGCCAGCAAGAGATTAAAGGTTAAGTTGCTTAGTGTTGAGGGAGATTTTGATCTTATCATTCAACAAGTCAAAGGGAACTTTTCTTGTAAGAATGACAGACTCTAGAAATATCGAAACGCAATTTGGGATACTATTGAGTTGTTTGATGCTTTTAATATTGAGATTGTTCCCAGAGAGAAGAATAGTTATGTTGATGATCTAGCAGTTGCAACATCCACTTTACAGGTTTTTGATGATGAAATTCATGTGATTCTCTTTCTTAATAATTTGGATGAATTCGAAGATTAAGGTTGATAGTAAGGAGAAAAGATATGATAAGTATGAAGATGTAGCAAATCCTACTCCCAAAAATATCGTAGAGCGACTCTTTGATAGGCACGATGCCACAAAGAGGAGACAGGAAAATAAGATGGATCCAAGGGAATTCATAGGAATAAATATTGGTATCTCTAAAGACCTAAAGATCGTAAAAATTGGTAAAGGTATTAATGAAGAAGAAAGGTAAATTGATTGATTTACTTCATGAATATAGAGTTGTCTTAGCATTTTGTTATGATGAATTAAAAGATGTCATGGAGCATACTATCCCTTTGAAGGATGAAAATGCTAAGCCTTTTCGTCAAAAACTTAGGCAAATTAATCCTACATTGACCCCCTTGGTTCAGAAAGACCTTCAAATGATGCTCTCGGCTGGAATTACTGCACAGACTCGACATTCATCATGGTGTTCAAATTTGGAGATTGTTAGGAAGAAAAATGGAACTATTAGACATTTTTTAACTTTCGAAAACTTAACTTAGCCTAAAAGAAACACAATTATCCTTTTCCTAACATGGACACTATGTTGTAAAGGGTAATGGGTTTAGGCATGATATCATTGTTAGAGAGTTTCTCTGGTTATAACCAAATCTGGGTGAAAAAGGAAGATAGTCATAAGACAACTTTCACCACACCATGGGGAACGTTTGAGTATATCAGGATGCCTTTTGGGTTGACCAATGTTGGAGCAACTTTTCAAAGGGCTACGGATTATGCTTTTAAAGGTTTAATTGGTAAAATCATTGAAATATATCCAGATGATCATATAGTTTTTTGAAATTATGGCATTAGTCATATTGATCATCTAAGACAGATCTTTAACAAGTGTAGAGAATTTGGAATATTCTTCAATCCTGTTAAGTCTATGTTCGGAGTAACTGAAGGTAAGTTGCTTGGTCACATCATTTCTATGGATGGGATCAAGTTATATCCTAAAAGAGTTGAGGCCATTCAGAAGATTCCTTTGCCTCATAACATTAAAACTCTTCAGTCCTTCCTTGGAAATATTAACTTTCTTAGGCGATTTATTCTAAAATATGCGAAAAGTGGTAAGCATGTCCAAAGTCTTTTGAAGAAAGATGCAAAGTTTATATGGAAAGAAGGCTTTTCATGTGATCAGGGGTTCTATCGCGAAAGCACCTGTTTTAGTTAGCCCAAATTATTCGAGGGAATTCTTGATTTTTTCTTTTGCTTCAGAGGATACTATAGCAGGTGTTTTACTTCAGAAGAATAAGGAAGGTCATGAGCAGCCGATTGCTTTTATGAGTAGATTGCTTCAGAATTCGAGTTAAATTATAGTACCATGGAAAAGCAACCATACGCATTGGTCAAGTCTCTTAAGCATTTCAAGACATATGTGGGATATTCTAAAGTCATAGCTTTTGTCCCACATTCAGTTATTAATGATATATTAACTCAAATTGATTGCTCAAGGACTCAAGCTAGGGGGGTCACGAATATTTAAGAATATGATTTACAAATTAGACCAACTAAGCTTGTTAAGGGTCAAGGATTGGTTGAATTGTTGACCGAAGGTAATAAGAAGGCATTAGGCCTGATTTGTCAAAATGGTTCCTCAAGAGTGTAAACTTCACCTGAGCTTCAAAGGTTAGTAGAACTTGAATGGCATAAGGACATCATTTATTATTTGCAAAATCATGCATGTCCTAACCATTTAGTTGCTCATAAGAGAAAAAGCTTACGCTTATTTGTGAGTTTCATTCAGGATTTTGTGGTGGTAATTACGCTATAAAGACTACTGCCCGAGCTAGTTATTATTGGCCCTCAATCTTTTTTGATGTGCACAAGTACGTTAGATGTTGCCAAGCTTGTCAACTTTTCACTGGGAAGCAAAAATTAGTTTCCTTGCCCCTACAACCTGTGGTTGTTGAAGCTCCTTTTTAGCATTGGGATTTGGATTTCATGAAAATTCTAACAATGGATACTCATGGATCTTAACTGCTACTGATTATTTTACCAAGTGGATCGAAGCCATTCCTACAAAGAATGCCACTAAAAAGGTTAGTATGGACTTCATCGAAGATAAAATCATTACTCGATTTGTTGTCCCAGCTAAGATTACTACTAATAATGCAAAGGCTTTTAGCTCTTCAGATTTTCCATCATTTTGTTCTAAGTATGGCATTATTTTGTCTCGTTCATCTAACTACTATCCTAAAGGTAATGGTTTTACAAAATTGAGCAGTAAGAATCTTATAACCATTATCAAAAAGATAGTAGGAGACAATAAGCGAGCATGAGATAGCAAAAATCAAGTATGCGGTGTGGGCAGATAGGATTACAAAGAAGAAATCTACTGGAAAAAGTCCCTTTGAACTCGTTTATGGCTTGGATATAACTTTACTTGTGCACCGTAGGCTTTCTTCTTATCAACTCCTTAAGCATTTCTCTACTAACAAAGATGTTGTGTAACATAGATTGATCAGATAATGGAGTTGGATGAAACTCGTAGAAAGCTTTTTAATCATATTTGTAAAAATCAATCTAAAGTTAAGAAAAAATTTGATAAATCTTCTCGAGTTAGACCTTTTCAGGTGGGAGATTTGGTACTATTATGGGATCATAGGAACGAAAAGTCGGGAAGTCACGGAAAGTTCGACAGCTTGTGGTTGGGACCCTATATCATCAAAGGAATCACTAGACCGAATTCATTTTACTTGAGTATATTGGATGATGAACCACTAAACTTACCTGTGAATGGTCAAATGCTCAAGTTGTTCTACAAAAATGACATTTGATGCCATTGGGCATCCTTTGATTTGTATCTCTAACCCTATTCTTCGTTATTTCAATTATTAGAATAGATTTCATTTCAACATTTCTATTTCCTAGATGCTAGAATAGATTTCCATTTCATGTTGTTAGAATAGTTTTTCTTTTCAGTATTGTTAAAATAGAATTTCTATTTCAGCACTTTATATTATATGATGATTTCTGGTTTATATTTGAATGGATAACTACCTGATGAAAGTTTTGGCTTGCATCTAGATTCTAGATTCTCACATTCCTTCATGAAGCAACATGTCCCCATGTAAAGCCAAATGTTGACCACCAAGTGTCAACTACCCCATGCAAAACACATGATCAGAGCAGTCTAAAAAAAAAATCAGATTTCATCATCTTCATTCAAATTCTGGACTTCAAATGTAATTCAAATTCTGCAACCTCGTGCGGCATTATGTAAAAATGATTCTAATATGCTTATGAAGCCACGTAACACACTTAGGTAAGCTTAAGAACTTTTTCTAGAGAGCTTGTTACAAATAATTAATAAATAATAGTTAATTAATTAAAAATTAAGTTAGTTATGAAAGGTCAAAAGACCTAACCCTTCATTCTCGTGACCTGTCACTACCTACTTAACGCATATCGTCCGAGGAGATGTAATTATCCATCAGTATTCATTTTATAAAAAATATTTATTACATTCTTGTATTCTACAAGTGAATTCAAGTTCTCGTGTATGATTCCTTAACAATGGTATCGAAGCAATCAATCCTCTCGACCTGTGTTGCATCCATTCCGCTTGTGTTTCAACTTGTTGTCTCCATCACCGCGTTCACCATCTTTGTGTTGCCTTGTTCCCTTGACCTACCGAGTGTGCTCATCTCAATCATCGCGTACCGCTAGCCATTGTTTTTCCCCACCACTGTGCTCAAAACGTTGTCCATACGTCCACACCATATTGTTGACTCCCTTCAATCTCAGCGAACTTTGTCATCGTCTGTCGTGACTTTTCGAGTCGTGATTTTTTTCTCGCTGATTATTCAACCTTACCTTCGAACTTTCAAATCATCATCAATTATAAAGTGTGGGATCATATTAATTCTATTAATTGATTATATAATTAAATAATTATATATATAGATATAGGTATTATATATTATATATTAATTATATAATTTTATATATTTAATTATCTAATTTATCTAATAAAAAAAGTGAAAAAAGAAGAATCAAGAGTGGGGTCCGCAAGGGAAAAAGGCAAGATGGTGAACCTGAAAGAATTACAAGCAAATGTTAATCATTATAAGGACAAAGTCAACAGCGTGCGTTATCGCCTCACCAACATAGAAAAGTCGCAAACAAAATTTCGAGAAGGACAAAAGAAGTTAACAAAAATGATGGAGGAAATATTGCAGAAAGATTACAAAATCAAAGAGACTATACAGAAACTGGATGAGCATAGTGAACAAATCGCTAAGCTAACAAAAAAAGTGGACACATTGTTGTTGCAGTCCACCCCCTACAAGGAAATGGCAAATATTCAACAAAGTACAGATGGACCTGAATTTTCAGATCCACCTGGAATTGTTTTTTCAGGAAGCCAGTACTATACCAACGATCCAGAAAAAGACTATTAACGAATCAAAAGAGAGTTACGTCAATACGATGGAAAAGATCATAGAGGCGCCATTGTTTGGGTTAATAAAATGGAGGCCATTTTTTAGTCACACCCACCAATAGGTGAACGAGAAAAAATCATGACCTCATCCAACAATTTGGAAGCTGAGGCATATGACTGGTTCCTATGGTGGTCCAACAAATGTGAAGTTCGTTCATTCATTTGGAAAAAAATTGTGAATGCCTTACTAAAAAGGTTTCACGACAAAGAAGAAGATGATATCTACGAAAAATATGTTCATCTCAAGCAAAAAGGGTCAATAAGTGAATACACCCACGAATGGGAAGTATTAGCTAGAAGACAGAGGATTTATCGATGAAGAACTGCTAAAAATGTATAAATGTGGACTTACAGAATATATCTTACCATAATTGAAATTGTACAAACCCAAAACAATTGAGGAAGCCAAACATGCAACAAATATCATTGAACAAAAGCATAAGTTCAATAAGTCATATACCATTTCCGAAAAATCAAGCAATTACTCAAAAGGAAAGTCAAGCAAGAATTCTCTAGACAAGTCTAGCAAGTACATTCCACCCTTGTTGCGAGGAGGAAACCAACAGTCAAGTTCTGAGAAGAAAAAGGATGGCAAATGCTAGAAGTGCGGAGACAAATATTCTCTAGGACACAAGTGTCACACTTAAAAACTCTACAATTGTGAAGCAGAACAAGAAGATGAATCTTCAGATAGTGACTCAAACGAAGAAAATGAGACTCCTAATACAAAAGAGAAAAAATATGCCGAGAATTTCTCTGGCAGCTATCACCAGGATAGCCCAACCACAAACCCTAAAGCTGAAGGGACATATTAAGAAGCAAAACGTTGTTGTATTAATAGACTCAGGAAACACCACAATTTTATAGATGTTAATGTAGTAAAGAGGATAAATCTATTTGCATATCCTGTGGCAAATATAAGTGTTATGGTGGCAAATGGAAAAAGAATAGATGGAGTAGGGAAGTGCCACAAGGTTAAGCTGCAACTAAGCGATTACGAAATGGAGTCTAGCTTTTACAGAGTTCCCTTAGGAGGTGTAGATGTCGTCTTGGGAATACAATGGTTACAAACTTTGGGGACATGTTACGCAAATCACCAAAAACAATTTATAAAGTTCAAAAGGAATGGAAGAAAGTATAAATTGTTTGGGTTCCAGGCTCCTCCTACCTAAATCATATATGCACAACAAATGAAGAAACTTATTCGAAAAGGGCCAACAGTATTTGTCACACAATGCCAACAGTTAGAATTGCCATCTATTGAAGGGAATCACTAGCAGTCTGAAATTCCATCCCTAATCCATAAATATGACGAAGTATTTCAAGAACTGCCTATGAAATTACCTCGCGAAATGAAGATCAAACACATCATTGAAGTCAAACCGGATGCGGCACCTGTAAATGTCAAGTCATATCGCTATCCCCATCATCATAAAACAGAGATGGAAAGGCTAATACAAGATTTGCTAAAATGTGGAGTCATTACAAAACTAGAAGTCCATATGCAGCTCCAGTATTGTTAGTCCAAAAGAAAGATGGATCCTTCAGGTTGTGTATAGATTATCGAGGATTAAACAAGATAACTATTAAACGCAAATTTCCCATTCCATTTATAGATGAGATGTTGGACAAACTCCATGGCACAGAATATTTTTCAAAATTAGATTAAAGGTCAAGCTATTATCAAATATGAGTAAGGCTAGAGGACATCGAGAAGACTACATTCAGAACTCATGAAAGGCATTATGAGTTTAGGATAATGTTGTTTGGACTAACAAATGCACCAGCCACCTTCCAAGCAACCATGAATGAGCTTTTTCACCCATACTTGTGAAAAATCATATTGGTTTTCTTTGACGATATCCTTATCTACAGCAAAACTTGGAAGGAGCACCTCAAGCATCTAGAAGAAGTACTTTTCGTATTGGAGAAGAATCAATTTTATGCAAAATTATCAAAATGTACCTTTGGACAGAAGGAAGTTGAATATCTAGGACACATCATATCCAAAGAATGAGTTAAAGTTGATCCTAGCAAGATTAAGGCAATTAAAGAATGGCCAAAACCGAAGAATATATCAAAGCTAAGAGTATTTCTTGGTTTAACTACATATTACAGAAGATTCATAAAGAACTATGCACATTTGATTGTGCCACTAACAAACTTGTTAAAAAATAATGTTTTTTGATGGGATAACCAAGCAGACGAATGCTTCGGGAATCTAAAAATGGTTATGTCATCCATGCCAGTACTGGCAACACCCGACTTCTCCAAACCATTTGTGGTCGAATGCAATGCTTCAAGATTTGGAATTGGGGCAGTATTAATGCAAGACAACCATCTTATTGCCTTCAAAAGTAGAAAGCTCAATAAAAGGGAGAGCTTGAAATCTACTTACCAAAAGGAAATGCTTTCCATGCATTGAATAAATGGCGGCAATACCTACTCGGAAGTAAGTTCTCAATTCAAACAGACCACAACAGTCTTCAATTCCTACTAAAACAAAAGACCTTATCAACTAAACAACAAAAGTGGATGGAGAAGCTTTCCACATTTGACTTGGAACTACTACACAAAAAGGGGAAGGAAAATATCGTCGCATATGCACTTTCACGTAGGGAT
Source organism: Pinus tabuliformis (assembly GCA_031772625.1). Lineage (NCBI taxonomy): Eukaryota > Viridiplantae > Streptophyta > Pinopsida > Pinales > Pinaceae > Pinus > Pinus tabuliformis. The sequence goes on from CM062819.1 coordinate 750,867,809, forward strand.
GAAGATAACACAACATGTGTCTCTTCAATAGTTGTTCCTGATTTCTTAGACGAAAGACGAGTTGAGTATGCCAAAGATTTGGACTCTTGTTCTATGATTGAAAATATTAATCAATATACCAACTTTGAATGGAAAATGACATATTGTGGTATAAAGGCAGAATTTATCTAACTCCCTCATCCAAATTTAGAATGAAAATTCTAAAAGAATCTCACAGTTTTCCTGCAACAGGACATGTTGGATTCTTCAAAACATACTACAACATTCGACAATCATTCCACTGGAAGGGTATGAGTAAAGAAATCCAAAAGCATGTCATTGAATGTGATATTTATCAAAGAAATAAAAGTGAAAATATTCCAACCCATGGGTTACTACACCCATTACATATTCCAAATCAAAAATGGGAGGAAATATTGATGGATTTCATCCAAGTACTGCCTATGTCTGATGGTAAGGAACAGATATTTGTCGCGGTAGATAAACTCACAAAAAATATGCACATTTCATGGCAATCAAAAAACTGACACAACCAAGCAAGTCGCGGAAGTTTTTCGTAAAAGCATTTACAAACTACATGGTTTTCCCAAGGTTATTGTCAATGATAGAAACGCAAGATTTAAAAGCATTTTTTGGAAGGATTTCTACAACCAAGCTGGAATATCCCTCAACATGAGTTCAACATGGTCATGGTCAAACCGAAGTTGTAAATAAATGTTTAGAAACATATCTCCGTTGTTTTGTCACCAACAAACGAAACAAATGGTCTCGGTGGCTAAACCTAGCAAAATGGTGGTACAATACCACCTATCATACTTCAACCAAAATGACTCCTTTCCAGGGCCTATACGGTTATGAACCACCCAAGTGGAAGGATTTTGCGTTACATAATTCTAGGGTTCAAGCGATAGGGAATCAATTAGAGGAAAACCAAAGAATTATTAATTTGTTAAAATAAAATTTAACAATGGCACGCAATAGAATGAAGCAATAAGCCGACTAGCACCACATAGAAAGATAATTCGAAGAAGGAGATTGGGTTTTCGTCAGACTTCAACCCTATAAGTAGAATCTCTAAAACAACAAGGGAAGAATAAGTTAGCCCCTAAATTTGATGGACCTTACCAAATACTTAAAAATATAAGTAGTGTAGCATATTGTTTGAAGTTACCAGACAATTGTCAAATCCACAACACATTTCATCTATCAAGTCTCAAAAAGGAACTGGGATAAAATCAAACAGCTCAAATAGAGATACATGAACCTGATGACGAAGGAAGGATCATATTAGAACCTAAAGGCATTCTCGCTACCAGAGAGAAATGCATTACGTTCCAAGACTATTAAAGAATACCTTATCAAATGGAAGAAACTTCCGGAAGAAGATTCATTGTGGGAGACAGAAAGGTTCCGACAATAATATCCCACATTGTAGGAGACAGAAACTTCTGGAAGAAGATTCATTGTGGGAGACAGAAAGGTTGAGACACAGCATTTTAAGGGAAGGGCAACGTTACAAATAATTAATATATAATAATTAAATAAATAGTTAATAATTAATTAATTAATTAAAAATTAAGTTAGTTATGAATGGTCAAAAGACCAAACCATTCATTCTTGTGACCTGTCACTGCCTACTTAGGGCATATCATCTCAGAAGATGTAATCATCCATCAGTATTCATTTAATAAAATTTATTTATTACATTCTTGTGTTCTGCAAGTGAATTCAAGTTCTCGTTTCTGGTTCCTCAACGAAGTTTCACTCAAGGGAGTTTTTTTCCTCAGCTAATTATTTGTGTTTTTCAACTGCAAATAATTGGTTGAGCTTTTCTCCCAAACATGCTCCAAAGCTAGAGCAGAGCTTCATGGTGAAGTCTTAAGTGAGTCCTAGTGTATAAAGTCAATGTAAAATTGATAATATCGGCGATATTCGAAAATATTGCGATATTTTCGGCAAAACGATATATCGCCGAGAAAATATCGCGATATTTTCAAATTATCGGCAAATATCGCAAATATTGGCAAAATATTGCAATATTTTGAAAATATCGACAAAATATCGATTATGTTTAAAATTTTGAAAAAATTATTTTTTATGCTTGCCGATATTTTCGCCGATATTGTCGATAAGATGTTTTCTGGACCCTCGCCGACATTTTGCCGATACCGATATTTTCAACACTGATGTAAATTACCATACTGGATCATGTCTAAAGTTTCGCAGAATTTGGTTGTCTAAAGATCAATTTTTAATTGTCAAATTTCCCCTTCTAAATAGGTTTTTTTTGTAATATTTGAAATTTTGATGTAAAGATGTAAAAGGGTGTTGTCTATAGAAGCTATAGGTGGTATGTGTAATCATAATTAGACCTCATCACCTAAACTTTCTATTTAGACACGCTTTGAGGGTGGGAAAATATGTTTATACCCCTCTAGAGTCATATTTTCTATTTTCTAAAGAAAAAAAATAAAAAAAATGGCAAAATAATTAGCCAGAAAATGGTCAGAAAATTAAAATGAGAGAAAAATAAAAATTCTCTCCAAGTGAAAAATATTACAAAAGGAATGTGCACTTTCCAAGAAAGAAATCTCCACAAATCAAGTAAGCAAAAGTCCCAGGAAAATTCGTTGGACCAGGAAAAAGGAATTAATTCCCAAGAAAAATCGATTGTTTGAGGAAAATTGAATTTGTCGACCAAGGTGGTTAAATTGAATGAGGGATTTTCGAGAAAGGGAATTAGAAAATTCATTTTTTGGTTCATCCCACTCATCATCAAGGAGATCGAATTTTTTCTCAAGGCAATCAAGGTTCAAGATTAATTTGACAATGATCAACCTTTCAACTAGTCTTTTTTCTCTGAGATCAAGTCAACTTTGTGCAATTCATGGGACCTAGCCATTTTTCACTAGGAGAGGGATCTAGATCTCCCATTTTTCTATAAATTGGGCTCAAGGCTCCTCATTGTAACACATTGTAATCAAGCTCTTGGCTAATCGAAGCTCTGTTGGATTTGTAATATTTTCTAGAATAATAAAGCAAAAGTCTTTGGGGCTTATTCAAGGTGGTGTTTCTCTTCTTTCCTCTATGTTAGTGTTTTCTGAATAATGTTTTTAGTACTCTACTGAATTTAAATTGATACATTGTTCTTTCACTAGCCATTTGTGGAATAACTATTCCAACAGGGGTCTTGCATTAGTTTTTGGGTTAAAGAATCCATTTGGAATTTAATATATCTAGCATCTATCTCTAGATTTTTGGTTTCAGTTTGTTATTTGACCCTTATGATTTAACAATTGTATTTTAAATGTGTAGAGATCAATCACTTTTAGATCTTGGACGTGACGGGAAGTCTTTGGTTGGACCATCCAACTCCTAAGACAAAGATCGAAAAAGCGTACTTTGTCTCTTTCCACAGATTTATCTAACGAGTGTTGCAGGAACTTCTTAGTCATTGCTTGGGAAAAAACTTATTAATCTTCATCTATTTCTCTTATTCTAAAGTGTTTAATTGAATAGATCTGCTAATATAGAGCTATTTATTTGCTAATCATGGAACCGAGTTGTACTCATATTCCATTGACTTATCCTTTGTAGATTTGTAAATAATTTTGTAAATATTTTACTTGCATAACCCTTGTATATATTTTGTTTTGAGTATATAGTTTATTTGCAAATTTGAAGGCAAGGGTTTTGGTTTGTGTCTCTTGATACATTTTTTTGCAGGTCCATTTAATCTAAGATCAAGAGGAAATCAAATTGTTCAAACCCTCATTTAACCTTCATGGCTAGGGTTTCTGGTGCAACGAAAATTATTTGAAAGTCATCATCCACTTTCAAGCATCCCTTTCCAAGCCGCTAGGGTTTTTATGCGTGTATTGGCTTCAAAATTGATTTTTCTTAAGGGTTTGCATTCATAAACTTTTGCAAAAAAAAAAATCTAGAATTTACCAAGGTTTTATTTGTTAAATCTCATTTGGATAGTTATTGTTTTGCAGATCCATAAGTCATTAGCCTTGGAAGGCTTCCTCACATATTTGATCAAGGGGTTTTTATTTGATTTTGTGCCTAAATTTTTTGTTTAAAATTTCCTTGAGAAGCCGCAGGCTTTTGGCATCAATTTCAAGAGGAAGCCGCAAGCGCTGTAGGGTTTATTCCTTGTTTATCTCAATATACTAACCTTCCATCATTTTGTAGAGAATTAAATCAATTTTGGAAGGAATTTTCTCATAAAATTTTGGCACGAAGTTTGTTGTTTAAAGCCTGTAATTTTTTGATAAAGCCATAGGCCTATTTGGAGGTCTTTTTCTCTTGGCTGAGGACCTAAACAGCCTAATTTCTTACACTCTTGCAGGAGACATTCGGGTTTGGGAATTCTGCCAAATCGCCAAAAAAACATTGAAAGGCCTAGGGCCTTGAACCTTAAGCAATTTCCTTTTAAAATTTAATAAAATTTATATAAATTTATTCAATCATTTTCTGCAAGGTCGTGAGCATCTGGGTTTATTTTCCTCTTGGCAGAGAGCATTTTTCTTACCTGCGGTGAGGTTTCTTGAGGTTGACATTGTGGTTTTGTAGAAGGACTTTTCAGCAAGTTTCAAGTCTTTGTCTTGCAGGGATTTTTCATACTATTTGCAGTTTGAAATCGAATATGTTTTAGGTCATTTGTCCCTTAGGCCGAGGGCAAAGGAGGTTCTTTTCCTTCTTGTGAAAATCATAATCGGTTGAGGAGCTAAAGTGAGCATCTTGTGCAATCTATTTGTCGTCAAATAAAATGTAACTAGGTTCGGCATTTATACATATAATTTTGATCTTTCTACTTGTTAAGAAAAGGAAATATTAATTTTGTAAATTATAAAAATGAGTTTCTTGCTCATTCCATAGGTCTAGGAAAGTCAAAGAATCAAAGAGATCTTATTAAGCATTTATGTAATATATATGGGTCAACTGTATGTCTAAGAACATCCCTCCAAGACCAGCACAATCATCTTGAAGAGAAGCAACCAAAATAATGAAAAACACAGTCACGTCGACTAGCAAACAAATTAAAAGGGAGTCATGTCGGCTCACAAGATGAGACACATCGGTTCATAGGTCCATGCCAGCTTGAATACATGGTCAAACACCTATATATAGGCAGTTGAAGTCACCACAAAAACACAGAACAGAATCTCGCATTCTCTCTGAAATAACTCAGATAAGAACAGGGTCTGCAACTTCGCATGTCTTGAAGAAGTACACTCTCGGATGGGATAGTTAGGAGCAGAATCTCAGTGATAAGGCACAATGATACCTTCGCATTCCACTCTGAAATCTCGGTCAAGCTCAAGGTGCTGAAACTTGGATGGATACAGGACTATGTCTCTTTGCATAACGATCATACTTCGGATGGCATGACAATGATCTCAGATAAGCGTTATTGTAATGGTTACGTTCTCAGCATAAGTCTAAAGATAAAGGTCTCGGTGCTGCTCTCTGAAGTCATACCGTTAAGCATAGTTATGATCTCAATGATGGCTTTGTCTTGAGGATGTAATCTCATCATAGAAACCTCATCTACATGATGATGATCTCAATAAACAACAAAGAACTAAGTAATGATAGAGATATGGTGCAGCAGTCTTGCTCTCATGAATATCTCAGTGATGTTGCAGCAGTAATGGATGTCTCAGTGATGTAGTGACGACGATGATCTCAGTAGTATGAAGAAGAGGATTGGTGGCTTGGTCTTGGAGTGGCACAGTTAGTCAAAAGTCATGGTCTTGATGTTCGTCAATTGGAATCTCTATAAGAAGAATTGTGTGCGGGTTTTCCTCTCCAAGAGGGAGAGGTTTTGGCCCTGGCAGAATGCCAACATCTTGTGTTCTTGTCTCTTTGTTATGATAGCTATTTAATGATCTAAAGAAGACACACTAATGTTAAAGAATATGCTAACAAGTTAAACATTAATAGTTATCATGTAAAAGAAGAATCTCATTAACCTCGTGCCCCAGATTCTTCAACATGGTATCAGAGCTATGGTTGCAGTCTAAGGAAGGGCATAAAAGAGACACTTAAAAGATCAGTCTTCAACCAGCAACAGCAAGACAAGTCAATATCAATCTCAGTTAAGGTGAAGGAGGACTTCTCTGCAACTTCGTATGAAGAACAGAATTCGGATAGCATACCTCTGAAATCTCTGTGGTAATCACAGTGACACCCTCGTACATATCTCAGAAATCTCAGACAAGGAACAGTGGTACAGTCTCTTCAACATAAAGGTTCAGGCTTCGGATGGTCATTGTAGTTTCAGATGGATGTCACTGAACTGGCTACAGTCTTGGCATAAGCATCATGATAAGGGTCTCGGTACAAGAAGGAAACACTCTGTTTTATCATACTAAACAGTATTATGGAAGTCTCGGTATAGAAAGGAAAATGCAATCTCTGCATAACAGTGATGACAAGGATCTCAGGGATCCCACATCAACATACACAATATCAGTACAATTCGAATGGAGAAAGTCTCATAGTAACACACTATGCAGTCCTGATCTTAAGCATAAATATGATGAAACAATCATGATCTCAATGGATCTAGGTACAGACCTCATGAAGACTTCAGTAATATAATGAAGCTCGGGTGGGGACAGAGTATACAGTCTCGCATAGATGAAGAGGATCACTGAAGCACTCATGGTCTCGGCATAAATTATAATCTCAGTTTTGATGCTAAATTACAAGAGTAAGTCTCGGGTTCCTTACTACCATGATATCAGTCAAACAAAATATTGTTGAAGAAGACAGTCTCGGTAATAAGACAGTCTCTCTATACACAATCCAGTTACTATCTCTGTCTATGTTATTCGGTGGCAAGTTTGGGCTCACATCACAGTGCCTCTCTACATACTTCTATCACGAGCATGTCAACAATGTGTTCAAATGTAGGAGTCAAAATTACCAAGAAGATGAATTAGGAATCAAGATGATCTCAAGATCATAAAGCAGTTTCGGTGATGACAAGATCAAAAATGTCATGGTGCTAGAAGGTCTCCAAAGAAGTCTTGGTAAAAGGATACTAGCAGTTCATGATGGGCAGCTCAAGCAAAGGAAGCATCAAGGTGAAGATCTCCTCTTCACATGCCAAGTAAGTATCTCTCATGTTTAATCAATTTTTGATTTAATGACTTCGGTTTGCAAGGGAATGGAAATGCTAGAGGATAGTCATAATCCTCATAACAAGGTCCTTGCATGAAATAAGGACGATAGTTATGGTCCTCATAGATGAATGAAGTCATTGAATAAGGTCTCCTTTGAGTTCATGAAGGTAGGCATTAGGGAAGCTAGTAGAGGAATCATGAACATTATAAGAAAATTCATGTCACTAGATAGGATGGAAGGAGTTGAATAAGAGGGAGTAGAAATCTTTAAGTTAGTCTCTCTCTATAAGTCTCTTTTTGGGCTCCTAGATCCTACATAGAATGTGACTACAATATATTATAGGATGTGGTGTAACATCATGAAAGAAACTAGATCTCGTGACATCATCACGAGGGTGACTAAATTTTCAAGGATAAGTAAGATACCTCAGTCAACATCTTAGGGTTTCTATGAAAGAAGGCAAGTTGTAGGCAACAACTTTGCAGAAGTCAAACATTTAAAGAAGGCTCATCATACAACAAAAGGAAAACATCTGCTGGATAGGGATCTTTAAGATCCTCAAGATTCTCTGATGGAATCTTCACTAGAAGATTCACTGATCCAGGGATGAAGCAAGTGTTTCAATAGAAACTCCAACTTGTGAAGTTCATGAATAATGATATGATGACGTAAGAGCAGTTCAAGGGGTTGAAGATATTTCAATCAAGGAAGTTGTTGAAAGAAGCCTAGACAACCTAAAAGGTAAAATGAGGTATGTATACTTGCATTTAAGTTTTATAATGACATGTCATATGGTTGCAAATGAATACCTCTATCTTGAGAAACATGATCAAAGGAAAAAGATCTCCTCCTCTGAAAGGAGATCTCCTCACACTAAATGAAATCAACATAATATGTCTTCATATGAAGTATGAGGTGATTAACTAAAATGAATAAATTCTTATTAAAAGTTGTTGATGGAATGTGTGAGGAAGGAAGAAATCGTGAGATATGCAACCATGATAAAGACAATCAACATCCAAAAGACCAAGAAGATTTAAATAGGAAATCTCTTGGAAAGATATGAAGACTCTGATGAAAGTCTGAAAAAGATGAAGACCCTTGACAATGGATATATTTGGGAGATATGTCAATATGTGTGCAGGATGTTGATACCTACAGAAAGATGTCGTGATGAAGAGCCACCTAGTAAGGTACAATTTGATTTAATGATATACTTGATTTCTTGAATAATATTTGGATAAGTTCATGCAGGGCTACTTACAAGTACAACTAGCATTCATGTGATGAATGGAAGAAGCATGATGAGAAAGAAGTAGTCATATGATGAAGGTTCCAAATATGAAGAAGACCACTTTCCATGAAGAAAGGAATGACATGACGAACTAAGAAGGAAAGTGATCGATGACAGTTGCCCTACAAGAAAGAAGCTCAACTAACTTTCATGACATCAAGGAGAAAAGTTGATCAAGTAGCTGAAGGACCCACAAAGAAGAAGTTGCTGATGTATAGAAGAGTCCCTAGCTAAGAGGGAGCTCTAACAGGTCCCTGATCAAGAGGGAGCTTGGATTAGATCACCCCTGATTACAAAGGGGTGACAGTTGTGTTTTTCTATTTCATGTGTCATGCACTAGACTAGGACTAACAGTCATAAGTCTAGGTGAAGGCCATGGATGGAAATGAAGACACGTGATAGACACAACATTCTTGTCTTCACCTGGGAAGAAAGAATGGAGGGTTGGGTAATCATTTGGCATCTGATGCTCTTTGAGGATGTGTAGGGCATCCAAGACAAGAGTAGGCAAGAGCCGCGATATTCTTTGAGGGTTGGGAACCCAAGATAAGAATAGTCCTAGAAGGTCATACTCAATGAACAACCGTGTGGGTATGTACCTCAAGAGACAATCACTAAGGTGTCAATAAGTCATTGGTCTCACCAACATTGTGCTTTGATCTTATGAGAGATAGAGTTGTTAGTCAAGGCCTTGCTATGAACAAGGTTGGTTACTATGATGCTATACAGATGAGTTACCAATCTGATTCTTCTTATGAGAAATTCTTCAGATTGAGATCGACCAAGTACCATTGTAAATACCTCCCTAGTTAAGAGGGAGCGTTGAAGAAAATGTAACTAGGTTTGGTAATTATACATGTAATTTTGGTTTTTGTACTTGTCAAGAAAAGGAAATATTATTTTTGTAAATTATAAGAATGAGTTTCTTGCTCATTCCATAGGTCTTGAAAAGTCAAAGAGTCAAAGAGATATTATTGAGCATCTATGTAATATATGGGTCAACCGTATGTCTAAGAACAACCCTCTAAGACCAACACAATCATCTTGAAGACAAGCAAGCAAAATAATGTAAAACACAGTAATGTCGGCCAGCAAACGAATTAAAAGGTATTCATATCAGCTCACAAGATGAGACACATCAGTTCATAGGTCCATGTCGGCTTGAATACATGGTCAAACACCTATATATAGGCAGTTGAAGTCACCGCAAAAACACATAACAGAATCTCGCATTCTCTCTGAAATAACTCAAATAAGAACAGGGTCTGCAACTTCGCATGTCTTGAAGAAGTACACTCTCGAATGGGATAGTTAGGAGCAGAATCTCGGTGATAAGGCACAATGATACCTTCGCATTCCACTCTGAAATCTCGGTCAAGCTCAAGGTGTTGAAACTCGGATGGATACAGGACTATGTCTCTTCGCATAAGGATCATACTTCGGATGGCATGACAGTGATCTCAGATAAGTGCTATTGTAATGGTTACATTCTCGGCATAAGTCTAAAGATAAAGGTCTCAGTGCTACTCTCTGCAGTCATAACCTTAAGCATAGTTATGATCTCAATGATGGCTTTGTCTCGAGGATGTAATCTCATCATAGAAACCTCATCTACATAATGATGATCTCGATAAGTAGCAAAGAACTAAGTAATGATAGAGATATGGTGCAACAGTCTTGCTCTCATGAATATCTCAGTGATGTTGCAGCAGTAATGGATGTCTCAGTGATGTAGTTGTTAAAGTTTCTAAGTTTACTTAGTTAGAAACCCTCCATGCACTTTATCTTATTTATTCCTACCTACTTGTTATTTTACTTAACAAGTTATTTACAATGTAAATATTGAAAATAAACACTAGTGCATGCTCAACATATTAGAGATCAACAATTAAAGGAAACAGAAACAATCACACCATATGACACCATTATTTTTGGACTAATGTCCCCAGAAAAAGCCAGTGTGGTAAAACCAATGCAGCTATCTGAGGGTTTTCTTATAAAACAATATCAGAGTACAATCTCAGTGCCAAAACTGGCCTACCCAACAAAGAATTTCCTTGGCAGTAATACCTCTCAGTTTCTGACAAATCTCCTGGCTAAAACCCCGGATAAACCTTCCGGTAGCTACTCAACACAAATCTGCACCAGAAACCCCAACGTCAGCCTCTCTCTGGACTGCGTCAATCCCTCTCTGCCCAGCACTGGCCCTCCATCACCCTGGATGGGTCTGTGTCAGCCTTAGGAGGCCCTGCGTCAGCCCTCTGGCCCTCTGCGTCAGCAACGCTGGCCTCTCTGAGGCTCTGCACAACTCCGAGTTGCCTCTACGTGGCCCTGCATGAGCCCTGGCTGGCTCTGCGTCACTCTCCCAGGCTACTGCGCTGCTCTCCCGACACTATCTCTGCCTCTTTGTGTCTCTGTACTCAAATGCCCCTCAGTTGCATCTCCCGATCATTAATTCTATCTCTCTTAGCAAAGCCCACTCTAGGGAATAGAATGACTTATCACACTGGTGTATTCTCCAAGTGACCCTCAAACCTCCTCTTATACTTTTTCTGTTGACATATCAACGGCCGAGATTAAGTCCCTAATTAACGGCTAAGATTAGATCTGGCTTGATCCATGTCTTTTGGACCACTCTAACACAGATTCATATTAATACACATTAATATTTTATTTTCCCTAAGTTTAGACTTAGGGACTCCATTAAAAATATTAATTATTTTAATACCTCCTGATCTGTTTAGAATCTCCCCAAACCCTTTCTAGGTATTGGATATCTCATGTGCCCCAACCTCTCCACCAAATTTTGTGGCTAGAGCACATTCGATGCTACCCCAAATCAACAGTAGTGATGACGATGATCTCAGCAGTATGAAGAAGAGGATTGGTGGCTTGGTCTTGGAGTGGCACAGTTAGTCAAAAGTCATGGTCTTGATGTTCGTCAATTGGAATCTCTATAAGAAGAATTGTGTGCGGGTTTTCCTCCCTAAGAGGGAGAGGTTTTGGCCCTGGAAGAATGCCAACATCTTGTGTTCTTGTCTCTTTGTTATCATAGTTATTTAATGATCTAAAGAAGAGACACTAATGTTAAAGAATATGCTAACAAGTTAAATATTAATAGTTATCATGTAAAAGAAGAATCTCATTAACCCCGTGCCCCGGATTCTTCAACATTTGTTGCTCCTTGTTTTCTCCTTGTAACTTGAAGAGGACTTGTTTTATTTTTCTAAAGATCTACCAGTTGTAAATCCTCTTCAAAATTTATAGGACCCTTCTCGCCATCAAAGGGTTCCTCTTTTGTAATAATAATAAAAGATCTTGTTTCAAAAGGGAGCTTGGGCTTTTCCCATGGTATCCCTCCTCCTAATTTAAAAGGGAGGATTTCTTCCTTCTGGTTTTAGTTTTCCTTTTCTAACCTTTAGATCTAACTCCTAATTGTTTTCTTGCATCTCATTGGATTAGTTTAGTTGCATGCTCATTGTATCATTGATCTAATCTCTTGAATTGCATATTGGCTACTTGATCTAGTGCATTTGGAATATCTCTTGTCTTTGTTTCACTTGCAATTGTAGATCTAAAGTAGTTTCTCTATCTTCTTGTTAGCAATCTCATTTGTCATCTCTTAATTGTGCTTTCATCATAATTCTCACTTGGTTTCCTTGTCTAACATAAGTGAAGAAACATTTATTTTAAGGAATTTGGGTTATTGCTCCAACATTTTGATCTAATTGTCATCTCTTTTACTTCTCTTGTTTCATTGAATAATCTTTACATGCTTCATTGAATCACTGTTATAAGCTAATCTCACTTTTTTTCTTAAAGGAATCTTGACTATAAGTGTATTGGTATTTTGTTTACTAAAGCATCTTAATTTAATTGTATCTCATTCAAACATTTGCATTGTCAGTTTAGATCTAGTATTGCACCTTTAAAATTTACCTCGAAGCTTAAGCTTGGTTGATAGAAATTTTAGGACAACCTTCTCCACCATTCAATTTAAGGAACTTGACCCTTAAACAATGGTTAAAACAAGTGACCTTGAAGTTCTCTTGTGGCCAAATCCCTTATAGGAATGGAGACACTTAGGTTGCTAGAAGCCCTAGGTAGGTATCGCTAATGAGGGCAATGCCTCCTTCCCCAACATTTCTTCCAACAACCTTGTTCTAAGACAAGTTTTGACAATTAAGGAGAAGGCATTCACCCATAGCCTAGGCATATAACTTAAAATCAACCAAGATCCTTGCCTCTCACACAGTCTAGTTGATCCAGGAGGATCCGTCGATTTAATTCCACAGGTGTTCAAAGTGTCGTCATCGTCGTTCAGTGTTGTCGCCGCTTCAATTCAGTGTCGATAATGTTCGTTATGATAAGGTTGTTCAGGTAATGTTTATAGTTTTTCATGGCGTTCAGTTGATGTGGTGTTGTACCTGGCTATCGACTTATGTTCATCGACAGTGCCGCCAGGATTGGTCGACGACATGTGTCTTGTCGTTCGACTTTGCAGGGTTGGTGTCGATATGGTTGTGTCGTCCATGGCAAAGGTTTGATGTGTCGACAAAGATGTCATCCGAGGCATAAGTTCGTCGTCAAGGTTGTCGTTGCAAAGACAGCGGGAGTCGTCGATGTGTGCGAGATTTGTCGTCACATATGGTTTCGTGTCACATTGTGATGAAAGATGTAAAAAGGGTTTTTTTAATTCTAGAACAAAAACCCTAAATTCAACATCTCAGTCCTAATGACTTAATCCTAAACCTATTCCTAAGATCAAAACCTATGCCTAAATCCTAACCATGTTCTACAAATACCTATGGTACAAATCAAACGTATTTTAAAATACATTAAACCTAAGACCTAGCCTAATCCTATGCTAACACTATGTGTTAAATGTTGGACACAGATTGTCATTGATGTCAATATGGCAATATTCAAGAGGAGGAGACAGAGCATATCGGAGCCAAGAGGAGCGGACCAAGCCAGAGGAGCCACATTGGAGCAGAGAGGAACATATCGGAGGAGCCACATATATCAGAGCAAGAGGAGCCATATCGGAGGAGCCATATACATGCCAAAGCAAGAGGAGCCATCGGAGGAGCAAGTGAAGCAAACAGAGCCATATATGCCTCAGACAACATTATCGGGAGCTGTTGAGCCATATATGCCTTCATTAATACTATCGGGCGATTGTTCGGGCAATGAAAACCCACATATGCATGTATTAACGATTATCGGGAGTGGAGGCAAATAGCAGCGATATCGTATCGGAACCCTTAGGGGTGAGAGTGGACGCGATATGCGATTTAGCGCTGATCATCCGATCTAAAGGAATAATGGACGGTGGAGATCTAATCGGCAATTGGCATATCGAAGCGATCGCGTCGGAAGGATCGGGGGATGCGATATGTGACACCGCCGACAGCCCGGAGCCGAAATCTTATAGAGTAGAATATACAACCATATCGGGTCCGCAGAACTCTTGTATCGCATCGGAGCATCGGAGGTAGCGATCGCCGAAATCATCCGGAGCCGAAATTATTTGGAGCAGCCTAAAGGAGATTGGGTCCGCAACCCATCAAGACTCGCCGATAAGGAATCCGCCGATATGACGGATCCGAATTCAGTTTAGGAAGAAATGTAAGGAGACATCGGGTCCGCGTTACATCGGAGGAATGGGTCTATTGTTTACAGTGAACGCCGATGCTCATCGGACCCGAAACAATATTAAAGGGAGTCTAAAGCCATATCGGGTCCGCACCTCGTCGGAGGTCTGGGCTTAAGAGTTATTGCGACAGCCAAAATCCGAACCCGCCGATAATTGTAAAGGCGGGTGCATAATAATTGAAGTCCGGCATTTGAATTAGAGCGGGGGTTTATAATGTTTTCCGTGTATTATATGATACATGGCTGCGGGGTTAAGGTATATATTAAAACCTGGGTGATGGTTGATTAAAGCGCTCGGTGATGGTTGATTAAAACGCTCGGGTGGTGGCTTCCGATGGTTGATTAAAACGCTCGGGTGGTGGCTTCCGATGGGTGATTAAACGCCTCTGATAAAGCCTGTAAGGTATTAACCACAGGTCAAGGGCCGAGTTTTATTTAAGAAAGTGGAGTTTGGGTTTTTCTACTCAGATTTTGGAACACTTGTATAGACAGAAGAAGCAAAGGAATGGAAGCCGAAGTGTCAAGCGATCAAGTGAGGAGGAAGCCAAAGAGCCAGCATGTAAGAGGAAACGAATGGACAGGGGCATGGAGCATATAAAAGCAGCAAAAACAAAGAACTGTAGTCGTGGTTCGTGAACGGTATAACCTAAGCATGAGATAGTGAAAGCAGCAGAAGAAAAGGGGGCAGCAAGAGTAGTGGAAGCTGAAAAGAGCGCAGCAGCACACCAGTGTATACCAAAGAGGTTGGAGCCTCAAAATTGAACAGGATTGAAGTCCTTGGGAGTTGGTGCTCCTAAGTCCAAGATTGGTGTCTTGGCAAAATAGAGTTGGTGCTCAGGAGGTTGGAGCCTCACCAAAGTCCAAGTTGGAGCTTGGCAACCAATTGTGACAATCTATTTATTGTATTTATTTTACTGCACAGTTATATTAATAAAAGCATTTATTCCTGCTGTTCATTTTGTGTTCTGAACATATATGTTTTAACTAGTAAAACAATAGTGAGAAAAAGAAATATTGATTCACCCCCCTCTCAGTATTTCCAACATTAAATACATTCAAACCCTAAAACATTACAATGTAAAACATTACATAAAACATACAACAATACCCCTAATCATTGGCTTAACCGCGTGGAAAACCAAACATAACAGCGGGCAGGCGGAATCCATAACGGCTAGCATATAACTGTCAGGATGACAGCAATTAACCGTCATGGAGAAATTACATGTGAACAGGTTCACCGAGCCGTTAGTTGGCCATCACAGTTACCGCGCTATTGCCGCAACCGCCGCGGAGAGCGTTGTTCACATTGCATTGTCAACCGTTAGTTCAGACCGTGCGGGGACATCCACCTTAACCACAGGAGATAACTGTGACATTTGAACCGTCCGTCATAACCGCAGAGCGTAATTGTCAGCACTATGGCCGCGGGTTTTTTTCAGCGCTCACATGAACGGTTACACCTCCGCCCGGTTAATGCTAACTGTTTGCAGTTTCGGGGTTTCTAAAGTCTATTTTGGGTTTTATTTGGTTGTTTGTCAAACAAATTAATTTGGTGACCTTGTGACTAAACCCTAAGGTGTCCAACACCGAACCATATGAACCCTAGAAGTCAGCTCATACACCTCAAAGTCAGCCAAAGGAGGTTTTTATGCATCTTCAGGCCTATAAAGGCAGTTTTGCCCTCATTGAGAAGGAAGAGTGGTTTTCAGCTTTTGTATGCAGGTTCTGGAGGGATATAGGCGATTTTGTTTTTAGTGTTTTGGGAGCATCGGGAATCGGATTTGGAAACTATAAGCAGTGTTGGAAAGCTAGTTCAGAGGGTTATCTGATGACAGAGGTCAGAATTGCCTGTGTGCAAGTTCAATCTGTCTAATTCACTGTGTAATCAACACCTTCTTCTCATTCCTAATAAAATGGTTGCCCATCTTGAAAGCGGACCCGGAGACATAGTCCATCAGGGACGAACTCCGTAATCAATCTTGTTGTCTGGTATATCTGTGTTTTCGTTGTTTTCACTTCTGTTTTGCATCTTAATTATGGTTTATCAGTTGTCGTAAAGTGATCAATTCAAGCAATTTTCCTCGATTTTCGTGCTTTCAGTTAACATTCAAACTCATTAAAGGTTAATCAATTCTACATCAGTTTTTAGTATATGGTCATTTCAGATCATATAATTTGGTATCAGAGGAGGTTGCGTTTGTAGAATGTGCCATTGAATGTTAACCAAGTCAATTTCACAACGAGGAGAAGGAATCCTTGAGCAGCTCAATCCAGAGATTGGAAAGCGACGAGTTGTTCAGAAATCGACCATGTCAAGACCTGATGCAGGTGAAAACACTAAAACAAAGATGAGCGAGTAACAGTTTCAGAAGGCGTTCTTAACCATGCAACAGATGTTGGGAGAATTGTACAAAGACGAGAAGGCGAGAGATGTTTCTTCTTCAAAGGCATCGAAGAAGGACAAAGGTAAAGGGAAGAATGATAAACCACCTTCACCTCCATCATCTCCATCATCCTCTTCTTCTTCTTCTTCTTCTTCTTCCAGTGCAGAATCTGAAACAGAAAAGAAACCTAAGAAAACATCTCTTTTGAAACTTGATGTTAAATTTGAGTTACATGTTTATGATGGCAAAATGAATCCTGAAAAGTTAGATAACTGGATAAAGCAGTTAGAAGTGTATTGTTGCATTCAGAACATTTCTAAAGATAAAACTAAAATTCAGTTAGCTACACTTAGAATGGGAGGAATAGCTTTAATCTGGTGGGAAAGCAAAACTCAGCTAGATGTAAAGCGTAAAGGAAAAGTCATCTCTTCATGGTCTAAGTTTTTGAAAGCTCTTAGGAAACAGTTTTATCCTTTAGGATACATGCAGCAAGTTGTTATTGATTGGCAGCATCTGAGGCAAGGTAAAGGGCAGAGTTTTCAGGAGTTTACTCAGGAGTTCAGAAAGAAAGCATTGGCGCTTGGTATTTCATTGGATACACCTGTAACTTTGTTAAAATACATCGGCAATTTACATTCATATTTGCAGTGTACTTCATTGATGTTTAATCCTGATGATTTTGATAAGGTGTGTGTTCAAGCCATACATATTGAATTAGGTGGCAGACTATTCAAGTTTTCATCTCAGTCATCCAAAGAGTTGGAAACCAAATATTCCAGTGACAGTAAGCGGAAGAACATTTCGAAGAGAAAGAAATTAGCGATAGTTCAGAAGGAAAGACCTACTTGTTCTCATTGCCAGAGAATCGGTCATGATGAATCTAAGTGCTGGAAACTTCATCCAAAACTTAAGCCCAAAAAGTTCCTTAAGGCGAAGAATGAAAAGAAGGCCATGGTTCAAATTCAGTTGATGAAAGGAGGATAACCGCCATGGTTATGACAGGTAAAACTTTTGATACTGGTTCAAGTTCAAAAACTAATGTATCTTCTTCAAACATAAATCCTCCACATGAGGATAAAAGAGTTGAACTCTTCCACATAAGGATAACTTCTAAGCATACAACGATTGACACAATGTTTGGCAGTGGATCGCAAGCAAATTTAATATCTAAACATATAGTTAATCAATTGGGATTGAAAACACAAAATCATCCAAGACCATACCCATTAGGTTGGATTAATAAATCAACTCAGATACATGTCACAAAGCAGCGTCGGTTAAAATTTGCAATTACATCTAAGTACATTGATGAAGTGGAGTTAGATGTGGTCCCAATAGACATATGTGGAGTTGTATTAGGAAGTCCTTATCTTTATGATAGAGATGCAGTGTTTTACAGAAGAGAACATAAATATCACCTAAAGAAAGAAGGGGTTGAATTTATTGTTAGGGCACATAAAGTCAAATCAAACTTGGATTTAATTGTTACAAATCAAGTTAAGTAGTTAATAAGTTCAAGTAAATATGTACTCATGTTTATTAAGGAACAACATAAGGATGATTGTTCGAGATGTGAGATTCAGTTTATAGATCAATTGGTCAAGGTGGTTAATTCTTTTCCAAGAAATCTTATTCATGAACAGGATAAGAAACATGAGATACATTTAATGTCCTATGAACATCTTCTTAAAGACAGAATGAATCTCAATTCATTCATTCAACTGAATTCTAGAAACTATCATCATCAGCAGTGTATTGCAGGGAATGGTACATGTGAGTCTAATCAGAGACTTGTTTCAGATGGTATGTTTATTTTCAGTTTCAGGGGTGCAGGTCAGTATTGGGGAAGTCAGTGTTGCATTTCTTTGGTATTGCATCATCATTTCATGCTTTAAAGAGTAATGAAGCCTCTTTTCAAGTGGAAAGGAAGTTTATAAGTTTTCATGACAAAGCATTTTCAAACGCAGATCTAAAGTTTCCTTATCATGGTTTGACAACTAATGCATTAAGTGAAA
The DNA here is from genome assembly GCA_031772625.1 of Pinus tabuliformis. NCBI lineage: Eukaryota > Viridiplantae > Streptophyta > Pinopsida > Pinales > Pinaceae > Pinus > Pinus tabuliformis. The sequence goes on from CM062819.1 coordinate 750,886,303, forward strand.
GTGTTAGTGAATGGAAATATCAGTTAATCAACGAAGAATTAGTGATTCAAGTAAATCGACAATTACTTAGATACTTTCAAAGTCAAACTAAGTTGCAGCAGTCTTTACATCACAGCTGGATGAGTTCTGTACAGCAAGTTCACTTAGTAATCAGTCAACAGGAAAGTAAATCAAGTCAAGTAATTAATATGAAGTCAAAACCAAAGGAGTCTTTGAATATTTCAATTATTCCGTAAAGTAGATTGTTAATACCCATCAGATGTATTGAACAAAGTTCTACAAATATTGTTTTCAAAGATGTTTTTGAATCACTAACTCACGATTCTTTGTGGAAAGAATTCAATTGCCATGTTGATAATAGGTCACCAGCTCGAAAGGTATCATGGTCAGCATCATCAGGGTCATCACTTGCAGGTGATTGATCGAATGTATTGGTACATCGTCAGGTCAAGGTGGAAAGAGAGGGACTTCTACCCTCATCGGCTATTTAATTAGTCAAACTTTTGTGATCCAAAAGCTTTCAAGTGGAGAAGAATGATCCAAGAGGATCCATCGATTTAATTCCACAGGTGTTCAAAGGGTCCTCATCATCGTTCAGTTTTATCGTCGCTTCAGTTCAGTTTCGATAGTGTTGGTTATGATCAGGTTGTTCAGGTAATGTTTATAGTTTTTCATGGCGTTCAGTTGATGTGGTGTTGTACCTGGCTGTCGACTTATGTTCATCGACAGTTCCGCCAGGATTGGTCAACGACATGTGTCTTGTCGTTCGACTTTGCAGGGTTGGTGTCGACATGGTTGTGTCGTCCGTGGCAGAGGTTTGATGTGTCGACAAAGGTGTCGTCCGAGGCATAAGTTCGTCGTCAAGGTTGTCGTTGCAAAGACAGCTGGAGTCGACGATGTGTGCGGGATTTGTCGTCACATATGGTTTTGTGTCACATTGTGACGAAAGATGTAAAAAGGGTTTTTTTAATTCTAGACCGAAAACCCTAAATTCAACATCTCAATCCTAATGACTTAATCCTAAACCTATTCCCAAGATCAAAACGTATGCCTAAATCCTAACCATGTTCTACAAATACCTATGGTACAAATCAAATGTATTTTAAAATACATTAAACCTAAGACCTAGCCTAATCCTATGCTAAAACTATGTGTTAAATACATTCAAACCCTAAAACATAACCCTCTCGGCCCTTACATATTTTACAATGTAAAACATTACATAAAACATACAACAATACCCCTAACTGCTGGCCTAATCGCGTGGGGAGCCAAACATAACAGCGCGCCATGTGAGCAGACAGACAGCCGGAATCCATAGCGGCTAGCATATAACCGTCGACATGACAGCAGTTAACCATCATGGAGAAATTACATGTGAACAGGTTCACCGAGCCGTCAGTTGGCCATCACAGTTACCGTGTTGTTGCCGCAACCACCGCGGAGAGCGTTGTTCACATTGCACCGTCAACCGTCAGTTCAGACCGCATGGAGACATCCACCTTAACCGCGGGAGATAATTATGACATGTGAACGGTCTGTCATAATCGCAGAGCATAATCGTCAGCACGATGGTTGTGGGTTTTGTTAAGCGATCACATGAGCGATTACCCCAGTTAATGCCGGCTATTTGCGTTTTCGAGGTTTCTAAAGTCTATTTTGGGTTTTACTTGGTTGTTTGTCAAACAAATTAATTCGGTGACCTTGTGACTAAACCCTAAGGTGTCCAACACCAAACCATATGAACCCCAGAAGTCATCTCATACACCTCGAAGTTAGCCAAAAGAGGTTTTAATGCATCTTCAGGCCTATAAAGGCAGTTTTGCCCTCATTGAGAAGGAAGAGTGGTTTTCAGCTTTTGTATGCAGGTTCTGGAGAGATAGAGGCGATTTTGTTTTTAGTGTTTCAGGAGCATCGAGAGTCGGATTTGGAACCCGTAAGCGGCATTGGAAAGCTGGTTCAGAGGGTTATCTGATGGCAAAGGTCAGAATTGCCTGTGTACAAGTTTAGTCTGTCTAATTCACTGTGTAATCGACAACTTCTTCTCATTCTAATAAAACAGTTGCCCATCTTGAAAGCAGACCCAGAGACGTACTCCATCAGGGATGAACTCCGTAATCAATCTTGTTGTCTACAATATCTGTGTTTTCACTGATTTCACTTCTGTTTTGCATCTTAATTATGGTTTATCAGTTGTCGTAAAGTGATCAATTCAAGTAGTTTTCCTTGATTTCCGTGCTTTCAGTTAACATTCAAACTCATTAAAGGCTAATCAATTCTACATCAGTTTTTAGTATATGGTCATTTCAGATCAATAGTCTTGCATTCACCATCTAACATTTTCATCTTTTGCATTTCAATTGGTTATTGTAATTGGAATTGTGGGTTAATCATTTACTTGCAAGTTTTCCTTTAATATACTTGACCTTGTTAATTACATGCTTGCTCTCTTTTGAAATATCATTAAAGAATCTTTACTTAAAGTACAAGCTTTATTTCCTTGCAAGTTGTATTTAAATCTTCTTGCTCATAGTTTTAATTTCTTATAATCTCTTGATCTTTTGTACTAACCTTGTCTTGCAGCATTGCCTATTCTATAACTTGAAATATCTTTTATTATTGTGCAAATATTTTAATCTATATTTGAGCATTCTTATTAAGGCACCGGTCTTTCACAGTTCATTTCATTGAGTGTCATATTGATTTGGTTTGATCCAGTGTTGCACGAAGCGCCCCCCCCCCCCCCGGTTCCAAGCCCCGAAGCGCGTCCCGTACTGAAGCGCCTAGGAAGCTTGGCCGGAAGCGGAAGCGCCGCTTCGGCTTTTTTAGCCGCTTCCTGGAAATTTGGAAGCGTTGTATGGAAGCGCCGCTTCTGAAGCGCCGAAGCGCGCTTCGTACGGCGCTTCACGTCGGAAGCGTGGCACTTCGGATGAGGAAGCGTACGCTTCCCGTATGCTTTCGTACGCTTCCAAAAAAGCTTACGGAAAAGCGTTTAGAAGATCGTTTTTTTTTTCAATTTTTTTTAAAATTTTAGGTGAGTTTGCTTGTTGGGGGTGGGTCCACCTTGGGTTAGGGTGACGAATGAAGGCAAAAAAAATATAAATATAGCAGATGCTCCCTCATGGTAATGTTAAATTCTTAACGTAAAAGTGACATTCTCCTTTATTTTTCATTTTCATCATTTTACTTAAATTTTTAACATTACCATGAAATGACTCTGGATGTTTGAGAGTGGTTCCAGCCTCATTGGACTTCATATGGAGAAAATAGAATTTCATATCCTATTCAAAATTCAGCAGACTTAACAGTTTTCACTGTTCAGGAATTCAGGATCAATGGGATTGTGGCATTTCATTAGATTATATCAAGTATGAAGGTATGCGATTAGCATTTAATCAAGAGCACCAAGCCCTATATGTACCCTAGTGTTGGTGGTGTTAATTGTTGAACTCCTTTGTCACGCGGCACGCCCATAGCAAAAAATTACCTTTCAATCAAGTCAAAATCATCGATCAAACATGTTAAGCTTTTTCTACCATATTTTAAGTCTTGAATTAGGTAGTTTGATCAATATTGGGCAATGTTGACTAATATCCCTAGACAATCGAGGTAGAGGCAATGGCTAGACAAAAGGAGAAGAATCTACATTCTAGATCATTAATGTACAATGGATGTTATATCTATCTTGATTTATGCAAAAATATGCATGTCTTCATGTCTTCTACAATTAATTTGGTATTTGGGATGTTTGTTTTGAGTATAAATACAAAAAAATATAAATATATATATAGCAGACGCTTCCGCGGACGCTTCGCTTCCTAGATTTTTGGAAAATGACGCTTCGGCGTCCCCGCTTCCAAAAAACGCTTCCACTTCGTGCAACATTGGTTTGATCTATCTTCAAACATTCACACTGCTCAATAATAATCTTACTTATTATTTAATCTTAAATCAAGTTATCTAGAGAAGTAATTTCCTTGCCCTTAGTCTCCTAGAACTTGTTGTTTCCAACAAGTTTTCTTTTACTAACCATCTTTAGGAACCACCTCCCTTAGCTTGCCTAAGAGAGAGCTTAAACACGGAGAGTTGGAAATAGATGACAACCCCTTCCCAGAGCATTGCGCCTTAAACAATATACCTTGTGGGGTCGGAAACTTTTCCCACACTTAGGTGTACATCTTAGGCGACAACAGAGCCCAAGGAAGGTCACACTTGGAGACACATGTACATGCTTGTTTTGGAGAGCACACCATTTGGAGTTTCCTTGTTGGATATTCATATGAATTATGTCCTTGTTTTGTGTTAGACATTTATATAGGGTTGCGGGGGAGCCCCCCCCCCCACCCTCGCGCTCCCAATTCGCACTCCGAGCGGGAGCGCGCTCCTTACAAAAAAACGCTCCCTACCTTTTCGAGAGCATTTAGTCTTTTTTGCAACAACAAAAAAAAGTTGCAGTAATATTCCAAATGCATTTTTTTCAAAGAAAGTCGAAACAAATAAGTTTTGAGTGGGGCAGCCTAATGATCAAGCCTATGGCCCTAGCATTGATAGGAGATTCATGGTAATGTTAAATTCTTAAAGTAAAAGTGATTTTCTCCTTAATCTTCATTTTCATCCTTTTACTTAATTTTTAACATTACCATGAAATGACTCAGGATGTCTGAGAGTGGTTCCAACCTCATTGGATTTCATATGGAGAAAGTAGAATTTTAGATTTCATTAAAAATCCAGCAAACTTATCAATTTTTCAGGATTTCAGGATTGGGGGGATTGTGATGTTTCCATTGGATTTCATCATGTATTAGGGTATGGAACTCGTATTTAATCAAGAGCACCAATCCCTCTATGTACCTTGATGTTAGTGACATTGGTTGTCGAACTCCTCTATCATGACCCTCCTAAAAATGTACGCATCACTCAAACAAAATCTTGACTTGACACGCTACGCTTTTTCTATCTTATCTTAATGCTTAGAGGGTGATATTAATGACAAAGATCCCTATATAGATCTAGAGGTAATGGCAAAGATACATCTGGTTATTAATGCTTAGAGGGTGATATTAATGACAAAGATCTTGATTTTCCAACAAGGCTAAAAAATTAGACATTTCTCGTGGTGGCAAGAGGCCCAAGCATTAGCAATAGATAATAGATTTACCTGTCTTTTCTAGTTTCTAGTAGTTTTTATAACTATTGACTCTTTTATATTTATTATGATATTTTTTGTAAACAATATATGACAATTTAAATTGGAAGTTGGCAATTATAACTCATTATTAATGAATTATGAATATGATGCTTCACGAAATTTAAAAGTTGTTTCATTTCATTTCATTTTATAACATTTCATTTCATGTTAGATATTATTTATTGTAATGGTTACACTTAGCTTACAAGTACAACTTTGGTGATCAATGATGACAAATGTTATATATTGAATTTTAAGCTTCAAACTTTAAGATTGATGAATCATGAGACTCAATATGTTGTATGTTACTATGTTACTAACTTGTGGACGTGGTTGATGAATATTATAACTTTTAGATGATTGTTGTTATATGGTTATGTTTTTTATGTTTTTTATATCTAATTCATCATTCTAATGCTTTTGTTGACATATATGCTTCAAAATATAAAAAAAAAAATTATATATATATATATATATGCTCTCGGAATCACTCCCAAACTGGGAGCTTCTGCAAATGTCACTCTCGCACCCGCTCCCAAGTAACCTTGCTTTTATACTTACACTATATAAGGGGGCAAGAAAGCTCTCGTATTTATTATCATTGCCCTCCACATTTGTACTTGTCTTCAAGACATTAATGTTCACGAAGTAACCCTCGGAAAAAGACCAAACTTGTAGGGAGCAAGACATTTGGATTCATGAGGAAACTCTAGGATAAGAGAAGCCTTGTAGGAAGCAAAACATCGAGGTTCATGAGAAAACCCTAAGCGCTAGACACAAGGCTTCATGAGGAAACCCTTGGAGAAGACAATGAGAGATAGAGGGGGGGGGAGAGAGAGAGAGATTTCTTGCATTTTTGCAAAGACATTTCACCTTGTTATGAAACCAGCTCACAAAAAGATAGAAAAGATAGATCAACACCTTAGAATTCAACCTCTTCAAGGGGACAACCTCCTTTACATTACACAAATGAATGATTTTTTGATGATTCAAATGACAAAACCTCCTTTCTATATATAGGAGTCTAAGGAGTCACAATATAACCCAGCCGACCTAACAATAATAATATAAAGGCACAAAAATAACAATAGAAGAATTCTATGGGGCAGAAAATAACAATATGGGGACAATAGGGGCACAACAATATTAATAAGCAATACAACTACAATAGTAATGGGGTAATCACTAGTATTATAAGGACCTAACATGCCCCTCTCCTTCAAAAAAGTGTTGTCCTCAACGCTTGAGTAGTTATGGATGCTTCTGTATAAAATTCTCATCCTCCCATGTGGAATCTTCAGCGGATAAGTTCTTCCACTTGATGAGATACTCCGAAATTGATCGATTTCGTAGCTATCGAGTTCTTGTTTCTATGACTGCTTCCGGTTCCAATATAATTTTTCCTTCCTCGTCAAGTTCTGGCAATATTGTTTGAATTGGGAGCTTGTCGCCTATAACCTTATTTAAACATGAAACATGGAAAACTTGGTGCACTTGAGAAGCTGCAGGAAGCTCCAATTTGTATGCCATAGTACCAATCTTTTGCAACACCTTGTACGGACCATAATACTTTGGTGATAATTTATTATCCTTCTTAGCTTGCTTGAGGGACATTTGTTTATATGGTTGTAGCCGTAGGAATACCCAATCACCTACATCAAAACTTCTTTCGCTGCGATGTTGATCTGCCTGTTGTTTCATTCTATTCTGCGCCAACACGAGGTTATCCTTTAAGAGTTGGAGGACTTGTTTTTGATGTTCGATTTGATGTTCCACTACTTGAATCTTAGAATTTTCTCTTAACTATGATGTGATGGATGGTGGCTGATATCCATAAAGTGCCATAAATGGGGTCATTTTTGTTGCTGTATGGAAAAAAAGTGTTATACCACCATTCAGCCAGAGGCAACCATTTGACCCATTGTGTCTGTTTATCGGATACAAAGCAACGAAGATATCCTTCCAAAAATTTGTTTACTATCTCAGTTTGCCCATCAGATTGAGGATGATAAGATGAGTTATGAGCTAACTGAGTACCGAGACAAGAAAATAATTCTGTCGAAAAATTTCCAGTGAAAATGGGATCTCTATCACTTACAATAATCTTTGGGTTTCCATGTAGCTTTTGAATTGTTTCCATAAATGCAGTAGAAACTGTACTGGCTTTAAATGGATGTGATAATGCACAAAAGTGTGCATACTTGGTAAGTCTGTCAACTACCACCATGATGACACTCTTTCCCTCAGACTTGGGTAAATCTGTGATAAAATCCATTGAAACCTCCTCCCAACGTTGGCTTGGAATAGATAAAGGTTGTAATAGACCTGGAGTCTTAATTGTTTCAACTTTATTTTCTTGGCAAACCAAACATTCTGCCACAAACTTTTAAATATCCGATTTAAGGCCATCCCAAAAAAATTCCTTCTTAACCCTGTGGTAAGTTTTTAAAAATCTTGAGTGCCCTCCTAAGGGAGAAGTGTGCAATTCCATTAGATTCTTTTGTTTGAGTTGGGAATTCTTACAGAGGTATAAGCGATCTTTGTACCATAACAAATCATTTTGCCAGCTAAATGTATTAGATGTACTGGGATCTTGTTGTAACTTTCGAATAAGTGCCCACACTTCTTCATCATTCTTCCATTCCTCCCTTGCTTCGTTTATCCAATCTGGTTGGATAATAGAAATGGCGCACAACAATGCTTCCACATCCTCATCCTTTCTTGAGAGTGCATCTGCCACCACATTTTACTTCCCTTTTTTGTAGGTGATTTCAAAGTCATAATCCAACATCTTTGTGACCCACTTTTGTTGCTCTTCAAAGGATAATCTTTGTTCTAAAAAGTATTTAAGGCTATCAAGATCCATTTTTACCTTGAAGTGTCTTCCCATTAGGTAGGCTCACCATTTCTTAAGTGCATGTAGTAGTGCCAACATTTCCTTCTCATAAATAGCTTTGTGTAAAAACCTTTCCTTGATTGGACGACTTTCAAAAGCAATGGGTCTTTCATCTTGTATTAAAACAGCACCAATTCCACTTCCTGAAGCCTCACATTCCACAATAAAGGTTTTTGTGAAGTCCGGTGTAGCTAAGACTGGTGCTTGGCACATTGCCTCTTTTAAGATGTTCGAAGGCCTTTGTTGCTTCTGGAGTCCATGAAAATTCATCTTTCTTCAATAATGTTCTTAGAGGTGCTGCTATTCTCCCATAATTCTTAACAAACTTGCGATAATACCCTGTCAACCCGAGAAATCCTCGCAGACGCTTTATGGATGTGGGGATTTTCCATTCCTTAATGGCTTTAATTTTGCTAGGGTCTACCTTAACTCCTTCATGAGATACAATATGACCCAGATATTCCACCTCTTGTACTCCAAAGAAACATTTGGAGCTTTTTGCATATAATTGTTTCTCCTCCAACAGTTGTAGCACCCTGTCAACATGTTCAACATGATCCTTCCAAAACTTGTTGTAGATTAGTATATCATCAAAAAATACTAACACAAATTTTCTAAAGAAGGGTTTGAAAATGGAATTCATCAAACCTTGAAATGTAGAAGGTGCATTGGTAAGGCCAAAAGGTATGACCAAAAATTCATAATGACCCTCATGAGTTCTAAATGCTGTTTTCGGAATGTCTTTAGTCTTCATTCTGATTTGATGATATCATGAACGAAGATCCAACTTGGTGAAGTAAATTGATCCATGCAATTCATCTAGTAATTCTGTTGACACCTAATCCGAAACGGATGGGTGAACTGGACAGTCATCAAGAAGATGAACTGATCCGTCAAGTTTATGTATATAAATGTGTGTTAACTAATGAATAATACATCAGTTTTCTCTCCCGCTCATTCTGGAGTTACCCTGGCCTGACATGGTATCAGAGCACAGGTCCCAGAAATAGTAGTAACTCCTGCTGTCCTGAGAGCTGCTCAGTCCTGAGCGCTACTCTGCTCTCTGAGCGCATTGCCTGAGCGTTTGCCTGACACACCTCTGCTCCTCTGCTCCCTGGCGCACCAGCGCTGCATACGCTCTCTGCTCTCTATTCTGACAAATCTGCTCTCTGGAAGGGCGAAGAAGCGTCGGCAACTGAGGGCTTTGTTGTCCTCTCCGCCTCCACCTCCAAACGGCAACACATTGCATGGATTTGCGTTAATGTTTCTCTATCTGCACAGAGCTGCAAGAGAAATCCGTAAGTATTGGCGTTGTATTGGTATCGGCTCTTACATTTAATTGCAAGAATTTTTGATAGATTTTCTGGAGTTAAGGTGAATTCACACTCAGATTTATGATGCCCTCATAAACTCGTGGAGATCAGAAGCACAACCCGAGCAGGGATATTCTAGTTTTTTATCATTCTTTGTATCTTTTTCACTCTGCGGACTCCTCACGCAGAAATGTTTGTAAAGCACGTTCCTCATGCTCATTGTGACGTTGATGTTGTATGATTACTGCTCGTTTGAGAATAGTATTATCACGTGAAAGACTTTCGACTTGCTGCTTCAGCACCACATTTTCTTTTTGCAAGTTTTCGGCATGAATAAAATCTCTTCCTGTGCCATCAACTATGGCCTTTTCAAGTCCCTCCATTAATTTTGAAACACGTGATCTTGCATTATCCATATTTGGTGAACTCTGCATCTCTCGCAAAAGAAACTCGACCCACTGACAACCATTAACTGGATTAGCCGCTGTTGCATGTGGATCTGGAGTTGGATGAGCGGGACTCTTAATGGGAGAAACATGGAGTGTCGAATTAGAAGGGCGGAATTTCTTGGAAGTCGAAAATTCTGTATCTTCTTCATAACAATATGACCTCTTTCGTGACTTAGTACAGGGTTGATTGTAATTTTGAGTGCATGCAATCTCAAAGATCAATTTCCATTTGAGGTAACATCTGCACTATTGTCATTTGATAAAACAGCATGTTGGCTGAGATTTCAAATGTGAGCCTCCGCTATTTGCTTGAAAATTTTGGCATCTCCGACTTCTTTCTTATACATTAGCTTGCCACATTGCTCCTTTTTGGGTTCTGTGAAATGCTAGTGGGCTGTGGATTTCTTTAGGTTGGGTGTTCGAATTCCGGCAGTTTGACATGATATATTGATATATATTGAAGTGATCCTTGAGAATTTTTTTTCTCTCAAAACATAGTAATATTGCTGATATAAGAAATGCTGATGCAAATGTTAGAAGAAAATAAAGTGCATAAGGTTGTGGCATAAGGATTTTTTTTAGCAGAAGTTTTTTTATCAACAGAAGTTTTTTTAGCAGAGATATTTTTTACAGAATGCATTCAATCATTTCTATGGTAGGAATAGTTCTCACTGGCAAGGAGAACTATTCAGAATGGTCTCGGATGGTAAAACACACCCTCATCTACAATGAGCTGTGGAAAGGAGTGTGTGTCGGAGAAGAAGACAAAGACCTTGTGCAGCCTACATCAGATAAAGAACTTGTGATCTGGGAAAACAAGAACAGCAAAGCCTATGCATTGATCGCAGCATCTGTAAATGAAGAAGTAAGTCATCATATTTCATCCTATTCCACTGCCTTTGAAACTTTACAAAAGCTGAAAGAACTCTATGATTCACATTCTGCACTTGAAGTTGTTCAGCTCATGATTAAACTCTTCACTCTTGAACTGAAAAATAATGATCCCCTTGCTCTTGCATCTGAAATAAATTCTATAATGCATGATATTAAATCCACTAAGGTTGAGCTGGATATCTCTCTCATTGTCTTTCTCAAAGCACTCTATCCTACCTACTCTAATTATCTTGAGTCTTTACAAGCAAATGGAAATCTTAAAGACATAACCTTTGAGTCTCTTGTGAAAAAGTTTGCTGAAAGAGAGAAAGCCTTTGGAAAGAAAACAGTCCCTGAATCTTCTGAAGAGACTGTTTGCATTGCTCATAAAGAAAAGCATCCTGCTCAAGATTCTAAAAGAGGAAGAGGTGGACGAAGAGGAAGAGGAAGATACTCCAGAGGCAGGGGGGGCAGACATTCTCAAGCAGAAAAGGCAGATCTGCATTGCATTCGCTGCAAACGAAATGGATCACATGATGCTTCTACATGCAAGCTACCATGGGTCAAGGTTGAGCAGAGAAGAAACCAGCAGAAAGGTAAAACTGATGACACAAACAAAGGTAAAGCACCTGAATCCGCTCACTATATTGAGGCACAATGTAACATTGGAGTAAATGAAGATTTGTTTAATGCTTCACTTGCTTCTTCGAAAAATGACTGGTTGCTTGATTCAGGAGCAACCTGTCATATGACTCATAGGAAAGATTTTTTTGAAGATTTCACTGACAATGTTGATGGAGCAGTATACTTTGCAGATCAGTCAAAAATCAAGCCATCAGGGCTTGGCACAATCAGGCTTAAACTGCCTGGTCTTCCAGACTTTCTTCTGGATCATGTTCTATATCTCCCACAGCTCAAGAGAAACTTGCTGTCCCTGGTCCACATCCGCCAGCAAGGTCACTCCATTCATATGTTTGATGGAAAGCTTGAGGTAAGAAAGGCATCTGACCATTCACTTGTCATGAAGGGTATAGAAGAAGAAAGACTTATTAAACTGCAAGGAACCTCTGCTCATGCACAACATTTTTCATATATTTCTCATCATGAAGAAGGTACACTTCCATCAAGTTTATTATGGCATGCTAGATTTGGACATTTAAACTATGATAGTCTCCGCTTGTTGAAGAAAAATGGTGTTGCTGGTTTGCCTACAATTCCTAGAAAACATAAACAATGTGATGCTTGCATTCTAGGAAAGCATAGCAAACAGTCTTTTCATGATTCACATTCAAGAGCACATAGGAAGCTTGAACTCATTCATTCAGATTTATGTGGTCCAATGCCTGTTTCTTCTGCAAATGGAAATAAATATATCATGACATTTATTGATGATTACACCAGAATTTGTTGGGTTTATTTATTGAAGAACAAATCTGATGCTTTTCAAACATTCAATAATTTTCATAAATGGATTGAAAATGATGCACAATCTCATATTGGGTCTATTCGCACCGATAATGGAAAAGAATATACATCAAATGAATTTGAACACTATCTTCGCCAACATGGGATTAAACATCAAACAACTATGCCTTATAATCCTCAACAGAATGGTGTAGCTGAAAGAATGAACAGAACAATTTTGAATATGGTACGATCCATGTTTTTCTTCAAAAATGTAAAGACAATGTTTTGGGCTGATGTTGTTCTATGTGCTGCATATATAAAGAATAGATGTCCATCTAGTGCTATAAGAAACAAGACTCCTTATGAATTGTGGTATGAACATGTTCCTTCGGTAAAACATCTCAGGATTTTTGGTTCCACCTGTTATGCTTTAATACCAAAGGTACATAGAAACAAACTTGGTGCTAGAAGTCGTAAGTGTATCTTCTTGGGGTATTCAAACACATCTAAAGCATACCGCCTCTATGATGACGTAAATAAAAAGTTTGTTTTATCTAGAGATGTCATTTTTCTTGAATCATCCAAATCTGACAGTGTTGTTGAGCGGCAACTTGATCGCTTGGATAAATTCACAAAACCGAAATCATTTCAAGAATTTGATAATCAGATTCCACATCTTGAAGGGGGGATTCCTATACTAGATCAGCATGTGGAATCTTTTTCTGAAGAACAATCTCCCCTGCATGACACTCCAACAACGGATGATGCTTTAAGTGATGTAATTGATAGAATTGGGAGACTCAATCTTGATTCAGACCCAACTCAATCAACAGAGCAGCCTGGACCATCTCAGAAAGGTCCCCCAAAATGGCTGACAAAGACACTTGAAAGTGTTCATCCTGATGAAATTGGAAAAACAGGAACCAGAAATACAAACTGACAAAATGGAGGTGATGTAGATAACTCTAATTCACCTGTTGATATGGATATTACTTATGATTGTGAATTGAACTTGTCTACAGATTTTGAACCAACTTCCTTCAAAGAAGCTGCTTCTCATGATGAATGGAAAGAAGCGATGCAGAAGGAGTATGATGCCCTCATAAAGAATGGCACTTGGAAGCTGGTTGATCCTCCATTTGGAACAAAACCAATTGGCTGCAAGTGGGTCTACAAGAACAAGTACAAAGCTGATGGCTCACTTGACAAGCACAAAGCTAGGCTTGTGGCAAAAGGTTTTGCACAGAAGGAAGGGGTTGATTATGAGGAAACTTTTGCCCCCACAGCAAAGTGGGCCACCATCCGGACACTCTTTGCACTAGCTGCTCAGAACGGTTGGAAAGTCCATCAAATGGACGTAAAAACTGCATTCTTGAATGGAGATCTAAAAGAGAATGTTTTTATGTCCCAGCCTGAAGGATTTGCTGTGAAAGGATATGAACATAAAGTATGCAAACTTGTGAAGTCCTTGTATGGCCTCAAACAAGCACCACGAGCCTGGTATGAAAAACTAACTGAGCATCTTCTGAAACTCAACTTCAATCATTTTGATCTTGATGATGCAACTTTATTTGTCAAGAAAGTTGGCAAAACAGTTGTATATCTTGTGGTATATGTAGATGATCTTTTAATGACAGGGAACAATGAAAGCTATATTGCATCCATAAAGAAAGAATTAGGAAAAATTTTTGAAATGACTGATTTGGGCTATGTTCATTACTATCTTGGCATTGAAGTAACCCAACATCCAAAGTCCATATTTCTTTCTCAAAAGAAATACATTGGAGATTTGTTAAACAGATTTGGCATGACAGAGTGCAATCCCCTTTCTACTCCAATGGAACAAAACTTGAAGCTCACATCTATTGAAGGAAAGGAATTTGAGGATGCAACAAAGTATAGACAGCTTGTAGGAAGTCTCATCTACCTCACTACTACCAGACCAGACATTTCATTTGCTGTTGGAATCCTCTCCAGGTTTATGCAAAAGCCTTGTGAGGGACATTGGTCTGCTGCAAAAAGAGTTCTAAGGTACTTGAAGGGAACTCAAGACCTTGGAATCAAGTATACACAGGTGGACGACTTCAACTTGATTGGATACTCTGATTCAGACTTCGATGGAGACAAAGAAACTGGGGTATCTACTTCAGGATATGCTATGAGTGTTGGATCGGGAGCTGTCTCCTGGAGATCACGCAAACAATCAGTACCAGCAGATTCTACAACAGAAGCAGAATGTGTGGCAGCAGCTGAAGCAACGAAAGAAATTGTGTGGCTCAGGAAAATTCTTGAAGATTTGCAGGTAAAACAAATACAATCAACTCCACTCATGATTGATAACACCTCTGCAATAAAATTGGCCAAGAACCCAAAGTTCCATGATCGTACTAAGCACATCAATACTAAATATCATCTGATCCGACATCATGTTGAGGCCAAAACAATCCATCTCCGTCATTGTTCCACAAACGAACAAATTGCAGACATCTTCACCAAAGCGCTTGGAAGAGAAAAGCTTGAAAGATTCAGAACGATGCTTGGACTCACCAACATCCCTTCAGATTAAGGGGGGGAATGTTGACACCTAATCCGAAACGGATGGGTGAACTGGACAGTCATCAAGAAGATGAACTGATCCGTCAAGTTTATGTATATAAATGTGTGTTAACTAATGAATAATACATCAGTTTTCTCTCCCGCTCATTCTGGAGTTACCCTGGCCTGACAAATTCATCAATGACTAGAATGGGAAACTTATCTTTAATAGTGAGCTTGTTGAGCTCCCTATAATCCGGACACATGCGCCATGATCCATCCTTCTTGTGCACCAATACTACTGGAGCAGAGAAAGAACTTTGACTAGGTTGAATTATACCAGCCTCTAGCATTTCTGCAACCATACGTTCAATTTCACTCTTTTGGGCATAGGGATATCTGTACGGCCCGATGTTTGGAGGAACACTTCCTGGAATCAGATGAATAGCATGATCATGATCACGAATAGGTGGGAGACCTTTGGGAGTCTCAAATACCTTGGAATGATTGTCCAAGACTTTTTGGAGATCTGGAAAAATAGATGATTTCGATGTGGAAACATCTAGCGAACATAATTGTGCAATTACACCTCTTTGATCCTTTTTTAGAAGCTTTGTCATACCATTAGAGCTAATTATCTTTCCTAGTTCCCCTACAATACCCCTTAATTCAACTTCCTTTCCTTCCGCAGAGAATTTCATGAAAAGTTCTTGAAAATTAAAAGTTATTGTACCCAAAGATTGTAGCCATTGGACTCCTAGAACAACATCAGCACCTCCCATTGGAATGGAACGCATTGGGCTAGTCAATACGTATTCTCCCATGGATAGCTTGATATTATGGCACTTTCCAAAGCAATTTATTATTCCTCCATTTGCAACCATCACTTGACACTCTGATGCTGGATATAGGAAGCAATTCAATTCTTTTGCTACCTTACAATGAATAAAATTGTGGGTACTTCCTGAGTCAATCAACACTATTACCTTTTTCTTCTTGATTCGTCCTTCTATCTTGATTGTTTGAGGAGTGGTAATTCCAGCCAATGCATTACAAGATATGGTCGGATTCATTTCTTCTTTATCTAGGCTTTGTTCCTGGAGTATATCCTCTTCTTTTGACCTTTCTTGCTCATTTTCTTCTTCCTCTTCACAATCTATGTAGAATAATTTCTTCTCAGCACACTTATGACCTTTAGTGTATTTGCTATCACAACTGTAACAAAGCCCTTTTGCTCTTGTTTCTTCCAATCTATGTTGTAGGAAACGTGGTATAGAGGTCCGTTTCCATACGGAAACAGGTACGAAACGCGGAAACGCGTTTGGTACGACCGTGAAACGCGTTTCCGGCCGTACTGCCACGTTTCCTGAAATGGAAACATGGCCAGTACGGCCGGAAACGCGTTTCAGGGCTGTATGACCCACGTTTCCTCATTAACTTGTGCTTTTTTTTATTTTTTTTTTTTTAATTTACTTTTAGGGTATGTTAGTGACTTATTGTTGCTTCTAGATGCGTGTCTAAAGTTATAAAAGTGAGTTTTTTCCCTAGTGTTGATATGCAGTTCATCAAGAAGTTTGAGGAATATGCAGGTCATGGTAATGTTAAATTCTTAAAGTAAAAGTGATATTCTCCTTTATTTTTCATTTTCATCCTTTTACTTAAATTTTTAACATTACCATGAAATGACTCAGGATGTTTGAGAGTGGTTTCGCCCTCATTGGATTTCATATGGAGAAAGTAGAATTTTAGATCTCACTCAAAATCCCGCAGACTTATTTGTTTTTCAGGATTTCAGGATTGGAGGGATTGCAATGTTTCCATTGGATTTTATCATGTACTAGGGGAAACTCCCAATAATCAAGATCATGTAGTGTACTAAGGTATGAAACGTGTATTTAATCAAGAGCACTAAGGTCGTTCGACTATGTAGGAGGAGACTCCCAGTACAATAGTGGTCCTTCTAAAGAATGGGATGTGGGTGCAGAAAATCCTGATTTGGACCTCTCTCTTGCAGCCTTATAGTCTTTATTGTACTTGCAACCTCATATATTAATATAAATAAAGGCTGATTTTGAGATTTGGATATATAATAAAGGTTTCTTTTGGATATTCCGATATTTTTATTTTCATTACGTGATCATTCATGAGTAAATGTGATGTAAATTAAATCTTAATGTTTAAGTGTAATAAATTATAATGTATCATTTATGCTTTATGATTGCACATATATTATATATATATATATATATAGATATATATATATATAAATATTTTCAATATATATATATATATATTCGCGTTTCCCTGTTTCCAAAATTTGGGGAGGTCACGTTTCGTATCGCTTCCCGTTTCGGAAACTCGTACCCGTTTCCCCGTTTCGTGCAACTTAGCTTCCAATTGTTGTGGTCTCAACCTTATAGGTTGTAGAAGACTAGGGGCAACAACACTTCCATCTTTATAGTTGTGAGTGGTATGCTTCCTGGTTGCCATAATTTTGCCTTCCATTTTTCTTGCTAACCTAAATGCCTTCTCTAATGAATCAGGTTCCCAAAAGCGAACATCATGTTGGATTTTATCCTTTAAAGTCCCTATGAACACATCAATCCTATGCTCCTCTGGAATATTTTTTACCCTTATGTTCAATTTTTGGAACTCCTCAATGTGCTCCATTATTGAACCCTTTTGTTTGAGACTTATCAATTGGCTAAAAAAAGTGTTGCTTTTTGTATCATCATAATGTACTGTCAATTTTTCTGTAAAAATTGCCCAAGTGATAATTTGTTTACGAGAGCAAAGCCATTGATACCATACAAACTGATTTGGTTTCAGATATAAAGTTGCAATACGTACCTTTTGTGTGTTTTGCATATTATTGAGATCGAAATATTGCTCCATCTGTAATATCCATGTTGCGGGATCCTTGCCATCAAACTTCCTCATATCGATTTTTGGAATATGGTGGGTCTTCGATCCAACGTTAGAGTCTATGAAATCATGATTAACATTTCTTTTGTTCGCATCATGAGTTTCCTTTACTACCCTTTCACCATTAGTAAGTATTTCTTGTAGAAAAATTGTCAAATCTGTCTTCAAATCTGCCATGTCTGTCTTCAAATCTATCTTCAAATCATCCATCTTAGCTTCCACGCCATTCATCTTAGCTTCCACGCCCTTTATCTTAGATTCCACGCCATTTATCTTAGCTTCTATTAGCTTTTGTGAAAGTGACATTTGTTGCACTTGGTCTTGTAATTTTGATATATCATGTAGCATTTCTTCCTCTTTTTCATGAGTCATGCTAGAGCTTTCAGGTTGCTTACTAGGTATTTGCATTTTCTTTTCTCGGGGCATCAGTTACCGATAATAATGCTCTACTATGCCCTTTGAATTCCTTCAAAATAATTTTCAAACCAAGCTTAAGCAAAAATTTAAAAAAATCTACACACCTTTTTTCACATTGTAGGAGCTCGATATTGCCTCTGATGTATCTTTGTAGTTTCGGATCATCCAGTTCTGAAATTGTGACCTGTAGTAGCTCTTTGTGTCCTCTTTACAATGCCACTAGTCTGATCCAAATTGGATTCTCCAAGGAAGAGTTATGCCAAATCTCCTACAGTGACTTGATTATAGACTAGTTCAGTAGAGCGAACTTGTACGACGTGCCATGTGTCCCTGTTTCGACCTTTGGCTTTGAAAAATATATACAAGAAACTACAGTTTGTCCTCTTTCTGTAGCTTCTTACAAAATTTCAATATGATACTCAGAGAGAAAGTTATGACGATTTTCCCCAGGTCACCTGTTTGGAATATAATTCAGGAGTTTGCGAAAAGACCAACTTCCTCAAATCATATCTCTGCAAATATAGCGCGAAAAGCTCTGAAATTCGGACCCAGGGTTCAGTACGATTTCGTCTCAAATGGGCTTTTTTCCGCTTCTGAAACGTCACAGAAAAAAAGTTATAGCGAAAATGCCACGATGACCTATTTGGAGGAACGAAACCCTAGAATCCAAAGCTCTGATACCAAATGTTATGAAACCAGCTCACAAAAAGATAGAAAATATAGATCAACACCTTAGAATTCAGCCTCTTCGAGGCGGCAACCTCCTTTACATTACACAAATGAATGATTCTTTGATGATTCAAATGACAAAACCTTCTTTCTATATACAGGAATTTAAGGAGTCACAATATAACCCAGCCGACCTAACAATAATAATATAAAGGCACAAAAATAACAATAGAGGGATTCTATGGGGCACAGTAATAACAATATGGGGACAATAGGGGCACAACAATATTAATAAGGGATACAACTAGAATAGTAATGGGGTAATCACTAGTATTATAGGGACCTAACACACCTATGTGATTCTAGGGTTTTCTCTTGTGATGTTAGGGTTTGTGCTATTCACATAAACCCAAGAGAAGAACATTATGTTGATGATGATGATGGTCATTAGAGCTCTTGTTGTAGTGCTAGGGCTTCTACCGTGATAAAAGATAGAGAGTGGAGCTAAAGGCTTGCATGATTTGGAGCCTCGTTCTTATGGGATGTGAGGCAAAGAAAAGATCACAGAGAGACTAAATCGATGAGTGTTGAGCTTGGTGAGATGCTTTACTTGGAAGAAAACTCTGTTATTATAACCTTGATGTTTCATGGGGGTCTTTGTGTTTGTGTGATGAAAGAGTTGACGGCCTAGGTTCTAAGGATCCAAACCCTAGCATGAACATGTAGATTTGGAGGCAAGTGCTAGAATTGTCTTGTTGTGTACCTATGTGATGCAACATGGCCAAGTTTTGCAAACACTAAGGAAGACAATAGTGCTAGTGTGGAAAGCTTTTGTTATACAAACTTGTTGTAAGTGACAAAGATGACTTTTGATGTTGGTGCTAGCACGCTGAGAAACTTTAATGGAGTGGCCAGATTTTGTTGGGAGTCATTCCTAGCTTGAATTTGTTCACTAGGATTTTTTTATGCTTTCACTAGCTAGGGTTTGGACAGCTTGAGATTGTACCATCTTGTGATAAGCTCTGAGTATGTACATTTACTTCACTTCATTTTTTATCAATGTTGCAAACATCAGCATTGGGTTAAAATCGACAAGGGTTTGGAAAACCAAAAAATTGCAAAAATCGAGAAAATATCGGTAAAAATCAGTAAACATATAGCATAATTGGTTAAGTGTTTTAACACATACAAAAGATAAAGGAGCACATTTGCGGCTCTTAGAACCTACTGTAATAAAACATTTCAGATCTCCTATATGCCTTTAAAAGGGTGCCCTAAGAGATGTAACACAGTGGTATTGAAGTAAATTCATATGGTATTTACCTTTTTGGGCAGCCAGGTGAAATTGGATTGGAACTGTAATATTTCAGATCAGCCTTGAGGCTGAAGGCTCACAGAGAATAGATCCAGGACACCAAGGTTGATATGAAAATTCAGAAGTTGCATTGATCGCCCATTTCACAGAAATTCTACATGGTATCAAAGCTGATTGGACTGAGATTACCTTCTTTCTGATTTGAAAGCCAAATATTTCAATCGCTTTACTCGGAAGTGGTTACGGGTGGTGAAACCCTAGTGTGATTGAGATGAGCACCTGTACCCATGAAGGTTTTGATGG
Source organism: Pinus tabuliformis (assembly GCA_031772625.1). Classification (NCBI taxonomy): domain Eukaryota; kingdom Viridiplantae; phylum Streptophyta; class Pinopsida; order Pinales; family Pinaceae; genus Pinus; species Pinus tabuliformis. The sequence continues at coordinate 750,906,593 of CM062819.1, forward strand.
ATTCAAAGTTCAAACCCTTGTGGCTCTTGTGATGATAGTGTCTTTTCACCTAGAAAAGGTGGTAGATCTGCTTCATTATTGTCCAGTATAGATTTATTTTCAACAAGTGTAATGCCAAGGACCTGCCATGCAAAGGGTACCCAATCGGTGAGACCATGTAAATCCTCCAATTTCTTAGCCAGCAGACCCACTTCCATTATGCCATGTAGGAGTACCAACTCTCAGCACGGCTTGGTTCACCAGAACTCATCTGTCTCACAGATTTCCATCACCACATTCTTCTTGGTGCCCACAAATATTAGTAAAACTTCTAATGACTACCACTGGCCTCCTTCTATGATCAACCAACCAAGCCCTGTCATTCCCCGATTCTCCTTTCATGACATTAGTAGACAGTGCATAGGCACCATTATAATGGTTAATCTGGCAGAAGATGCTTTTTCCTCCTCCTTTAATTCTATATTTATAATGATGAATGAATTACTTCTCCCTTCAGTACGTACCTGCACATTTATCCTAGTTGGTATCTTTATCATTATCTTTATTCTTCTACTGCTCAGGAGTAGCCTTGGTACTTCCACAGTAAGTTGTTACTGGTTTTACTTTTGAGTCCCTTTCACCCACTTTTCTGGTCAATTGCAGACATTAATAAAATTATTTTATCTTGCCTTACCTTAAAAATAGGACAAGAAGATTTTAAATTTCGATATCGCTTTGTTCTTCTACTGCTCAGGAGTAGCCTTGGCACTTCCACAGTAAGCTGTTACTGGTTTTACTTTTGAGTCCCCTTCACCTACTTTTCTTGTCATCTACAGACATTAATAAAATTATCTAATCTTGCCTTATCTTATACATAAAATGATCAGCATTTAAATTTTCAGATGGCTTTTATTTTAAACAAACTCATTAGAAAACCCATCTCCAGGCTTAAGTGTCTTTGGATACATAAATTCTGAAACTATATTTCACTTTCACAACTTGCAAAGGGAACAATTTTCTTAGCAAACCATGGTCACAAATAAAATATTAGATGGGATTTAGAATACCTGGTATTAGAGCATAGAAAAAGCTGATAGTCTGACTTGCCAAAGCTAGGTGCTTAGCTGTTATTGACTTTAATCCAGAGACCTGGTATGAAACAAAGCCCAAGGCATTCATGTCAATAATGTGGAGAACCTCAAATGCATCAAATATAAAGTGATTGAAAATAAATAAAAAAGAAAAAATTATTTTCTTCTCAAGTAACAACTATTAATTAGTTATATACATAATTTGGCATTGGACAGAATTGTAAGAACTTACAAATTTTATCTCCTAGAGACAGAGTTGAGTGTAATTACGATCACCAAGTTTTATAGTGAATTCAAAAATCAATTTCAATTTAAGGTATCTCCTTGGTTTATTCGCACTTTGCAAAAATATTTGTGCAATACATATCTTTCTGACTAGTATAGATATTGTACCCACTAGTAATTTCATTTGTTGGGTTTGAAATCCCTAAATCATTTTCGTCCACTTTATTTGAATAGTGTATTAAATCATCCTCACATAGATGTCCTAAAATCCATCTCCCATCACATTTGTGACAAATATCTTTATTAATTGTAACCATCGTGTTCTGGAATCTTTGCATAATTTGTCAAATTTGTCCTTATTTCCAATTAATTGTTTTCCCTAGATCTGCTTGAGACTTTACAATCCTATCTGTACTGTGTGGTACTATTGGCCTCATCTTCATAAGGATGATCATGTGCTTGCACTTTGTCATTATTACCCATCTTGGTGATGGCTTCTTGCGGGACCCACTTTAATTTTACTAATATGGAACAAATATGACGGTTGATGTAGAGACAGGAGCACAAATTTTCTTGGCAGCAGCACCTGTACAGAATTGATTGACAACATATGCAAATGGCCTCCAGGTTGAATAAGGTTGTCCAGAAGTTGCGTGGCAGTGTACAATAGTACATAGATATAAATGATGGTTGCAGGAACAGCAATTTGAAGGTTATGTGAATATAACCCAGACTTAGCTACATCCATGGCTCTGGTACCAGATGTAGTAAACAGCCCTTGCTTAATACCTGACAGATATACTTCTGCAGTTGAATAAGATATTGACTGATAATTGATTGCTATAAGAATTGATGATGTTACAATGAGCTCATGACGGTATACTTGTATGCATTAACTGGTCACAAGGTGAATAGTCATAAGCCCCTTGGCCTTTCACTAAATTACTATATTATTATTATTATTTATTATTATATTTGTTACAAAGCTCATTATGTTAAGAAGGCTTGAGCATTCATCACTAAGACATTTTGGTATACCCTCCTCCCAAGAAAAGCCCGCTTCAAATGTTGATCCACAAACTTGGATTTGTCATGCCAGCTCACTTTATGATATTCCTTGAGCTTCTTGTCATTTGTTTACACTTCAACTCGTCAGAAACTTATTGACAAATTGGGAACCAAAAACTTTGCAAATTCCGAGGTCTTTCAATTCATCTTCCTTAAGTATTGTACTGAGACCTTTACCTTTCCTATTACAGATCTCTAAATTGAAGTAGTTTGTTCATGTTTGACCTTCTTGGAGCCAAGATACCATTCATCGTGTTTATAAGAGAATTATCTCATCCAAATAAGCAAAGGATATTATGATTGCAAACACTTTTGCCCAACTATGTGATATTGTTCCTGACATCTTTTTGTCAAAGCAGTTTGAAAGAGATAGCATTAAAGCCAAACGTCAAGCAAACTTTCAAAAGGAATATGACACTATTGATCAAATCTTTATCTTCTAGCTATCATTGATAAATTTGGACGAAGGTCTCTAAGATATACTATTGTTTTATGGACATTATAAAGGCATTTGATTCTATACCTAGAAAAATTTTGTTTGAGACTTCATGGCACAGATGCATAAAATTTGGTTATTGTTGTTACCATGAAGCTTTACAAGGCAATCATGGGTCATTTATGGATAAAAAAACATATTTTCAATTATATGGAACTTGGAAGCACTCTTCGAGTCAAACGACATTATATCAGATCTATATCAATGAACTGGAGGAATTCAATAGGGAAAATAATAACAATGATGGGTGTATTTTATAACATGTATTGATCTCATCCATTTTCTTTGTTGATGACAATGTCCATCACAACACATCTCCTTACAAATTGTTGAGACAATACGCTTCTCTAGCCTACTTTAGTCATCAACATTCTGATCACCAGTTTCAAGATGAGGACGCATGGCTAATCTCAACAAATACAAGACTTAGCCAAATTCTGTTGCCAAGAGTTGACACTTACTTCGCCACCACTCCTTTGTTAGTATCCTCCTATGGCGGGGAATCCCTGTGAACATTTTATATTCTGTAGCCCCACCCCAGTTTCAAATTTTTGCACAACGTTTAATGCCCAAACACAACACAACATGAGCTGATATACCTGTTACTTGCAATTAACCCAAAACATAAGAGACTACTCTACTCATTTTGACATTATCAGCTGATACAAGAAATTAAATGCAAGAACACAACAATAAAAGAGACTTATTTTTGGACCAATGACCCTGGAAAAACCCACAAGGGGAAAACCAGTCTTCAAGGAGGATTTAATTGCTTCTTAGGAAAAAAATTACACAGCAGAAATATAACAACTTATCTCCCTTTGCTTGCTGATGTCACTGTGCAGCTTTACATAGAAATTCATGCCCCACACAGTCATAAAACTCTGCCTGTGATTTGCCTTGAATTCTGTGCATAAAGTTAACTGACAGTGCCTCAAATTTTGTGCCAGACACAGCAGAAATCTTCCAGAAATTTCATGCTCCAACTCTGACCAAACTGCCTCGAAAAACTCACTGTAGGAGCCTCAAAAAACATGCTGAGTCACAAATTTTAGCAGGGACTGTCCTTGGAATTCGTGCCAGAATTTCAGCCTAGTTCTGCGTGCTCTGCCAGCTGAAGATGCCCTCAAATTTCGGGCCAGAAAAGCTCCTCAAGCCTCCTCGAATTCTGTGCACAGTCTAATTTCTCTGCCTACAAACTAAGGCAGATTTCCTTGGGTTTCAAGCTTCTTGTGTTGTAAAGAACTCTAACCCTTGAGATCTGTTGGCTGAGATTAAATCTCAGCTCATTAGATCCCCTTCTCTCATGTGGTCCCCCTCAATTAATGAGCCTCCTAAACACTTTTAATGTTTTTGTACCATATGCATTTGTTCTCTCATAAAGCCACTTTTAAAACATAAAAATCACTTTAATATTAAGTGTACTTTGTATTTTTCTCATAAAGTCACTTTATAATACAAGTGACATTAATAAATTAACGTACATAGTACATACACAGCAAAAAATCATGATGTCCCAAAACAAAAAATCATTGTGTCTTCCTAGGCCAAAAGGATAAATGCACTAGGAAACACCTCCTTGGTACCAATATTTTCAACACTCCCTCTTACCGAGGAAGGTGTTTCTCACCACTCCCATTCTCTCTCCGAAATATACATGCTTTCCCTATGGTAATGACTTGGTGAGAATATCTGCTACCTATTCATCAGTGGATATATACTCAAGCTTCACAGCACTCCTATAAGCCTAGTCTCTAATGAAGTGGTACCTTATCTCAATATGCTTCGACCGATCATGAAACACTGCATTCTCAGAGAGTTTGATACAACTCTGATTATCACAGTATATTGTAGTTGGTCTCGGCCTCTCACCAAATAACCCATTATCATCTTGCAAAGCGAAAGTGCCTCGCAACCAACATGACTAGTTGCCATATACTCTGCCTCTATGCTGCTCAGTGCCACTAACCTTTGTTTCTAGCTAAACCATGACACAATTGTTGAGCCCAACAAGAAACAACACCTGGAAGTACTCTTCCTATCACTAACATTGCCAACCCAATCTGAGTCTGTGCAACCAATCAATCTAACTCCATCACCCCTGACATAGTCCAGATTCCAGACCATAGTCCACCATGCCCTATAGGTACATAGTCCAGACTCCAAACCATAGTCCACCATGCCCTATAGGTACCTCAACACATGTTTCGCAGCCACCCAATGCACTCACCTGAGCTCCACATAAACTGATTCAACATGTTGACTATGAAACAGATATTCGGTCTAGTGTTGACCAGATAAATCAACGAACCGATCAACTGACAATAAAAGGTGGTGTTCACCAACTCGGAATCTGAAGCATGCAGCTTCTTCCAATTAGTGATCATCGGAGTAGTCATAGGCCTGCAACCCTCCATATGGAATCTCCTCAGTATGTCCTCTGGATATATGCCCTAGTCCATGAAGATATGTCCATCCTCCTGCCAAACCTCCAATCCCAAAAAGCAATGCATCAATCCCATATCCGTCATATCAAACTCTGAAGCAAGGTCCCTCTTGTAGTGTTGGATGAGTCTATCCTCTCTTGTAATAAACAAGTCATCCAAATATAGAACCGGAATGAGTGGATGGTCACCAACCATGATGAAATAGAGGTTTGGACCTGCATCACCCTTCGAGAAACCCATACGTTGCAAGTAGGCATCTATCCTCTTGTACCATGCCCTCGGTGCCTGCTTCAGTCCATATAAGGCTTTCTAAAGCCTGCACACATGAGACTCCCCCCCATGAACCTCAAAGCCTTGTGGTTGCTCAATGTACACCTCCTATATAACCCCATTAAGAAAGGAAATCTTCACATCCATTTGGCGAATCCTCCAACCCATCTCAGCTACTATAGATAGCACTACCCTAATGGAGGTATAACGAGCAACTGATGTGAAGGTCTCCTCAAATTTAACTCCCTCTACCCGTGAGAATCCTCACGCCACAAAACGAGCTTTGAACTTCTCTGAGATGCCATCCGTAGCATGTTTAATCTTGTAAATCCACCTGGAAGTCATCACCGACTTCCCCTCAAGTCTCGACACTATCTCCCACACATCATTCTTCATGATGGAGGCATACTCCTCCACTATGGCATCCCTCCAGATCTATTAACTAGTGGCATCCTCATAACTAGTTGGCTCTACCTCCACAACATCTACCGCATAGCCACCCAACCTCTCTAGCGGTCTGCTCTCCCTCACGGACCACTTGGGTTTCCCCACTGCCTCCTGGGCTTCCTTAAGGGTCTCACGAAGCCATTTTGGCTTCCTCTTCCCTATAGTAGCCTCCTCAACTAGTATGGGAAAATCCTTAACTGGAGCCTCTCCTCCTAACGAGGAAGCCCCTCTTGTGATCTGTGGAGAACCTAGACTCTAAGACCTTGCACCTAGTGATACTGGACTCTCTGAACCTGTCACCCCTGAAGTAGGTGATCCTCCTGACCTTAGTGTACCACCTGAAGATCCTGATACCTGAGGTGTGGCCCCCTGCTGAGGAGCCTATTGTTGTACCTAATAAAACTCCCAAGAGCTCCTTGAGGCCCTCTACTCCTCAAATTTCACATCCCACCTCAGGAGAACTTTCCTTTGCGTAGGATTCAACCTATATACAATAGGCCTTGCTAGCCTTGTTGTAACCCACAAGGATACCCTTCACTACAGTGGGTTCCAGTTTCGTGGACGTGTGAATGTGTAGGACACCCAAAGATCCTGATGTGCCCAATCTTAGGCTTCTTCCCAAAAAAAGCCTCCTCAGGAGTCTTACACCCAAGACTCTATCTGGGCTCCTGTTCTATAAATACACTGCAGTGCTACACACCTCAATCCATAAAAATAAAGGTAGTCTTTTATCCTGCAACATAGCTCTAGTTGCACCCACTATGGCCCTATTCTTCTTCTCCACCACCCCATTCTGTTGAGGATTATAAGGCGCTATGTACTCACTCTTGATGCCTGCACTTCTACAGAACTCCTTCAACTCCTTGGAGGTATACTCACCCCCATTATCTGATCTCAACACCTTGATCTACTTCCCCAATGGTTCTCCACGAGAGCCTTAAACTCTTGGAACCTCTTGAAGACCTCATCCTTGGTCTTCAGAAAGAAAATACGGTCTTCCTGGAGTGGTCATCAATGAAGATCACATAGCACTCACGTTCGCTCAATGATACATGAGACATAGGACCACAAACATCAAAGTGTACCAAGTCTAGGATACCTACCACCTTGTTGTCACTGCTTGGGAAAGGTGTCTTGGTGTACTTTCCCAAAGCACACCCCCTACACACATCATGATGCTTAGTGTTGAACTCAGGTAAACTTGTAACCATCTCCCTCAGCATCCTGAATGCTCCATGGTGCAAGTGGGCCAACCTCCTGTGCCAAATCTTGCACAACTCACAACTGTTGGTCTGCGCCACCAAGGATCTAATAGGCTGAAACATAAAGTTGTAGAGTCTCCCACTACTGACTCCAATAACTCTAGTAGACTCAATATTGGATCCTATGGGATATATCAGTACCTTTCCTCCTTGAAACACCACCTCATACCCCCTGTCCTCAATACTAGAGACTGAAATCAAGTTCTTCTTCATCCCTGGAACATAAAGAACATATGTCACTTTCAGAGGTGGTAATGACTCTCTCAGAAATAATATTGTCCCCACCCCTGCTGCTTTGACCTTGGAGTTATCTCCAAAAACAACCTCCAAGTCAATATCCTTCTCTGTCAGAGTTGTCAAGTGATCTCTCACTCCAGTGATATGGCACGATGCTCCACTGTCTACAAACCACACACCAGAAGATGTGACATGAGTGGCAAGACTCACAACTAAGGCAAATTTTGTGTCCCATAGTGACACATCTTCCCACAAGCAAAGCATTTCACTTTGCTCATGTCCTTCTCCTTCACCTTGTGCTTCCCCTTTTCCTGCTTAGCTCCACTACAAGACCCCTTCTTGGCTTTCTTCTTGCCCTTAGTTGCATGAGCAACATTCTCCTCCTCATCTCCCCCACCACGTTGACTGCCACTCTTGGCACTCCTCCTAGTCTCCTCCTGGATGAAATCATCCCACATCCTCCTCCAGTCTGGAAAATTCTCTCTGGCCACAATGCCATATATGAATCCATCCCACTGCTTGGTGAAACCATCTAGTACAATCTTGACCAACTAGTCCTCAAGGAGAGGCACGTATGAGGTCACATTGTCGATATTGGTCATATTGGTGTTTCTTAGCTTCTGCCTCAACACCGTCTTCATGTTCTCATTGGAGCTCTAGTGTAATGTGACAAGTGAATCCCACATCTCGTAGGCAAACTTCATTCCTGTCACATGAGGGAATAGGTGGTCTTTGATGGCATCAAGAATGATTCTCCTTGCCTTCACATTCTTCTTATTAAATTCCACCAACTGAGTTGCATCAATAGGAGGTTGCACAACACTCTCCACAATGTCCCACACTTCAACTTCTTCTAGCAATAGCATCATCCTCTCCTTCCATGGGCCAAAATTATCAGACCCACTGAATCTGTCCTCCAGCTTTAAACCGGCTGCCATGACCCTCACAACCAACACAAATAAGTAGATCTATTACTAGGCAATCTTCCTCCCTCTCAACCAATAAATCTTTGGCTTTCTGACTGATGTTTTATGATTGTTGTTAACTAATATGGCAGAAGTTTGCTTGCTAGTCTCTTCTACCACTTGATGAAAAGTTCAAATCTGAAGTCCATCAAGCTTTGATACCGTGTAAAAATTTTATATGTTGTAGCCCCAACCCAGTTTCAAGTTTTTGCATGAGATTTAATGCCCAAACCCAGCATAACATGAGCCGATATAAATGTTAACTTGCATTTAAGTCAAAACATAAGAGACTACTCCACTCATTTTGACTTTATCAGTTAATACAAGAAATTAAATGCAAGCGCACAATCATAAAAGAGACACTTATTTCTCATCCACTGACCCTGGAAAAACCCACAGGGGGAAAACCAATCTCATCAAGGAGGATTTAATGGCTTCTTAGGAAAAAAATTACACAGCAGAAATAAAGCAACTTATCTCCCTTCGCTTGTTCACGACACTGCCCAAGTTTACATAGGAATTTGTGCCCCACATAGTCATAAAACTCTTTCTATGATTTACCTTGAATTTTGTGCATGAAGTCCACTGACAGTCTTGAATTTTGTGTCAGACAGAGCAGAAACTTTCTAAAAATTCCGTGCTTCAACTCTGACTAAACTGCCTCGAAAAACTCATTGTACAAGCCTCAAAAGATGCACTGACAGTCACAGAAATTTTAGCAGGGACTATCCTTGGAATTCGTGCCAAAATTCCAGCTTAGTTCAGCGTGCTCTGCAAGCTGAAGATGCCCTCGAATTTCGGGCCAGACAAGCTCCTCAAGTCTCCTTGAATTCTGTGCACACAGTCTGATTTCTCTGCCTAGAAATTCGGGCTATCTAGAAATTCATGCCAGCAGATTTCCTTAGGTTTCGAGCTCCTTGTACTGTAGCTTTTCTCCTTTCTCTGCCTAGAAACTCGGATAATCTAGGAATTCATGCCAACAGATTTCCTTAGGTTTTGAGCTCCTTGAGTTGTAGCTTTTCTCCTGCAATTGTTTTAGCAGCCTCCTCCTCTTACACCTTCTCTCCTCTCAAATCCTCAGGAGAATAATGAGAGCCTCCTTCCTTTTCCCTTTTTGTCTTCTCAATAGAAGAGAACCTAACACTTGAGATCTAATGTCTGATATTAAATCTCAGCTCATTAGATCAAGGGTGGAGATCATTCCCTCTCTTGACCCCTTCTCTCATGTGGTCCCCCTCAATTAATGAGCCTCCTATACACCTTTTAATGTTTTCGTACCATGTGCCCTTGTTCTCTCATAAAGTCACTTTTAAAACATAAAAGTCACTTTAATATTAAAAGTGTACTTTATAGTTTTCTCATAAAGCCACTTTACAACACAAGTGACATTAATAAATTGAAGTACAGTACATAACCTATAAAAGGTAATTTTTCTCCATGACATTAATAAAACTCATACTGTCCCAAGACAAAAAGTCAATAATGTGTCTTCTAGGCCAAAATGATAAATGCACTAGGAAACACCTCCTTGGTACCAATATTTTCAACAATCCCTTTACTCATCGCTCACATCTTCCATGCATTAATTGAGGTCATATCGAGAGAACAATTTCAAAACACTCGTAAACTCATTACTGCAACGTCCTTTGCAACAAGGGATTGTGGCCACAACTAATCTATTTCAATTTGTGCAGAACATCATATTAATAAAATACATGACCCCCTGCCTTGTTGAGACTTCCTCCTTTCAATATGACTCAGCATTATCATGCAAAGAAATTCAATCAACCAACCTCCAATTGTGTTCACTACAATTAGAAGCCTCTCAGTTATCAATTTCCAAACACATAAATTGCCATAAAACATTGAATATCATCACTAACTAAAGTGACAGAACCATCATAGGAGTTTCTACTTATCCATCTCCAAACTCTTGTTGAGAGTGAATCTACCCAAATATACAAGTTTGGAAATGGCGATGTGTTAAGTTTAGGTATGTTCTATGCTTAGAGAAATTTATTTCAATTTTCACAGTTAGCTCAATAGCTTTTCCAGATTAGCAATCACATCATCATTAAAGTAAACTGCAGATAGAACATAAACATAAATCGCAAAAGACCAGCCAAGACAAGAGGACACAAGATGTGGCGCTAGCCAGGGACAAACCCCAATGTGGGGAAACCCTTGATCAATACTTCTTATATGTTCTTCAATAGTTCAGCAGAGAGAGAGAGAGAGATAGTACATTTACAACAGAAGTCAACACTTTGAATTATCTAGATAAAAGAATAGATCATCTCTAAGAAGATGATACATGAGATCAGTTGAAGACATGCTGCTTCAACTGATTCTCCAAGGTGACTCCTTCACCTATCATTGTGTTGCATCTCGTCATCATGTTGCACCTCACCATGTTGCACCCATCATCACATTGTTGGACCTCATGACCATGCTATACACATCATATTGCTGCACCTTATGTTGCACTAATGTCCCATGTGCCATTGTTGCACCATGCTAGCCATTGATGTCCTATGTGGCATATTGTTGTCCCACTATTACTAACATAGCCATTCCATGTTAGCTTGTTGTCCCATCATAGCTTGCTATACCTTGTTGTTGTCCCAATATCCTTGCCATACCTTGTTGTTGTCCCATGTGTCTTAGCAGCACCATGTAGCCCAGTTGTCCCATTTACTAGCACTGTTGTCCCTTCAACACTGTTGTTCCAAGTCTGCCTACATTGTTGTTCCAAGTCTACCTACACTGTTGCATATATTGTGACTGGTTAGGGTATCACACACCTATTTATCAGTCCACAAATAGCCCTCAAGGATTGCAACACACCTTCATAGTACACCTCCCCTAGCATGTTGTTCTTTTGGGCATGTTTGAGCCCTCAAACTCTCCACGATGTCCCTGTTTTGAGGTGGTAGGGACTGCGGCCTACCACAGTCCCACGCTGTCACCTACAGCCCACTCAAGACAGTCTTCCCTTACCTTTTCACTGCCCCAAACATACCTGCGTTCATCCTTCTTCAACTCGGCCTCCAAGCTCAACTCCTCGTCACTCTAATAGCAACTCGGTTAGCCCTTATCTCCCTCGTTGTGCTAGCCTTCTTGCTGCAGCGTCCATATAGTTACCTTTCTCCCTTACCCAAGTTCTTGGGCTCCTTGGATGAGCTCTTGTGATGCTTGCTTGGACTGCGGCTAGGGTTGCTTTCTTAGGATAGTGTTAGGGTTGCTTTCTTAGGATAGCGTTAGGGCTGCCTTAGGATAGCGTTAGGGTTGCCTTCTTTTCCTCCAACGTCTAGGGCTACCACTCCTAGATTTCTCTTCCAATAAAACCCAAGACAAGTGGAGAGAAATCAAGATAGAAGTGTGTCTGAAATGACTCTCAAGTCGTCTCCTTTTATACTAAAATGTTGAGCACATGTGGGGTTTATTTGGTTGTTGGCCGACATTGATGAATTGTCTTATAACACAAATAAATTCATAACTCCATGAATACTTATCGGAATCGGATGATCTTTAGATCAATCCTACACCTTTCGATGAGAAGGATCCAAGAAAAATATCAGCTGCCATAAATAAGATGAACCACATGGATTTTGGCCCTAGTTGCCAATTTTAACACTCCCTCTCAACTAGGGAGAACTCCATCTGTGATCCATCTATTTGACTGTACGATCTCTGCCATCAGTGCCCTGCACTGCTGAGCTCTGCTCTACTTTGCTCTGTTGAACCATGAAGAAGAAGAATTGATCGAGAATGTCTCATACCATTCTCTACTAACCCGAAGTCAATTCCATATGAAGAGAGTGTGTCATACCACTCTTACTGATCCCAAATCAGTTCCAAAAGAGAGTGAGTTATGTCACTCTTATAGACCCGAAGTCTGTTTCATTGATCCGAGATCAATATCACAAGAGAGTGTTTCAAATCACTCATACTGATCTGAAGTCAATTTCATTGATCCCAAATCAATGGAGCTCCTCCTAGCATAGGGAGTACGGTAGATACAACGATGCGTCCATCGATAGTACTACTATGGTCCCTAACCCCATTTCCCTACTCATCGACCAGATGAGAGGTACTTCCCATGAGTCCCAGACTGCATGGGTAGGATGCCTCGACAGGAACCACTCATCCTGTCCATAATACGCCACGGAGTATCACAGGGGAAGGCTAAACCATTCACCCTATACACAGCGCACCATTAGGGGAGGGTGAGTCGCCCTATGGTCGCTTGTTTCTCCAAGAAGTACCCCAAGCCCCCCCGGAGCTCCCAGAGCTCAATGCATGCATCATGCAAGACCCTCATAAGAGGGTCTCTCAACGACTCCAAGTCATTCGGGAAAGTCACAAATTTGACTTTTCCCTGAGGCTTCGACAGAATGTCTACGACCTGTACATCAGTCTCAATGCGATGGAGCCTTCTAGCTCATTGGTGTACCATATCCCAGATAAGGTAGTATCTAATGTCTATATGCTAGAGCATTCATAGAATACGGGATTCCTCAACAATCGAATCCCCCCCTGCTTGACACAGAAGATCACGGTGGTATCCATCATGTGTACAAACAACGCACTAAAGAGCTTCCACAACCAGGGAGCTCCACATGAGATCATACTCATAGCTATGTATTCGGTCTCAGCGGTGCTCAAAGCAACCGACTTCTTCTTCCTACTCATCCAGGATATCGAAGCAGAACCCAAAGAGAACCAGCATTTAGAAGTGCTCTTGCGATCATCCACATTGCTTGCCCAGTCAACATTCGAATAACCATGCAGCGTCATATTTCCAGCAATGTATCTCAATCTATGAGAGATTGTGCCTCGAAGATATCTCAGAATATTCTTGGCACCAATCTAGTGAGGCTCAACCATTTATGAGCTCAACATGCGAACTGCAAAACATATATCCGGACAGGAATTCACCAAGAACATCAATGCTAGAATGAGTTTATGAAACTCAGAGGCATTTCCCAAATCAGGTCCGGCATCCTTAGTACTTACCATATAACTTCTTGAAGTTAAGATCCATCGAGGTAGTCATGGGCTTGCAGTTCACCAGTCCAAATCCGGAATCCAACTCCCTCTTACTTTTGCAAATGAGAGGATCTGCACCTGTCAAAAAGAGGTCGTCCTTAGAAGGTGCCAGTATGAGAGGTCTATCATCCACAACCTTCAAGCAAAGATTTGGATCGGCTTCACTCCATGTGAATCTCAGCTTCATCAGACAGCAATCAATCCTCTCATATTAAGCCAAGGGTGTTTTTCTTCAAGCTATAGAGGGCTTTCTTCCACCTGCATACATGAGATTCCCAATCATGAATCTCAAACCCCTTGGGTTGTTCCAAACTTGTGGACCTGCTACATGAAGGGAATGGTCCCCTTGTAATATTTTCCTTCAAAACATCTCAGACATGTACCTTCATGCTCTTTTTGAATTCAGGCATCCCAATCACCATCTGACTCACATCGAGTAGGGTCCTATAATAACTAGACCTCTGGTGCTATAGATGAGATATATCAAATGACATGATCCCCAATGGACCATCCTGCAACTTGATACAAATTGCCAACCCTGAACCCATGAGTAAAAGCATCTTTGAAAAATTCATTTTTAAACACGTACCTTTCCATTGATGAATGCCAACCTAAAACCTTCGACTTCCATTGTCGAAATGGACACCAGCTACTTCTTGCGATGAGATACACAAAAGAGATTCTTGTAAATGAATTGATTTACCCTCATTCAATTGAGGGGTAACATTCCCTACACCCTTTCCCAGATAGGTGGCATCAACTCCAAGTATAATCCCACGATTGTATCCATCTCTACCAAATTAGAGAGGGCACCCTTCTATCCGATGAAGTGCCTTGAAGCACTACAATCAATAAGCCAGATTCCCAAAGAGTCTAAAGCAGAGGGCCAATATAAGATAATGCTTCTTTATCTTATTAGAAACAACATTTGATTCTTCACACCTGGGATTCCTTGCTTTCTTTGAAGAGTCTGTTATTTCCTTGATGACCTGCATTACCTGTCATTCCTTCGATCATTGAAGATTTCCCTGGAATGATTGTTATCATCATCAAGTGATGTGTCCCTACCTTGGACACTCCTTCGCATAATGGCCGAACTTATTACAAACAAGGCATCTGCCTTTCCTTCCACCCTTAGATCTAGACTTCTCATTGAAGTGATCTGTAAGCCACCAGAAACTTCTGCTGCGCCATTCTGACAATATTCTCTGCTTTGACTTCACCCTTGGCGAATTAGAAGAGGGATGAGGAATCCATTGATCCTTTTGTCCTTTCCCAACTGTCTTCGGTGATTTCTCTTTCACTCTTTCTTAGGCTTTGTCTTCACCTCAGCTCCGATACCATGTTAAGTTTAGGTATTTCTATGCTTAAAGCAATTTATTTCAATTTTCCTAAGTTGCACGAAACGCCGAAACGTTTCAGAGTTTCTGAAACGGGTACGTTTAGAAACATCACCTCCCAAAAATGGAAACGTCAACAGAAACATCAGCCGGAACGTCATATATATATATATATATATATATATATATATATATATATATAGGTGAATAACACATTATCCTGCAAGATTAAAGGGGATAAGACCCATAGATGACAATTTAGAAGGAAAAACAAGTCTATACTAACTCTCATAGATGATTACATGATGGTCGAGTTTCAGCCGAGTTTCGGCCAAGTTTCGGAGTTTTGGGTGTTGGAAATAATACTGAGAGGGGGGGGGGGTGAATCAGTATTATCACATTAATAAAACTTTTTCATTTCCATAATCAGATTCATATATGCTACTTCCACAACTTCTTATGATTAAGTTAATTGATCTTCAATGAGTGCATTAGAACATTATCAAACATATTATCAGATAACAGATGCAGTAATAGAGAATAGATCATCACACATAAGGCACACACATGAACACCATGATATAAGGTGGAAACCCAATGCGGGAGAAAAACCACCTGCTGCAAGTCATCTCAATCTTCTTCTTAATAAGAAAATCCTTTTACAATATTTGTACTGGTGAAGTCGTATACCAGTACGGGAGCTACAACCCCCTTTGCTCTTGTACTAGCCAATCCATTTCCTAGTACGCAGGCTGCTACCTGCTACAATGCTCCAAAGATCTCCCTTAGCTTTTGTACTAGCTTAGATACTAGTAAATAGGCGCTG
Organism: Pinus tabuliformis; assembly: GCA_031772625.1. Taxonomy (NCBI): domain Eukaryota; kingdom Viridiplantae; phylum Streptophyta; class Pinopsida; order Pinales; family Pinaceae; genus Pinus; species Pinus tabuliformis. The sequence continues at coordinate 750,922,298 of CM062819.1, forward strand.
GCCTACAATCTTCTCTCCTCCAGGTACCACGTTTCATCAATTTTCAGACTGGATACACTGAAGCACAACACATAATCTGAAAGGCCACTTTTCATCCAATTTTCATACTGGACCCAACAACAACATTGAAGCTCATAATCAAACAACCTTCTGAATCACCCAATCACCAGATCCATACATATACAATGATATTATGAGAGTTATCAACCAGATCTAGTACATAAAGATAAGTCATTAATCATGTTGTTATCTGAACTCAATACCAGTAACCAAACATCAGTTATGCACCCAAAACCCTGCAGAATAGTCAAAGGCAGTTAAAACAAATTTTAAGCAGGGATCGCAACTTCACTGGTATAGATCTGCGGATATCTGTACTACCTCCGCACCTGCGCCTTCTGTGGCGCCGCGACCACCGCACCTGCGCCTTCTGTGGCGCCTCCGCACTGCGCCTTCTGTGGCGCCTCCGCACTGCGCCTTCTGTGGCGCCTCCGCACTGCGCCTCTATGGCGTCTCCGCACTGCGCCTTCTGTGGTGCCTCCGCATTGCGCCTTCTGTGGCGATTCTGTGGCGCCTCCGCACTGCGCCTTCTGTGGCGCCTCCGCACTGCGCCTTCTGTGGCGCCTCCGCACTGCGCCTTCTGTGGTGCCTCCGCACTGCGCCTTCTGTGGCGTCTCCGCACTGCGCCTTCTGTGGCGCCTCCGCACTGCGCCTTCTGTGGCGCCTCTGTGGCGTCTCCGCACTGCACCTTCTGTGGCGCCTCTATGGCGTCTCCGCACTGCGCCTTCTGTGGCGCCTCCGCACTGCGCCTTCTGTGGCGCCTCCGCACTTCCGCAGCTGCAGCGCTCGAGAGATCACCCTTCACAGATTCGCTTTCAACTTCCCTTTCATAGATCAAACTTTTAAAACAATAACCCAATCACAATATTCCAGATCTAACACTTTATCAGATATTCGATAATTCAGAAGATGCTTTGCCAAATGATCTCCTTCCTCTTTTATAGTCTTAGGCCTTTCACAATACCACGGGCCAAAACCATAGGATCAAAAAACTGTTGGACAAATACCATGAACCAACCATGAAAGTACGTGAGATCAACACTTTTGACGAGATACCATGGTCCAAAACCATAGGTTCAAATACCAAGGACTAACTACCATGGACCAAAGGTAAGTTCTCCAACATATACGCGCTTTTCCTCATAGGTTCAAATACCAAGGACTAACTACCATGGACCAAAGGTAAGTTCTCCAACATGAAAGTGCGTGAACTTTTTCTCTACATGAAATAAACTTTTCTCTACATGAAATAAACTTTTCTCTGCATAAAAGTGCGTGAACTTTTCTCTACATGAAATAAACTTTTCTCTGCATATAAGTGCGTGAACTTTTCTCTACATAGAATAAGCTTTTCTCTGCATATAAGTGCGTGAACTTTTCTGCACTATAATTTATCATCTGAGATGAGTGGGTTGCCATCAAGTACAACATATGTATCATAAAGCCATACCAGAATCATAATGCCAACATTGGGTATGGGTATGGCCCGAAACGCTGGGTTCTTAGAAGTTTCGTGCAACATAGCAATTTTCATAGTTAGTTCAATATCTTTTCCAGATTAGCAATCACGTCAGCATTAAAGTAAACTACAGATAGAACATAAACATAAATTGCAAAAGACAAGCCAAGACAAGAGGACACAAGATGTGGCGCTAACCAGGGACAAACCCCAATGTGGGGAAACCCTTGATCAATTCTTCTTATATGTTCTTCAATAGTTCAGCAAAGAGAGAGAGACAGAGATAGTACATTTACAACAAAAGTCAAAACTTTGAATTATCTAGATAAGAGCATAGATCATTTCTAAGAAGATGATACATGAGATCAGTTGAAGACATGTTGCTTCAACGAATTCTCCAAGGTGACTCCTTCACCTATCATTGTGTTGCATCTCGTCATCATGTTGCACCTCACCGTGCTGCACAATGTTGCACCCATCATCACAATGTTGGACTTCATGACCATGTTGTACACATCATATTGTTGCACCTTATGCTGCATTGTTATCCCATGTGCCATTGTTGCACCATGCTAGCCACTATTGTCCTAAGTGGCATATTGTTGTCCCACTATTAGTGCATAGCCATTCCATGTTAGCTTGTTGTCCCATTGTTTTGATGTTGTCCCATCACAGCTTTCTATACCTTGATGTTGTCCCAATAGCTTTGCCATACCTTGTTGTTGCCCCATGTGTCTTAACAGCACCATGTAGCCCAATTGTCCCATTTACTAGCATTGTTGTCCCTTCAACACTGTTGTTCCATGTCTGCCTACATTGCTTCTTATATTGTGATCTGGCAGACCTCACACACCTATCTATCAATCCATAGACAGCCCTCAAGGATTGCAACACACCTTCATAGTACACCTCCCCTAGCATGCTGTTGTTTTGGGCATGTTTGAGCCCTTAAACTCTCCACGATGTCCCCGTTTTGAGGTGGTAGGGACTGTGGCCTACGACAGTCCCATGTTGTCACCTACAACCCACTCAAAACAATGTTCCCTTACCTTTTCGCTGCCCCAAACATACTTGCGTTCATCCTTTTTCAACTCGGCCTCCAAGCTCAGCTCCTCGGCTCTCTAACAGCAACCCGATTAGCCCTTATCTCCCTCGTTGTGCTAGCCTTCTTGTTGCAGCTTGCATATAGTTACCTTTCTCCCTTAGTCGAGTTAATTGGGCTCATTTGATGAGCTCTTGTGATGCTTGCTTGGACTGCGGCTAGGGATGCTATCTTAGGACTATGTTAGGGCTACCTTAGGATAGCGTTCGGGCTGCCTTAGGATAGCCTTAGGGCTGCCTTCTAGGACTACATCAGCACTGCCTTAGGATAGCTTTAGGGCTCCCTTCTTTTCCTCCAACGTCTAGGGCTTCTGCTCCTAGATTTCTCTTCCACTAAAACCCAAGACAAGTGGAGAGAAATCAAGATAGAAGTGTGTGTGAAATGACTCTCAAGTCATCTCCTTTTGTACTAAAACATTGAGCACATATGGGGTTTATTTGGTTGTTGGCTGACCTTGACGAATTGTCTTATAACACAGATAAATTCATAACTCCATGAATACTTATCGAAATCGGATGATCTTTAAATCAATCCTACACCTCTCGATGAGAGGGATCCAAGAAAAATATCAGCTGCCATAAATAAGATGACCCACATGGAGTTTGGCCCTAGTTGCCAATTTTAACACAATGAGATAGAGATAAACAAAAAAACAATTTGTGCATATGAATCACATAAGTAAGATTAAGAAGGAAGAATCACAACATTATTCATAAAAACACAAGATTTGTCATCAAGATAGAGCTAATTAAAAAATATGTGCATATGAGTCAAATAGTTAAGATTGAGAGAGAATAATCACAACATCATTGACATAACAAGATTTAACATCAAAGTTATTAATCCAACTCACAATGTTATAACTACGTACAACACATGATCAACACAAATGGTGATATAAGTTATAACACCTACTGATAATTATCTTGCATCCACATGTTGTAATAACTCAATTCAAAATGGCATGTAATGAATAGGGTTCATATACACAGAAAAATATTCAAAATATCTAGAATATATAAATATCCATTATGGGACAAGTAATATATTTATAAGAATATTGAGTGTACAAGAGATATGATATGAGATGATATGGTTACAAATGAAGGCCCACTCATATACCTATGCAGGTGCCCCTTCATGAAAAGTCATGTCCTTTGGGACATGTCTCTTCAATAACTAATTATTATTTAATTAATCGTGATTATGATTATTATTTATATTATTATATTCATAACATTACTTTCCTCTTCGGAAAAGCTTTGTCCTCAAAGCTTATTGCTGATAAGGCATGTCATCTACTTTTTTCTCTTGTAATCTATTTATATCCTTCGGAATTTTTCAAGTTGTCATCTTCGATAATACAAGATGATAAACAAAACTGAGAAGGAATCTAACCATCATAAATCAATTTTCTACGGAATCTTGTTGTTACTAGAAACTTAGGATGGCTTGTTATCACAATACTGGATTATGGTGAGATCGATATTCTTTGGAATATAAGCCACTTGTTTCTGGTCTAAGTGATATGGATTTACAGACTGGTTGAGATGCCATCCTTTATGATTTGGGTATCGATAAGGAGGAGTTGCGATTTTATTTCCCATTATCATGTTTGTGGCAATTTCTTGATTTACTTGAAGTAACTGATTTCCTTCACGTACTTAATTCAATTGGTTAAATATTGGACTTTCACATGGAATTTTTTTCATTTGAACTACAACAACTAATATGTTTTTACTTCAATTGATTGTCATCTTCTTGAGTTGTGATAGTGAGTGCATCAGTATTCATTCATTTTTCTTCAACTTGGGTTGTTACGTATGAAGACTTCGACGTTTCATTCGTGGCAAGTTCTTTTGATTCGTTTTACAATGATTTTGTATCATTGTTATGTTTCTTAATTTGAGTAAGTAGACTTCAATTATGATTTTTGACATGTAAGAGTTCTTCAGTTTCTAATTCATCAACCTTATTTTCAGTGTTTTGATGTTTAAGCTTTTCATCTTTTAAATCTTTGATTTGTTCTAATAAGTTTTGATTAAGGTTTTTTAAGTGCAAATTTACTTCTTCCTTTTCCAATAGATTGTCGTCAAATTTCTTCTCGACACATGACTTTTCTTCTTTTAATTTTTTCTTTGTAGCTTTGGACTTCTTGACCTTCGCAAGTAATATTTTACTATGCTTTCTTAGATGCAAAATTTCTCTATTATTTTCTATTGATTCTTCGTAAAACATATCTTCGAGATCTTTATAGTTATTTTTCGATGCCTCGTTTTTTTCGCTGAAGTTCTGCGAGTTCTTCCTCTAATCTTTTAATTTGAGTCTATGTATTAACTTGATATTCTTCCATAGTAAACAAATTCCGACATGTTGGACAAAATGTTGTGTGATTTTTTAAAGTTGACGAGTACTCGAATTCTGTTTTGCAAAATGAACATCTGGTCCAAAATGTAGAATTATGTATGGAATCCATAGTTTATTCATTCACTTTCGAATTATATTCCCTTTTTATATCAACGTTGCAAATATCGGCATCAGAATAAAATTAGCAAGGGTCAGGAAAACCAAAATATCATGAAAATTGAGAAAATATCGGTAAAAATCGGCCAACATTGGCAAAATTAAGATACCACCAAAATATCGGTAAAAATCGGCAAACATCAGTTAGGCCAAAAAATCACGATTTTCGATTTTGTTGCTATAAAATTGAGATGTTTGCAACATTGGTTTATATATTCTATTGAAAAATTGGTAGCTTCAATCGGTATTTTCACTGGTTAAATCAAAGGAATTATGTATTTTCAATATGTTCAAGTTAGCCTGTTGCACTCATATTTGTCAAAATTCCAAGGAAGCGGAAGAACAAATTTTTTCAATAGGATTAGATCATCTATCAACAGTTTTATGTGTCATTATAAACCCATTCTGCAAGTTATGTAATTTAAATGAACATAGTAAGACCTTGAGTGTATGTTACAACCTAGATAAGCGTATTATTTTGGCAAAACGTTTCATCTTAGGAGGTTTTTCGTCTCATTGACACATGTGTGCTTCTAAACACAGATAGTCGGCAAAGTTTTTCCCTCCAACCTCACCCAAAAGTAGGGTGGAATTATTCATCAAAGTCTTGGGTGAGTCCTAGTGTTATAGTCGAGTCTTATGTAAAAGTGATTTGGGAATAATTTAAGCCAGTTGGCTAAATTATTTTATTACAAATCACTTGGTCTACTAGTTCATATTGTGTCGCAGATTAGGTAGTTTTTTTAGGGTCTAGGCCAAACGAGTTTTCCCCCTTTGAGGGTTGAAATTGTAAACCTTATGTAAAAATATTTTAATGCATGGTCCCTCATACTTTGAGGCCATGGTTAAAATATTAGAGGGTGGAAAAAATAATTAATCCCCTCAAGTGTCAATTAATTAATTTTTCTAACAAAAATAATTAAATCCTAGGCCAAAAAATTAATTAATTAGAGTCAAATTAAATTCTCTTAGGAAAATTATTTCTCCAAGCGGAAAATATCGTGGACCTTAAAAAGAGTAATTTTTTAAGGTCCTCCACCAAGGGAATATTGTATATTTCAAGAAAATTTGGACCCTTAGGCTTTGATGATTAAGTCAATGTCAATTTTTTGAGGAAATTAGTTCAAAATAATTAATTTTGAGCTAATAAAAATGGAGTTAAATAAAAATTTCAAAATTTCTTCAAAAATAAAAATTCAACAACTAAGATTAAAAATCTTCAAGAGTTTATCAACGACTAACACTGAAAGATCTTCAAGAGTTTATCAACAGTTGAGATTATTTTGACAAGGATCAACGAAAATATCCATTATTTTTCCACTGGGAGGATTTAGCTATAAATTAGAGAGTCATTTGAGTCTCTAGCACCATGATCTCTCACTAGAAAATTGTTGTTGAAACTTTCATGTAAATTATTGTCCTGATGGGAACTATTTTTTCTATCATAATAAAGACTTTGGAGTGCAATTTCAAGGTATTCTATGTTCATGATTTGTGGTATGTATTGACTACGGGCTTTCCTACGTTGTGTTGAATATTGGTAAAATATGTTTTCATTAGACAGAGATAAAATCATGCTATTGATAGTTTTGAGCTAATCTTAGGTGGTTTGATTCCCCATATAATTAACAAATTGTTTTGACATAAATACATAGTGTTTGCAGGTACTTTAGTCTTTGGTCTCCAAGTTCACAAACTTGGGCAGGAATTATTTTGCTTGGATCCCAAATATTTGTATGGTGGATTTAATCTTCACTAAGGCTATAGTGTGCATTGGGTTTCTAAAGTATTTTTAGCAATTCATCAAAGAAAAAACTTCATTAAAAATATATATATATATATATATATCTCAAAAAAATATTTCAAAACCCTTGTACATTTGTAAATTTTGTGAATAGATTTGTAAATTATTTTTGCTAATTGGGGTTTTGGGTTTTTTGAGATTTTGTATATATTTGGGGTTTCGAAATTCAAATTTATCTTTTTATATTGTGTATTTGGGTTTTTGTTCTAAATTTGTTTCAGGATTGAAGAAGAAATTGGCATTAGGAGACTTCAGAAACCCTAGACGTTTAGGGTTTTCAAACTATTTTTGCAGGCTGTTTATTTTCAAATCACAGAAGAACCCCATTTTCTGAAGGCCCTAACCCTTACCCAACCTAACAAGCTAGTGTTTGGAACCTATTTTGCAAACTAAGAAGGCCATAAGCCCTACGAGGGCTAGATCTCATTGCAAACAATAATTTCTTCAAGGGATTGGCATTTTATCTCTAACAATTTGTTTTGTCGTGATTGTGGGGTTAAAATTGTGTTTTCAGGTGGCCATCTCCATTAGAAATCTTACTAATGACAAGGCCCCAAGGCCTCTTGGTTTGTTATCTGAACCCTAGTTTTTCAGTGTTTTACCACTACTATAATTTTTGTTTTTAACAGTGATATATAAGAGCTAAAATCACATTTAATTTGGTCAAAATAACTCAAAATTGCAAAATTTGAATTTTCCTAAATTTTGGGCATTGGTTATCTAGGATTCTAGCCTAGATCTGATTTTTTGTTTGCTGGAATTTTACTACATAATTGAATATATCAGATCTGGATTTTTTATGAATAATTCACCTAAAAGGCTCAAAATTTCTGATTTTCAGTTTTGGCAATTTTTTCCAAGTTCTGGGCATTTTTTGGCATTTGTTCAAACGCTAATAGCTCACTGGTTTTCATATTTCCTCATTGTTGTAACAAGTTTTTCAGATTTGATATTTTTTGAATATCACACTCTAAAAGCCCTAAAAACTTGATTTTTTCAATTTTGATAATTTTTTCCTAGTTTTTGGCATATTGGGCATTTAGTATAGCATCATTAACTTGTTGATCTAATGATTTGTTTACTATTGTAATAAGTTACTTCAGATCTGACATATCATTGAATACTCTCCATTTTAAAGTGGGCTAAATCATAAATTTACATCTGCTAATCATTCAGAAAATTTTCTATTTCGTAAATTCCATGAGCTAAAGTGATTTTTTTCCTGCTGTCATAAGTCTAATAAGTGTTGGAATTTTCTAAAATATTACTAGTGATTTGGATATTTGGGATCTAACACTTGCTTGTCTTGCTCCAAGTTACAAGGATTTCTAAATTTTACATTTAAAGCACTCATATATTTAAGCTCTAAATTTTTTATCGTGTGGTAGGTTTAATTGTTGCGACACTTGGAATCTAATTGGCATTGTGATAAAAACATTTTGAGTAAATTTTATTAACATCGTGTAATCATTGGCTAATTGACAAATTGGATAATTTATTCCAAGTATCTTGTGGATTAATTCATTGGCATTTGTATCCTCAAGCACTTGTCTTGTATTAAGATTGTCCTCTCATTGTTGTTAAGTATTGTTGTCATAAGGAGTAATCATAATTTGAGTACTTAAACACTTAAACAATCTTAACTCAAGTAATTTCACTCATTATCTTTGCACGAGCATTCTAGGTTCTAGCTTGCGCTAAAAACTTACCCCCTAGCATAAGCTAGGTTGGTAAACACTAAGGGCAACCCTTTTCCAATTAGCTTGAGGGATTCAGCCCTTCTTAGTGGTTAACACAATGAAATTTTTCATGTATAACTACTTGATGATTGGAATGTTCTAAAGAGGTAATATTGTATTATTGGAAGTAGTTATCAGTTTGAAAATTTGCACTAGCCTTGCTTGCATTAGTAAACTCGACATATTCTTCGCATGGAAAACCCACTTCTTCAAAATATAATAAATTCCCCTTTATAACTGTGATTAGAACTTTTAAATTGAATTTGGGCTTATTTTTTTAATTGTCTCTCTCTTCTTCTTCTTCTGCTTTTCTAACTTTATACTAAAAGTAATACAATAATAATTTTACTTTGAATCATTTTTTTTGTTTACTTTGATAAAAGCTATGTTGCATGAGTTTATGGAACGTGGGAACGTTGGGAACTTGGATACGGGTGTCGGGAAACGGCTAATCGTGATCGGTAATATTATATAATAAAAAAAAATACATTTTTTTAATTATATAATTTATATAACAATCAAAACTAATACTGAATCAAAATATTCAAATATTACAATCAATTTAAATACATAATCTCTCTTATATACAAATATATTCTCTAGGTGTCTCTCCCCTGAGTCTCTCCCTTTTATATATATAAAATGTCAAGTTCATTATCAGTTCTCTGACACATGACCATTCTATGAAACAATCTGGCTTAAAAATACGAAGGAACAGTTTTACATATGTTTCTCCAATTATTCTTAAGAGAAAAAGCAAAGTAACTGTTGATTTTTGGTAGCATCGGATGTGCTCTAGCCATGAAATTTGATGGAAAGGCTAAGGCACATGAGATCTCCAAGACCCAGAAATCGTTTGAGGAAATTCCACCCAGATTAAGAGATATTAAAATAGTTCATATTTTTAATGGGGTTCTTCAATCTAAACTTTAAAAAAATAAAATATTAATGTCTATTAATATAAAATGGGTGAGAAAGTTCTAAATAATGAGGATCAAGCCAAATATAATCTTAGTTGTTGATTAGGGACTTAATCTTGGTCGTTGAATCGTCAACAGGAAAAATATAAGAAGGGGATTGAGGGTCAGTTGGAGATACACTAAGTTGATCAGTCAATTCGATTTTCTGGGGCAGGGTTTGCTGAGAAATCGAGTTAGTGATCTATTGCAGCAAGGGGCAATTCCGCATAAGGCCGAGAATACATAGCAGAGAGGCAGAGATAGTGTCAGAGAGACAGCACATAGGTAGCCTAGGCTGACGCAGGGGCAGCCAGAGCTGACGCAAAGGTTTGGAGGGCCAGCGTTGGTGATGCAAGAGGCCGAGAAACTAACGCAGAGCTGACGCAGGCAGACGCAGAGGCTGGCAGAGCTAACGCTGGGCAGAAAGAGTTGCGTTGTGGTGTTTTTGTGGGTCCCTGGAGGGTGACGCAGTTCCACAGAGAAGCTTGGAGCAGCTTTCGTTGTCAAGCGGAGGAACAATTGAAGTCACTATGGGAATCATCATCCGGTTGCTAATCAGCGGAAACATCTGTCTCCGAAGCAAGGTATTTCTGCCAAGGAAAATCTCTGAAGGGTGAACCATTTCTTGCACCCTAGTTGTATTCAGAAAACTGCATAATAATAAAACCCTCATATATGCTGCACCGGTTTTCCCGCATTGAGTTTTTCTGGGGACGATTGTCCAAAAATAACGATGTCCCTTATGTTGTCTCAATTTATTTCAGTTGTTGATCTGTATGTTTGTGAAGGTTGCAATTGTGTTTATTTCGATATTTATGCATATAAATAACTTGTTAATGTAAAGAACAAGTAGGAGATAATAAACCAGATATTGTAGTAGGGGTTTCTGATGTGTTAGATTCAGAAATTTTCACATGGTATCAAAGGGATTGCAGATCACAAGAGGACTGAAGACACCAATTGAAATCTGAAAATTTGCAACAGAAGCAGCTGTCTCACGAGACAGCGTTGTTCCAGAGCAAAAGCAGCAAGAGAAGAAGTGACCAGAGCCTGCATCATCATTTCGAGCCAAAAGAAGGGCCAGTACAGAGGCAGAGAGAGGCAGAAGAGGCTCACAAAGAGCCACGTCATCCTGCTCAGCCAAGTAGGACTGATGCAGTTGGCCGGAGGAGCAGATCCAGCCTTTGTCAGATTGCGCAGAGCCTGAAAGCGCAGTTTCTTCATTTGTCAGGGCTTGGGGAGCTGTGTGCAGATTGTGATTTGAGGAGTTGGTGGGACTTTGTTTCTGTCTGTGCATAACAGTGTCTAAGGAGATGGAACCAAGGTAGAGGGAAGCACTACCTCGACGAATTTCTAGCCAAGAAATCCAGATCCGAGTTGTAGCAGCAAAGGGGGATTGGAGAGGAGTGATTCGACAGTTGGCCGATTTCCAAGAGGGAAGTCGAGACTCAGAGGGAGTATAAAAGAGGAGCAAAGATGGCAGTGAACGGATTCAAGGATCAGAACAGATTGGACAGGGCTTCCAATTTGTCATCTGGAAGGCCAGGATCCTGGCAATCTTGGATAATTATCGCATCAAGGACTATGCCCTGAAAATCGTAGTTATCCCAGTTGACCAAGCTGCTAATGAGAAGTATGAGGAGGTCGAGGCGAAGGCGAAATGCATGATCCTAGACGGGGTCAAAGATCATGTCACACCACATATCGCTGAGAAAAACACAACAAGGGAGATGTGGGAGACCCTGACCACCTTATACCAAGGCTCTTCCATGCAGTGGAATATGCTGCTGGAGAATCAGCTGAAATCATATCAGATGAGAAAGGAGAGGAGATAGATCACTTCCTCCTCAGGTTGCAAGGAATTCGCGACCAGCTTACTTCCGTGGGGTCTACACCAAATCCTGGGTTTATGATCCGGACTGCTCTAAATGCAGTGTCCGAGGACTGGGAGACGTTTTTCCAAAGCATCTTGGGCAGAGAGACTCTCCCTATTTGGGAGGAGATGTGTGTAGCTCTTCAACGGGAAGAGATCAAGAGGTTGACCAAGGCAGGGAGTAGTGGTAAGGGAGTTCGAGTCAAGAAAGAGGAGGAGGAGGATGCGGCTCTAGCATCTGCAGGACAGCAACAGGTTCAGAAGAGGAAGAAGGACATCTCCAAGGTCAAGTGCTTCAACTGTGGGGAGCTGGGACATTATTCATCTTAGTGCCCCCAGGAAGAAAGGAAAGGGAGAAGCTTTTGATTCAAAGGTAGCTCCAGCTAAAGCGGAGAAAGATGACGAGACTGATAACCATTGTGCCATGAGTGCTCATGCGCCTCTAGAGAAGAGGTGTGGAGACATCGAGCTATAGTCAGGAGGGCAGGATCCTTAAGGTCCCCAAACTCTTGGATCACATCCGACTACGGGAGCCCTTAACAATAGTAGCATGATGACAAGTGTCGGGTGGAGCAAAGTGTGGTGGAGCAGCAAAGCAGGGCTAGAGTGCAGAGTTTTGTAGCAACGCAGTAGAGACTGCAGTAGTGCGAGAGGCACAGAAGAGGTTGCACCAGCGCAGTGGCAGCAGCGGGAGCACGGGTTAACAGCAGAGGCAGCTTCAGCATCACGAGGCTTCCATATTGACCAGGATCTCAGTGGTTGGGAGAAGTCAGTTACTTCTCAGTAACTGAGTTGCAGTGCAGCAGTTAGCAGTGACAGTGCTAGGGGCAGCATGGGCAGCATATTGAGAGGGAGTTGCAATACAGATGTAGCAGTGGCAGTGGCAATGTCATGGGTAGCAGTACAAGAAGCAGCAGTGCAGGGGATGTGAGGCAGCAGGCCAAGCATCAGCACAGGTACCGATGCGGAAGATCAGTGTGATGTTTCTATGGTGAAGCATTACTAGAGCACATTCCTCGCTAAGAGGGAGTGTTGATTTTTGGTAGCATCGGATGTGCTCTAGCCATGAAATTTGGTGGAGAGGCTAAGGCACATGAGATCTCCAAGACCCAGAAATCGTTTGGGGAAATTCCACCCGGATGGAGAGATATTAAAATAATTAATATTTTTAATGGGGTTCCTAAGTCTAAACTTAGGAAAATTAAAATATTAATGTGTATTAATATAAAATGGGTGAGAAAGTTCTAAATAATGAGGATCAAGCCAAATCTAATCTTAGTCGTTGATTAAGAACTTAATCTTGGTCGTTGAATCGTCGACAGGAAAAGTATAAGAAGAGGCTTGAGGGTCAGTTGGAGATACACCAAGTTGATCAGTCAATCCGATTTTCTGGGGCGGAGTTTGCTGAGAAATAAAGTTAATGATTTGTTGCAGCGAGGGACAGTTCGGCCGCCGAGAATACATAGTAGAGAGGCAAAGATAATGTCAGAGAGACAACGAGGAGGCAGCCTGAGCTGATACAGAGGAACCCAGAGCTGACGCAAAGGTTTGGAGGGTCAGCGCTGGTGATGCAGGAGGCCGAGAAATTGACGCAATGCTGACACAGGCAGACGCAGAGGTTGGCAGAGCTGACGCAGGCAGACGCAGAGGCTAGTAGAGCTGACGCTGGGTAGAAAGAGCTGCGTTGTGGTGTTTTTGTGGGGCAGACTGAGAGCTGAGAGGCAAATGCAGAGCCATAGAGGGTGATGCAGTCCCTGGAGGGTGATGCAGTTCCAGAGAGAAGCTTGGAGCAACTTTCGCTGTCCAGCTGAGGAACAGTCGAAGTCACTGTGGGAATCATCATCCAGTTGCTGATCAGCCAGAATATTTGTCTCCGAAGCAAGGTATTTCTGCCAAGGAAAATCTCTAAAGGGTGAGCCATTTCTGGCACCCTAGTTGTATTCAGAAAACTACATAATAATAAAACCCTCATATCCGTTGCATCGGTTTTCCCGCATTAGGTTTTTCCGGGGACGATTGTCCAAAAATAACGGTGTCCCTTGTGTTGTCTCAATTTATTTCAGTTGTTGATTTGTATGTTTGTGAACGCTGCAATTGTGTTTATTTCAATATTTATGCATATAAATAACTTGTTAATGTAAAGAACAAGTAGGAGATAATAAACCAGATATTGCAGCAGGGGTTTTTGATGTGTTAGATTCAGAAATTTTCACAGCGACTCTAATGTTTAAGCATTGGTTGCCACATACAATATGCACACAATCTTCTGCGATATATATACATAAACAACGAAAGAAATACTCATCCAGATGACATCGCAAATATCACCCTTACAGCGAGGTGCCACACGCTTCCTTAACCCATCAAGGGATTGCTCCAGTGTCTCAATTAAGGATATCGGTGTTAAGGATGTCTTTGGCCTTTCTTCCTGCGAAGGTTTCAACATAGGCTCATGTTTTGTGGGCAGGACAGCATATTTCTCTACAGGCTTTGTATTCTCCAACCCCAAGAACGTCGAAACTCCAAAAAAAACAGTCTTCAAAGATCCTGAAACTTTCCCAAGCTCCCATTGCAGCTCCCGCTAAAAAGGTAACGTTCCCATATAGTTCCAAAGCTCCCGAGAGCGCAGGAACCATTGGAACGGGTTTCCCACCTCTTGGGAGTGATTTCGGTTGAACAGAGGATAAAAGTAGTTTGTTTTTAAAAACACCTTTGTGAGAACCTTCACCTCCTTTTATAATATTATCTCCTTTTTTCCAATATTTTGTTGAGTTAGTTCTTAATATAGAACCTTATATTAGATCATTTTCATTATTTTTTTCATTGGACTTAAATATTATCCAATTCCCACGATTATTTTGCCTTGCAACTAACTAAAAATTTTACAAATGTAATAATTAATGTGCTAAATGGGTAATATGGATGCGTAGATACAAATAGGTACAACAATTGATTTTTTAATTTGATTGTATGGATTGGCTCGTAATTCAATTGTGTTGTTGCACGGATTGTACAAAAGATTTGCCAACTGACTATAATTCATATGATGGTATGGTATGGTAATGTAACAATTATTGCAATTGTTTCTCGATTTAATGTTTGCAACCTTGGATTCGGCAGCAGGTAATCGTTGGATTCGGTTGCAGGGCCGTTGGTGGTCGTGTGGGGGCTCTGTGCAACAAAAAAGGCGGCTCAAGGGTGGCAACGTGTTGCAGGAGGTGTCGAATGGCAAGGGTGGCAACATGTGAAGGGAGGTGTCGAACAAAGAGGGTAGCAGCATGGGGTGGAAGGTGTCAAATTCAGTTGCGTGATGGTGGTGGGTGCAGCAACGTAACAATTATATATATATATAGATATATTAAATGTCCAAATGTCTAAATGACGAAACCAACAAAATGGAGAAACTCCAAAAGTTGTGTAGTGAAACACTTCTATTGCAATGACAACAAAGTTGACAAAGAGTTGATGGCCAAAAATCGGATCAAACTAGCTTTGTGCAGCGGTTGAACAGCCAAAATTTCGAATAGCTTTGATACCAATGTAATGAATAGGGGTTTGTATATGCAGCGGGATATTCAGAATATCTGGAATATATAACTTTTAATATCCATTATGGGACAATAATATATTTACAAGAATGTTGAATGTACAAGAGATATGATATGATATGAGATGATATGGCTACAAATGAGGGCCTACTTATATACCTAGGCAAGTGCCCCTTCATGAAAGGTCTTGTCCTTTGGGGCATGTCTCTTCAATAACTAATTTTTATTTAATTAATCGTTATTATGATTACTATTTATATTATTATATTCATACCAAAAGCCTTTCTACATGCATCACAATCAAAGAGTACAATCATTCAACAAACTAATGAGGACTTCCTATTGAATTATCTAGAATGAGCTTGTGACTTAGCTCATGAACTGCCCAGAAAATTCATCACTGTGCAACAATCATAAATTTAACCAGTAAAACTAAATATAACATAATCACTGGTTTAGGGATTACATAAATAAGTTGAATATTTAATAACTAATCGAAGCCAAACATTATGCTTTAAATCAACTAATCAGGCAAGAGACCTAATAAAGACAGGATAAGTGAGTGGGAAGATAAGTGATAGAGCAGCTATTCCAACCAATGGTAATTGGGTTGTCGAGTTCATTCAACTAGCCAGTTAAATTTAGCAAGGTGATCAAAGAGAGTCTTAACCAACTTTTCAAACAACCTAGAGGGGTATCGTACAAACTTTGCAACAGTATAAACTATTTATTTAAACGAGTAGCAAGATGGCTTGCTAGAGAATATCCCTCAGGAAACAAAACGTAGGATGTGAAAATTAATTTAGAAACTCTCTAATTATGCAAGAATCATTGAACCAAAGGGAAGAAAATTTATAGCAAATTTCAGCATGATAGGACACCAATTTAGAATTAAAATTCTGTTTTTCAATTGATGGATATCATTGATACCTGAACAATAAATAATGGTGAATAAGCAATATGGGGATAAATATTATGAGACCTGCATAGCACCAGCTCCAAGAACAAGCTGGCATGTACGAGTGTTGAAAAGTTTCAAAATGTCGGCAGCACGATGTACGACATCAGAAGCAAAGGCTGGCAGAGCATTGCTAATATCCATGTATTCAGAAATCATCTTCAGCAAAATTATTCCACTGTGAAAAAATGAAGTAACTGAACAGTTAGGAAGTAGACTTGCTATCACCATGATTGTCATGGTTAACCTCATTGCAGAACCAGTTGAAAGCCAAAAATCACTCCCTTTAAAACGAAAAATCAGTAGATCAAAATTAATTAGCAACAGAAGAGTCAATTAGTAAGTTGACCGGATATTCAAAGTTATGATTGTCATAATGAAGAGACTATAAAAAAGGACCACGAGGAAAATAAAATCCAGTAAATTGTTGGTAAAAATCATACATTATTATTATATTATCAGTCTAATAAACAAGTTCAACCACTTTACATTGACATGGATGAAAACAAGACTCACCAGTTTACCATGTGATATCCCACACCTCTCACATTAAGTATCTTCACACTTGACTTTTCACGTCCCTTTCTTCCCCTGGCACCTATCTCAGCCTGACCAACATCATCAGATGTACCAGCCAAAGAAACTGCATTTTTCACCATTTCACGTTCAGTACTAACAGTTTGTGATAAGGCTTCCAGCTGTCTAGATTGATCTCCAGGTACTGACATCTCCGAGGAAGCAACATCACCCTGCTTAACCATCCTTTCAGCCTGGCTTACTTGTGCATCTGCTACTGATGACTGACCATTTATATTTTCTTGAACAAAATAATTTGAATTCTCTAAATTACTTGATCGAATAGAAATCTGCTTCTCGTTTATCACTTCAGCTTCAGTGAGAATTAAAGAATCGACAATAGCTTGAAATTCATCAGGCACATCAATAGCAACCCATGTTTCTTGGTCTAAAACCGCACTGATCTTTGTTATCTGCAACAATCACAAGCAAATCTCCAGAAAAACCGCCTTTGTAAGCAGAAAAAGAGCATGCACCCTGATAAACTCCATCCCAATCACCAATGCATGGTATTTGCAAACAAGTTTAAGCTTCTTAAATTTTATGGCTAATAAAGCATAGGAAAATGAACATACTCGAGTATTATGTTGATAATCAATGAAGGCCTTAGATTGTGACTGCAAAGTACCCCTAATACTGTAGCCCAAACGACCACCAACCTGTGCATAATAGACTTTCCAAAAGTCAAATAATGTGCACCTATACCAAAGGAAAGAAACAAATCTAACTGATCCTACTCTATAAACAAATCATGGAAAGTTACACTACAAGAACAACAAGAAACTGCGACCCCCAACTCTAAAATTACCTTCTCAGTTGCAGATAAAAAATCTTGTGTAATATTATAGACACTTAAGAAGTCTGGCAAACGTAACTTGGGATGAAGAAGTGCACGAACACCCAAAAGTTTAGCCCATCTCCCATGGGCAGCATCACAAGCTGCAAACACAGCCTCTGTGTTTTCACGTAGTACATCAGCCCTGTAGAAAATTGTTGTGTCACAATATAACTAGATTCCTGTTGATCTTAAATTTATTTTCACAAAATCCAGTAATTTCTATACATATACATGTTATAACCAAAACCTAACCAGAATACGGGAATCCACGAAGTATAAATTCTAAATAATACCCCTTTAAAAATCCACAACATTGCATGAGCTTGCAGGTAAGGATATTACATAGAAAGACTGTTATATTGAAAAAGCACAACACCATACCCTGAACAACCATGTAAACCAAGACACACAATTAACCTCAACTAATCAGTCTTAAATATTAACCTCCAACTTGTTTTAAACATAGCACCCACACCCAAAAGCTGTCCACTGCAATCCATTCTCCAGATAAATGCAATATAGACTCACAGAACAGAGTATCCAAGAACACCACCCACACCCAATCTAATCAAAACATAATCCATTACAGGGAGCCATTTTGTCAGCCTAATAAGTTGTGCATTGTCTATTTGGGAGGGATCCATGGAAAGTATTGCTTAGATTAACTTGCTCTTGGGCATCAAAAAGTTGGAGTCAACGGTTTTTCTCAATCAGTGATGTCATGTCCACTCCAAAGTATTTCACAATTCAGGGCTCCCCTGTGTGACAAAGAATTTTGCAAGCCTGGAAAAGAGTGGCTCCTGCACTTACTTGGCCTTGTGATGGGTTTAGATGAGGTTTCGATCTTGCTTGAGATTAGAATTGGTCCTGGAATGATAGAGCCTCCTCCACAAGCTCATGTTCAAAGATATTCTCCTATGAGGTTAGCTCAGAAAAAACTTCTTGTGTGGTGAGACCTCTACAGTAAGGACACAAAGACGTGGAGGACTTGAGCTAATCTTTCACATGAGTTTGGACTGATGCACACAGACCATTTTTCTATCCAGGAGTTTCAGCATTTGATTCGAACTGAGGAGTCTTATGAGCTTAATACGCACACGCCAGGGCCTATTTGGAACGATTGGTTGTGAGTCGTGACCTTGTGGTAAACACATTTGGGTGTACAAGCCCAGATGATTGTACCAGTTATTGTGCACACAATTTGTCTTCAAGGACAAGCTAAACAGGTGCTGGAGCCTTTCAGTGCAGAAGAGAAATGAGTGAATCACCTCTGGACAGTTTGGACTTCCAGGTTCTCTTTTAGAATGAAAGCATTTGCCTGGTTGCAAATTTAACAAAGTCTACCCTTCAAGAAAAGGTTTCATAGATGACACATTGACATGTGTCCACAATGTGGTGAGGTTGAGACCATTCATCACTTATTTTGGACCTGTAATTATGTTTAATTGCTGGAAATTTGTTGAGGACACTTGGCAACCTTTCTTCTTCAGAAATTTTTCTTGGAAAACAGCTGTTCGGTGATGTCAACTCCAATGGACCTCTACATTTCCAAGGTGCTTGGCATTATAACAGAGTTGAAATGTTGTATATTTTGTGGAAGCTTCTCAGTGAAGATATTTTTAGTGGTACAGTGTTTTGTTGCTTCTTTTAGGGAGTGTCTTTTCAGTGAGGTAAGTTTACTGTTTACAGTTTAAATTACTATCTTACTAAGAGATGTGATAGGTCGTGCAGCTGAGACACAGTCAGACCTAAAGGTCCTACTCCTGGCCTTTAGTTAGCCTTACACTGGATTGGATATCATCTTTGTCACATATTTTTTGCTAAGGTATTGTCTGACAGTTTGGACATTCAGGCTCTCTTTCAAAATGGCAGTATATGTCTAGTTGTTGATTTACCAAGGTCTACCCTTTGAGAAATGATTGGCTAGAACAGGTTTCACAGGTGACATGCATATTGAAAAAGGTACCAAGGAGGTGTTTCCTAGTGCTTTTTGCCTAACCCTAGGGAAACAAGTGAACCCACGTTTTTAGTGTGACTTTATGAAATCATTAAAGTCATGTGACTTTTTTAGTCACTTTATGAGGTCTAAAAGTACATTGTATTTTATAATATTAAAGTGACTTTATAATTTTCAAGTGACTTAAAGGCAAAAAGGTACATGGTACAACAAGTTGTTAAAGTGACTAGAGGGGGTCATTAATGAAGGGGGAGACATGAGAGGGGGTCAATGTGAGATTAGATCTCCACCTTTGATCAAGAGAAGATGAGATCTAATCTCAGCCCTTGATCTTAGGGATAGGTCTTCTCATCCTTATAGAGGCTAAAAATGGGGGAAAAGGCAAATGGAGGCCCATTTCTTCATGTGTAGATTTTGGAGGAGGAGAGGAGAAGCAAAAAGAAGGCTGAGATAGCTATTTGCAGCAAGGAGAAGACAACGTACGCATGATTTACAAGGCTGAGACAGTACCACAAAAACCAAGAAGGTACAGGCAGCTACAGCAGCATCTTCAGCGCAGTTTTCAAGGCAGCTTCAGCACAGACTTTGAGGGCAGAAAATGTCAGTCTGAGCCCCAAATTTTGAGGAGGAATTTACTGGACTGACCGGCATGAAATTCGAGGGTCTGAAGTCAGACTGACAGGCACGAATTTCGGGGATCTGAGTGCTGAACAGTGGCACTTTTTTCGCTGAAAGTCTCAACAGTGGCACAAAATCCAAGGCAGAGGAATGCTGGACTGTGGCACACACTTCTAGACAACAACGTGAAAATCAAGGAGCTGGCCCGAATTTCAAGGAGGGAGATAAGTACCCTGTTGTGTAATTAATGCTGTAAATTTCTCTGAAATAAAATCAATTAAAATCCTCTTCCTACTGGTTTTCCCATACGGGTTTTTCCAAGGTCTGATTGACCAAAAATCAGTGCCTCTAAATTTGTGCATCCTTGTGAAATTTATCAGCTGATGTGAAAAGTAGCGGTAGCTTCTAGTGTTTAAATTGCAGTTTAATATTCAAGTTTAAATCTCAGCAATGAACAATGGGGTTTCAGCATTAAACTTGAGCTGCAAAACAAATTCATACCAGGTGGGGCTACAAGACATAATTTTTTTACAATGCATCCACAATGTGGTGAGGTTGAAACCATTCTCACTTATTTTGGATCTTCATGTACGTTTCTGATTGCTGGGAACTTGATTGGGACATGTGACATCATCTCTTCTTCAGCAAGATTTCTTGGAAAACAGCTCTGTTGACTCCATTGAACCTCTACGTTTTTTAGGTGTTTGGCATTATAATAAGGTTGTTATGTTGTATATTTTGTGGAAGCTTTACTGTAAAGCTGTTTTTAATAGTAATGTGTTTTTCAATTGCTTCTTCTAGATAGTGCCTTCTCAGTGATGTAAGTTTACTATTTAGAGTTAAAAGCTCTATTTTACTAGGAGGTGCAATAGATTGTGTAGTTGAGGTGCAGTCTGACACATAGTTACCTGAAGCATCCCCCTCACCCCTGCCCCCAGCTCCAAGCTAGGATACATGCTCTAAGTAGAGGGAACCTCCCAAAATCTGGTACACACACCAGACTTTTTGGGAACGCTCCTTCCAATTCAGGAGTGTGGCGCCGAGATATCCGTTGCCGAGAGTCGTTTCCACGTACTACCGAAAAATCGGCCACAAAACTGAATAGGGGGGGCACCCCCCCACAACAAATGTAAGGCCAAGGGGCAAAAGGAGGAAAAACGCACGAGAGAAAGAGAAACAAAGGTGTCTAACCCCCTCACGGGGGGAGGCTCGAACAGAGGACAATCTCCCCCCAGCCCCACGCCCTCGCAAAAAGGGGGGAAATGTGTGGGACAGCGATCGAGAAGGACTAGGGTGGCCACCCCGGGAGCTCGCGCTGCTTTTAGCCCTTCCCCGACACCAGCCCACAACAATTCCCCCTTTTCTCCGTAGAGCTAGGGACCGAAAGGAAGAGAACAGGGTAGAAAACAAAGCACAAACAAAGCACAAGCCTCCCAAGCCCCGTGCCTTCGGCAAAAGGGGGGAATTGAAGGGGACGACGATCGAGAAGGACGAGGGTGGCCACCCCGGGAGCTCGCGCTGCGTTTCGTCGCTCCCAAGGACACTTTGAAACCCAATGAGCATTCTCCCGAAGCATTCCCTCGACGCTTCCTATACTTAAATTTTTAGCATTGTCATTAATTGTTTCGGGATGTTTGAGAGTGGTTCCAACTCATCGGACTTCATATAGAGAAAGTAGAAATTTATATCCCATTTAAAATTCCACAGACTTGACAGATTTCAAGATTTCAAGATTGATTGGATTGTGGCAATTTCAGTGGATTCTATCATGAATGACCATATGTGATTGGAATTGTTTCCGCAAAATCTAGTAGGATTTGTGTGGGGACTCACAAGGCGAAGGCCAGACCCCTATGTCACAGGGTTCGACGAATTTGAACCTTGAGGTTCGAAATTCAGCGAACCCAAAAAAAAAAAAAAAAATTCATTTAGGGTCAGCGAACCTGATAGTCGAACCTCAAATTCGAACCTCAACGAATTTGAACCTCAAGGTGAACCTAAAGACGAACCTGAAGCCGAATTTTATAACTTTTTAAATTATTTCACGTCATATATATGTATATATATGATGAAAAGTATGTATATTCGAATTTAATGTCAAACCCTAAGTTGCAAGAAACATTGGAGAAGGGTCTGTTTTTGGCCGGAAACGAGGAAACTCGTATTGTACGGCCTGGAAACTCGTTTCCGGCTGTACTTGCCCATTTCTCAAGGAGGAAACATGGCCAGTGCGGCCGGAAACGAGTTTCCAGGCTGTACTCGTTTCCGGCCGTACGACGGAGTTTCCTCTTCTAACTTGACTTTTTCTTGTATTTTTTTTAATTTTTTCGCTTCTAATTTTTTATTGGGCAACTAAAATATCTTATGAATGCTTCTAGATGCCTCTCAAGTTATAAAAAAAGAAGATTTTTTTGAGTGGGGCAGCCTAATGTTCAAACCTATGGCCCTAGTGTTGATATGCAGTTCATGGTAATGTTAAATTCTTAAAGTAAAAGTGGCATTCTCATTTACTTTTCATTGTCATCCTCCTTTTACTTAAACTTTTGACATCACCATGAAATGACTCAGGATGTTTGAGAGTGGTTTCGCCCTCACTGGATTTCATATGGAGAAAGTAGAATTTTAGATCTCATTCAAAATCCAGCAGACTTATCTGTTTTTCAGGATTTCAGGATTGGGGGGATTGCAATATTTCCATTGGATTTTGTCATGTACTAGGGTATGGAACTTGTATTTAATCAAGAGAACCAACCCCTCTATGCAGGGGAGACTCCCAATAATCAAGAGCACGTAGGGTACTAGGGTATGGAACTTGTATTTATTCAAGAGCACTAAGGTCGTTCGACTATGTAGGAGGAGACTCCCAATTAAGCACGAGACAAGAAATTAGAAATTTCTCGTGGCTAATTTTGGATATTGCTATTTTCACTATGTGATCATTAATGAGTAAATGTTGATGTAAATTGAGAGACTTATAGTTTATGCATTTTGACAATTTAATTATAATGTAATAAATTAGAATTTATATATATATATATATTGCGTTTCCCCGTTTCCAAAATTTGGGGGGTCACGTTTCGTAGTCGTGCCCGTTTCGAAAACTCGTACCCGATTCCCCATTTCATGCAACTTAGGTCGAACCTCATCAGAAAATTTGAATCTGAATCGAACTTGATCGTTGCCGAACTCGAATTCGAACCCGAACCATGTGACATAGCTAGACCCTATGACAAACAATGAACAAGCATTGCCATTGTCACCTCAACAATCTTCCTTCTGTTGTTTAGTGGAATTTCACCATAAGGGAAACTTCCCTATATTCACCTATAAAGGGTATTCTAATTAGAAGGCTCAGGGTGATGTGAATAGGCTAGGGAAAAATACCTTATAGCTAAAATAGGCTCAAATCTTCTTTTATAAAGGAACAAGTATTCTAACCCTAAACTAGCTAAGGAATATTACAAGCAAGGGTATTTTGATATGCAATGATATAGGAGTATCTAGACATGCAGAAGTCAAAGAAAGGGTTACCTTAATGATTAAATCAACAAAGTAATAGGATTTAATTAGATTTAAACAATTGATACCAGTGCCTTATGGAGTCAACAATGTTGCTAGGAAATTTAAGACAAAGTAATTGATTTAGCAATTGTTGCTTAGATGAATGACTATCTTATATGAAATGCAGATCCTAAAACTAATGTGAGATGCAAGAATCTTGGTTAAACCCTTCAATCCTTTCTATATTGAGCCTGATTTCGTAGTAATTGGCCGAGAGAAGATAAGATGAAGCACACTAAGGTGTGATTAACGATACCTCTCCTCAAAATCTAACATACCCGGTGTCTCCGGCGCTGCAAAGAGTTGTGGCTTTGACGACTACAAGGTTACCATTTTAAGTACTATTAAAAGCAGGCTTCTCAAGCAAAGATGGATGGATACCTATCTCTCTATCGATCAAGCTTACGCTTGGAAGTAAATTTTAATTATGTAGAACTAACTTGATACGCAAATGCACGAGATGAGGAGATGAAGCTATATTCGAGGATTAGAAATGCTTATGTCGCAAAAGCCCTTTTCACTTCACTAGACAAAGATTTAAAGATAAACCCCTTAAAATATCACAATTAAACCACAAGCTTACTTCATATCTTTTTGATACAATTATAGCTCAAAGAGAACAATTTATCACAATTCCATGACAGAGTACTCCAATAATTACTTGAAAAATTCGCAGAATATTTAACATGCAATAAACATCAAATAATTCAAACAATTAACACCACATTTAAAGCTATTTTAAATGACGAACAATCTAAATAGATGTTCAAAACATAAGAAAATGCTCAAAATAACCTTAGCATGCAAAATATTCTAGCAATTAAATTTCGATAATTTAAATACCATGAAGAACCATGAAATTCAAATGTTAAGCAATTCACAATCCTAAAATTAAAATGATTTTTTTTAGTGACCCAAATCTAGAAAAAAATTGTCGCTTTCCTATAGTCAGTGTTTAGAGACGATTTAAAAGATATTTAGTGTGTTTGACTACAAAGAAATTAAAAAATTTAAAACCACAAAGTTTCCCTTTAAACTTTAAAGTCCAAAAAACACCTAACACAAATAAAAACCCAATAAGGAACTTTAGATTAAAAAACTAATTATTCCGTAGGCAATTTTTAATGTGCTAAGTTTTATGAAAAAACTTGATGTGGCAAATGATCAATTAAGTTTTTTAATGTGACAAAAAATAAAAATCAAAATCAAAAGGCTTTAATAAGTAAAAATTTTCATGGGCCAAAAGGCCACATAAAAATTTAATTTTGTTAATGTGAAAGCACAAAGTCCTCTTTGATTTAAATCTTCTAGAAAAATCAAAGTCACATTAATGAAAATGGAAATTTTTAAATTTTTTGTTTTTATTTCAAGCAAAATCGAAATGTCATAAAAAAAATATCAAAACTAAAAGGAAAAATTGAAATCAGATCTCTAAAAAAAATTCAACGTCATACACTAAAGAAATTTAGAAATTTAAAATCGAAAGTTTAGAAATTTAAAATCGAAAGTTTAGAAATTTCATTTCTTAAACAAAAACAAAAAAACATGAAAAAGCAAACCTAAAAAAAAAAATCGAATTATGTTATTAAAACAAAACCCTAGCCAAAGATTCAAAAAAATAAAAAGAAGAAAGGAAATCGAATGGGCTTTTGGCTTTTGCAGGTCTGACGGCGGCAGAGGTTGGAGCTGAGGAGACGGCAACGATCAGCGAGGGCAGGTGGGAGAGCAGCAAGGTACGATGGTCAAAGGCTCAAACAGCAAGGAAGAGGAGTTCATGCACAAGGCTGAGGTGCTCACGCGGAGGAAAAGGAAAGCAAAAGAAGGGATGCAAGAGAAGGCAGCTCACGCAGAGAAATGGAAGAAGCAAGGCTAAGAATGGTGAAGTTGCGGGAGGAGACAGCTCACGCATAGGGCAAAGGGCGAGGAGCTGACATGAAGGTGAGGGAGAAGGGGATCACGAAGTAGTTTGCAGGGAAGAAAGAAAAGGGGTTGAATAGAAACGAATGGGCTAGGAGGGCCGCGGATGAGGGAGCTCAAGCAACCAACGGGGAGGATTCAATACGAGCAGAGAAAGGGAAAGGAAACCCAAAACGAAGGCAAAAAAAAATCAAAAATTTTCCAAAAAGGAGAAAACGCAACAATAGAAGAAGGAAACAAAAGAAATTGAATTTTTCTAGAGAGGAGAAAAATGCAGTAGAAAAGAGAGAAAACAAAGAAAAAATTCAAGACTTTCCACAGCAAAAAATGGTAGCCAAAAAACCTTAAGAAAATTTCCCAGAAATATTAGATTAAAATGATATATTCTTCCGCTTAAGATTTGTCCTCAAGACACTTATAAAAAACTTCAGATCTAAAGTTTGAAACCCTCGAACTAAAAATAATTTGGAATAATGCCCCTGCAAAATGATATTGAGGCCTAGATCTAGTTTCAAAAAAAATTCTCTTGCAGATCTACACCTGCAAAAACAAAAACAAAACACCCAGAACCCAGATATACAAAAATAAATAAAACCACAGAAACTCAAGTTAGAAAACTATAAAAAAAAATTACAAATCTATGCACAAAGATGGTAGATCTATCAAATCTTAGGAGTATGAGTCCAGCTCCTCTCCCAGATCCAATAATCTAAGGCTCTCAATCGCCGGATCTATCAATTTTCCCCAAAATATTTAAAAACAAATTTTGAAAATTTTGGAGAGGTACTAGCCCAAAACACCCTGCAGAAAAAATAATTTAATCTTAAGATAAGTCTCGGAGCTTATGTCAAGTAGGCTCTTCAGAAAATATACGTTGAGAGTTGGTTGGTCCAGCCGAGAACTATCTCCAAACGCTCAACGAAAATTTGAAAGATATCCTGCAAACACTAGATCAACCATCAAACCAAGTAGAGAAATAGAACAACAATGAAATTCTGAAGAAATAGAGATACCTGCTACTTCGATCAAAATTAAGAATATTACCCTAGATCCAACAAACTAAATAAGATACTTGTATTCAAATTATTCTAAAAGAGCTATTGATTGATATTTTTCATATAACATTTAGCAGAAATTAAAAACAATGTTACCATAAATTCTTGAAGAGGAACACCACAGCACGTCGAAACCCCAAAGACTTTTGCATTAATTCAAAAACGTATACAAGATTCAAAGTTCGGATGAAAAGACAGACTGACAATGACCCCTAATTTATAGGTAAAATATCCAACGGCTGGTTGGCTTGATCCCTGTCAAATTAATCTCGATCGATCATAAAGATTTTAACTAATCTTTAATCATCACCGTCGAAATTATTTAATTTTTGAAGAAAAATCAAATATATCATTTAATTGATTTTAATTAACTCAAAATTAATTATTTTGAGTTAATTTTCTCAATAATTTGACTTTGATTTAACCACCAAGGCCCAAGGGTCCAAAATTTCTTGATTTCCTCAATATTCCATTAGCCAGGTACCTCCAAAAATTAACTTCTTAAAAACCCACGAATTTCACCTTTGGAGAAATCAACTTTACCTAGGACACAAAATTGATTAAATTTATGGCTTAGGATTAATTTTAATTTTGCCACAAAATTTAATTAATTGACTAATGACGGGATTAATAATTTTTCCAACCCTCTAATATTTAGCCATGGTGTTTAACTATGAGGGACCATGCACTAAATATTTTTTACATCAAGATTTTACAATTCAATACACGAAGGGGGAACACCCATTCATTATAGACCCTCAAAATTTACCCATTTCTGAAACAGAAAATATGATCCAGTAGACCAAGTAATCTGTAATAAAATAATCTAGCCAATTAGCTAAGATTATTCCCAAATTACTTTTACAAAAACTGGATAAAAAACACCAGGACTCACATAATATCTTGTCGACAAAATCCACCCTAGATTTAGGGTGAGGATGGAGGGAAAAGTTTTGCCAATCATTTGTGTCTAGAAACATAGATGAATCAATGAGACAAAAAACCTCCTAAGATAGAAATCGTCGTCAAGATATTATGTTTACCTAGGTTGTTACATACATGATGGTCTTACTAAGATCATTTATATTATAACCATGTAGAATGGGTTTACATCTTTAACAAAATTATCGGTTGATGATGAAATCTGAAAGGCGCAAACACTCGAACATGATAGATCCCTTTTGCGAAAAAAGGGGTGTATTGCTATAGGGTCGTTGACACCACTGTTGATAATATCGGCGATATTCGTAAATATCGCGATATTTTCGGCAAAACGATATATCGCCGAGAAAATATCGCGATATTTTCTGTTTTGAAAATATCGCGATATTTTCAAAATATCGGAAAATATCGGCAAAATATCGGCTATATTTAAAAATTTGAAAAAATTATTTTTTATGCTTGCCAATATTTGCCGATATTTTGCCGATATTTTTGCCGATAAGATATTTTCCGGACCCTTGCCGATATTTTGCCGATACCGATATTTTCAACACTGGTTGACACAGAGTGGTCAACAAGCCCTAACTAGGGAGGTCTCACCACAATCAATGCTAGATTTTGCGTTCAAAAGGTTTGTAGAGGCAAACCTTCAATGTTCACAATGTCACATGGTTCAGGTTCAAATTCGAATTCGATTACAATTAAGTTCAATTCGAGTTCAAATTTTTCGATGAGATTCGAATGAGGCTCGCCGTTAGGTTCGTTCATGTATATAATTTTAAAAATATATATATAATAATTAAAATTACATAAATCTTTTATATTCATTTATAATTAATATATATTTATAATTTTTATCATATACTATATCAATAAATTTATAATTTTCCATAAATATAAGCTATATTATTTTATAATATTTAAAATAACAATACCCTAATTTCGTTAATGTAATATAATTTAAAATATATTAAAAATAATTCTTGTAAAAATAAATATATTTTAAAATTATGTTAACTTATCTTTATTATTATAATAATAATGATAAATATACATTAGCCCATTGTAATGCCTCATATAAGTTGAGTTCAATACATTGCAATGTGTTAACATATTGTATTGCCTGTAATACATGTACGTTGAGTTCAATACTACAGTTCATTGTAATACTTATAGAATTATAATAATGTTGACGCCTTAAAATATAATGCTTTTAACACATTATAATGTATGTACGCAGATTTCGATACTGCAATATATTATAATACTTGTAAAATTATAATAATGTCAACGCGTTAGCAAAAAAATTTGAACCATGACTCGGAAATCACGCACAAGCTCACTGGGAGATTGGGACGATTATGTGGAATACTGTACAAGTTAGGACACAGCAACAGGAACCGAACCTTCTCGAACCTAAACCTTAGGGTAATAACAATATGAATGTCGTTATAATAATAATGCACGCAGCAGGAACCGAACTTTCTCGAACCTAAACGAACCTTAAGATTTTTTTTGAAATTTGACGAATTTCAGACCTCAACCTTTAGATTCGACGAACCCTATGACACTGGATGTTCATCCAAAAGCATCCTCTCAAAATTACCCTATTAGCAAATCAGCCCTAGAAAAGCCTTAGTGGGTTCCCTTAAAAAGCTTAGGAGAGATAAAAGGAAGGAAAATATTTAAGAGTTAATAATTTTTTATCAACACAGCCTTGGCCTCTACCTAATCCTACTTGGGAAAATGGAATTTTAGGGTAAACCTTTAAAGGAAGATGAAAAATTATTGAAGGGGGGATGTAATTTCCTCATGTAAAACCCTATCTTTTTTGTGAGGGGAGAAACTAAATATAGATGATGCACCCTAAGAGTTCTTTATAGGTTTCAAGGAAGAATAATTTTAACATGCAAAATTCTCACCAAAATTTCCAATAAACAAATGCATTTAGTCATGGAACATTTAGAAGCCTTAGCATAAATATATTCGCATGCAAAATACAGAAAAATCAACAATAAACATACAAATTCTTCCAAGAAAAGCCTTTTTTCAATCCCAAAAGACATTTCCAATGCAAAAGTTAATCTCCAATAAAAAATGACCACAAAAATCAAATTCTTACCAAGTAAGGTAAGCCTACAAGCCCTAAAACAAGTTTTACTATGAGTGTTTGACAAGACAAGTGGTTACAAGCCAACCCCATAGCTCAAAACAATAAAATAATGCTATAAAGTCCAACATGTGTCAGTCAATATCCTCCATAAGCATGATGTCATCTCCTTTTTGTTGGTCAATGTTGTCATTGATGTCAATATGGCATTGTTGGAGATGGAAAATATCCTTGTGACACTCGAATAACCCTTGTGACGGATGAATAACCCTTTTGCGATGTTGCCCTCAACCTCATGCAAACGCTAGGAGAAAACCCTAAAGCCCTAGCCCTGAATGCTTGATACATGATGCCCTAGCTTTGTTGAATGATGCTCATGATGCCCTAAGGAAGCCCTAACCCTAATAGGTCCATTCCATTAATGTCAAAGCCTTAAATGAATAAATAAGGAGCCTTTACCTTGAATGCCAAAAACATAAAGATAAAAATCCTAAATGCTTCCATGATAGTTCACAAATATAATTTTCTTGATGGTAAAATGACCTCATTTAAGGATGGAATTGGCATGAGATCGTGGAGGGCATTTTTCCCTTTCTAACAAACTATTACTCGCCTTCTAACTCCTCTTATATTTGAGAGAAAATGATTTTTCAAGTTGAAATATAATATTTTTTTATGCTAGCAGACATGAGCCAACATGAGCAAGTCAACCTCTCCTCCAAAAAGACATGTCTCTTCGCTATGGGTCAAAATCAGTATAAACATAAGTTAAACACTTCATTTCAAGCAAGAATTTCAGTTAACACTTTCAGAGATAAGGGAAGAATCGAGACAGGAGGCAGAGAAGGACTTCAAAATTTATTGTTTGGGTAATTTTTGTGGTGGAGATTGGACAAGGAACTCGGACAGCTGCCTGTGGTTCGGATTTGTGGTCAGAAGAGCTCAGTTCTGTGACTAATTTGCGGACAGACCTAAGGAAGAGTCCTAGACTCGGATTGCAGACCGTCGAACTATACTACAGTGGACAGTCCCTCACATTTAGACCCTCGGACTATACTACTGTTGAGACTTGTGGACAGTCTCTCACATTTAGACCTTCAGACTATACTATAGTGGAGACTTGTGGACAGTCACTCACATATATACCCTCGAACTATACCACAGAGCTCAGACTAGTAAACAGCCACCTCAGGCTCGGACCTGTGGATAAGGATAATTACCTCAGACCTGAAGCAACTCAGAACTTTGAACAGTTTTATGAACCTCAAATTTGTTGGAGAAGCTCTACCTCGGACCTGTTACAAACAACATTTTGTGAAGGCTTGATAACTCTGTTCTGGAGCTCGGACTTCACCTTACCTTAGTCACTTGTGCAGACCTATATATCTTGGACAGGGGCAGTCATAAGACAAGAAGCTCGTGGAAGGTGTATTGGCAAGTCTGCTTGAAGTTCGGTCGTATACCTGAACAGTCAAAGCTTAAGAACCCATACCTCACTCGGACCTGAGGAAGGACAGTCTCGTAGTTTGCAGATCCTGTGACTACACCTTCAC
Source organism: Pinus tabuliformis (assembly GCA_031772625.1). NCBI lineage: Eukaryota > Viridiplantae > Streptophyta > Pinopsida > Pinales > Pinaceae > Pinus > Pinus tabuliformis. The sequence continues at coordinate 750,953,450 of CM062819.1, forward strand.
CTATGGAATACAAGATCAGTTCTATGGATTAGGAACTCGGATTGCAGTCCTAAAAGCTGTGACATCTTGGAGGGTTCGGACCAAACTGTGGTGACATCTCTTCTTTTGTGGCGCATCCTTCAAACTTGTGAAGAGTGATTACAATTCAGAACTGTGATTATCTAACAATGAAAAAACTCTGGAAGACCTTGGTTGAAGCTACAATATTGGAGGTGTATTGAAGGCAACTGTAAGGGATCACTTAAAGCATCACTTAGAGCAATGAAGACATGTTGGTGGAGATTGAAGTATCATTAATGTTGTTTGTAGAATCTTGAGCATCCATTGGAGACATCTTGGAGCTGCCACTTGAGTAGTTCTGGAGCACACTTGATCATCTTTGAAGCAGACATGAAGTGGACAGATCTTGTTGTTGAAGAAAAACATTGAAGACTATTTTGGAGCCTTGGAACCTTCTAGATCTTGGAGAGTGCTTTGGAGCTGATCATGAGACCATGATGCATTGTTGATGCCATCATGACCTCTAAGATTTTGTTTGGGTGAAATGAAGAGGTGCGGTGACAACTTCTAAGAAGATCAAGTTGTCATTGATGAAGTGATTTAGAGATTAAGTGAAGGCAGTGTTGAAGGTGAAGATTTTGTCAGGTCTAGTTGCAGAATATATTAACAGTCTTGAAAAACTATTAAACTTATCCTGAAGAATTGAAGTCGTGGGTTGGAGCCCTAGAGGACAGGAGTCCTCAAGAAGACCAGGTTGGAGCCTGTACCAGTAAGAGGGTTGGAGCCCTAGACGTTGATGCCTCATAGAGACAAGGTTGGAGCCTTGGGAGGATAGGGTTGGAGCCTCCTGAAGTCCAAGTTGGTGCTTGGTAAAATACAGGTTGGTGCCTGGTGGTTTGAAGATTGGTGTCTTCATCAAGGGTTGGAGCCCTAATTATTATTGTACTTGATTCATTGCAAAGAGGATTGGAGTGCTCGTCATTGATTAATAAAATTATTATTCTATCATTGTTCATTTTGTGTTCTAATTATAAGTGATCTTAACTGGTAAAAATAACAATTAAAAAGAAATATTTGATTCACCCCCCCTCCCCCCCACACAGTCTTTCCAACACTTTTTGAGCTATAAATACCACAAGAAGGTGTTGGATGGGCTAAGGAGATGCCCCATCATCATAATCAACTCCAAATATTGAAGGGAGACCTCAAGAAGCACCTCCATGTCCAAAAACCATGCTCTGGGTGCCCTATGTCACCCTCTCAAGGGCTAGAGTCTAGACAGCGGACATGGCATTATCTCTGTTAAAATTGGACAACTAGGTCCAAACTCCATGTTCTGATGCTCAGATTAAGAGGCTAATATTTTTGTTGGATTCCTCTTTCTGAGAGGTGTAAAATCCATATAAAAATAGTCTTAATCCGATGAGCAGAACTTATATTTTGAATTTATTATTCTTAATAAATTATATGTGCAAAGTCACCCAGTTTTGTAATGTAGGCTCACATGCCCAACAGATGTGTCACACACCCTCATTGATGTATATATATACAGGAAAAGTTGGAGAGAATTTGATCACAACACAACTCACATCTTCCTCTCTCATCCAAAAAGTACGAGCTACCTGGAGGACGAATTTCAGCCACACGTAGGAAGGACGAAGAGGATCTTTCTACTGAGCCACACGTAGGAAGGACGAAGAGGATCTTTCTGCTGCTAGGGTTTCTACTGCTAGGGTTTCGCAGAAGTTTGACTTGGGTTGACTCATCTACTGGTTGGACGGTTGTTGTGACACATGCTGGGCTGGCTGACCAAAGGAGACTTTGCTGGTTGAAGCATCCTGTTGACCGCCGAAACGAACACATACATTTTTCTTGTTTCTGATTTGTCTTCTGTAAGATCTGCTTATATGTTCTATCTGCATTTTGCTTATCTACTTGTATGATTGCTGTGAGAAAAAGTGAAATTGCTCTTAGCATAGAACATCTACAAAACTTTACATGGTATCAGAGCTGAGGTGAAGACAAACTCACTTCAAGTGATCTCCTCTCCACGTCTTGGGTTTTGGAGAAGGAGATACACTATGGATTAAGCTGGTCTAGTATGATGATGCCCTAATGGAGAACGCAGTCATGGATCCGCAGGCAATGGAGATGTATTCATTTATGAATTAAGAAGCGGGTATATGAAGCCGCAGGGATAAAAGTAGCCACAGCAAAGTATATGGAACCACAGTCAATCAATACGCTGTTCATGAAGAAATATAATACGCTGTTCATGGAGACCTAGCCGCAGTCATAACCACAGTCTAGTATGGAAGAAACCATGGTTATCTAAAGTCCTAGCCACAGTCTTAATAATACTCTAGACGCAGTCAATGGATGCCCTAATTTGCTGTCAAAGTGAGGCCTCAATATGCTGTCCAGGAAACCTTATATGCTGATGACTGATGCACAGGTCCTGGAGATACTTACATGCAGATAATGGAGACACATTTATATGGTGTTCATGGTTACGTTCATATTCTGGGTATACATGATATTTATACAGTCAACGTGATGCCCTAACGCAGGGCAGAGTTCTACACGCAGTTAGACTATACATGAACGCAGCATAATCTATGTATTGGGTCAACATATGAAGCTGCAGTCAAACGCAACATTATCATATGTTCTGGGCTCTCGGCATACTTGAAGGGATGTAGCTGCAGTGGAAGAGACGTATTATACGCATTCATGGATGTACACAGTCATGGAAAGGTCCCAGGATCTAGCTGCTGTCATAATAGTGTCTAGCCACAGTCGAAGAGTTCTGGCCGCAAAGGAAACCTGTAGCTGCCAAGAGGATGGCACCTTAAGAATACGCTGTCCCAAGGGTGATGCCCTAGCCGCAGTGAAAAACGCAGCAAAGGAAAAGTACGCAGCCACTATACGCAAAATGAAAAGATACGTTGTCATCTATACACACAGCAATCTCTAATCCGTTGGCAATGGAGACCTATACGCACATAAAATACTCTATACGTTGTCATGCATATACGTAAGATCCGGAAGATTTATACGCTGGAGACTTACACGCTAAAGAATTACACGCTAGAGACTTACATGCTGTAAAGGTAAACTCAGTCATGGTTGCATATACGCTGGGCATTATATATACGTTGTTCAATACGTTGTGTATGAGTTCATATGTATACGCAGCAAATAGTAATACAGTCATACGCATAGCATCTGAACACATCAAATGACAATACAGTCATACGTTTTCATGTCATTTGAACACAGTCGTATACGTGGAACACAGTCACTGGAATGCATACATGTAAACGCAGTCATATAAGAACATGTTCATATATACACGCAGTCATATGAGGGATATGGAACCAAGTTCATATATGGAATATGGAACCACGTTCATATGATCTATATAGTATAAGGAACACAGCGTAATGAATGCAGTCAAGGCAGCTAGGTAAGGAACACGCTGTAGTGAACACATAACATAAAGGGTCTATACACACCTTGAAGAATCATACACGTTTGTTCACATGCTGAGAAACCCTATAGACCTGTCAACACTGTAATAGAAGAGACCTGTTAACACAGAAAAAAAAAGTAGAGAAAAGCTCGGATGAGGGTACAATATTGTCTTGGTATATAAATCTCGGTGGCATACCTATAGCAGCCCAATCACAATGAACAGCAGTGATAGAACTGTAACTCTCGGCATACTATCTCAGCAGAACCGTGTTGATGGAATGAGTTTCCATGATGCATAGTATTTAGATATATGATCTTAATTTGAATATATACATGCAGGTGGACTTCATGTATATTTATACGCAGGTAGGTGACTTCATGAATATATATATACACAGGTGGACTTCATGACTGTATATACGTTGAGCAGTCACGCTGGGCAATCATGGGTATATATTCGCTGAGCAGTGTTGATATGATGCATGGGCAACATGAAGCTTGATATGATGCATGGGCAACATAAAGCTTGATTTGATGCATGGGTAACATGAAGCAATAAGATCATGCACATGGGCAGCATGAGATTATGGAAATGAAGGGCAGCATGATGATGGATAAGATCATGGACATGAGCAACGTGATTAGTGAAGTATGGTGCAGTATTGCTGTGTACATTCAAAACCGATGCCCTCATTCCACTTTGGACTCCAAAACTCCCGAAGAGGTTTTCTCTGGTAAGAAACCTGATGTCTCACATTTTAGAATTTTTGGATGTCCTGTCTATTTTCATGTGCCGAAAGAAAAGAGAAGTAAGTTGGATGCTACTGGGAAGAAAGGAATGTTTGTGGGCTACAGTGAGACTTCTAAGGCATATAGAGTCTATGTACCTGGTCAAAGGGAAGTAGAGATAAGCCATGATGTCACTTTTGACGAAGATGCTTCCCTGAAGAAAGTAGTAGATCTTCCTAGATCTGAAGAAAACCATGAAGAAAGACCTGGAAATCTGGAAGAACCCCAGGATGAGACTATGCCTGATGTTGAAGGGCCAATGGACCCTATTGATCCTTCCCCTTCTCTAAGAAAGAGGCCATCATGGCTCAGGGACACCCTCGAAGATGCTGAGGGTCATGCTGCCCCAAGGGGAACATTCCGAGAAAGCAAGAAGCCGTGTAGATACCAAGGGTATCTAGCTGCCATAAGTACTATTATACAATCTGAACCTGGATCTTTTGAGGAAGCCATCAAGCATCAAGTCTGGAAGGATGCTATGCATGAAGAATATGAGGCTATTATGAAGAATGATGTCTGGGATGTGGTCCCGAGACCGAAGGACAAATCTGTTGTCACCGCTAAATGGCTCTACAAGATTAAACATGGATCTGATGGGAGTGCTGAAAAGTTTAAGGCAAGATTTGTTGCCCGTGGCTTCTCTCAAAAGGAAGGAATTGACTATGACGATATATTTGCACCTGTGGCTCGATATACCACCATCCAATCCATCATAGCCCTTGCTGCTACGCAAGGATGGAGTCTTCATCAGATGGATGTCAAGACCGCTTTTTTTGCATGGTGCAATAAAGGAAGAGGTGTATGTAGAACAACCTCTGGGATTTGAAGTTCAAGATCGAGACACTTATGTCTGCAGGTTGAAGAAAGCCCTCTATGGGTTAAAGCAAGCACCCAGAGCTTGGTATGAGAGGATGGATAGTTACTTGATGAAGCTGGGCTTCACTCGAAGCAATGCTGATCCAAACCTTTACTTTTAAGGTTGAGGAAGGAAAGCCTCTCATTCTAGTGCTGTATGTGGACGACCTCTTCCTGACAGGTGATGACCCTCTCATTCATCAATGTAAGAGGGAGCTTGTTGTTGAGTTCGAGATGAAAGACCTAGGACTGATGCACTATTTCCTAGGCCTGGAGGTCTGGCAGAGACCTGGAGAGATTTTCCTTTCTCAAGGAAAGTATATTGTGAAGCTTCTGGAAAGATTTGGGATGGTGGACTGTAAGTCCGTGTCGACACCAATGGAAATTAACTTTAAGAAGTTGAGTGGCAGCGCTGCAGGGCCTATCTTGGCCAATCCTACTGAGTATCGTCAACTCATAGGAGCTTTGATGTTCTTAGTGAACACCCGTCCGGACATATGTTTTGCAGTGAATACTTTGAGTCAACAGATGGTTGAGCCTCATCATTTTCACTGGGTTGGTGCCAAGAATCTTTTGAGATATCTTCGGGGCACGATAAACCATGGGCTGAGATACACTGCCGGGAGTGTGATACTCCGGGGATATACTGATGTCAATTGGGCTGGCAGTGTGGTGGATCGTAAGAGCACATCTAGATGCTGTTTCAATCTTGGTTCTGCTTCGATCTCATGGATGAGCAGGAAGCAGAAGTCGGTGGCTTTGAGCACCGCGGAGGCCGAATACATTGCTGCTAGTATGGCCTGTTGTGAAGCAGTTTGGTTGAGGAAGCTCTTTAGTGAGTTGTTCCAACATGTGCTAGATACCACTGTAATACTCTGTGATAATCAGAGTGGGATTCGTATGACTGAGAATCCTGTGTTCCACGACCGATCCAAGCATATTGATATCAGGTACCACTTTATCCGGGATATGGTACAGCGAGGCGCCGTAAGGCTCGATCATATAGGAACTGATGAGCAGGTCGCGGATATTCTCACTAAGCCCCTGGGGAAGGTCAAGTTCCTTACCTTCCGTGAGAGTCTTGGTGTCGTGGAAAGACCCTATGATGTGGGTCCTGTTGGACGATGAGCTCTGGGAGCTCTGGGGGGCTTTGGGGATAGCTTCTCGGAGCTATAAGCACTCATAATGCTTCTGCCCCACCCTTGTGATTATTGAGCTGGTTCGCCACTCATTTAATCTGTGCCCCGTTTGCATCCTACCCATTGAGTTCAGGGCTCATGGGAAGTACCTCTCATTTGGCCAATGAGGTGTGGAAAAGCTAGAGACTATTAGCAAAGACTGATGGACGCATCAGAGATTGCCGTACTCTCTATCTAGGATGGCATGGTCCAACCACTTGATCTGGGATCAAGATTTGTGAGGTCTGGGACCTCTGGACTGATTATGTCAGTCGGGGAATGATGTCTTTGTGACTGACCCACTTTTGTTCTGAAATTAAGAAGCCAGCAAAGCAAGTTTCGGCGGGATGACTCACGATGTTAATTGCACTAATAGATGGAGTTCTCCCTAGTTGAGAGGGAGTGTTAAAATTGGACAACTAGGTCCAAACTCCATGTTCTGATGCTCAGATTAAGAGGCTAATATTTTTGTTGGATTCCTCTTTCTGAGAGGTGTAAAATCCATATAAAAATAGTCTTAATCCGATGAGCAGAACTTATATTTTGAATTTATTATTCTTAATAAATTATATGTGCAAGGTCAGCCAGTTTTGTAATGTAGGCTCACATGCCCAACAAATGTGTCACACACCCTCATTGATGTATATATATATATACAGGAAAAGTTGGAGAGAATTTGATCACAACACAACTCACATCTTCCTCTCTCATCCAAAAAGTACGAGCTACCTGGAAGACGAATTTCAGCCACACGTAGGAAGGACGAAGAGGATCTTTCTGCTGAGCCACACGTAGGAAGGACGAAGAGGATCTTTCTGCTGCTAGGGTTTCTACTGCTAGGGTTTCGCAGAAGTTTGACTTGGGTTGACTCATCTACTGGTTGGACGGTTGTTGTGACACATGCTGGGCTGGCTGACCAAAGGAGACTTTGCTGGTTGAAGCATCCTGTTGACCGCCGAAACGAACACATACATTTTTCTTGTTTCTGATTTGTCTTCTGTAAGATCTGCTTATATGTTCTATCTGCATTTTGCTTATCTACTTGTATGATTGCTGTGAGAAAAAGTGAAATTGCTCTTAGCATAGAACATCTACAAAACTTTACAATCTCTCTCCAGCGTTGGGGCTCCAAGAGTGAATACAAGTTCTCCCTTGTCATCCTAAGGATGACCATCATCATTTGGACTTCGAAAGAAGCAACGCCCATCAAGTAATGTCAAGGCTAGCTTCGGCGCATCCTAGGTTTGTTAGGTATAATACAAGTAAATCCAACACCAGGCAAGAGGAGCTCATCTATTCCGCATCTAAGGTACTATGGTGTGACAATCATTATCTGGAACCATCAAAGTGCCCAATGCTATGCTTTGGAGGGCCAACACTGCATTTGCAAGGTCATCACGGCTCTCTAGAAGGTCAAAAACAACTTGAGCATGCTATGTAGTGGAGTGATGTAAGGCGCCCTCAAAAGCCTCTGCTACCAAGTGAAGAACCACCTAAAAACCATCTCAAGATCAAGTGAAAGCCACCAATCAATAGGGACAATGACCACGGATGCATCATAGTGGACCATACTTGCTTGTTAAAGGCATAATAACACTTCAAATTGAGATCACCTTCAAAAATCTATCTAGACCAAGTGCCATAAAAGTGTTCCCTACTTGTGTTACAGATGGCTCGATGGTCAACCCTATTAGGTGTTTCCAGCCCCTAAGGGGAGGTGACATGTCCTAGATCAAGCCTTCAATCCATAGGTGCTTATGATAATAGTGACAATGGAGGGGAAGAAATTTAGGGCAACGTGCCATGGCCATGGGACCAGTTGATGGATGTCCATGATCTTGAGTATATATATGTAAGGAGGGAGCAATCATAGAGGCATGAGTTACCCGCTTCCTCGATCGGCTTTTTCCACCCCTCTAGAGTGCCTTTTACTTCTTTTTGATAATGCTTTGAATGGGAGCATAGCTTAGGAGCCTAAGCTTCATTTTAATGATTTAGCATTTATTTGCCCCTTAATGATGAGTTGTTTTATCGTTCATTGGGGTTGGGACATGCAAGGGTTCCTTTATTACGGGAAGGAGCATCAAGTGCTCAAGGAACTGGGAGATGGCTATTAAGGGGGGTAGAGCTCATATTAGGCTTTTTTCCATGCCCAAATTACTATCTCGACCATCTTTTGCATTTTAACTTTTTTTTTCTTTCATTGTGGCCATTTTATGCTTTTAATGTTCTTTTAGCTACATCAACCTCCAAAGCAAAGTTGACAGCCCAGACTCAAAGATGAGAATAAGAGGGTGTCAATCCCAATGAACCAATGACCACAAGCCTGAAGAATGGAGATGAAATATAGGGAATGATGGAAAGTGATAAGTATGGAATATTATGGACATGCTACTTCAATCCAAGTCTCCCAAGGAGTTTCCCTCCTATAACCCTAAGCGCTATAGGTGGTCCCACTAGACTAGGATCAAAAACTAATCTCCCGGGTGAAGTGAGAGAACAGTTTTACAGTCAATATCAATCAATCATCTAGATCATCTCTTAATCCAAGTTAGAATGCCTAAAACATTAGGTAAAAGCACATGACTACAAGACGGTTAAAGTACCTGCCAAATGATGATCCACCTTCCTTCATGTTAGACGATGAGAGGTGTCTAATCGGTGCAAATGGTGGAGGATCATGCCATAATATCATGTATTGAGCAATGTAAGGCCACTAATTGGCTGCCTGTCCAAAGAAGGAGATTTTTTCTCTTATGGGGTTACCTACATTTTGGTGGCTAACAAGAACCAAGCCCTATATGTATGCCAATGTTGGTGGTGTTGATTGTTGAACTCCTTTGCCATGGCCTTAAAAAAATGTACTCTTCATTCAAATCAAAATCATTGATCAGACATGTTAAGCTTTTTATGCCATATTTTCAGGCTTGGATTAAACCAGTTTCATCAAAATTGCGTGGTGTCAAATGATGTCCCTAGACAATCGAGGTAGAGGCAAGGGCTAGACAACAGGCAAAGAGTGAAAGATGGTACTAACGATGAGGACCCCAATATAATCGATGGTGGAACACTACTTGTCAAGGAGTGGTGGAACATGCATGGAAGTGCTACCCCACAGCTACAATATTTGGGGAAGACTTCCTCTATAGAAGGGTGTTAAGCAACTAGCTCAGCTTATTGTTTGATCTTTTGGTCTTCATACTTCAGTGTGCAGATAACATATTTCGTAAACATGAATATTTGGTCATGTTATTGTTGATAACTGCTAGATAACCTATTTCATTCCGTAAGTTAATGGTCTATTTTCTATCATATGTATTAAAAAGCGTATGCTTGTATGTAATTGCTAGAATCCAGATTCTAGATGGTTGATGCTCAAATTATCAATTATTAATGTACTATGGATGCCATTTTCTACATTCATTAATGTACAAGTATGCATGTTTTCATATATTATGCAATTGATTTGGCATCTACATGTTTTTTTAATATAAATCCAATATATAAGTATAAAGATGATCCTGGGAAACTCTGCTCCCGAGGTTTTTTGGAAAATGATCTCCCACTTTCTAAAATGCTCCTGCTCCTCTCTGCATTCTGGCAGCTATGGTCTGACCTAAAGGCTCTCTCTCGGCCTTTAGTTAGTCTTGCACTAGATTGTAAAGTATCTTCGTAACATATTTGATGTTAAGATTGTACATTTTTCCAAAAAAAACTATTTCATCTCCACATCACAATCAGACCTGTTCTACACAGTCAAACCAGCTATGCAAGTGAATCTCAGACCACCAAAAAAATGGTTGGAATTAAATTTCAGTAGTAAGTCCTAATACAAAACAACCAAAACTAAACAATGCCAAACAAAACACATCTCCAACCACAAACAAAACATCTAATAGAAGAATAAATGTAAAAGTCCTTCATGAACAAAATATTGTACAGTATTTTTTTCTATTACAGCGATTCCTGATAAGACCACAGCTCTTTCCCTTGAAATAACAGAACTTTCTTGTACTCAGGTGTTACTGTTATACAAGGTTTCAATTTCTAAATGCATCAGTTCCTTATTTCTTTAAATACATAAAAGGAGTCAAACTCACAAGGACTGTCACCTGAAATTTTTCGAAACACTAGAAGGGCTTGCAGCTTCATAAGTCCTTCCCAATGGCAAGTTAGCATGGGAAGCATTTTGTTGAGCTGAAACAAGAAGACGGGAACCAACCAAAACGTCTGACTCTTGAGCAGCTTCTGCCGCAGCTGCTGCAGCAGCTCCAGATGCAAATGCTGCTGCAACCGCATCCGCAGCATAAAAACCATCGAGCCCCCCCATAATCCACTCTATCACCTTCTTGACTTCCACTGCTCTTACTAAATGGATCTGTAACCAAAAGACAACAATCAAAACTTGCTTTGTTATTCCAAACTTTTCATGAGAGACTAATGATGATCAACAAAAGGCACCAAGTTTAAATTGTAAGTACAATTATGCTAACAATCCACTTCCACAATCATTCAGCGCATATTAAAATCTGTATTTCCAAACCCAACACACCACTATATGAGACCAAATTATACCTTTGAATCTCAAAATTACGCTGTCGGATGCCTCTTCGTAATTAAGTTGTGGTTACAAACAAATTTGCGATTTATATCAAAATTTCTGAAATATGGGCAACATCTACCATTAATAACTTACCTTTTACAGTGACCACTATCTTTAAATCCTTCCAGACATGAATTCAAGATAGTTTTTGAACCCAAATCTTGACAAAATTAAATCAATAGATAAGTATAACCATGCACTCAATCACCAGAGAAGAAACTATTTAAGAAACTGAAGCAACTACAACTGATACTGGAGTTGAGAATTCCTGATACTGTCTTATATTAAATATGAAGGACAAAGTTGGGGTCCTCTAGTTAACGGAAAAGGGTGCCCTCTGAGAATATTAATAATATGTATATCACCTAGCATTATGAAGAGGCATATGAAGTCATGACTGACTTGTTTGTGATTAATAAAATTGCCTTCAATGTCAGCAATTCTCCTAATTATGAGGAGAAGCTAGCGAAAGATTTTACTGCTAGTCTTTCATAAGTACTCACTAATGTGCCACATTGCTCAACTGACTTATATTTAAGGTAGAAGGGAAAATAGATCTATTTTCAACCTTTGGTGAAATCCAAAGCTCAAAATATAGTGGATTCAACACTTGTTGAATTTGGGGTTTAAAAAGGGAGTCTCCCACTCTGATTGGTGATCACAAACTCAATATTTGGCACTGTTTTAGTTTATGCCCACCCATTCAACATTTGATGTCGCTTATGGGTTTGGAGTTTGCAATGGAAGATCCTCAATATGACTAGTGATAGCAGCCAAGCCATGAGATAGCATGTGAAGAAGCCTCTCATCCCCCACACTAAGGCCTTGTAAAATTACACATTTTTGTCCACCTTACAGTTATTTCAAAATTTGCAAACACATGTAAAGCCATTGTCTATCTAGGTGTGATAAAGAGGTGTGTCCTTTCTGATGCCTAAGGTCTATTGTTAGACATACATTATTGGGTCTTGGTCCAAAATATTGTAAACCAAGATAAATGGAGAAATCAACAACTTAACTAAAACCTTGAAAGCTGAAAATGAGATGCCATCTTGTTATTGTCTCAATCATGTTGGTATTCAAGACCATAACCTTGATTTTCCTATGATGCAAATAGGAGCATGCTTAGAGAATGTGCAACCACAACAAGAAATCACGTTTAATTCATTGTGGACACTTGTAATATTATGCAAGACATATAAGATCAACAAATCAAAAAATCCACACACAAACAATGGTGCAATTTGTTTGGGAGGCAAATCAACTCTGAATTTTGTTAGCAAAGAAATTCTACACCTACAGCACATGAACAGCATGAAACAACCAAATAACAGCAACCCATTTACAGTGGCAAATACCAAATAAATAGCCAATCTAAGCTAATACCAAGTGTTTCATCTCGCATATGTGAGACAAGACACATCGACTCTACAAACACGACAATGAGGATTTCAATTATTTTAGAATTTAGAAACTAGAACATTTACATGATACAAATTCAATCATACAACTAGTACTTACTCAGTACTTACTAGTACTACATCAATGATGATCAAATGGAAAACACAAGAAGTTAGAACCATAAACTGCGGTCTTCTCTTTAAGTCATAAAAATCAAAATGTAGAAAACGTACTACATAGATATTGATTCAATGCTACTATAGATTGGAATGCGAATGGAAAATACAAAATAGCATGGATACTAGAACCATAGATGGAAGAATCGCATATCTGATGACTATCAGTAGTCCTCCTTGATGCCATAATCATCAGAATTTGTGCATTACCATTGCTGTCTCATCCATCATCCTCCTCCTCTATAACTAATCTAATCTATGCATCTGCCAGTGTGGAGGATGAATGCTCAAGAGGATCGTCATCATCAGAACTGACCAGCTATAGCACTAGTTCATATAGATCCATGTTGGTTCTAGCGTCTCTGAGTCCTAATCTGTCAGGCTATCAAATGCTCCCGTGCTCTTCTCATATGACATGTGGCACCACTATCCAAAAGCCACCTACCAGATAGTATGGTGCTCGAGGGAAAGTAGGAAATAATTGTGAACTTCGCCTCAAACATCCTAGCAAACTCTTCCGCCTAGCCTTCTAACAACACAGCTATAATTGATTGTATACCTTTTCCACCCTTCTTCCTCTCTAGAAACGGTGATGCATAAAGTCCTATCTTATGACATGCAAAACACTTGATCTTAGTCAAGTTCTTCTTCTTCTTTGACTAGGACACTAAATCCTCACTCTTGATGCTTGAACCATTTCCTCTGCTCTTCACTCACTGACTAGCAAGAGCAAGATTCTTGTCCTCACTCTTGCGCTAGCCTCCTGACAGAGATTCTTCCCAAATCCCCTCCTAGATGAAATCATCCCATAGTCTATCCCAACCAAGAAGTTTCTCTCATGCCACAATGCCCTTGACAAAAGCAGCCCATGGCATATTGAATCCATTCATGGGTGTCCTTGCAATCTCTCCATTTGTCACAACTTCCCCAACTACAGCTAACTCATCACGAACTCGTGTGATCTTCATGAGATAAGAAGTCAATGTATTGATTCAGTCATCTTGGTGTTCCTGATCTTTTTCTTTCAACACCATCTTCCTATTGGTATTATCACTCTGGTATAACTTCCTCGGAGCATTCCACATCTTCCATGTTGTATTCTTCTTAGATAAGTGAGGAATCACATGATCCTTCATCACATCCAAGAATCAAGATAATCCTTTTGGCTTTCACATCCTTTTGATCCTGGATGGCCAGATCTACATCATTTGTAGACAGGGTGAGTTTGGTGTTAAGCAAATACCCATATGCCATTCTCCACCCCTCTGGCTCGGTGAGCCACTGCTCACTGACGGACCTGACATCCTCATAGATGTACCTCCAAATCCTCCTGATCCCTGCCCACTGGATCCCTGTGACTGACTCAACTGCTGCTGAGGGTCTGGCTGATCCAGATATTCTAACTCCCGTGATCTCCTAAAGGCCCTGTCCTCCTCGAACTTCACATCCCGCCTAACAACAACTCTCCTCTATGCAGGAATGTAAATCCCAAAGGCCTTTGAGGTCTCATTGTAGCCCACAAAGATACCCTTCTCTGTGGTGAGCTCTAGTTTGGTCCTCTTCTCCTTGGGTATGTAGGAGTATGTAATGCATCCAAAGATACGAAGATGACCAATATCAGGCTTCTTCCCAAAGAAAGCCTCCTCCAGAGTCATGTGCCTCAAGACACGATGCGGACTCCTGTTCTGCAAGTAAACAACTGTGTTGCAGGCCTCTGCCCACAAGAACAATGGCAACCCCTGATCATGTAACATGGCTTTGGTAGCCCCTACGATGGATCTGTTCTTCCTCTCCGCAACCCCGTTCTACTGGGGGTTGTAAGGAACAGTGAACTCCCTCCTAATGCCTGCCTCCGCACAATAGTCAACAAACTCTCCAAGGGTGTACTCCCCCCCATTGTCCGACCTCAGGGACTTGATCTTCCGACCTGTCTGTGTCTCCACAAGAGCTCTAAACTCCTGAAACCACTTGAAGACCTCACTCTTGGTCTTCAAGAAATAAATCCAAGTCCTCTTGGAGTGATCATCAATGAATAAAACATAGTACTCATATCCACTCAAGGAAACATGAGACATCCGATCGCTCACATCAGAATGAATCAAATCAAGTATCCCAGTCGCTCTGCTGTCACTGCTGGGAAAAGGGGATTTGGCAAACTTGCCCATCGCACATCCTCTGCAAGTATCAAAGTGATCAGTACTGAAATCTGGCACACCTGTAGTGATCTCCCGCAAGGTCCTCAAGGCTCCATGATACATATGTCCCATCCTGCGGTGCCAAATTTCACACAGCTCAGAACTGTTAGCTCTGCTGTCGGTACTACTGCTCAATGCCACAAGGGACTGGAATGCAAACTGTACACCTTTGCATGGCGTACACCTATCACTCTAGCTGAATCAGCTGAAGTGCCCCTGGGATACATCAACACCTATCCTCCCCTGAACAGTACCTCATATCCTCTATCCTCCAAAGTTGAGACGGATATGAGGTTCTTCCTCATCCTTGGCACATAAAGAACATCAGACACCTTCAATGGAGATTTGGACTCCCTCAAAAATGTCAGAGTCCCCACACAGACTGCTCTAACAACTCTATCATCACCGAGTACTACCTCTATATCAGTACCACTCTCTGAAAGCTCTGAGAAGTACTCCCGGACTCCTGTCATGTGACGTGAAGTCCCACTGTCCACATACCAGATACCTGAAGATGCTCCGCTAATCGAGGGAAAAGCATGCTCCCTCTGAACCTGTGTGGCAGGTGATCCTGCACTAAGGGACTCATACGCAGTGAACCCAAACTCTCGGTCAAAACAAACTACAAAGTCCTCAACCTCTGCTGAAGTTGCCACGTTCTGGTTCTTCCCCTTCTTCTTCTTCTTCTCCGAACACACAACTGCATAGTGTCCCATCTTTTGAAAATTCCAACACTTCACCTTGGAATAGTCCTTTTGTGTGTCACCTTGTTTACCTTTACCTTTGCCTTTGCCCCCACCATTGCTTGTGGAAGCCTGCTTCTTCCCTTTGCCTTTCTTGCCTCCTGCCGACAATGCTACATCCTCATCCGACTCAACTGGCTTGGCTGCCCCAAGCTGACCTTTCCTGATCTCTGTCTAAATGCAATCATCCCAAAACCTCTCCCATGTGGGAAGAATCTCACGTGCACAAACCCCATCAGCAAAGTTCATCCATGAACGGGGGAGGCCATTCACTGCAATCCGCACCAACTCAGTGGGTTGAATGGCCTCTCCAATTGCTGCCAACTCATCTCTCACATTAGTAATCTTTGTGAGATATCCAGCTGCACTATCATTACCCATCTTAATGTTCTTCAGCTTCTCCTTCAGGACCATTTTCCGGTTCTCATTGGTACTCTGGTAGAGATTGGACAATGCTGTCCACATCTCATGGGCATTTCTCTTTCCTCTCACATGAGGAATGCAATGGTCTTTGACTCCGTCTAGAATCAGCCTCTTACCCTTGTTGTTCTTTTTATTATACTCAGCCAACTGAGTAGCATCAGTAGGCACAACAACAGGGTTCTGTGTGGTATGCACCATGATATCCCAGACTTCTGCCTCCTCAAAGATACTCTGCATTCTCTCCTTCCAAACGTTGTAATTTGTATGCCCATCCAACCTATCCTCCACCTTCAATGCCAATGACATCCTGTTGTCCTAAAACTGAAAAAATAGCACTGCTGTAGTAAAGATAAAACTGTTGTTTGTGAAAAATCAGCTTGCTGGAATTTTCTGAGTGAAAAATCAGCAGCTGTAATTTTTCTCCTTGCTGTCCCAAACTGCACTTTAGCACTCAAGCTCTGATACCATGTAGAAATTTCTGTTTTCCCACCCCGGTTTTCAGTTTCACCTTATTTCTCCCATATAGTTAAATGCCCATTCCCATATCCATACATTTAACAGTGAAAAAATAAATTTTCACTGAAAACACAAAACTGGAAAATTTTACAGAATGCTGGAAAATGCAGAAATAAAATTCAGCAGTTACAAACAGCCATTAAAACACATTTAAACACAGAGATTTTTGGTCAAGGTGACACTGGAAAAACCCCCTACAACTCTTGGGAAAAACCAGTTCGAGAGCTCTTCTTTATTTCTGAAAATTGCCTTTTTACAGTGAGAAATATTCAGCAAAAAATCAGCAAGCAAATTTACAACTTATCTCTTTTCGCGTCCCTCACAGCAATCTGGAAATTACAGCAAACAGGACAGCAATAAATGTTGTATGGCATCCTCGACTTTCATGCCCACTTTCAGCATTAAATGTTGTTGTACGGCCAGCATTAAATGCGATGTACGGCCTGCAATAAATGCGTTGTACGACCTGCAATAAATGCATTGTACGGCCCTCGTTTTGCATGCAGAAAAACCAGCAAACTGCTCATCGATTTTTGTACAAACCACTCGAAAATCGTGCCAAAATCTGCCTTTCACTGTGTGCTAAATCAGCTGTACAAATCTGCTCAACTGCTACCTTGGAATGTGTACCAAGCTGTTGTCTCCTTCTCCCCCCTGCTCAGAAATCTTTCTTGCTCTCTTGCTCTCCTTCTCCCAATCTGTTCATGAAAGAATGAATGAAATTTTCCTCATTTTCCTCCTTTAATCTAACCCTAAGTGACTTTTGGGTGATCCATAAATCCAATGGCTGAAATAGATTGAGATCTATGGCTGAGATTAAATGCTCATTTAAATCTCACTTTCTATTTTTTTAATTCACCCCGCTTTAATAAAGACCCACCTAGGCATTTATTTCCAAAGTCACTTTTCCTTTCTAATTTTTCATTGACTTTATAAAAGTCACTTTAAAATTAGACTTTAGTAACTTTATCACTTATAGTCACTTTTAAATTAGATTTAACTTTATAAAAATTATAAAGTCACTTTAGGAGAAAAATTAAATTTTTTTGGACACTTTTCCCTAGGCCAAAGATCAAAGCCTTAGGGAACCATCTGTCCTCCGGTACCAAATTTCAACATTTCAGTCATCACCATTCAACCCTAACAAGTTAGGGTTTTCATAACCATACCAAAACCACAAACCTAACATCATCAAACATTTTCTTTAGACTTCATCAATAACCCTAAGTAGGCTAGGGTTTCACACATTATCATCGACATACTCTTGAGTTACAGTTTTACAAAGAACCATTCTAGGGTTCCACAAGAATAATCAAAGATATGAGGAGGGTAGATTTATCTAATGATGAATCACCCAATCAAGAATCATTATGATTCAAGAGAGCAGACACAATAATGTTAGTAGTGTAGAATAGTTTACCAAGAATGAACATACCTTTATCATGAAGAGAGCAAAACTTAAAGTTTAAGACATACCTTTTGTTTCTTAACAAACCTTGTAATTCCAATGCTTTGTCTTGAGAGGCCTTCTTCCATAATCCTCGAGTATTCAGCAAGATTTTCCTAAACAAGGAAAATATGAATAGAAATGTGATTACTATTTAATACAAACAAAAATTAGATAAGTAAAGGAAACCAAAAATGAAAAGGTAATACAAGGAGCAAGATACTTATCTTTGGAAAATGTTGAGGGCTCCCTTTCAATCCAATCTCGAGGGATGCCTATAGCTTTATCAAAACAATTCAAAAATGTTTTTCAAAAGGATGTTAAACCCAGAAATCAAAACATAAAGGAAAGCAATTCAAAGCTTAGAGTAGAAGGATATGCAAGGGATAGAGTCTCTAAGAGTTCCTAGCAAATAGGTCTTTGACTTCGGATCCTTCCATCTTGTTCTTCTCTAGTGAAACTTTTTTGGCAAAGTTTGCTTAATCCATATACCTCTTTTATTCCCAGGATTATCAGGACAATCACTTCTATAGTAACCCATCTTGTGACAATTGTAGCATTCTATCTTGAATAGGTCTACCTTCCTTCTTGGCCCTTTAGACTTCTTGATTTCTCTGTAGACTTCTTCACTTTTCCTTTTACTAGATCCAAGACTTTATTCCTTTCGAGGATGAGATATTTCCTCTTCTTCCAAGCATTGTAATTGGATGCTCCTTCCAAATTTCTTTCTCCCTTTATTGTGTTAGACATTGTCCTTGAAGATAGTAAGTTTTTTTCCTTATAAGGTCTCCTTGTATGATCCTTTGATCAACTTCTTGAGGTTCCTTAGATTCCTTTCAATAGATCCTTAAATTGCCTTTTTCCTCCTTCTTCACCTTAGCTCCATTCTCCAACTTCAATGATGTTGATCCCAGGCCTCTAACAGCATAGCTTTTGTTGTCTCCCAATTCCACTGCATGAGAAGATGGTTATTTTGATAGAGTGTGAAGTTGTTTACTCTTTCCTATCATATGCCTTGATGCTCCATTGTCAATAATCCATGCATTATAATCATTAAGAGAACCTATAAGTGCAGACAAGAACCCTTGACTTTTGACCTTGTTGAATAAGTAGTAGAAGATCTTTTTGATCCAACTTCAACCAATATTGAATCCCATTCTAATATATGTTATCATAGAGAGAGTAACCATTTCCTTCAAGCCAACAGAGTGATCTTCAATCTTCCTTGACCTTAGCTCTAATACCATGTTGAGAAATCAATGCTAGTAGAGTTAGGGTTAGATTTCTCTTTCTTGATAATCACTTATGAATTATGTTGGCTTCTTTTACTTCTTTATTATATTATCTTTCATCAAGCAATTACCAAATTATGTGTGTATGAAGATCACAAAAACACAAGACACAAGATTTACGCACTCTGCCAGGGAAAAACCCTTATATAGTGGAAAACCCAGTCAAAATTTCTTCCTTCAATTAGTTTTCTTGAGACTCTTCAACCTAGACATAGACCTCCTCCAACCACCAAGTTAGCCTCTTCTTCCAGCAACTTTGACCTAGAACTTTGAACTTGAAGCAGTAGCACTTTGACCCAGCAAATGGCAGCAGCAGCAACTTTGACTTGACAAGAAAGGCTTCAATATCCTAAATAAATCCAAACGAAAGAGAGATAGCTAGCCCAAAATTTTGATCTTGCCTTTTTCTCCCTTCTCCTCCAACTTCGCACTTCTTTTAGCCTCCTTTCCTACTTCACACCTTTCTAGCTCTTTCTTCTGAATATCGAACTTGTGAGAGAGTGAGTGAGTGCTCCAAATGAATTCGATGTGCTTGTATATATAGGCTTGAGCATAGTTTTAAAACTCCGACTCCGACTCCGACTCGGCCAAGGGTCGACTCCGACTCCGACTCCGACTCGGTATCGACTCGGTCGGCTCGATTTCAATGACTCGGTCATTGTAAAAAATACATTAAATATTTATTTTTTATAAAAACACATAATTTTAAAGATTTTCATTCATGTTCCCAAACACACAGCATTAGAATATAGATAGAAGACAACATATGATCAAAGTAGGCTCATGAATATATCCATTATATCAAAATGGCACCCAATGCATTGTCCAATACATACACGATGATGATATAGAGATCAAAACAAAAACACATAACCAAGGAGGCTATAAATGGCCTCTACAACAAAAGTCTGTGACCAGTACTACTGGCTAGTGGCTACTGCTAGAGTTGCCAACATCATCTGGCTCAGTGTTACTTGGGAGCAGGAGCGAAAGTGGGGAGCGAGAGCGAAAACGGGAGCGGGAGCGACATTTTCAGAAGCTCCTGGTTTGGGAGCGAATCCCAGAGGAGTTCGACAACCAATGTCACTAACATCAAGGTACATAGAGGGATTGGTGCTCTTGATTAAATACGAGTTCCATACCCTAATACATGACAAAATTCAATGGAAACATTGCAATCCTCCAATCCTGAAATCCTGAAAAACTGATAAGTCTACTGGATTTTGAATGAAATCTAAAATTCCACTTTCTCCATATGAAATCCAATGAGGCTGAAACCACTCTCAAACATCCTGAGTCATTTCATGGTAATGTTAAAAATTTAAGTAAAAGGATGAAAATGAAGATTAAGGAGAATGTCACTTTTACTTTAAGAATTTAACATTACCATGAAATTTGAATAGCATATCAATAGTACAGAGCATTTGAGTGTGTTAAATAGGGTTTGGGAGGGGGAAATGGACCCTAAATAACATTTAACTAATTCATAAAACACATTGGAGTCCAAACCAATCAGCAAACACCTTAAAAAATCATTAAAAAATTGTTAAATCGTTGTTTTACTGGGGTTAAGGGCCGTTGTTTGTGACTCGGTGAGTCAGTATTGAAACGGCTGAGTTGGCCGAGTCAACCATGACTTGGCCGAGTCATGGCTGACTCGGCCAAACGAACAGTTTCTTCTACCGAGTTACCAGAAAACGGATACGGGAACGAATACAGGTACGGGGTTTGAAACGGATACGGCAAATTTTCAAAAAATCTAGATACGATACGGCAGGAAACGGCACATAATAAATATATATATATACAGTGTGTCGTCTCATTAAAACCTTGCAACCTTGCATCTCTCAGAGTTTTTCAGCACTCATATTTTGATCATCAATTAAGCTGCCCCATATATATATATATATATATATATATATATAAACTAGCTAAATTACATAATTTTTTATAATAAATTTTATATTTATTTTATTTATATATATAAAATATTATATAAATTTATATTGATATATGAAATTGAAAGTAATAATAATAAATATTAGGTTTATATAATGCTAATTAACATAGCCGAGTATTTAGTTGATTATGGTTAAAGTAATGTGTTGGCAATATCGACAAGTTACACGAACTCAGTTACCTTCTGTTGTGGGGGCAACCCGTAGTTCGTAAGATAGAACAATGAAGGATTGTGTGAATGCATAACGACGTCACTGTCATTTTCGCATAGGGGGTCGAACAACAAAGGTCGTTATACTTGAACACTATATGGGCGTACAACAGTCAATGGAGGCGTCGGACTAGCCCATTTTGGCATGGATGCACAGAGTCTGTTTTCAGAGGATCCGTAGAATGTTTACAAGCTGATCCAGAGGCTTCAGAATAATGCTGGCCCGTCCTCTATTCCCTCGTAACCCTTGTGCCTCCTGCGCTGAAAATGAACCCTAGCTAAGTGTTCGATTTGCAGATTTATGCCGGAATTCAAAGTCATCGTTAAATGTGCCTTGGAATTTACCGAATTAAAACGAATTTGTTTGGCCTGGTTTGAAGTTTGACAAATTTCGAATTCCAACATTGGAAATTCCACTAGCCTATAGATGATTCCACTCACCGGATTCGACGAACTTTTCACCAAAAATGTTTCACGATTTTTGAAAAACCTTTTAAATTTTCTAAATAATTTTCAAAATTTCCTGAAAACGTTTTCATTTTTTTTAAACTGCAAGTTTTTTCGACAAAAACGCCTCAAAAACGGCTGTGAAAAAAAACTTCCCGTTTCCAGAAGAAAAAAAAACGGCACAAAAACGTTTTTCCGGCGTTTTTCCGGCGTTTCGTACACGGATCCGGATCCGAAACGGGAAAACGCCGTTTTGGGGTTGGAGGTAGCCGTTTCCGGCAACTTAGATATCCTGCAGCATTTTTTAAGAAGTTTTGGATGTGATTGGAGGAGACCTACTGATGGCAGTAAAGTGTCCAGAACATCAGGAATAATTTTCAGACCTCTAAACTCCACTTTCATTGCCACCGTTCCTGAAACTGTCAATCTATTTTCTTCTGACTCTTTTAGACCAATATCATTATGCAACCACATGTACAAGATCATAGCCAAGTTAACTGCTAGGAGGTTAACACCTATTCTCTCTAAGGCCATTTCTGAAGAACAGTTTGGGTTTTTGACAGTAAGGCTGATCTTTGATGCAGTAGATATAGCACAAGAAGTCCTCCATTACATTAAAATATCAAGCTTCACTCTATTGTTATAAAATATTATCTTTCAAAAGTTTATGATAGAGTGGAGGACCTTTCTGAAGCTCTTAATGCTACATACAGGGTCTGATGAACATGATGCTATTTGGATTGGTGAGTGCATATTCTCAGTCTCTTATGTTACTCTTATAAATGATTCCCCTTCCCCTCTCTTCCAGCCCTAAAGGGGATTGAGGCAGGGCCACCCCTTGTCTCCCCTACTCTTCTGACTAGTGGCAGAAGGGTTTAGCAAGATTCTCAGGAAATTGTAAGCTGAAGGTAGCTGAAAAGAAGTCAATGGGACAGTTAGAGAGGCAAGGGCCATTGGGGAAGCTCTACAGTAGTATGGTACAGATCCTGGCATGCAGATAAACATACGAAAATCAACTTTGACTCTACATCTGGTTGATGACTCTACTACTGAGAGAATTAAGGCTAATAACTATTCCTGCAAGGATTGGCCTAGGGTGTGTAAAAATATAGAAGAAAAATATTTTTTGGCCGGTGGATCTCCATAGGGTGGCAGACTGAATCTCCTTAAGAGTGTGGTCAAAATCACCCATGTTTTGGGTGTCACTGGCACACATACCCAAGGGAATCATGACAAAGGTCTGGCGACTTTGCTTTAGGTATCTTAGACAGGGAAGAGAAATAAAAATGTCTAAACCTCACAAAATGACAAGCTCTGTCAAGGCCCATAAGACAAGGAAGTTGGGGACTAAAAGTATGACTTTTGTTTACCCAAAGCACTAGTTGCAAAAGGAATGTGAAGAGTCCTATCCACTGGAGGCTTATGGTAAACGGTGATAAAGAGGAAATATATTGCGCCCCCAAGTTTGGAAAAGTGGATTCGTGCCCAAAATATCAGTACTGGAGGTTCAGTAGTATGGAAAGCTTTAGAATAGACTTATCCTATAATAGGTGATCAGCTAGCATGGTGAATGGGCAATGGTCACATGGTTCGAATCGGTACTGATGCTTGGATAGGAGGGCCTCCAGGTCCCAAGACTCTCCCAACCACTCTTTGATGCTCTGCATTCATAAAATCTTAAGTTTTTTAGTGGAAATTTATGACAATAATGGTGATGGATGGTGGTCAACAAAATGGGAGAAGACCAAACAATTAGGATTACAGAACGAACTTACAGAGGAATAGAATCAATATGTTACTGCTCTTCAAATGGCCTCCATTGGACTCAGAGACCAACCTGACAGCATCATATGAGCTGGAAACAAAACAGAAGGGAAAAACAAGTTAAAACAGGCTATATAGCAGCTATCCCTTCATTGGAACAAGATGAGACATGGTACTGGCATCTCATTTCGAAGATCCAAACGCCTCTAAAAGCTCGTATATTCCTTTGGCTTGTATTAAAAACAAAGTTCCGATATGCGGCATGCTTCAAAAATGAAGCTGGCAGGGTCCCAGAAGATGCCCCCCGTGCAAGAAAATTCTGCAAGTTTTGGTACCTGGAAGGTGCCCCATTGAAAAGAAATTTCCGAAAGCCTAACTCATATTTTTGTACACTATCGTTTTACCAAAGAAGTTCAGAGTGCTGTTAAGAGTTTATCTGGAAAGAAAGGGAAATGGGAGGGAGTCTCAATGGAAGAGGCTTTGGAGTTTGGACACTTGTACAGACAATCAGGAGGTTAGGAAGGAACACAGTTCCCTACAATGTTTTTTCCTGTGGCAAGTCTGGTTAACCAGGAATGAATCATCTCTCCTATTACGACTTTTTACCAGCTGAAGGGAGCATACTCATGCTTCAGGAGGACTAAGAAAAACCAGAAAAAGAGAGATGTTAAGGATCCAGGGATTATCACCACACATCCATGGGCTATTTTTATGGAGTAGCAACAAAATTCCCAAACATAGGAGGTATTCTGTTCATCTCTGACTCTCACCAAATTAGATTTGAGTGTGGATTAGCTAGTAAATCTAATAATTTTGCAAAAACCAAAACATAGCTAGTAGATCTAATAATTTTGCAAAAAACAAAGCAGTTTCGACTTTCAATCTTGATAGCAGAGGAAGGAATAAGACACCTGAACATCTATGAGAAATCCTAGTCAGTGGTGGGGTGGATGAGAGGATCCAGAAAACAGAGAAGTATTGACTAATTTGGGAGTTTCAAGCACTCAGAGGATCTCAAATCCAGATTTACAGAAGCGGACTTGCTTTCAAAACAGGCATGCAGTGGCGTTTTTTATTCTCTTTTTATGAAATCTAGGCGAGATGGAGATGAGGAGATGCTTACATCTCTTATGATTGCCCTTTGAGTTTGTTAGCAAGATGCCTGAACTGTAGGTGTCTTTTTCTTTCTTTTGTGCATATGTTTTGAAATGTATCTAGGATATTTTGCTGCTTTTTGATGTTCTTTTGAGCTAGGTAGCTAGACAGCAAATTTTGGCAGTACCTCTAAGGTGTCTGTAAATCCAAACTTGTAGCTTGTTTGAAGTTTTGTCAGTGAGTGGTTGACCCTTACTATATGCCTTTATTGGTGTGACACTGTGATGAACTCTCACATGTAATATTTTAAATATTGTAAAGGATTACAATATTTTTCTTGGAAAACAAACTAAACATGGGCTATTTTACATTTTTAATACAAACTATCAGATGAAATTTCATAGTTGATTTTCATTTGCACCTTGAACAGCAGTCTGATCACATGGATGGCAATTCTTAGCAATCCCAAAAATTTGTATTTTGAAAGACAAGTTACTCTTTGCAGAAGCACAGATCAGTTCCAAGATCAAAAATTGCCATTAGAAAAAGGGGTTTGAAAGGTTCCTCAAATGCAGCAATACCTGTACAACTCTGAAAATGGCAGTCAGAAGCCGCACAAAACTTTCAGAAGATAGACTTCGCAACTTGCTTGCCAGTGAGAATCCCCCACCTGAATTATAAACTCATTAGTTATATCAGAAACAATACAAAGATTCCATTTCACACTAATGTCAAGATCCCTGATAGGAAACGAACAAGAAAATCCAAACAAGGCCCAGAAAAGTGAGAAATAGAGACCACAATATAGCATCATACCATCTGCCTCTGCTTGTCGGTCTCCAGTTGGCATGTCAGAGTCAAGTGGGCGAGTGAATAGAACTGGAAGAAGCTCTGCAACAGTTGTTTTAATGGAGGCCTTGATGTCTGCAATCAGGGTGTCCCTATAAACCCTTAATATGGCTGGAAGCTTTGCCTGAATTCATATACCATAACACAAGAAATTATACCTTTGTCAAGGCTAGATATGTTGATAGGCTATTGATTAAACTACAAACAAGCCCAAAATCAAATTGGAAAGTAAAATTAAAAAGACAAAAGACCATAATGCCAAGTACAATTAGATAAGATAATTTTATAAATAATGCCCAACAAATGACCTCAAAAGTAGGACAATGGGCCTGCTGAGTGCACAAGTATGAAGTATCACTACAAAGTGGGAGCATGGAAGCAGCTGCTGAATAAGGCAAGAAGCAGAAGTAAGAGATATAAATTGAGGTATGACACTAATCTAAGATCTAAACGGTGCTCTGAGAACTGAAAACAGATATGGGAGAGATAGACACAGACTCTGAAGTACGTAGAATGAGAGAAAAACATGCTCCATTAGTAACCTCTCCCCCAACATCTGAGGCCAAATGGAGGAAGTTCAAATAGAACACTGTCTGGAAGAGGAACTGGAAAAGACTCTGGACTGTGCACTATGCTGCTGTCTAGACAATGCCGCCTGCCGCTGCAGCCTAGGAGACCTCTCCTAGTCATTAATATAAGGTCAAGGCCACCCATGTTACTGGGGTCACTTAGGAATTGGCCAAGGACTGTACAACTACTGGCCTGTCTCTTGGTACTCCCAGTAGATGAGAACACTAGGAAGGACGAGGTAATCCTCTGGCAGGGTACTAGCCTAGGAGGTGGCCAGATGTATGGGACCAAAGCATGAGGGCCTCGTACATGTAAAGAGCCAACCACCACTGGTCGAATTACTTGAAGAAAATGGAAAGTGCCCATGCCTTCTAAAAAATGCAGTGAAACTACCCATGGATCATGTAATAGAGATGACAGCAAAACATAAAATGCTCCTCTCTCTTAACCTCCAAGAGATGACAGAGCTAGGTGACCTTGTCTACCCAATCAATCTGGTGATCCGGCTTTAGTAGAAGCCTATGGGAAGTTGGAACCCACTTTGAATTGCCATATCGGGGTGCAAAGAGCATGCATCCAATGACTACAAGTACATGGAAATCGGACAATAAGTTCACCTCTCAACTATCCAAAATGCTCTCTGCATAAAAGGCCATCTTTGGGTGTAACCCACAAGGCGGGTTTGTCCATGTGATTTGTGTGTATTGCATGTAAATGTCATCCCAGAGAATCCTTTTCAACTCCTGCCCGGCAGGTAGAAGGTAGCCAAGTGCATCAAGCAAATATTTGAACTAAGGGAAGTGGAGCATCGAGATGCCCACTAGTGCAAAACAATTTGAAACCCCTGCAAAACCAACAGCAAGCCCATCCAGAGGGATCAGCCAAATAATGGCCTCTGATTAGCAATAGCCTAGGTACAGGTACCAATCCCAGCATGCCATGCCCCAAACACAATGGAGTAGTGAGACCAAGCTGAACATGATCTCGAACAGAAGGGTGAAAGCACCACAGTCAACAAGGATGATAGGCATGGAGAATGTTCATGTACACCTAATGAAATGCTGCAAAAGATGGGTTTGCACTCTCTCAGAAGTGGCCCAATATGACTCTTAACAGGCAAGGCCCCCAAATCCATGAACCATCAAAACATACGCCAGATAATCGAATCAAGGAGAGATCCATCTTGGACAATATGTTCTAGCAATGATTACAGAAGCATAGTCTCTAATGTAGAGCTAGGGATCCATAGCCTTTATTTACCAGAGGCTAGACAGCATGTCTCAAACATAGTTTTAAAACTCAGACTGGTTTGACTCGGAACCGGCCAAACCAGCCAAAATGATAGGCCACTGACTCAACTCAGCCTTCAACACAACCAAACCAGCCCAACCCGGCCGAGTCACCTGTGGAACACACACAGGCCTCATTTCCTTGGAAGTGCATCCCACCTAGCTGCCATATCTGTTACTGAAATAGATCCTGAAATCAGCATCCTTCCTCTGCCCTAATGTTGCCATAATCTTAAGAAGTGCACCTTACTCTTGCTGGATTTATCTTAATCATAAATGCACACTCCATTGGGTTTCCAAGCTGATTCAAGCACTCAACAATCACAAGGAGATATCATCATGCAGACCTGACCACATAAACAACATTTGCCTCAAGCTTCAAAAAGATAGCATACATTTTTCTCATAACAGTAAACTGCAGGTACATTTCATTAGGGAAACTGCCCACAAACTCTTTTCTGTTTCACGGAAAGTACAAGGCTTCAAATCTAATCGGAAAGTCCGATTTTTCCACTGCCTCTGTGTGCAGATTTAGGGGTTAACACTACCCGGATGAAAAGCTCTCAGCGTCTGAACGTGTCTGATCATGTCCCACATGTGTCCGGGCATGTCTTGGTGTGTCCAGGTAATGTGTCCCGTGTGTCCAGATTTTGGGACACGTGTCCCCTTGAATAGTGTGTCGTGCGGCGCATAAAGGTCGGTTTTGGGTCATTTCTCTCTCACTATTCTTTGTCTCTCTTGTTGTGGGTGTGTGGGAGTGAGTAGCAAAGGGTTCGGGAGCATTTTGGAGGCGATTCAAGTAACTAGTAAGTGCATTTTGCTTCTGTTTTTTTTTGCATTTTCATTACAGCAGTTTGCATGTGCATTTTTCTTACAAGTTTGTACATTTTTTCTATATTTTTTTACAGCATTCATGGCTCAATCAAAGGCAGCAGGGAAGGGGCAAAGGAAGGGAAAGAATGTCCCCATTCGAGATTCCCATCCTATTCCAATTTCATTAGGGTCTACAAGTGTTCCCTCTATTGGAAGTGGGGCTGCAACAGCAGCTTCAAATGTTGAGGGAAGAATTAATTTAGAAAGACAGCAGGCTCAAGAAAACAAATATCCCTTGTGGAAGTATGTCACAAGAGAGCAAGGGCCAGGCAACAAGTTGAAGGGAGGAGGCAATGTTGCTTGGAAATGCAACTATTGCAACAATCATTTCATGAGCACTTATTACTGTGTGAAAGCTCATTTGTTGGCTTTACCAGGTTGTGGAATTGGAGCATGTACACAGGTGTCTTTAGCTAAGAGGAAAGAAATGGAAAAAGAGGGCAATGTTAGTGTGCCAAAGGTGGTTGCAACATCTAAAAAAAGAAGAATGATGATCCCCTCCCATTCTTGAGGAAAAGCAGCAACAAATTTCCATTTGAGAGTTTTGGTGGGGGACAAGCAGCAAAATGAAAGGCAGTGGCACTTGGTCCAACAGACAAGATTTTCAGAAAGAGAAACGAGAAGAGCTTGATCTCACCATTGCATTTTTTTTCTACCAGAACTTCATATCCTTTAATGTTGCACACTCACCTTTATTTATTAAGATGTGTCGAGCTCTAACTCAAGGGGCTCCATCAGGGTATGTGCCTCCTGGGTTAAGGAAGTTTAGAACCACATTGTTGACTAAGGCAAAGAAAGAGGTGGACAAAATGCTTGAGCCTATTAAATCAGCATGGCCAACATCTGGGATTAGTATTGTTTCTAATGGATGGACAGATCAGCACGCCACCCACTCATCACTTTCATGGTGTCTTCCTTGAATGGTCTAGTTTTCTTGAAATCAGTGGATGCATTTGGACAATACTACAAGGATGCACAATATATGGATGAGTTGTTCATTAAAGTTATTGAAGATGTAGGTGTTGATTCTTGTGTGCAAATCATTACAGATACTGCACTTGTTTGCAAGACTGTTGGCATGATTGTGGAAGCTAAATATCCACAAGTATTTTGGACATTTTGCATTGTCCGTTCCTTGAATTTAACACTTAAATCAATTGCTTCTGATGTTCTTTAGATTAGAAGTATTATTGAGAATGCACGGCATATCCGCAACTTTGTGCAAAATCATACAAATTCCCTCACAATCTACAAGGAATACACCAATCTATCATTGTTGAAGATTGCAGATACACAGTTTGCCTCTTCATTCATAATGTTGAAGAGGTTGAGGGAGGTCAAGACCACTCTTGGAGCCATGGTCATTTCAGAGTTTTGGTCTTTTTGGAGGAAGACAGATCAAGCAGCCTCAAAAAGAGTGAAGGACTGATCCAAATGGATCCTAGAAAACCCTCTAAGTCTTCTAAACATTCAAGACTACCGCAAAAGAAGAACCTTTTAAAAAGTCGGATTACACTATCGAGAGGCGAAAACACAAAGAAAACATTAAAAAACAGGCTTATCGGCGGTCAAAGGAGCAACGCACAGGAACCGTCGGATCTGGCCGATCAACGGTCCAAATCTGGTCAGCAAATCGCAATCGGCAGTGGCAAGCGAAGGCCATCGGCGGAGACCACATGGTATATGCGACAGCGATCAGCGGGGTCAACAAGGACCGTCGATCAAGCACGCGGATCGACGACCCACGTTGCATCGCAGTATTGCGTCGACAATCTACAATGGAGCACCTACCAAACGGCCCGGAGGCATGTGCGATATGCGATTGCGATCAATCGCATCGCAATATCGCATCGGAGCTACACAGAGGAGCGGTGATATATGTATGCGATGCGATAGCCAGACCCGATGGAGTTATAAACGGTATTCGATATATTTTGAGATCTATAAAAAGGTGTTTTGCTATGTATTTTGCGTATTTCGTTTATTAAACGAAATACGAAGGGAAGCGCCGATGCGATGAAAACCGGACCCGAAAGGGTTTGTGAATGAAAATATATATTGTTTCAAATCCGATATGGGCCGTTTTGCAGGATTTTCCAATGTTTTAATGTATTTTTAAATACAAAGGGGAAACCATGGAACGAGCATTTGCGACATGCGATAGCGACTTACAGGCGGACCCGATAGGAGAATAGGGCGCATTTATGAATATTTGAAGTCCGAAAAACTGTGTTTTGGCAAATTTTTCCGTGTTTGAATGTATTTCTCTGTGTAAACAGAGAATGGCTATTTCGGGGATTTCAAAGGCTTGAGGGACTCTTATGTTGCAGAACAGGTGGCCACCTCCCCTAAAGGCGTTATGCCATGATTGCTAACGCTTAGAAGAGGGATTCGAGCGGACAGAGACCAGGAGCCAGAAAGCCCGAGAAGAGGAAATGAACAGACAACGCAGATTGGCTTTAAAGCAACAGAAGACAGAAGACAGAGGCAAGCAGTGCTGAGACAGAGAGCAAACAGAGACAGAGAGTCTGTGTCCTCAGGAAGACTTGGGGAATCCAAGTAAAGCCTTGTTGTTTTGTATCCGTTGTGTGAGACTCAAATTGAGCTCACTTTTGTAAAAACTCTACTTCTGACGACATAATAGAGAGGTCACCACTGAAGGTTGGACCAGGAGATGTAGCCCAGGAGTGTTGGGTGAACTCCTTATTAAACTTGCTGTGTTTATGTGTGTTGTCTACTATGTTTTTTTACTGCTTCATTGTCTATGTATTTCGTAATCTTATTGATCCATTGCACAAAGTAATATAGGCAAATCCATGCACATGAGTCTGTAATACCTTAATAATTGTCTAAGATCTCATTTTCAGATCAAGGACACAATGTTAGATGATGCTTTGTGGGAGATGGTAGATATACTTATTAAGATCATGGACCCTATCATTACTTTGCTATGATTTGCAGATATAGACCAACCCATCCTAGGAGAGGTTTACGAGAGATAGGATTCCATGATTGAGTTTGTGAGGACCATTATTTTACAGAGTGGGTGCCCCGAGTATGAGACATCATCAGAGGCCTTCTTCACCACCATACAAGATATTCTTTTCAACAGATGGGACAAAAATTGCACGCCTTTGCATTGTTTGGCTCACTCATTGAACCCAAAATACTATAGCTATGAGTGGTTGAATGTTGGAACGTCCTGCAGATTCCCTCCTCACATGGATGGTGAAATTTCACAAGGGAGGAAGCATGCATTGAGGCGGATTTTTCAGGATAGGGCATCCCTTGATGAGGTGGAGGATGCCTTTGCATAGTTTTCCAATGGCACTAGTCGATTTGCAGGATATGATGTGATTAGAGACAGGGGGGCTAAGAAACCCTATTCTTGGTGGGAAACTCATGGGGAAACAAGCCCTCCTCTACAGCAGTTAGCCATGAGGCTCATCTCTCAGGTGACTTCATCCTCTTGTTGCGAGAGGAATTGGAGAACATATGGGAGTTTGTATATTGTCAAGAGTAGGCTTGAGCAGTCCAGGGCAGAGACAATGGTGTATGTGCACAACAACCTTCGTCTTATTTACAGGCAGAGGGATGAGTGGTTGAAGGGAAAGACAAAGATGTGGGATGTCTTTCCTGATGATATGGGTTTGGACAGCAGTGTTGAGTTGGCATTGGCCAACTTGGATCTTAATGAGCCAGTGCTAGAACCTATCACTTTTGATGATGGTGACACTGTTGAGGGGTCATCCTCACCAGCAGATGTAGAGATGACATTGGATATAGAGGAGGCAAATGCAGTATAGGAGAGCAGTTGTGACCATGACGATGATAGTGATGTCGATTTTGATGATGATGATCAATGAGTCATGAGTCATGAGCTACCTACCGCCTTGAGGCTTGCAGTTGTTTTGTATTTGCTATTTCTATGTTCCATTGGCATTGCTACTACATATGTAACACATTTTGATTTTGATGACTTAATGAGAAAATTGCATTTTCTTGTCTTTCTCCTATTGGATCATTGATGAATATGTCACAAATTACATTGTATTTGCATCAATGTTTTAAAACTCCGACTCAGACTCCGACCCGATCGAGGATCGACTCTAACTCTGACTCAATATCGACTCGGCCTAGTTGATTTCAATGACTCGATCTTTGTAAAAAATACATTAAATATTTATTTTTTTATAAAAACCATAATTTTAAAGATTTTTATTCATGTTTCCAAACACAAAGCATTAGAATATAGAGAGAAGACAACATATGATCAAAGTAGGCTCATGAATATATCCATTATATCAAAATGGCACCCCGTGCACTATCCAATACATGTAACATATAGAGATCGAAACAAAAACACATAACCAAGGAGGCTACAAATGACCTCTACAACAAAAGTAAAACATCACAAGTCACTAGTCACTATTGGCTACTGCTAGAGAAGCCAACATCATCTGGCTCAGACTCTAAATCAGAGTCAGACAGGGAAACCCATGGCTCATCCTCCTCATCATGATATCCAACTGCAACTATAGAAGTAGTAGCACTAGCAAGCGCAACAGCTGCACGCTGACGTAGACAAGCTATGCGCTTGTGTCATGGTTGAGTAGAGGAAGTGCCTGCAGCTGCAGGACTTGGGGTTGCGCCTGGTACTAGTGGATTTGCATTTAACTGAACATTATGTTCAACTAATGCCTCTATCTGTAAATCCAAATCAAGACCAATATCCTCATCAGAATCAAACCCTGTTGGATGACTCTCCACTACCCAATCTGATGTTGGATCAATATCTTCCAATGCAACGTGATATGTATCAAGTCCTTTGTTCAGCAATTAGATGCGTCTTAGCCGGAGGTTGCATTAGACATAGACTAGACCATTTAACTGTTTTTTGTTCCAAACGGTTTCTCTTCTTCGTGTGAATCCTCTTAAAGATAGACCAATTGCGCTCACACCCAAAAGCATTACATGTTTGACTCAAAATATGGATTGCAAACTTTTGCAATTGAGGACAATGGCTACCAAATGCCTCCCACTAATGTTCTGCAAAAAATATTCTTGTGTAATGAGTTAGCTCAACAAATTATATCCAACTTTCAAATTATAAACAATTTAACAAAATAAGAATTTTTAAAATTGAAATTGTTTGTTTACCGCTCATCTGCTTCCCTTGCAATCCTTGCTAAAACAAGTGATCTGTCGGTGTATCTTCAGCTGGTCACTCTCCTTATGGACCATGCGGTCAAGGCAGTCAATTAATCCGTCTCTAACCTCCCCAATCAAAGCTTGTACCTCCAGAGCTTTATAATGATACCTTAGGTTCAGTAAAAACCCAGTTGCATGTATAGGGCGATGGAGTTGATTGTTCAATTTTTGATCAATGATTTCCCAAATGGGCCTATACTTAGCCACTCTATCCTTATATGTTGTCTTTATTTGCTCCTTTGCTTGATCCATAGCCTCATGAATGAAGCCCATAGTCAATCTTTCCCCATCCACCAACCGCAACGCCTTAACCAATGGCTCACCAACCTTCACAATCTCTGCTACCTTTTTCCAAAATATTTCTTCATTAACTTTATTTCTCACATCTTTGGCATCATGTTTGTGAGCCCATTGACATTCATTCCATTCATCACTGGAAAACACCCTTTGCAAATTTCTATGTTGGGAAAGCATAGATTGCAATGTCAAAAAATGAGTTGCAAATCTAGTGATGGCAGGCCTAACAATATCCTTGCCCCCTGTGTGTTTCCTCATCAGGTTCAAAACCCATGAGCGATTGTAGATATATTTTGTTATTCTTTTGGCATGCTCTACAGTGTTCTTGATCCAATCTATTTTACCAATATCCTCAAGCATGAGGTCTATGCAATGTGCAGCACATGAGGTCCAAAAGATGGTTTTGTGTTTTTCCCATAACATTTTACCAGCAAGAACATAGTTAGAGGCATTATCTGTGATGATTTGAACAACATTAGCCACCCTCACCTCTTCAACAACCTCATCCAAAAGCTGAAAAAACAAGTGTGAATCTTTCACCCTATCAGATGCATCAACTGATTTTAGAAACATGGTTCCCTGTGGGAAAAAAAATAAGAAAGTTTATGATGTTATAGTTCCTTTGATCAGTCCATCCATCTGACATGATGGTACATCCTGTTTTTGCCCATGAGCTTTCGAAATCTTTCAAATATTCATAAATGGACATAACCTCTTTTTGCAAAAGAGATCCCCTTAACTCATGCATAGTAGGGCCTTTGAAGCCCTTTCGAGCGGCAAATATGACATCAAACATAGGTTCATAATATGTTGAAAGAGAAGCATTGAAGGGGATATCAGCATCATACCACCATCCAGCTATGCAATCACACGCAGTTTCTCTCAATTCTTTCTTCCAATGGTCATCTAAAGTGGGTTGCATTTGACCTCTATTAGCGTGAGGACCATGTGCACTATCAGAGGGAGAGGAGGGTGTGAAAAAACTTTTGATATCACCCTTCTTTTTAATTTTACCCTTACCCCTTTCTTGAATAGACTCCAAAGAGGGAAGAACATAGCGAAAAGGGTTGGATGCATTAGTGCAAGGGATAGATGAAGAGCCCTCAATCAAAATTGAGGTTGGCAGCCATCATGTGTTTTATACTCCACTTCCTCCCAATTTCAGCATTATTTTTTTTTTGCCTAACTTTTTCTTCCTCAAACCTCTCAAATTTTTCTAGCAACTCCTTCCTAATATCCCCAATTTCTTCTGTTGGTACTGCACATAGAGAAATTTGGCCTCTAATACCAGCCAAGTGTTGTTCCAGCCTATGAATGCCCCCTCCACCTCCCTTAATTTTTCTATGACAAAATTTGCAATGCATTTGATTATCAATCATCTCAGCATATACCCAAGCAGCATCTTTCATTCTAGGAACCATTTTCTAATATTTGGACTTGGAAATGAAAGGAAACAAATCTGAAAATGAAAAGAAAGAAAAAAATAACTCTTCAATGTTCATTTCTTTTACAAAAATTACTCTCTTCAATTTCCATATTTGCAAAAAAAATACACAAACAAAGGCAGATTTGAGAGGTGAAAAATAAAAATACCTCTAAGCTCTAGCCTCCTCAATGTTGCTCCAATGACTACCCAAGAAGCTCCTCACTGCTGCTCCAATGATTGCCCAAGAAACTCCTCACTACTGCTCCAAAAACCAACTCCACAACTCTTCACAAACTCCTCACAAATGCTCCCACAAATGCAATGAGATAGTTGTGAGGAAATGTGACTAGGTTAGGTAACTTTATAGGCTTGGGAGAGGTTAGATGGACATGCAAAAAGCCTATTAAAAAAAACAAAACCGAATTTGGAGTATGTTTTCCCTCCATTTTCCGTCGTTGACCAGTTTAACAGGCCTGATCGGTTTATTTCAGACTCGGCCGAGCTTGATGATGCATTGATGTTTATGTAGATCATGTTGATGATCCCATTCATAGTAGTGGTGAATAAGCGATGAGTTTGATGAGTGATCATGTTGATCAATGATTTGTAGTAGGCC
Organism: Pinus tabuliformis; assembly: GCA_031772625.1. Taxonomy (NCBI): domain Eukaryota; kingdom Viridiplantae; phylum Streptophyta; class Pinopsida; order Pinales; family Pinaceae; genus Pinus; species Pinus tabuliformis. The sequence continues at coordinate 750,989,152 of CM062819.1, forward strand.
AATGGCCCAATAACTTGTAGCATTGTTTTTGGACTCTAGAGGCCACTTACAGCCTCATTGATTATGTATTTTTCGCTGATATGTATTGCACTCTATGCCATTTTGATATATTCACCCTTACATGGTATATAGATGAGCAAACTTTGCATATTTTGTCTCTAATGGTTTGGAATCATGGTTTGAAATCTTAAAGGTAATTTTTTTCATTAAAAAATAGCTATTTTATGTACATTTTTTTCAAATTTGGTTTTGTCCGGTTTGATCTGGTTCTGGTTCAAACCTCGGTTAGATAGGTGGTCGGTTCAAAACCTGATTTTGGTTTTTAAATCTATGTCAGAGACAAGATGAAGAGAGATGTCTTGAGATTGCAGTACATCTCCCCATAGGAGCGAGTAGGAGATATTCTCACCAAGCCTTTATTGAAAGAAAAGTTTCTGTTTTACAGAGACAAGTTGGGGGTGGTCAAGAATCCCTTCCTTCCTAGGAGGGAGTGTTGATTTTGTAGCCTCGGAATGTCTTCTACATTGGCTTGGTGTCTTAGCCAGTGTTCAAAAAGATGTAATGGACAAAAATCAGTGAGTGTTCAAAACATCATTTCAGAAAAATCGATGAAAATGTCAAAATATGAAGAGAGCACTGATATATATGATGTAGTGGATGTCACATAAAAAAGATACATCAGAGGCGATACTAGGTCTTGTTGATCCCTAATAATAGTCAAATAAAGGACTCAAATGTGGGGAATCAATACAAAATAGCATCACATATATAATTGTATCTCATCATCATGAGTGACATGTAAAACGAAAAAAGAAACAAAACTAGGAGCTAGCTATATGAGATCAATGCCCTCTCCCCCTTTTACATGAAATGATGATGGGTTGTTTTCCAGGCCATCCCCTAACAACGGAAAGCCCTAGCCCTGCACCAAAAGTCAAAGGATGATTAATGGGTATAGAACTGTGTTCCCTATATATGTAGAAGATGGTGTTGATGGTGGAAAATTATCCTCCTCCTCCTCTTGTTGACCTTGTTGTTGTACTACTGTTGGTTCCTCCTCTAACCATGCAGGTGACTCCTCCATGATGGGAAGCTTAGACTCCACCCTCCACTTAAACAATACACCAATACTGTCTAACAAAATGGCATCCACATCCAGTGTTCTCTCCATTTGATTTATCCATAGTCAGAGATTGTAATTGACATACACCAAGTCATTAAGGCATGAGAACTCTAACCGGTAAGAGTGTCATAAAAAATTAATGAGTCTTGAATCTTGAAGGTCATAAATTACAACAAATATAATAGCTCAACTGAAATTAAAAGTTATAACCGGTTGTGCTTCTTTGAGTGTATTTTCTCAAATATACTCCAATTGCGCTCATACCCCGAAGCACTACAAGTCTAACTAAGGATTATGATGGCAAACTTCAGTAAATTTGGTGCCCTTACACCATAGTTTTGCCACCAAACAACTACAACAAAATAAAGAAATGTTAAAACATAATTGAATTTAAAAAATATAGAGTTCTAAATTAGTAAATTTGAATGAGGCATAACTTGCCATTAACGTGGCATGAAGGTCATCCTTTCACAAATAGCATCATCAAGGCTAAATAGTCCAGTACCATCCCAATACATCTCTATCTCGCAATTGATTTTGCTATGAATCTCATGATCAAGTACCATCCTATGAAGACAAGTATGGAGCCCTTCCATAACCTCGCCATCAAAATCAAAGTTGCATTTGTAGCAAAATGTGAGGTTGTGGAAAAGTGTTGTTGCATGAATGGGTCGATGAAGCATCCCTATCCACCAACTATCAATCACATCCCATAACATCATATGTTTATTAAACCCAATGGTATCCTTGTCCATTTAATAAGCTTGAATAGTCTCTTTCGCCCTATCCATGGCCTTATACAAATAAGCCATTCCAGGCTAATCACTATCTACCAATCACAAAACCTTTACTACAGGTTCACTAATTGAGCACACTTCTTCTACTCCTTGTCAAAAATGAGTCAATATACACTAATTTAGCAATGGCTCTCCCATCCTCTCTATTGTTGTATTTACAATCACACCACTCATCGCAAACATTTGTTTCAACTCAAACTAGCATTGAAGCAAAGACTGAAGGGTAATGAAGTTGGTGGCAAAACATTTGATTGCAGGACATCACAACTCCCTATTTCCAGTGTATCTCCTCATGAGGCTAAGAACAAAAGCATGGTTACATATGACCTTAGAGATGCTCCTAGCCATATCAATCACCTCCTTGATGAGGGAGAGTTCCCCATATCCCCAAGCATCAAATCGATACAATGTGCAATGCATGGAGTCCAAAACAATGAGCGGTGCCTGTCCATAAGCATCCTACCAGCAGCCACATAATTAGCTACATCATCTATTATGATTTGGACCACATTATGCAAACTAGTCCCTAGAGGAACCCATCTAAAAACTCACATATCAATGTTGCATCTTTTATGTGTTGATTGATGCATCCACTGATTTAATAAACATGGTAGCTCTAGGAAAATGTAACAAGAAATTTCGGAAGGTCCTACCCTTCCTATCTGTGCATCCATCAGACATCATTGTGCATCGAGAGATCTCCCATGATTGCTTCAACTCCACCAATCTAGAGTTGATGTCCTTCTTTTCTGCTAGAGGACTGGCCCTTGCAACTCCTTATATGTAGCGCTTTTGTACCCTGGGCCCACAACAACAATAGCATCACACAATGGTTGCCAAAATGGATTGTTTTTGGTGATGCTAAGAGGTAAGTCACTCTAGAAAAGACACCTCCCCAGAACCTTGTCATGTTCTTGCTTCTCCCTTTTTTTATCACTAACTTGATTGAAGGTCGTGCCCCAACTCCAATTCGTGGAACAAAAAATGACCTCTTTGTAGGTGAAGTTGTAAAGCCCCTCCCACCACCCTCAGGTTCAGGCTCAGAGGTAGATAGTCGTGAAAATCTTCCTGCACATTCGGCCCTGTTTGCAGTTGCCTCTTCTCTCTTTTGGTCCTTTGCATCATGTGGAGCTCTCATAACCTCCGAGTTAGATGAAGGAGAAAGCCCAACATCATACCAGGGGATTTTAGCCAAATCATATTTCAATGGGAAAATCCCTCCTGTCATATGCAACCCACACAATTTCCAATTCAGTATTTGTCGGTTTGTCCCACCTTCAAGTTCCCCATACTGCCAAAATGGGTCCATGGGGTTTGGCATATTTGGAATGGAAATAGACAACTTCAAAATGCAATCCTAGGGCACCAAAAACACACAAAAAATGGTATTAAACCCCGACTACACGAAAATAACAACCTCCTCATTTAAAAAATCAAATTTTTAGAAATTTAAATTACATTATTTGCAATGAAAAATGGCAATAAGAGGGTGGAAAAAAAAAGTTTAAAACAAAAATCAAGCTTGTCCAAATATGGAAAAAACCCTTGCATTGGTTCATGGGCATGAAAATCATAGCAAATGACAAAAAAAAAAGAAGGAAAACATTGGTAGGCAAAGAGGCAAACAAGCATATGCCTAAATGTATGGAAAAAATCATTAACATGGGGGTATTTAACAACATACCTGTGAATGGAAGATGAGAAGTCTGTCTGGCTGATTTGGCAAATGATCTTGAACCTTTGATCCACAAAAAAATCTTTGTTGGTGATGATAATGGTTGTTTGGCCCTCAATCCCTCCTTGAAAATCACCACAAGCTCTTCTCCTTCCTTCTCCAACAGCAAAAAACACAAAATGACAAATAAAACCCAAATCTAGCTTTAAAACCCCATGGCCACACCTTCCTGGCGATTTTTTGGGTCCTGACGTGTTTTTTAATAGAAATATCACGACTTTTTGGAAAAAAAAAACACGATTTTTTTCAAAAATGAAAAAGACGTTATTTTTACTCGTTGATTTTTCGAGACAGCAAAAAAATTGCCAATTTCACGAAAAATCGTGATTTTTCGCCGATTTTATCAACACTAGTCTTAGAATCAGAATGTACAAGATATTTGATTGCCTCTTTACATGATTGCTCGGTGGAGTAAGTCATTTTATGATTTCTTTCCTAAAGGTTAACTTAGGAAAAGTACAACAATTAGTTTAATTAATTATTGTGGACTATTATGCCAAAGCTCTAAGGATGAATTAAAAAATTATTTAAGTGACATAGATATATCTCAACCGTTGATCTCAAGTGAGGCTTAGGATTTAATCTTAGCCACTCATCACTTAAGAGATTAGGGTTAGGGATTTTGCCTTGATGAAATTATAAAATAGGCCTAAGGGAGAGGTGAAGACACAATTGTCGAGGAAATGATTTTCTCAAGAGTGAGAGGCTCAATTACAATGAAGAGAAGTGAGAAGAATTGCAGCAAATGATTTCGGAAGAAAATTTTAGTTAAGCTGAAGCTAGGAGAGAGAGGCCAAGTCACAGCTGAAGAGAAGGGTTGAATTATTGGAGGAGGGCTGAAATATCCAGAGGCCAAATTTCTCGAGTGCGAAAAGGCCATACGAGGGAAAAGAGGGGCCGAATCGCTGGTGAGGGAGGCTAAATTTTCCAGAGGTCAAATTTCTTCAATAGCGCCAATTTCCAAAGGCTGATTTTTCCCAGTTAGGCCAATTTCCAGATTCGCAGCAGTTGTATTTTTCTGTGTACTCTCTATGACTCTAGGCCCAAATTTTCCTCGGAAATTTAATATAAAGATTGTGTTGGGCACAAATTTGCTGTTGTCGTGTGATTGATTTCCTCATTTTACTTCCACTGCATTTATTTTCTGAGTTAATATACCAGTATGTTCTTTTAGCAGCAATTTCAGAAATTTTTGAGATAAATATTTTTTGGGTTTTTTAATAAATTGTTGAGTAAATCAGATCTGGTATAAAGAATTAACATGACCAACCTAATCACCCTGTAATCGTTAGGATTTGCACGAGTCCAATTTGTGAATCAAGTGAACAGTATGGTGGGACCAAGTATAGGTGGGGAGCCTGTACTAGCCAAATGATTAAAAAATTCAGCAATGTATGTTTCGAGAGGTTAAAGAGCATGCTTGAGAACTTGGCCTGAAATCCCTCCTCATTCACCGCTCTGCCCCTGTATGGGACAAGCTGGAGCTAGGATCATGGTCTGAGGAGAGGGGGAAGTTGCAAGGGAAAATGGTGCACCACAAGGCTTTGGGAAAATGTCAAAGGGAAGCACACAGTCTGTCTCTTATGTAAGATATACAGATCTTTATTGTGGCAAAGGAGGTAATGTTAGAGTGTCTGAGGTTCTGATAGGATGAGCGATTATGGGTAAATGCAAACCGAAGTTAGCAATGTAGGCTTTATAATCCTCATTGTACCACTGATTCATATGGAAAGGCTTGGCTTTGGGAGTGAGTGAGGGGGATCAGGTGATATTGGGGTAATTCTTGTGGGCTGCCTCCCCCCAAATAATCAAGGATTAGACTTTTCAGAGAGTTGTACATCCAGGTCAAAAGGGCACTTGATGTATGCTTACGAACAGATATTCTATAAGCATTGGACCATTTCAATCTAAAAGGATTCCATGGTTCAAAGAATGATAGTGCCATTTCAAAAGTGAATATATATAAATTTAATGCCATATATGATTTGACTTGTCAGTCTTGTACAGAAAGGTAAAAGACAGCAAGAAATGTATGAGACTGAGTAATGCTTATTCATGACATGCCAAAAAATCAGTAAGCTGCAAAAAGCTGAAAACAATAACGAGAGTATATGTCATTCAGTATATATTGTTTTCTAAAAGAAAATTTCAGCAACTTACATTCACAGACAAAAAACTATATGGAATTTTAATATCTTGACAGTCTAATTTCAGTCACATTTACCTACAACATCAAATGATTTGCCCAAGGATACAACAATGAAATTGCTCGTATGATGAAATGAAGCCACTTACCGTCCTCAGCAAGCCAATGACAAGAGGCAAAAGCCTATCTCGAAAACCAGAACATGCTTCATCATCTAATTTGATCTGAGAAAGAGAAAAACTGGGAGTCACTATTAAAGCAACACATAAAACAGTGTCAAAAGTGCCAGTCTTTAATATATCTAAGATTACTAGCATTCTCGTAATCATATATTTAGAAAAATTAAACAAGAAGTTATGGGAAAAGAATGATAGTGAAAAGAAATAAAGTATGTTTCAGCTTCATACATCTTACAGGAGCAACATTACATGTTTTTCTTAGGCTTAAATATCATAGCCACAAACTCAACTTGTTTTAAATATTATAAAATTTGGCAATATCAACCTTATTGTGAGATTATCGATCTTCTTGTGAATGTACTTTCGTTGGAAGACAACCTCACTTAAAAATTGCTATGAATTTATTGTAATTCCTGGACAAGGAAACAACATATAATGATTTACAAATGAAATAATTACCAGAACATGACCTATAACAAAGTTAACTTTTGCAAGAGCTAACAGTTGAGCCATTTTTGTATGTCTTTATTGCAGCAAACTAAAATCTGGTCCAACATATCTAAAATCTACAATTACATAATTATTGCATAGTACTATGACCAATTGTTCACACTCTTGGTAGATAATTTTATTAATTTCCAACAATGGCAACAAAAGTAGGTCAATGGGACCACTGAGTACAACAGTGATGACACATTGTAGGAGTACAGAAAATAGCTACTCAATAAAGCTAGATACAGAAGCAACATCACAAGTCATGAACACAACATTTCCTATATAAAAAAAAAAAAAAAAACATTATATGATTTAATTAAAAGTGTCATTGTCACTCTAAAAGCAAATGGGGTTTCTGAGTCCTGACTATTACGAAATTGTGAAATTCCAACACCTAGAACTATCCTCTAACAGCAAGTACCTATCACTAGTCTCCTCTAACAACATACCTCTCACTAGGTCAACGGGACCACTAAGTACAACAGTGATGACACATTGTAGGAGTACAGAAAATAGCTACTCAATAAAGCTAGATACAGAAGCAACATCACAAGTCATGAACACAACATTTCCTATAAATAAAAAAAAAAAAAAAAAAAAAAAGACATTATATGATTTAATTAAAAGTGTCATTGTCACTCTAAAAGCAAATGGGGTGTTATGACTATTACGAAATTGTGAAATTCCAACACCTAGAACTATCCTCTAACAGCAGTACCTATCACTAGTCTCCTCTAACAACCAACCTCTCACTAGCCTCAGGCATCTCACTGGTCTCATCTGAATATCAATTGTGACTATCGCATCAGTGCCAATCCTATGCATAATATAGGAGCTTATTAACTTATGTAGCGACCCTAATGGGGGTATATTGATGGGCAATGTATGTCTGAAGGTTCTATATATGGTGTAAGTGTATATGTAAATGGTAGGTCAGCCATACAGAAAACCTACATGAGCAATAGTTGTGAACGTGTGTGTGTAGATGAATGTAGTCATTAATGCACACATAAACTTTTCATTAGTATATATGGATTTACTGGTGTCATTTGGAAGAGGCTCTCTCAATAAATACAGAATTTTTTATCTCCAACTTTTGTGATCCATATTGTTTCTTTGGAATTGGCTTTCGAAGTAATCACGTCATCAGTGTTCGTTAGTCGAAGTTTCGAACCCTCTAATCTGGTTCATCATCAGAACCAAGATGAAAAAACGTGTTTGTCCATAGGAATAAATAGAGAAGATGCATCCAGTTGCAGAACTAGCCGTTCAAAAAAAAAAAACAAAAATTAACAAAAGAACGTTAAGAAGGATTTTAGTTCAATATAAATAATTAAAATTAATTAGGTCAAGGTCAAAGAATGTAAGAAAGTTAAGGGGAGAGATTAGGTCAACATTTGATCAAATATAAATTTAATGTTTATTATACAATATAAATTTAATGGCCAATATATAAGCAGGAGGTGAAATTAAAATTGAGGGAATTTTATAGATAAAAAAGGGGAGAATAACTATCAGAAAATATTATATTATAAATAAATTAAGGAAAGGAAATTGACCAGAATTTAGTTTTTTAATGTTGTTGAAAATATATTAAAATTAAAGAAAGGGACCCAAATTTGACTAAAAGTCAAAGAAAAATAATAAGGTAGAATTATAGATAAATAGGGTCAATAGGTAAGAAAATATAAATAAATAAAAAACCAAAAATAAATAATTGATTGATTAAATAAATAAATATCAAAAGGACCCTAATTTGACTAAAAGTCAAAGAAGAATAATAAGGTAGATTTATAGATAAATAGGACCAATAGGGAAGAGAATATAAATAACAAATTTTAATAAATAATTGATTAATAAAATAAATAAATAAATAAACAATTTTAATTAATTAAATTTAAAAATAAATAATTGATTAATAAAATAAATAACCAATTTTAATTAATTCAATTTAAAAATAAATAATTGATTAATAAAACAAATAAATAAATAAAGGGCTAGGAATACATAGGAAGTATAAAAAAAAGGTGGGGGAGAGGGAGAATTGCCAAAGTTCAAACAAATAAATAAAGGGAGAGAATATATGAAAAATATAAACATAAATAAATAAATAAAAAGGAAATTAAAAAAAATGATCAAGAGAAGAGCACTCAATTTCCAACCATCGTCCTTGTTGAGATTTTTTCCCTGTTTCTCAATTTCAATGGCCTCTCTCAACTTCCTATGGTGGAAATGATCGATCCTTGCGATGACCCTAGAATCTTCAATGCAGACATGGTGCTTAGTTTTCACTGCATGCTCAGCAATAGCTGAGGAACGGGAGCGATTGTGCCTAATGTCTGTTGCATGCTCTTGAATTCTTAAATTAATGGATCGACTAATTTCCCCAATGTATGGAACACCACATGAGTAAGGAATTGCGTAAACTCCTTTCATGTCCTTAGGGTTCATTGGGTCTTTAACAGATCGAAGGGAGCTTCTAATGGTATTAAGGGGCCTGAAGGTGGCATTGACATTATTCTTTTTAAGAATACGAACAATCTTGCCAGTGGTCCCATGGACGAAAGGAAGTTGAACATTGGAAATTTGTTCTTCTCGGGATTTTTTTATCCTAGCTTTATGAAAAGCTACAAGACCTTGATGTCTGCTATAGCCGTTGTTTTCAAAAACCTTCAAAAGATGGGATTTCTCATCATCAAGGTGATTAATATCAGAGATCCTGAGAGCACGAGTGGAAAGATTGATTGTGTAACCCATCTCTATTATCACTCCGGGCGTTCTGCTTCATGCTCATATTTGGTGTACAATGTTTTATCATGTCATTTTATGTATTGGATTCATAGGATTTGGTATCAGTCCATACAATCTCCTTAATTTTACACCTTCAAAGCTAGTCATGTCAATGTTTTCTCTATAAAAATCTTTGGGATATTAGTTGCATGGAATTTGAAGGGTTGGACAGATGAAACAGTAAAATATATAAAGTCAAAATTTTGCACATTGATCTACCGTACTTTCAAGTTACACAACATACAGGTTAGGGTTTTGTCCAGTTTTGAAACCAGACTTAAATAAGAGGTTTCAATAAAACAATCATACCTTGGATTCTGTAGTCCAACTAAAGTGCTACCAGGATGAGACAACAGGCTATCACAAGTCCAAAAATTGCAGTTGTCAGTGAAAATTGACAGCAATATCCTCCATACAAATTCCCTCTCCAGAGAAAGGTCAAAATCAGCACATTTGTGTTAATCTAAGTCACATGACACGAGGACACGAGACACGGAGGACACGTAAATACGAGTATTCAATACGAAACGCAGTGACCTGGAAACAGGACACGGGGGACACGTTTTATATATATTTAATAATATATATATATATATATATATATATATATATATATATATATATATCGAAATATAGTTTTTTATCCATATTAAATTGCAGGTTGCAGCTTATCTAATCAAATTAAAATATAATTACTTCTCAAAGTTCATAGTTCACTTTAAAAAATAAATAGAATCAAAATTTACTATTTAGAAATTAGAATGTGATATGCTTGGTCTTGATTCTTGAATATTCAATGTTCATTGTTCATGTACAACTTACATGCACATAAGAAACTACTAAGTACTTACTACTAACTATAAATTTAGAACTTAGATATTAAAACCATAAAATGCAGATTTTCCATTAAGTCATCAAAATCAAAATGTATCATTGTTCAGTGTTTACAACAATGTTGCATTAATCGTTATCGAAGTAATATTGACGCGAGGAAAAAATCGGAAAAAATCGTAATTATCGGGAAATAATCAGAAATAATTGGGAAAAAATCGTTTCGTACAAAAATATTCATTTTTTACCTTTTTTTTTCAATTTTTTTAATATCTAAACCATCTACAACATAAAATAAATACATTGACACACAAATATGATAAAAGAACTAATATATAAGATGTTTAATATCATTTCTAGTGCTAAAATCAAACATAACATTGAATCATGTCATGAATAGTAAGTCCTGACTCCTGAGTCCAACTCAGCCTCAAAATATCAACAAAAAATATAATAATGTATCTCATCATGTCATACTGTCATATACAATAAAATGAAGAAAATAACTAAAGTCTAATCCTATTGATTTCCTCTGCCTCTCTTGCGCGAAAATGCCACAGCTTTCCCTTTCCCTCTAGATGTAGATGCTGGTGTTGGTGGAGTTGGCAATGGAGTTTGCTATGCTCTAGAAGCTGAAGAACTAGAAGTAGGAGCTATAGGAGGTAGACCATGTCCTCTACTGGTGGCAGGGGTAGCCCGGGCAGGTAGTGTCACCTGGAAACATTACAATCTCCCAATCCTGAAATCCTGAAAAACTGATAAGTCTGCTACATTTTGAATGAAATCTAAAATTCAACTTTCTCCATATGAAATCCAATGAGGCCGGAACCACTCTTAAACATCCCGAGTCATTTCATGGTAATGTTAAAAATATAAGTAAAAGGATGAAAATGAAGATTAAGGAGAATGTCACTTTTACTTTAAGAATTTAACATTACCATGAATAGCATATCAATACTAGGGCCTAGACTTGGTCATTAAGGTACCCCACTCAAAAATTATTTGTTTCTTTCAAAAAAATTGCAGCTTATGTAGGCAACGTTTTCTATCAACGGAATGTGCGTTTTCCAGATGCAGGACACAACGAAAACCAGCGAATACATTTTACATTTTACAGGACACGATGAAAACGTTTTCAACACATTTTAGGGCCATTTTCGTGTCCGACACGTAAAATACGGGACACGAGACCTTGGAGGATGTGTCCTGTGACTTAGGTGTTAATTGAAGTTAGAGATGGAAGGGTTCTACTAAATTTAGAAGTGCTCTAAATTTGGCAGTGGAACCCACAAGTGAAGCTAACTCACAGTTATACTTTCACTTAATTTTAACTTTCTCAGCAGTTCGACTCGAGTTAATAGGCCAGTTCAATGTTGCACGAGGCGCCCCCCCCCAGTTCCAAGCCCCGAAGCGCGTCCCGTACGGAAGCGCCTAGGAAGCTTGGCCGGAAGCGTGCTTCCGAAATTCGGAAGCGCCGCTTCTGAATTTTTTGCCGCTTCCTAGAAATTCGGAAGCGTGGTACGGAAGCGCCGAAGCGCACTTCGTACGGTGCTTCGCAGGAGGAAGCGTACACTTCCCGTACGCTTCCGGAAAAGCGTTTAGAAAATCGTTTTTCTTTTGACTTTTTTTTTAATTTTAGGTGAGTTTGCTTGTTGGGGGTGGGTCCACCTTGGGTTAGGGTGACGAGTGACGAATGAAGGCAAAAAAAAATATAAATATAGCAGATGCTCCCTCATGGTAATTTTAAGTTCTTAAAGTAAAAGTGACATTCTCCTTTATTTTTCATTTTCATCCTTTTACTTAAATTTTTAACATTACCATGAAATGACTCAGGATGTTTGAGAGTGGTTCCAGCCTCATTGGACTTCGTATGGAGAAAATAGAATTTCATATCCTATTCAAAATTCAGCAGACTTAACAGTTTTCAGGAATTCAGGATCAATGGGATTGTGGCATTTCATTAGATTATATCAAGTATGAAGGTATGCGATTAGCATTTAATCAAGAGCACCAAGCCCTATATGTACCCTAGTGTTGGTGGTGTTAATTTTTGAATTCCTTTGTCACGCGGCACGCCCTTACCAAAAAATTACCTTTCAATCAAGTTAAAATCATCGATCAAGCATGTTAAGCTTTTTCTACCATATTTTAAGTCTTGAATTAGGTAGTTTGATCAAAATTGGACAATGTTGACTAATATCCCTAGACGATCGAGGTAGAGGCAAAGGCTAGACAAGAGGAGAAGAATCTAGATTCTAGATGGTTGATGCTCGAATAATTAATCATTAATGTACAATGGAATGTTATATCTATCTTGATTTATGCAAAAACATGCATGTTTTCATGTCTTCTACAACTAATTTGGTATTTGGGATGTTTGTTTTGAGTATAAATGCAAAAAAATATAAAATATATATATATATATAGCAGACGCTTCGCTTCCTAGATTTTTGGAAAATGACGCTTTCACGTCCCCGCTTCGTGCAACATTGGGCCAGTTAGACTTCAGTTGATGGACCAGTTCTAGGTTACAAAGGTTACAAAAAGGAAAGGATGCAGACTTGGCTATTATCATTACGCACTAGAAACTTGTGTGTTTTAGCTCACCAAAAGGAGATTTCAGTTCAGCATGCTAGAGGAGAGAGAAAGAGGACGAATAGCTTCAGCAATTTCTTCAGCATCATGCTCACTTACCAAGGCCGAGTCAAACTATGCATGAGGGCCAAATAGCCTATATGAGTTCGTATAGCTGTGTATGCAAAGGGCGAGTTAGTTAGAGAGGCGCAGATCAGTGTATTGAGGGGGAAAGCAAATTGAAGGGGAATGTTTCCTAGTTTTTGAAATCAATTTTCTGAGATTTTTGCTTAACAGAGTATTAATAAAACACATAAGTTGGCAGGTTTTCCCCAGTTGGGTTTTCTGGGTAAATTATGGTGTATTATTTATTGTGTGCTTGTGTCTTCGTGATTTTATTTTCCTCTGCTATTATTTGTTAGAATACTCAGCATATTTAGTAAAAGAGTTTGGCGTTCAGTTTTTGTTTTCTTCATCTGAGAATTTTTATTAAATTAGCAGTTGGGTATTAGAAAGCTAGCGTGGTGTCAGAGCGGGACTTTGATTGAAAACGAGAAAGCATGTTATTTTCCTCAGGAACAAGTAAAAGATGCAAGAAAGGGGATGCAGTTCACTTCAAGGTTGCACAAGGGTTTTTGGTTGCATGACAAAGGCATAATCTACACAGGGGTTTTCCAAGCATGCTCTGCACAAGGGATTTTGAGCAGTTCGAACTTGCAGAATAGCATATTTGGGGCTGAGATTTGAGCACCACCTTGATGGGGCCTCGAATTTATGTTCTTGGAAGGAGAGCATTGGTATAGTTTTGGAGGATTGGGGAGTTTGGGAATTTGTGGAAAGTCCACCAACAACACCAACAGATCCTCAACAACTGGCCCAGCGTAATGAGAAGGACGCAAAGGCCAAAAGAATAATCCAGTGTTCCACGAGTACGCGTCCCCCAGGGTGGAGGGTGCACTTCCTCGCTCCCCCACGCTCCCAAGACAATGAAACTCTTGGGGAAACATTTCCCCACATCCCCTTTCTTGTGGAAACTCGAGGGGGAGGGGGGGGATGTTTTGTGGTGACGAAACGCGTCCCTCTTCTAAGGGAGGTGCAAGGTGCGTTCCCGAAATTTTTTTTGTTAATAACACTTAAAAACAAAAACAAAAAAATTAAAAAAATTACAAATTAAAATATTAAAAAATAAAATAAAAGTTGAAAATTAAACCATAAATTAAAACTTTAAGCTAACCCTATGATTTATCATTTTAGTTTTACCTTGTCGCTCGAGCATTTCATCTGTCGCTCGACATTTTACCCAGTGTTAGAAGGTGGGAAATCCAACCCAAAAGGTATGTTTGTCATTGTGCAATTGGGTGCTTATGCATGTTTTTCTTGGGCATTTTGGGCATGGATTATTGTGAGACTTGGAAGAAGGAAGGGCTTTGACCATGGTTTTGTTCCTTCGCCTGAATTGGGGGGTTAATCCTCAATCCTAGTCAATATTTGACTTGATCCTAGATAATAACAGTTAATTGATGCTTGATCCATGCCAAAATTAAATCATGTTCCTTGATCTAGATGAAGAAATTCGAATTCTATAATAGTTCCTTTTTTTCTAGTCCAAAAATTATTATTATGAACTTTTTTCCTCAAAAAATCACTTTTGACTTAACCACCTTGGTCCATAAGTTCATTTTTTGTTAAAAATGTGTTTTTCCCTTGATGGAGGACCTTGAAAATTTGACTTCTTTTGGACTTACAAATTTTCTTTAACTAAACTAGACCCAGAAAATAAAAACAAACAAACAAAAAATCTTGGAAAAAAATAATTTTCTTTTCTTGCCCCAAAGAATTTCTTGTGGTTTTTCTGCCTAGGAATTGGGTTTGTCAATTTAATTCTTCCTTGGGAATGACCACCTTCTCCAAAAATTCGTTTTTCCACTTGGAGAGAATTTTATTTTATCTCAATTTTAATTTTTTGGCTATTTTCTAGCTAATTTTTTGTTGTTTTTTGCCAAAAAACCAAAAATAAAAATAATTTGAGGGGATACACATAATTTCAACCCTCAAAAGGTGTCCAAACACAAAGTTGAAGTGTAGACGTTTTAATTATGAGTACTCTACCCCCTTCAACTTTTACAATCATTTGAATTTTACAATTTACATCCAAATTATTAAATTTCCTAATCAACTGGAAATTTAATAATTAAAAATAGACACTTGGACTCAACCAAATGCTGTGAGACTCAAGACATGATCTAGTATGATAGAAATACATAGACTCGATACACTAGAACTCACTTAAGACATCACCATCAAATCCCACCCTAACTTTAAGGGTATATCTGGGAGAAAAATATTAATTATTTCGTGTTTAGAAGCACAAAATAATTAATAATGTTAAAAAAACTCCCTAGGATGAAACTCGTTATCAAAAATTCTTAAGCTTACCTTGGTGTTTTACATGGCTTTATAGACATACTAGAATCATTTTTACAATAGCCCATAGGACTGTAGAATTTGGAATTACAACTTTCATAAACAGATGAATGATGATGATCTAAGTCACCGGATTCGTCCTAAACCCCCTACGAATCCCGAATCTAGTGAATCCGACACGATTCGCTCCGGATTCGTGTCCAAATCATATGACACGTCGTGTCCTTTTCTGACACGTCGAATCCGAGGTCGTGTCACGATTTTCAAAAGCGTGTCGCGATTTTGGAAAACGTGTCCTGTTGATGGTAATGTTAAATTCTTAAAGTAAAAGGATGAAAATGAAGATTAAGGAGTCATCCTTTTACTTAAATTTTTAACATTACCATGAAATGACTCAGGATGTTTGAGAGTGGTTCCGGCCTCATTGGATTTCATATGGAGAAAGTAGAATTTTAGATTTCATTCAAAATCCAGCAAACTTATCAGTTTTTCAGGATTTTAGGATTGGGGTATTACAATGTTTCCATTGAATTTTGTCATGTATTAGGGTATGGAACTCGTATTTAATCAAGAGCACCAATCCCTCTATGTACCTTGATGTTAGTGACATTGGTTGTCGAACTCCTGTATCATGACCCTCCTAAAAATGTACGCATCACTCAAACAAAATCTTGACTTGACATGTTATGCTTGTTCTATCTAATGTTAATGCTTAAAGGGTGATATTAATGACAAAGATCCCTATACAGATACTGAGGTAATGACAAAGATACCTCTGGATATTAATGCTTAGAGGATGACATTAATGACAAAGATCCTGATTTTCCAACATGACTAAAAAATTAGACATTTCTCGTGGTGGCAAGAGGGCAAAGCATAAGAAATAGATAATAGATTGACATGTATTTGAATTTTGTATGTACTATGCATGCTAATAGCTATATATGAAGATCTATGTTTGAAATCAATAAATTTGTATCATTGATTAAAATTTGTGTAAGAAATATGATAATATCTAATTTTTAATATATATATTTTAAATATATATATATATATATATATATATATATATATATTAATAAAATAATATATAACGTGTCCTATTCCGGGGGTCAGCGTGTCCGAATCTGACACCACGAATCTCGAATCCTACGTGTCCCGAATCCCCGTGTCAGGTGACTTAGATGATGATGAATTATGGATATCTGACTACTCGAACATGATGGAATTCCTTTGAAAAAAATGTGTACTACTATAGGGTAGTTGACACAAAGTGGTCAACAGGGTATAAGATGACTCAATGAGACCTTCTACAAGAAACCCACAATTTAGGCTTACGGCTCCAACTAGAGGCAATTCGCTTTATTTATAGAGGCTTGGGGTTAAGAGCACAAGACCTAGGGCTTGATTGATTGGTTGACTTTTGGTGTGGCCAAAAGTCAACGCAAAGAGAAAGGGTTTCCATCAGTGATTTTCAACAAAAAAAGGCTCATGAAAGACTCAAACAAGGCCTTAAGTTGAAGCACGACTAGACTAGGGTTTTACATTAGGGTAAACAACTAGGGGAGAGAAATTTATGGACAAGATTAAAGTGGATACTCACCAAAAGAAGAGATTTTGTGGCAAATACCCTCCTCTTGATGTTTAGCCTCTTCAATGCCAAAAATACTCCTTGCTTAGGGATTCGTACCCAGCCCTAGGTAGAAAGCTTGGCCTTAATGGGGCCGAAATTGGAGAATAAGCATTTATGGATAAAAAAATAAGATTGATCACCAATAAAAGAGGTCAGTGCCTAGATCCTTCGGAGAAAGGAGTCTATGATTTGATTGAATGACCAAAAATTTGATAAGTAGGTCGAATTCTTGATGCCCTAGCACTAAAAACCGTAACAATTACCTATGCAATGGATCGAGGAGCTTTATATGAGAGCCAATTAAAGTTCACCACTAGGAAATACATTCCAATGCCATTCATGAGTAATGCAAGCAATAGTGACATCTAGATATCACTCAATAAAATTTCAACAAATTAGGGCACAATAGCAAACCCTAGATTCAACATATTCCATACATTAGACATAGAGAATAAATATTCAACAATAAGTTCACTTACAAGATAACATGCAAAATATTTCATCCATTGATACAAGACAATAGCTCCAAAGACAAATGATTTGCTCCAAATGTCAAAGTGCATTTATAGAAACCAATTACTCCACAAAAATGAGGTTGAAATTCCAACTGTGTGATGATGATTTACTGAATGGATGATTCCTCTACTTATATGAGAAATTCGAGTCCTAATTTTAGCCTAATACCCCTAAAATCATAAAATAATGTGCTACTAACAAGCTAGGTCACAAGCCGACCTAGTAGCCAATGAATAAACATAACTCTAGCCCACACGTATGAGTCATAAGAGAGAGAAAGGATGACATTGCGAGGCTTCTTGGTGCCAAGGTGTGAGTAGAATCCCTCTAAAATCATCTACTAAGGGTCGGCCCTTAGGTCTCTATCAATGCTCCTCTGTGGACCCCAATTTTCATCTTGGGGCACAAAAGTGGTCTCATGGGTCTCCAAGTTGTCAAAATGCTTGTCTCTGCTCTAACATTCAGGACTTTCAAGGTGGTGCTAGCCCTCCCATGTCTGAAGGTATGAGACCATCTAAGTTGCACGGGTACTGCTCCTGGCTATAGGAGAACACGTACCCAAAGCTTCGACGCTCCTGGGAGCTTGGGAGCTGGTACAAAACGTTCCAAAATTGGCGAGAGCTTTGTTTGGTACTTTGGAGCATTTTGGGTACTTGCTGGTTCAGAAATAAGTGTTCCAAATACTGGTTTTTGTGAGGATCGTACCAATGATTTGCCGCCAAACATTCACGCCATTTTTTCTCAGGCTTTTCCACGGGTTTTTGTGGAATGTGTGGTACGCATGGCTCGGGAGCCTCTTGGGGATGCACTGCTTCGGCAAGGATCTGTCCTCGCTCGAATTCGGGTACATATCTGTGTAATATTTCATCGTTGCCCATTTTGTAGAGATGCCCTACAATAACAGTAAAGTTTGTTGCGCGTATCACCAATTCTTTCTTCTATTGAACGGAATATCCCTGCGGCGCGGTTCTTGTGGTTAAGAAGTGGATTATATCCTCAAAGTGGCCATCCGCGACGCATACTGCATACAGTTGTGCATTAGGTAGTCCTTCCTCTAAGTTTGTGGGCTCTTCGCCGTTCTCAATTCGAGACAGGTGATCTGGTCCTACGTTTAGACGTCCCGGCTTTACGATGACTTCGAAATCGTATTCTTGAAATAATAGCAGCCACCTACAAATGCACCCCCCCAACACAAGCTTATTCACTAGATATTTTAGCACAGAGTGATCAGTATACATCTTAAAGTGTCCTCCGAGTAGATAGTGGCGGTATTTCTGGAGCGCGTATACCATCGCCAAGCCCTCACGCTCAATAGTGGAGTAGTTCTTCTCTGCTTTGGATAGTCGTCGACTTGCGAACGCAATCGGGTGATCAATTCCTTCTGCTCCTTCCTGCGTAAGCACAGTGCCCAACGCGATACACGACGCGTCAACATGCACGTGAAATTCGATGTCCCATTTCGGAAAGACCAAAATGGGAGCTGATGCCATCTTCTCCTTGAGAGTCTCCAGACTTTTGTTACATTCCTCATTCCAACAATAAGTAGTGTCCTTTTTCAACAACTGTTCCATAGGTGTCGTGATCTGTGTGTAGCTCTTAATGAACTTCCAATAGTAACCAGTGTGTCCCAGCGTGGCACGCAGTTGTTTAACACTGTGTGGTGCTTGCAAATTGGGTATTACAACAATCTTCGCCAAATCCACCATTAGGCCTTGCCTACAGAACACATGGCCGAGCAAGCTCTCGAAGGGGACGAGGAAAGTACACTTCTTTAGATTTAGCGCAATCTAGTGTCGTCAGCACGTATCCAACATTAACCGTAAGCTCACGGTATGTTTCTTGACTAGCCCAAATATGGTCCAATCATCAAGATATACTTCCAAGAACTTGTGTATAAATTCCTTGAATGCAGCTACCATGACGCGCAAGAATATCGTCAGCGCGTTCTTCAGTCCAAAGGGCATCACAGTGTACTGAAAACAGCCCCATTCGGTGGCGAACGTTGTTTTACTCCTGTCCTCTGGCGCGATCTTGATCTGGTGGTATCCCGAGAAACTGTCTGTGAAGGAGTAGGCTTCCTGTCCACCCACATTTTCCAGTACCTCGTCTATAAATGGCGTCGGGAATGGATCGTTAACACATGCATCGTTGAGCTTCCTGAGATCCATGCAGATGCGAATTTCACCCTTCTGTTTTTTTCTCCTGTACCACCATAGGACTTACCCAGTCGGATTCCTCCACTGGTTCAATTATTCCTGCTACAAGCATTTTATCCAATTCTTCGCAGACCTTTGCTTTGTATTTTGGGTTCAACCAATAAGGCCGCTACTTGACTGGCTTCGCATCCAGCTTCGAGGTTATCTTCATCATTCCCAGGTCGCCGAGGATCCTTTTTAACTCCATGATTTTAGTCAGGAATAAATCTTGATATTCGCGAAGTAACCCGACGACCTTTTCCACCGTGGCATCATCCCAGTAGTCCCCAAGCATTGCATATTTCGGCTCCTCCTCCATACCAACGTTTACTTGTTTTGTTTCCAGCGGCGCGATATGGGCATCTAAACATGCAATATCTCTCTCAGCTTTCTCGGGAGGGACTTGTGTCAGGCTTACCTGATATTCAGACTCAGCAATTGGGCGTATGCGGCCCCTGTCAAGCTGGCAAGCAACATCGGTCTTCATTCAAGGATGGAGAATCTTGGCGCGCATCTAAGGTACTCCAGTTAATCCACTAATATTTGTGGTCCTATGCAATGTTGCACAAAGCGGGAGCGAAGCGGAAGCGTTTTTTGGAAGCGGGGACGCCGAAGCGTCATTTTCCAAAAATCTAGGAAGCGAAGCGTCCGCGGAAGCGTCTGCTATATATATATATATATATATATATATATATATATATATATATATATATATATTATATTTTTTTGCATTTATACTCAAAACAAACATCCCAAATACCAAATTAATTGTAGAAGACATGAAAACATGCATATTTTTGCATAAATCAAGATAGATATAACATCCATTGTACATTAATGATCTAGAATCTAGATTCTTCTCCTCTTGTCTAGCCTTTGCCTCTACCTCGATTGTCTAGGGATATTAGTCAACATTGCCCAATTTTGATCAAACTACCTAATTCAAGACTTAAAATATGGTAGAAAAAGCTTAACATGTTTGATCGATGATTTTGACTTGATTGAAAGGTAATTTTTTGCTAAGGGTGTGCCGCGTGACAAAGGAGTTCAAAAATTAACACCACCAACACCAGGGTACATATAGGGCTTGGTGCTCTTGATTAAATGCTAATCGCATACCTTCATACTTGATATAATCTAATGAAATGCCACAATCCCATTGATCCTGAATACCTGAAAACTGTTAAGTCTGCTGAATTTTGAATAGGATATGAAATTCTATTTTCTCCATATGAAGTCCAATGAGGCTGGAACCACTCTCAAACATTCTGAGTCATTTCATGGTAATGTTAAAAATTTAAGTAAAAGGATGAAAATGAAAAATAAAGGAGAATGTCACTTTTACTTTAAGAATTTAACATTACCATGAGGGAGCATCTGCTATATTTATATTTTTTTTTGCTTTCATTTGTCACCCTAACCCAAGGTGGACCCACCCCCAACAAGCAAACTCACCTAAAATTTAAAAAAAATTTGAAAAAAAAAACGATTTTCTAAATGCTTTTCCGGAAGCTTTTCTGGAAGCGTACGGAAGCGTCTGGGAAGCGTCTGGGAAGCACCGTACGAAGCGCGCTTCAGAGCTTCGGAAGCGCCAGCGCTTCCAAATTTCCAGGAAGCGTCTAAAAAAGCCGAAGCGGCGCTTCCGAATTTCGGAAGCGCGCTTCCGGCCAAGCTTCCTAGGCGCTTCCGTACGGGACGCGCTTCGGGGCTTGGAACCGGGGGGGGCGCTTCATGCAACACTGGTCCTATGAATACATCTTCTATCACTGCTTGCAAATATTTTTTGCTTATTGTAGATGATTTCAGTAGAAAGATGTGGGTGTATTTTCTAAAATATAAATCTGATGCATTTAGTACCTTTCAGAAGTTTAAAACCTTAGTTGAAAAAGAGTCTGGCTGTAATATCATGACTCTTAGGACAGATAACGGGGGGGAATTTTGTTCTTCTGCTTTTTCCAACTTCTGTGATACTCATGGCATCAAACGCCAGTTAACTACACCCTACACTCCTCAGCAGAACAGTGTTGTCGAACGCCGCAACCGTACGGTTGTTGAAATGGCTCGTTCCATGTTACAACACAGGAGTGTTCCGAACAAATTCTGGGCTGAAGCAGTATTTACTGCTATTTATCTTCTTAACCGATCACCCACTCAGGCTGTTAGGGGGAAGACTCCCAAAGAGGTTTGGTCTGGCCGTAAGCCTAAGATCACTCACCTCAAAGTATTTGGCTCAGTTGCATATGTTTGGATTCCAGTTGCTAAGCGCTCTAAGTTGGATTCCAAAAGCCAGAAACTCATGATGACAGGGTACAGTGATCATCACAAGGCCTATAGACTGATAGATATAGCCACTGGTCATCTTAGCTTCAGTCGGGATGTCGTATTTGATGAAGACAGAGGATTCTTTCAGTCTTCTCCTTCTGATCAGTGTTCTGAGGATCAGCCTCACAGTGTTCTTCTTCCGGTAGGTCCACCTGATGGGAGGGATGATGCAGCATCAATGTTTGATAATACACTACCTAAGCTTCCTCCGGAAAATAACCCTCCTCTTGCTGCCCCTATTGTTCTTGAGCCTTCTCCACCCCCTCTTGATATTGGTTCCTCTACTCTTCGACCTAAATGGTGGGCTAAAACCATTGGTGATCTTCGGGATGATGAGCTCCTTGAAGGTAGAACTTCTAGACATAAGAGCACATAGCAGTCTACAGTAAATATTGCTCTTATGGCTAACCTACACAGTATTTTTGAGCCTCAAACCTATTCAGCGGCTAAGGGTACATCTGAGTGGGAACAGGCTATGGAAGCTGAATTCCAGAGTCTTCAGAAGAATCACACGTGGACCCTTTCTGATCTTCCTGCAGGGAAAAAGCCCATCAGCTGCAAATGGGTGTATAAAGTGAAATACAAAGCTGACGGAACTCTAGACAAGTATAAAGCTCGTCTTGTGGCTCGAGGGTTCTCACAGAAGGAAGGCATCGACTATGAGGAGACTTTTGCTCCTACAGCCAAGATGAGTACCATACGGCTTGTCCTTGCCCTAGCAACTCAGTTCAATTGGAAAGTTCATCAGATGGATGTAAAGAGTGCTTTCCTAAATGGTGACTTACAGGAAGAAGTCTACATGACGCAGCCTCTAGGATTCAAGGTTGCCAGTCAAGATTAGAAAGTGTGTAAATTAGCTAAAGCACTCTATGGATTAAAACAAGCTCCTCGGGCTTGGTACATCAAAATTGATCAGTACCTGACAGATCATGGCTTTCAGCGGAGCCCATCTGATGCAAACCTGTATATCAAGCATACTGGTAATGATATTTTGTTTGTGGTTGTCTATGTGGATGACCTTATCATTACTGGCAGCTCTGCACATTTGATCCATGGGATCAAACAAGACTTATGCAGCACCTTTGATATGACAGACTTGGGACTTCTTCATTACTGTCTGGGGGTTGAAGTCTGGCAGACTGAGAACAACATCTTTCTCTCTCAGTCCAAGTATGCAAAAAATCTTGTGGACAGATTCAGAATGCAGGATTGTAAACCGGCCACGACTCCTATGGAACCAGGGC
The DNA here is from genome assembly GCA_031772625.1 of Pinus tabuliformis. Taxonomy (NCBI): domain Eukaryota; kingdom Viridiplantae; phylum Streptophyta; class Pinopsida; order Pinales; family Pinaceae; genus Pinus; species Pinus tabuliformis. The sequence goes on from CM062819.1 coordinate 751,012,156, forward strand.
TCAAACTTTCAGTTCAGTCATCCTCCCCCCTTGTGGATGAAACTTTATTCAGGCAATTAGTGGGCAGCCTCATCTATCTTATTGCCACTAGACCTGACATCAGTTTTGCAATGAGCTACATTTCCCGCTTCATGTCAGCTCCTAAGGCTGATCATTGGATAGCAGCAAAGCGTGTGCTATGATATGTGTGTGGCACTCCTGATTATGGACTCCTATACACTCGAAGTTCTGATCCTATACTCAGTGGTTACACAGATTCTGACTGGGCCGGTTCGGTTGATGACCGTAAATCTACAGCTGGGTATGTGTTTAGTATAGGATCAGGTGTTGTCACCGGGACTAGTAAGAAGCAGCAGGCAGTGGCTCTCTCCTCACCAGAAGCAAAGTATCGGGGAGCAGTTAAGGCATCTTGTGAGGTAGTTTGGCTTCGACGTATGCTTGCGGATATGCATGTTTCCCAAACAAGTCCTACTCCCTTATTTTGTGATAATCAGGGAGTGCTCAAACTTGCCAAGAATCCAGTCTTTCATGAACGAACAAGGCATGTGGAAACCCATTGCCACTACATTCGCCAGCTTGTTGAAGACGGATCTGTTCAGTTGCGATATGTTCCCACAACGGAGCAGCCCGCAGACATCTTCACCAAGCCTCTTGGTCCTGATAAGTTTGTAAAATTCAGATATTGGTGTTGTAAATAGATTGAGCATTAAGGGAGGGCATTAGAATAATACTATTTAGTGTTTAATGCTCATTCTTATTAGCTGTTGCTTTTTTTATCTTTTTAGCAGTTTCTTAGATGAAACTGGTTGTTTCTATTTCCTAATAGAAACTTGATGTTTCTATTACTGTAAATATCTCTGTATTATTATTGAGCTTCATTCTGCTCATGTAATTCAATTCATTCATTGGAAATCCATATGTGTGTTTCACACTGTTTTAGATTCTATATGAAGACAGCTTCCCTATAGGAGAATGACAGTATGTGGCCATCAGCACCAATTGAAGATTAGAGGTGCCTAATATTGGAGATTACCTTTTCTTCTTTGGTCTCTAGTTGTTGCTCCATGATCAAATTCTTGGCTTTGCCAGCCTTTTGCTGAAAAACTCATCAATAGAATAATTGTAACTTCTGATATTATCAGTACTTTCATGACCATTTTTCTCACAGTAATAAGTGAAATGCAATTATTTCTTCACAAGCACTAGAAGACTACATGATCTCTGTGTGAAACTCCTGGACAAGAACCTCAACACGACTATACAAATTGCCTTTTCTATTCAACCACCTAATCACAAGTAACAACTTAGTATGCAATTTTTTAAATGTGGAACTACAATAATGCAAGACATCACAATACCAGCATCTTAATTACTGACATTAGCCAGGTCCTTCATCTAATAGTGTGAAGGCAACAAATATGGCAACTCATACAACCAAAAATCCATTGTCCATGTTCTTGATTCACAATAATTTTTTACCAAAAACCTCCTGATCATTTGCCTATAATATGAATTCCTATTTAGTTACAAGTCTGACTTTAGCGACAACAAGAGACCAGGTCCTATTCTTGTTTGTTCAAGCAGGAAACACCTATTTACCACTTTTATGTGCTTTGTATGTTTCCTCCTAACATAATTTCCTCAACAAATAAGTGCATTAAATGACCTTAGATGTTAGTGCCAATTTAGATGTTGGTTGATCCAGGTCTAAGGAGGCATAGTTAAAAATTTTGGGCTGGCCCTTGGAAGAAAGAAAAAAGTGTTCCGAGGACTCCAACTGAATTTCTATATGAGTTTCTAAAAGCTTTACATCGTTTTAGTTCAAATGCATATAAATAATGAAATTTGTCTCTTGCCTAAGAAGCTCCCTAAAATGTAGGTATCACAATTATGATGAAGCACCTTTAGAAAAGGTGATTCAGCATTAAGAAACTTGGAGATTGCCTTTGATTGTGTAAAGTGAAATGCAAAAATTTTATGAAAGTCAATTGATAACGAGAAATAAGGAAGTTACTAGTACAACAGTCAATAGTTACCTCTAGAGATTCATCGTCCTTCATAGTTGTGAGGCGATCCTTCTCCCTTGTTCGAAATTTTGTTAAAATTGTAGACTCCAGATCTTTTGCGTCATGAATAGCTGCATGGACAAAGTCTGCAGCAAGAATGCTGCAACGAATCATGAAATTGTGATGAGTTAAATCATATGTCAAGCCACCATGTTAAAAGTATGGTCAAGAAGAAACAACAAACAAATAAAGAACTACAAATACTTGTAAAAGTGAATATAAAAATATAGATACATGTTGTCAATGTTTTAAGCCCGATGTTTCAGATGAACACTTCATGCTTTGAAATGTTCACCCAAAACAATGCACATCAAAAAATTCCACTCAGTTACAACCATAAGAATATTGACAACATGTCCAGCAACGAAAGCTTGGAGTCTAATAACAGAAATACAACTTAAATTTTCGATGTATTGCAAATATCTTAGATTTCTACAGATATTTCCTATTTCTCCTGATTTTTCCAGGTTTCCAATTTGTCCAATATTTTCCAAATTCTTTTCAGGTCCAAGTTTATCCTGCTGATATTTTCCAGTATGTTTCTTTCCACACCCTTGGCGATATAATTCCTGAAATAATATTTGCAACATATTAATGTTAAAGCAACTATTTTAAAGACTCTATCATTGTTGATGTATAATTAAAGAGGCAAGAAATATCAAGCTTTGGCAACCACAGAGGTGTTTCAAATGAATGTGCAAGACATGCATGTCAAAAAGTGCTTTTTGTATTGCAGACCATGGGGAGCAGCCAGGAAGGCAGAAATCGCATCTAGCAAAGGCCATAATGACATGGAAGACCTGCGGTAGTTCCTGAAATTGTAAAGTAAGCATGGATTTCCCCTGGTTTAAAGTAGAAATAGCATTTATGATCTGGTATGACACACATCCAACATTGTCTCCCATCTGAACAAAAGGCGGGGGTTGCAGGATCCTGAAGCATGTCAGTGAAGGAAGTGACAATCCATTTGGAAACTGCAATCTTCCCTCAAAGAGAAAGTATGGGGGTCGCTTATGCTTGATCAAGGGGTTGCTGCTAAGACCAGGATTCATAAACTCAGTGTTATGAATGCTGCTTGCACCCATTGTGGTAATGATAAAATGGTTGAGCGTGTTATTTGGAAATACAAGTCTGGCAGGACTTTTTGGGCATGGTTTCAGGCCGAATTCAACTTCCTCTTTACTGCCCTGCTCTCATGGAAAGGTACTCTCCTGGGGGACACTTGGATGGTTAGGGGCAGTTGCAAAGCTTTATGTCACACAGTTCACTTGACTAGAAACAGCCTTCTGTGGAAATACCAGTGTAAAACTACTATTAATGAATAATCACCTCCCCTTAGCCTAGAATTGAGAATCTTTCAGCCGGAATCGATTATGCTTGTTAAATTTAAACTTAGTGGCTTCTGTAGCAATGTTGAATCCCGTCCTATTGGGGTGTAGGCTCATATGTTTGTTTTTCTGGCCTTTTTAGGGCAGGAATTTCCAGGTACTCTTGTTGTTTGTGCAATGTAACTCTCTCCATTCCATGATGTAATTAGTTTCTCTATGAAGTGATATATGAAGCATCTCTCAAAAGAAAAGGGTAGGAAGTGTTGCATCCTAGGTTCTCACTTCGTGTAAAAGTCCTGAAGCACAAGTTCTGAGACCCCAGGGGTGACTTAGACATGCTACCCATTGTCACCTCAGTAGTGTTGATTTCTGGTAGCATCGGATGTGCTCTAAGTCTCAAAGTTTGCAGGGAGGCTTAGACACATGCATTCTCCAATACCCAGAAATCGTTTTGGGAAATTCCACCTGGAGACAGTTTTATTAAAATAACTAATTATTTTTAATGGGTCCCTAAGTCTAAACTTAGGAAATTAGAATAATTAATGGGTATTAATCTAAATTGTGGGTGAAACTTCTAAAAGAAGTTGAAGATCGAGTCCAAATGATCTAAGCCATTCATTAGAATCAAATATGGGTCGTTGGTTCTCAACAAGAGGATTACAAGAAGGACATCGATGGGGACTTGGAGAACACATCAAATAGAGTACAGAAGATCGAATTTCTGAAGCAGAGCAGCTACCGGTGAGAAATTTGAAGTGAGATTTTGCAGTGAGGGGCAAGAATAGTATCTAGTGAGGAGTTTTCTTGGGTTGGAGAGTACAAGGCAAAGAGCACAAAACGACGTCTAGAGAGAGGTCGACATTGGCCCACGCAGTGGCAGGGCAGAGCCTAGAGGGAGATTGAATTCCTGCCAAGGAAATCGAGTTTTAGAAGCCGAGAGCCGAAGTCTGAGACCGGGAGGCTGCAAATCGAAGTTTCTAGCTAGCAGATGGTCTGAAGGAGGAGCGCAGTCCCTAGCAGAGGTGACACAAACACTGTGTGGGGTTGACGCAGTTCTGCACAGAAGCGACGCAAAGCCTCTATTCTAGCGAGATCAGAGTCGGATTCTTCCAATGACAGGGTGAGAGCATCTCACTACTTGTTTTGCCCAATTTCTCTCTATATAGGATAGCCAATTGAGCATCCAACGAATTGTACTTAGACATTACTACTGCATAATAATAAAACCCTCAGCTGCTGCACAGGTTTTCCCACACTGGGTTTTTCCAGGGAAATTTGTCCAAAAATAACTTTGTATATGTGTTGTGCACTTCTTTCTTGTTCAGTTTCTTGTTTCTACATTTTATTTAAATGGTGAAGGTTGCAATGTATTAGTTTCAGTGTATACTGTGGGAAAAAGTAAATAATTTTGTTCTATAGTTAACAAGTAGAAGAAACGTAATCAGTTGCTGCAGTAGAAATTTAGGCATCCAAATTTTCACATGGTATCAGCGCTGCAGGTGAAGCAAGAGAGCAGAGCCAGAAGAACCCAGCACTGAAGAGAAGGAGGGGAGTCAAAGTGTTGCCTAGGAAGCAAATCAAATCCCTAGAGGGATTGCGCAGTCCAAGCCAGGAGGGCAAAATTTTCGAGGAAGGTCCCTCTCTGAGTGAGTCGACAGAGGTAAGATTTCTGGATCAAAGTTTACCAGTGTCAGAGGGAGCAACGCAGCAAAAGCTTCAGCGAAGAGGGGTTCTTGGTGTGACACAGTTTTCTGCACGCAGTTGCTAGGCAGAAAGACATCAGAAGAAAGAAGAGACACTTGAGGGAATTTCTTCCTCAGAGAATTCCTAGCCAGGGAATTTGAATTCTCATTTGTTGAGCAGCAGCAAGAGAATGGAGGTCATTCGACTTTTTGATTGGCAAAGAGGGCAGCCAGTGGGATGAAAGATCAGGATCAGTTGGATGGTGCATCCAACTATGTGATCTGGAAGGCAAGGATGTCATGCTTTCTAGATGAGCATTTTCTCAAGATCTCCTTCGACAGCGTGGTAGTTGAGCCCATGGATCTAGATCCACTCAAGAAGTACAGGGGAGAAATGGTGAAGACCAAGAGAATTATCCTTGACGGAGTGAAGGATCATGTAGTTTGTCACATCGCTGGCAGAAACACTGCCAAGGAGATGTAGGATGCTTTGTTGACGCTATATCATAGATCTTCCTAGTAGCGGAAGATATACTTGGAGCAGAAGATGATATCTATGTAGAAGCAGAAGCGGGAACGCATTGATCTATTCCTTACTAAGCTTCTAGAGACCCGAGACAAGCTAGCAGCTGTGGGGTCAACACCTCAAGCTTCTGAGATGGTAAGACTGGCCCTGAATTCAGTTTCTGAGTGGAAAGTTTTTGTCCAGAGCATCCTGGGCAGGGCAATTTTGCCAGACTTGAATGGAATGTGGACAACTCTTAAGCAGGAAGAGCTGAGGAGAGACTTGGTCAAGTGTAAACTTAACGGGAGCAGCAACAGTGGGTCAAAGCCCAAGGAGGAGGAAGAGAATGCAGCCCTCGCACCCAAGGGGCAACAGGAGCAACGAAGGCAGAAGAAGGACGTCTCGAAGATTAAATGCTTTAGGTGTGGTGAATTCGATCACTACGCTACACAGTGTCCTCTCAGGAAGAAGCACAAGGATGAGAAGCATGATCCGAAGGTTGCAACCGCGAAGGTCGAGGAGGAGATCGCAATGACAGTCGAGATTCCTTTGGGAAAGATCCTTGAGGAGTCCACTTCTCGGATCAATACCTTGCTACAGGAGCCCAGATCAGTAGCAGCGGGATGGACCGAGTCAATTGATGCAGAGTGTCGGAGTGACAGTTGCAGTGGCTAGGAGCGCCAGAGACCGAGCAGCTCAGAGCTAGAATTGGAGACTGAGCAACGCAGAGCAGAGTCAGCAAGAGTGCAGAGGCTTCAGAGGGTCAGTGCAAAGCAAGGTTGCGAAGGAGCACCTCCTCCCTCCCCCCCCCCTCTCGCTCCCGCTCCCAATTCACGCTCCGAGCAAGAGCGGCTCCAGAGCGCCTCGAGAGCACGCTCCTTAAAAAAAAAAGCGCTCCTTGCCTTTTTGAGAGCGTTTAGCCTTTTTTGCAAAATCTTTTTTGCAATAATGTTCCAAAATGCATTTTTTTCAAAGAAACATATAAATTTTGAGTGGGGTAGCTTAATGATCAAGCCTATGGCCCTAGTATTGATATGTGATTCATGGTAATGTTAAATTCTTAAAGTAAAAGTGACATTCTCCTTAATCTTCATTTTCATCCTTTTACTTAAACTTTTAACATTACCATGAAATGACTCAGGATGTTTGATAGTGGTTCCGACCTCATTGGATTTCATATGGAGAAAGTAGAATTTTAGATTTCATTCAAAATCCAGCAGACTTGTCAGTTTTTCGGGATGTCAGGATTGGGGGATTGCAATGTTTCCATTGAATTTTGTCATGTATTAGGGTATGGAACTCGTATTTAATCAAGAGCACCAATCCCTCTATGTACCTTGATGTTAGTGACATTGGTTGTCTAACTCCTCTATCATGACCCTCCTAAAAATGTACGCATCACTCAAACAAAATATTGACTTGACATGCTATGCTTTTTCTATCTTATGTTAAAGCTTAGAGGGTGATATTAATGACAAAGATCCCTATACAAATACAGAGGTAATGACAAAGATACCTCTGGATATTAATGCTTGGAGGGTGATATTAATGACAAAGATCCTGATTTTCCAACAAAACTAAAAAATTAGACATTTCTCGTGGTGGCAAGAGGCCCAAGCATAAGCAATAGATAATAGATTTACTTGTCTTTTCTAGTTTCTAGTAGTTTTTATAACTATTGACTCTTTCATATTTATTATGATATTTTTTAAACAATATATGACATTTTAAGTTTGAAGTTGGCAATTATAACTCATTAGTAATGAATTACGAATATGATGCTGCATGAAAGGTGAAAGTTGTTTCATTTCATTTCATTTAATAACATTTCATTTCATGTTAGATATTATTTGTTGTAATGGTTACACTTAGCTTACAAGTACAACTTTGGTGATCAATGATGATAAATGTTATATAATGAATTTTGAAAGCTTGAAACTTTAAGATTGATGAATCATGAGACTCAATATGTTGTATGTTACTATGTTACTAACTTGTGGACGTGGTTGATGAAGATTATAACTTCTAGATAATTGTTGTTATATGGTTCAATCTATGTTTTTTTTATGTTTTTTATATCTAATTCATCATTCTACATGTTTTTGTTGACATATATGTATCAAAATATAAAAAATATAAGTATTATATAAAAAATGCTCCGAGATTCGCTCCCAAACTAGGAGCTTCTGAAAATGTCGCTCCCGCACCCGTTTTCGCTCCCGCTCCCGCTCCCAAGTAACACTGGCGCAGAGATTGGCACCAGTCAAAACTCTAGCAACGAGATGCATCATATTGAACACCAGTTGAGTAATTTGGGATGCTTTTTCGTTGTTGATGCAGTAGCAGCAGCAGTTGGAGAAGCTTGTAATGCAGAAGCAGTATTGGCAGTGCCAGTAGCAGTACGGATGCAAAATTGAGAGGGAGTTGCAAGACGGATGTAGTGTTGACAATGGCAAGGTCAGCAGCAGTACAGATGCAACATTTGCGTAGTAGTTAGTGGACAGGATGTCAAACATCAGCAGCGCAGATGGAGATGTTACAAAACAGAGTGATGCTTCAGCAAGGTGCATTGCTAGAGCACATTCCACGCTAAGAGGGAGTGTTGATTTCTGGTAGCAACGAATGTGCTCTAAGTCTCAAAATGTGCAAGGAGGCTTAGACACATGCATTCTCCAATACCCAGAAATCGTTTTGTGAAATTCCACTCGGAGACAATTTTATTAAAATAATTAATTATTTTTAATGGGTTCCTAAGTCTAAAATTAGAAAATTAAAATAATTAATGGGTATTAATCTAAATTGTGGGTGAAACTTCTAGAAGAAGACGAAGATCAAGTCCAAATGATCTGAGCCATTGATTAGAATCTAATCTGGACCGTTGGTTCTCAACTGGAGGATTATAAGAAGGACATCAATGGGTACTTAGAGAACACATCGAGTAGAGTTCAGAAGATAGAATTTCTAAAGCAGAGCAGTTGTTGGTGAGAAATTCGAAGTTAGATTTTGCAATGAGGGGCAAGGATAGTTTATGGTGAGGAGTTTTCCTGGGTCGGAGAGTACAAGGCAGAGAGGACAGAACGACGTCCAGAGAGACGTTGACGCTGGCCCACCCAGTGCTGACGCATTGGTAGCGCAAATCCTAGAGGGAGATCGAATTCCTGCTGAGGAAATCAAGTTTCAGAAGCCGAGAGCCGGGGTGTGAGACCAGGAGGCTAGAGATCGAAGTTTCTGGCTAGCAGAGGGTCTGAAGGAGAAGCAGCGCAGCCCCTAGCAGAGGTGACGCAGAGGCTGCATGGGGTTGACGTAGCTCTACGCAGAAGCTGACGCAAAAGGGACGTAGAGGCTGCATGGGGTTGACGCAGTTCTACGCAGAAGGGACGCAGAGCCTCTATTCTAGCGAGATCAGAGTCAGATTCTTCCAGTGACTGGGTGAGAGCATCTCACTACTTCTTTTGTCCAGCTTCTCTCTGTATAGGATAGCCAGTTGGGCATCCAACGAATTGTACTCCGAAATTGCTACTGCATTATAATAAAACCCTTAGTTGTTGCACCAGTTTTCCCACACTGGGTTTTCCGGGGACATTTATCCAAAAATAACTGTGTAGATGTGTTGTGTACTTTCTTGTTCAATTTCTTGTTTCCGCATTTTATTTAAATGGTGAAGGTTGCAGTGTATTAGTTTCGGTGTTAACCGTAGGAAACAATAAATAATTTTGTTCCGTAATTAACAGCTAGAGGAAACATAATCAGTTGTTGCAGTAGAAATTTGGGCATCCAAATTTTCACAAGTAGCCTTGACTCTCTCTTCAAGCTAGATATGCTCTAGTCAAAGGGGGAATCCCTAAGGTAGACTAAGTTGATTACACTATAGATAGACAGAGGGAGCAAAAAAGCTTAGAAAACAACAGGGATATTATGTATTGTTGCATTTTGTGATGGCATAGCACTATAGGAGATGTTAGAGTAAGTGAAATGATCGACGGACAATGATTGAGAGGTAAGAGTGAACAATTGCTCTTATAACCAATGTTCAGGAAGTATATGAGCCACAAGAGTCCGAGGAGGGAAAACTTGAAAAGGGAGAAGTGAATGAGAGAAGGCCATTGTAGTTGAAAATGAAATTTTAATGAAAAATCAGACTTGGGATCTCATAGCTCTTCCATTGCGGAAGAAGCCCATTGGCTGCAAATGGCTAAACAAGGTGATGTACAAGGTAGATGGCACACTTGACAAGTACAAGGCACAATTAGTTGCAAAAGATTTCTCTTAGCCGGAGAACATTGACCATGAGGGCATCTTTGCTCATACACAAAATATGAGCACCATCCAATTAGTTCTAGCCATGGCAACACAGTCTGGCTAAAAGGTCCGTCAAATGGACATGAAAAGTTCCTTCCTCAATGGAGATTTGGAGGAAGAAGTCTGCACATATCAGCCACAGGGATTCAAGTTTCTAGGAAGGATCATCTTGTTTGTAGACTGAAGAAGGCTCTATATGTCCCAAAGCAAGCAACTCGAGCATGGCACATTAAGATTGACAGATACTTGGAAGAACAAAGGTTCAAACCGAGTCCTTCAGATTCTAATCTGTACATCAAAAGCATCGGTAATGATGTCATTCTGCTGGTCATTTATATAGATTACATCATTATTATAGGTAGTGAGGCAAGCATTATTAAACAAATCAAGTCTAATATGAGTAATGCTTCTAACATGACTGATCTAGGCCTCCTACAATAGTGTCTAGACGTAGAAGTAAGACAAACAAGTAGCAATGTTTTTGTCTCACAAAAAAAATATGCCAAGATTTTGCTTGGCAAGTTCAGAATGATAGATTGCAAAACCTCATCTACACCTATGGAGAAAAGGTTACAGCTTTCAGCCAAGTTCACCTCAAAGGCAATTAATGAGTTAAGTCTACAGGCAGCTAGTGGGGAGCTTGATATATCTTACAGCTACTATACCTGAATTGAGTTATGTTGTGAGCTTCATTTCCAAATTCATGGCAGTGTTGAAGGTAGAGCATTGGACTGCAGCAAAGGGGTGTTGAAATATCATAATATGTGAAAGGGACACTTGACTTTGGCATCCTATACAACAAAAGCAATGACCCTTGGCTATGTTGGCATACAGATTCAGACTGGTTAAATTGTGTGAATGATAGATAGTATATACTATAGACAGTCAACTTCTGGATATGTATTCATTCTTCGCATGAGTGCAGTCCCATGGAACAAGAAGAAGCAACATGTACCATCCCTTTCATCGATAGGAGCAGAGTATTGAGAAGCAGTGAAAAGAGTGTGTGAGGCAGTTTGGGTTAGGAGAATGCTTTTAGACATGAAGATGCAGCACACAGAGCCAACACCCCTTACTCTATGACAATCAAGGGGTGCTCAAACTAGCCAAGAATCCAATTTTTCATGAGCATAGCAAGCATGTTGAGATACATTGCCACTTCATCAAACAACTTGTGGAGGTGGATCTATTGAACTGCAGTACTGTACCATAGAGGACCAAACTGTGAACACTTTCACCAAGTCTTTGACTCTTGAAAAATATGTCAAAGTAGGAAATAAACTTGGCATAGTTAGTAGATTGACAATTAAGGAAGGGTATTAAAGTAAATATTGTTAGATTCTCATATTTTCTTAAACCTAGGAAAACGATTTAATGTGCAAATAAATTTTTATACCCAAAATTTAATTTTTGCAGAAAACTCAAATCTGAATTCATGGACAGGAAATACTGCTGAGCTTCTAACAGATCTACACACCAGAAACAAAATCAACTGCATTGAATTTTGACACAGCCTTTTACCCTGGAAACCCAACTTGGGAAAACCAGCATTCGTGTTTTGTTTTTATTTCAGCTTGCAGAGGAAAATCAGAAATTTATTACAGCTACAAAACCTGTTCCAGCGCCTTGGAAATCAAGCCAAAGAGATCTGTCTAGATCTGCATGCCAAGCAGCAATCTGCTGCCTCGATCTGCATACCAAAAGAGCCTAGATATGTGTGCCAAACTACTGCCTCAATCTGTGTGTCAACAGTGCCTCAATCTGTGTGCTGTTGTGTGCTCCTAGATTTTTGTGCGCAGACTTCTCACACATGCGACCTGTCTCAGTTTGCATGCCTGGCTACCTTGATCTATGTGCTGTCTTTTTCATCTCATTTTCCTCACTCGCTACTCCTAGGCATGCATGCCAACTTCCTTGAAGTGTGTGCTACCTTTGGAATGCATCCCAATATCTCCTAAAGCAATTATTTTTATAATTTTTCCTTTGCCTTGTGATTCACAGAGTCAGCTTCGTGATTAACAAAATCATCCTCGTAATTCATGATCTAAAGATCTTTAACATTAATTAATTAATGTGCTTAGGAAAATAAAAACTCAGTTTGCTAAGAAATTTTGTCAAACATATTTTCCATGCTCAACACTAAGCATATGCCCAGAAACTGCCCAAAATTTTTGCCTGCCCAGAAAAAGCCCAGAAAAAATTGCACCTGTGAAAACTGAGAGAGAGAGAGAGAGATGCGAGCTAGAGAGGGATCTCCATCCTTCTCCTTCCTCTTGACCTTCGCTTGCATGCCCAGAAACTGTCTTCTTGTGATGAGGTCGAATGGTGGTCTTGTGGAAGAGGTTGAATGCCTATATATATATATGTTTTGCCTTCACGAATGGGTGTGTCTCTTCACTGGGGCCGACTTGACTTGAGGGAGGGCCCACTTGACTATTTTAGAAACAAAAATTCAAATTTCAAATTTCAAAATTTTATTTTTCCAATCTGACATGAAAAGCAGGTCTTACAATAATTATTTCAAGGGATAAATAATAAAAATCACATGAACAACATGTCTTACAAATTCTTTATACATTACAAGGCCCAAAAATATAAATTATGAAGACCAACCATAGCTACAAAATTCAACACTCCCTTTTAGCTCGGAGGTATTCATAATGACTAACCAAATGTTCTTCTTGTGAACGAATTTCTCTAAGAAAAGGTTATAACAAATCATCATCAATCAACTACCATAATTCTGGCCAAATAAATTTGACACATGGTATGATAATAGCATCAACAAACTACCATAATTCTGGCCAAGCATCTACGAAACATGGCAGATCAACAGCATCAACAAGTGGCCATAATTTTTGTTAGTACTCCTGACACATGGCACATCATTAGCATCAACTAGTCACCATAATTTTGGTCTATGTGACACATGGTATACAGACTAGTCTTGGTTCACCATCATTCTGGTCGGTACCTGGCACATGGTGAATCACCAAAGGCACACTCTAACTGAGAAATGTTGGGCCCGATGCTAATGATCTTGATGCTAGAAAGGCCACACTCTATCAGAGTAATCCCAGTGTTTTAAAAAACGGTCGAGCTGACTCCAACTCGGTCGAGCCAGACCAAGCCAATGCCTGGTCGGGTCGGCTCAGTGGCCGAAACGGAACGGTTGGCCGGGTTGTTACCGAGTCGTCTGAGCCAGTGACCAACTCAATAATAACTCAGCCAGCTCGGTAGCAGTTCAGTCGGCTCGGCTCTTTGAAAAAGATCCCGAAGTACATTTGTCAAATGTTGTTCCGCCTCCTACATATCAACGGATGGGTTGTTGTTTATTGCATATTTATAGCCCTAAAGTAATCTATCACTGTGAAAGAGTTTTGAAAAATACAAGGCCGAATTATGGTTATCCTAGCGGCATGAATTAGAAAACTGAAACAATGCATTGAGCCATACAATGTTTTTAAAAAGGCAAACGTTCTGGCAATGGACTAATAGATACATATTTACCTCTGATTGTTCTGGAGCTTGACCAGAATTAAATCAAGGGTTTTGAGACTTCATTAGGGGTAGATTTCTTGAAATCATCTCCAGCAGTCTAGGTAGAAGCATGAGACAAGTCGTCATGTAGCAAAGGCACAAATTTGAAGACAGTTGTTGATCAGTTCATTGGCTTATCATTTGGGAAGCTATGATTGGTTGCAGAGAATTGGTATTATTGTTGTTGTAGTCTAGTGATTGTCCTTGGGCTGAGGCGAGAAAGAATCATATCATTGGTGGCTAAGTATGAACTTTGTATTGGATAGTGCGTTGGGTGCCATTTGATATAATGGATATATTCATGAGCCTACTTTGATCATATGTTGTCTTCTCTCTATATTCTAATGCTTTGTGTTTGGAAACATGAATGAAAATCTTTAAAATTATATTTTTTATAAATGAAAAAAATATATTTAATGTATTTTTTACAACAACAGAGTCATTGAAATCAAATCGGCCGAGTCAATACTGACTCGGAGTCGGAGCCGACCCACGACCGTTTTCGAACCAGAATCAAAGTTTTAAAACATTGAGTAATTCTAGGTCTCTAGGACCATTCTTCCTAATTCTAGTCATACATGACACAGGAATAATGTCAATCCACTATCAGACCATTCCCCTTAATTTTGGTCAAAGTACTTGACACGTGGATAATATTCGTAACGTTGGTCACAGTACTTGACACAAGGAGAATGTCAATCCACGATGCTATCTCATCAACACTCCCTCTCAATGAGAGAGACATTCTCCACAAGTCCAAGTTTTTCTCTGAAGTATACAAACTTCGCAAGGGACAGAGACTTCGTCAAAATATCTGCAATTTGCTCACCAATGGAGATATACTGGAGCTTCATTACTCCCTTCTGCGCCATGTCATGGATGAAGTGGTACTTAATATCAATGTGCTTCGACCTATCATGGAACACTAGATTCTCTGTCAACTTCACACAACTTTGATTATTACAATAAATCATGGTTGGCTCGAGCACATGATTAAACAATCCTATGAGTATCTTCTGAAGCCATACTGCTTCACAACTCACCAGGCTAGCTGCAATATATTTTTCCTCGGCAGTACTGAGTGCAACAGATGTTTTCTTATTGTTCATCCACAAAATCATAGCAAAGCCCAAACTAAAGCAACCTCCGGAGATCAATGTTTTAAAACTTCGACTCCGACACCGACTCGGCCGAGGGTCGACTCCGACTCGGTATCGACTCGGCCAGCTCAATTTCAATGACTCGGTCGTTGTAAAAAATACATTAAATATTTATATTTTTATAAAAAAACATAATTTTAAAGATTTTCATTCATGTTTCCAAACACACAGCATTAGAATAAAGATGGAAGACAACATATGATCAAAGTAGGCTCATGAATATATCCATTATATCAAAATGGCAACCAGTGCACTGTCTAATACATACATGATCAGAACAAAAACGCATTACCAAGGAGGCTAGAAATGGCCTCTACAACAAAAGTAAATTGTGACCAATACTACTGGCTAGTAGCTACTACCAAAGGAGCCAAGATCATGTGGATCAATCTCTGGATCATCATAAGAGTCAGACTAGGGGCCCCATGGCTCCTCCTCATCACCCTTTTTCATTCTACCCTTTCCCTTTTCTTGAATAGACTCAAAAGAGGGAGGAACATATCAGAAGGGGTTGGATGCATCAGTATAAGGGATAGAGGAAGAACCCTCAAAATCAAAATGGGGGTTGGTAGCCATCATTTTTTGTATATTCCTCTTCCTCCCAATTTCAGCCTCTAACTCTTTTTGCCTAGCCTTATCTTCTTTAAACTTCTCAAAGCTGGCTAACAATTCCTTCCTAATCTCCCCAATTTCTGGTGAGGTACATGGAGTGATTTGGCCTCTAATCCCCGCCAAGTGTTGTTTCAACCTATTAATGCCCCCAAGACCTTCTTAATTTTCCTGTGGCAAAATTTGCAATGCATTTGACTTTCAACCATTTCAACATATGCCCAAGCAACATCTTTCACTCTAGGTGCCATTTTTTGACTTGGACTCGGCTGAGCTGGCCGGGTTAATACCGAGTCGGCCGAGTTATTACGGACTCGGCCAGCGCGGTATTAACTCGGCCAGCCAAACCGGTTCGTTGGCCGAGTTGCAAATCTCAGGCCTGGCTCGGACCAACTCGGCCAAGCCAGTTCCGAGCCGACCGTTTTTTAAAACATTGTCGGAGATACTCTTCCTGTCTTCAGCACTCCTTGGCATAGTTTTAAAAATTGGTCAGCTTGAACCAAAAACCAGTCAAACCGGCTGGTTCATTGGACGACCGGGTCAAACCAGACAAAAAACCGAGTTTATGGGCCTATTTCGCCAAAATACCACAAAAATCGGTCGGTTCCTTCATAAACCAGTCGGTTTATTGCCAGGCCAACTACAGACCCCACAAAATGCAGTTTTGGGAGTTTTGATGCTTTTTTGAGGGAAATTTGGGGTTGTTTCCCTCCAAAAACAACCTATCTAAGGAAAGAATGCCTCCCGTCTCATTTGCCTCACAAATATAAACCGTATCAACAATGCCAAATGGTTATGTTAAATTCTTAAAGTGACATGTCAATTTTACTTAGATTTTTAACATTACCATGAAATGACTCAAGATGTTTGAGAGTGGTTTCGACCTCATTGGATTTCATATGGAGAAACTAGAATTTTAGAGTTCACTCAAAATTTGACAGTCTATTACGAACATTGTTATGTCTAGCTATATTGAATCATAATGATTCTTGTTTTGGGTGATTCATCACTTGATAAATCTACCCACCCCACCCATATTCTTAATTGATTTTGTATAACCCTAGAAAGGTTCTAGAAAACCCTAACCGAAGGGTATGCTAATGTGAATGTCTGAAACCCTAAACTGCTTAGGGGTATTGTGAAATGTTATTTGAGGTCTTATTGATGATGTAATGTTTGGGATTTTGGTATGATCGGGAAAACCTAACTTGTTAGGATTGAATGATAAGGTCTAAAATCCAAAACCTTTGAAGTTCTGGTAATATTAGGTTTGCTATGTTTCTACATTGAAACCCTAACTCATTAGGGTTTGGTGGAATGTGTGAGCAAGACCCTTTCAATGTCTTAGAAATGATTTCCTTGGTATGGGTGTGTTTGTCTGATCAAACCCTAGTCTAATCAAGTTTGTATGTCTAACTCTTATTTCATATTTTTGTGAAGTTGGGTTTGACTAACACATGATATGAAATGTCCTTTTGGTCAAATCCATAGCTTGGTCTAGGTCAGATGTATTAATGTTGTCAAACATATGATATAGTTATGTATGATTATGAATTCCTAGATATGTGTGTTGACCTGGTTATTGATGGTCACAAGTATCAGGATTTAATTGAGGTCCTTGTCTGAGATTCTAGGATGATGATATTTGGAAATCTAGGGTTTTGCAGCTAAACTTAGTAGTAGTTAAATTGTCTTTTGAGATCTATTTATTTAATGATTGTTGAGATTGTGAGAATGGAATTCCAGGGTTTTGAAGTTGAACCTTAGTTGATGAAAAATCTCTGATGTATGACGACAATATGATAGTTTGAGATTTGTGTAAGATTGTTGAAATCTGAGTTTTGATTGGGATTGATGTTTGATTGGAAATCTAAGGTTTGCAACTAACCCTAGTGGAAGTTGGTCATGTTAATGACTAAGCTATGATTGGTTGTGATTGACTCTTGTGTATGAATCTAGGATTTGTATGAAACCCTTGTGAGAAGTCTAACATATGAAGTTTGAAAAGTTGTTAGATGCTTTGTAGATCTATATTTATTTGAATTGTTTCTAGGGTTATGCAGGAGCATCTAACCTAGGGTTCCTATAGTTTTAAGAGAGAATGAGAATTATTGTAAATAGTAGAAGATTCGAGAGTATTTTGGAAGAATTGAGAGAATTGTGGGTTAGTTAGATCTTATCTAGAGATAAGGGATTAGGTGAGAAATTTTATGGATGATGAAAGATATTTTGGGAGTTTGATTAAGATCTAAAACCTACTTTGGGTTTAGATCCACTTGTATAAATCTAGGTGAGCCCGTGAGGCATGCAAGTGAGTGAGAGAGGAATGAAAGGCCAATAAGTAGGCCAAGAGTTCTCTTGTAAATATTTTATTTTATTAATTAATTATCTTTGAGATTTTATGTGCATACCCATTGTGTGGATTTCAGTTTTATGTATGGTTTGTATTTCACTTTGCAGTTGTGTGATAATTAATTTGCAAGCCCCTAGCCTATTGCATCATTTTTGGTATCAGAGCAGGAGAATCCTGCATATAGAGTTCTCCTACGTCTAGAGTTGAGAGAGCAAGAAGATTCCTGCGTGAAGAAAAGCAAGTTGAGACCAAGGTTGGATTAAGACGCCATGAGGAGTTGTCTTGGAAAAATGTTGTAGTATGATTAAGAAGGTTGGTGTACGTCGATCATTGCTACTGTACAATAAAGCGCAAAACAAACCGATGGGATCACGTGAGGCCGATGAATAAGGAACTTGTGTGTTGCATTAGGAGATAGTATGTTGCGTTGTTGTGAAGCTGAAGTTGCAGTTCGGTAGAGAGGAGTTGTTGAAAGGACAATTTACAATTTACAAGAGAAAGGACCACTACGTTGGAAGTGTTGCTACATGGATCACTATCAGTTGCATGCTTCATTGTGTTCTACGTGGACATTGATGATTAGCATTGTTGAAGGAGAATTGTGGAGGAGAATGAGGTACGGTTGAATCATGGGAGAATTATTGCCAATGTTGCATGATATCTTGTAGAAGATGTAATTTTCTATTGGAATGTTATGTTGAGAGAAGGTACCTGATCAAAGCTTTGCATGAAATATGGCCATCAATTTGTGCAGATGTCGTGCAAAAGATGCCAACTTTTTTTGCAATCTATTGGGTCTCTTGAACGGAAGTGCAAATTATATTTACTTAGAAACTAGAATTTACTTTGTGATTTCTCCATATTTGGTGGTGTTGATTTCAAGGTTGAATGGCTTGTTTTTTTGTTAAGGAGTTGGTTAAATGCGCAAAGAACGTTGAGTAATAAATCCAAGCACCAAACTCATATAAAATTTGATAATTTAAAATTATCATAAGTGGGCTTAAAGATTTATAATGTAACATTGGCATTGATGCATGAATTTGTCTAAGGACTTTCTATGCTTTTTAAATTACATTTGGTGTCTCGTTGATGCACCAGCATGGTGTCAAGCTCATTTTGACCAAGAGGGACTTTTAAACTCAATTATGGTTGTGTACATGGATTACATGGTGCTAATGGGTGAGTTGTTCACAGCATGTGACTTGCATGACTGTCGAAGGTAATTTTGTAGAAGGGAATGTTTATTTTCGAAATCATAAAACGTTCTGAATGGATGAATAAATTTTTTATCTGAATGCAATCATAATTTTTTACTGCCAGCAATCATTGGAGAATGCGCCCAGCTTCAAGGAGACTGTGTGAAGGAATTTGTCCTTGAGTTTTCAAAGATGTAACTTTATAATGTAATTTGTCATATTATTTCTTTCCACTCCTAAAAATAACTCAGGTGAAACTTATATTTAAGAAGGAATGAGTGGTGAAAGTAAATGGTAAAGGTAAATTGGTGTTGTGTCAAAAAGTTATAAAGCATGGTGGTTTTTGTGAAGATAGAGGATAAGTGGTTAAGGAATGAGAAAATCAAATGGTTTGAATAAATAAATGGTGAGTTATTGAACACGGTTTTGAGTGGGTGATATATGGTTTCATAAAACCATGTGTGGGTTTGAGAATGCATAGATTTATTTATTCACGGATTGTAATGATGGTAATGTATGAAATGGTATATGCACATGGTTTATAAGAAATCATGAATAGTATATATATACCATCAACAAATTTTCAAGGTATTTTAATTTGCATATGGGTTGAAATCTCTCTTTAATTAAATGAAGAGTGCATGTGATGGTGAACATGATAAAGGAGATGAAGATGACTATGAATAGTCATTTGCAAAATTCAAAGAAAGGCCACGAAGATGCCATAGCAGTTGTCGTTGGTGATGAAGAGTTCAAGAAAGAGATCGTTGAATTGAAGGCATGGCTGAATATGTTGATGGAGCTGCTACAGAATCAAAAACATGGATGGGTAATGAAGAAGACAGTTAAATGGCCAGTCAAGCAATTGATTTCTAGAAGACAGAAGCACAAGTTGAAATTTTTGTTAAGGGAAGCAAAAAAACTCAAGATAACAGAGATGAAAATTTGCATTTGTGAACCAGAACAAGCATCGATGCTTGGTGAGGACAATGATGATGTTGAAATGGAATCTGTTGATATGAATGTGGTTTTGAATCCCACAGATGGCACCACAAATTGTTTAGAAGCTCAACATAAAGACAAGGACAGAATCATCTGTCGGAACTATAAAGCCTTATGTTTTTAAATCTGACAATTGGTGTGTGGAAGTAGGATGTGTTACAGATGATGGACGAGACACTAAATTCCATGCAAAGATGAAGACCAGTCTTGTGAAATGATTTCTGAAAGAGATCGTAAAATGCTTATGAAATGTGAAGAAGAACTACAATTGCTAGAAAAGATGTTGATGGAACCTGAGTCAAATCAAGTTGCAGATAAGGAAGAGAAATATTAAAGCAGCAAAAATGTGGAACCTGAAATAAAATATAATTTGCAATTTAATGTTAAAGATGATGAATTGATATTCCAAGTTAGTAACAATAAACTTCAATCGAAAACTAGATTGGATATTGAAATTGAAGAATTAAGGGAACTAATGAAAAAGTGCATAAACCAAGATATTGCAAGAAGAGGCAGAAATACAACAACGAGATACATTTGAAAACACAAGCATACATCAGCAAAGAAGGAGGAGAACTACAACATAAAATTTGGAAACCTAGGGAATTAAAAGTAACAGCAATTGAAGCAGAACAACAAAGAATGGATGATCAACAACAGACTAAAGTTTGGGATCCAGGAGGAGTTTTATCAACTTATGAAGACATATGGTCGGGAGACCATGAATTTATTTTACCTAGGGAGTCTGATGCAGGAGCATCTAACCTAGGGTCAAATGTTTACTAAGGGAGTTAGTTTCTTAAGATAGGATTTAATTATTTATTGTATTTTCCTATAGTTTTAGGAGAGAATGAGAATTATTGTAAATAGGAGAAGATTCGAGAGTATTTGGAGGAATTGAGAGAATTGTGGGTTAATTAGATCTTATCTAGAGATAAGGGGTTAGGTGAAGAGATTTTGGGAGTTTGTTTAGGATCTAGAACCTACTTTGGGTTCAGATCCACTTGTATAAATCTAGGTGATCCCGTGAGGCATGCAAGTAAGTGAGTGAGAGAAGAATGAGAGGCCAATGAGTAGACCAAGAGTTCTCCTATAAATATTTTATTTCTTTAATGAGTTATTTCTAAGATTCTATGTGCATACCCATTGTGTGGATTTCAGTTTTATGTATGCATATGTATGGTTTGTATTTCAGTTTGCAGTTGTGTGATAATTATTAATTTGCAAGCCCCTAGCCTACTGCATCATAGGGTCTACTATATGTTGAAGTAAGATATGTCATACCTTTGGAAGGAACATTGAAACCCTAGATAGAATAAAAGTTGTTGTGACAAAGACCCTAGCAAGATGTTGAGCAATATATGTCTCTTGTTTGTAATTAAGTCTGGGTATCTGATATGTATAAAGTCGAAATGCTTTCGTGATTTTGATATGGCTAACTCCATGCTTCTATGGATTCGGTTGTACTTGCTATCTAAATTGTGTGGGTACACAATCTTCAACTTGGTGAAGATGTTCAATGTGACTAGCATGATGAGGATGATAATAACTCTGATGAAATGGTTGGAAGCCACGAAATATTCTCCGATGACAAAGAGAAGAAGTTGATCTCCCTGGAAAAGCATGAATAGAAGAAATCTCCCTAAGATTAAGAGGAAGTCTGGATGAAGAGATGCTTCCTGGTTGAGAGGGAGGGCATAGCTTGGTTGTGATCAATGAATTTCGGAGAATATGTTGTTGCATGAGTAGTAGGAAAGAAAAGTATATAATTGAGGAATCTTTTGTCTAAGATCCGGTCGATAGTCCTACCGAGTTGAGGAGCGACATCTAAAAACAACCCCATAGGTTTGTACGTGATTATGTACATGTGAAAGTATATTATTGATTGGGGTTGTGTTTGTACAGATGAATCTCTCGAAGGTTTTAATAGCATGTTGGTTACCAATCAATTTGATCAGGAGAGATTTGTGGTTCTTGATCTACTAGATCAAGGGGTGTCGAGGCTTTGTGAGTGAAGCATTGCCTGGGAAGACATATGGCCAGCACTTTGTGTTGATGTCTAGAAGTTGTAAAGGTGGTGTTGGTTATTGAGCTTTGTTTTGGATACACACCCAGATTTTTGGGTTGATAACTAGCAAGTAAGCCTGACGGTACCTAGAAGAGCTAAAAGCTTGATTGAGTCCATATTATTCCCACTTGGATAAATTGTCCTAGTCAGGAATCTAGTCCATGGCATTGCAGTGCCTAAATTGTTGAGAGACCACTTGGATAGATTTCTCTGGTAAAGAATCTAGTCCATGGCATTGCGGTGCCTAAATTGTTGAGAGACCACTTGGATAGATTGCCTTGGTCAGGAATCTAGTCCATGGCATTGTGGTGCCTAAATTGTTGAGAGACCACTTGGATAGATTGCCCTGGTCAGTAATCTAGTCCATGGCATTGCGGTGCCTAAATTGTTGAGAGACCACTTGGATAGTTTGCCTTGCTCAGGAATCTAGTCCATGGCATTGCGATGCCTAAATTGTTGAGAGACCACTTGCATAGATTGCCCTGGTCAGGAATCTAGTCCATGGCAATGTGGTGCCTAAAAGTTCTTCATGGTCCATATAGTTTGAAATCTTCCATTGTATTTGTACATTATGAATACCTCCCTAGTTAAGAGGAAGTGTTGGAAAATGTAACTATGTTCTATCTTCATTAATGTACTTGAGTTATCATGTAATATACTCGTCAAAAGAATAAAAAGAAGAATTTTTTTGCTATTATTGTGACTTATTAAAGCATGGGTTTCATGCTTGGGTCACCTTGTTTTAGGTCAAAGTCCCCATTGAGGACTTCTAGGATTTATTTTGAGTCAATAGAGTTATTTTACTTTTAAAGAGTCCCTTCTTGGGCTTTTGAACCATGCAAGAAGGTTAAGAATTGAGTCAAATATGATTTATCTATCCTCCACACCATGTCAGCCTAGAAGAAGATCAAGTTAGCCTAAGGACCCTATTCGACCTCACATGGAGCTTATAAATACAAGCTCATCGAATTCATTTGGAGCATCATTCTCTCACACAAGTTCGATATCTCTTATAGTTGGAAAAAGTGCGAAGTTCTCTTGTAGCTGCGAAAAGGTGCAAATTCTGTTGCCAGGAAGCCCAAGTGAATGCGAGTTTGGGGAAGTCTAAGGAGAAAGGAAAAATCGAAATTTTGGTGCCTCTCTCTCTCTCTGTTTCGTGGTCTAGATTGGGAGATCGAAGTCTCCTATGTTTCGTTGTTGGCAAAAGTTGTTGCCTAGTCGAGGTTGCTAGAAGGGGTCGAATATCTAGAACGCTAACTTGGTGTGGAGGGAAGGCCTGGTCTTGGTCTAGGGTGAAGAGTCTCAAAGAATATTATTGAAAGGAAGAATTATCTTGACTAGGTTTTCCCCTCGAATGGGATTTTGCCCTGGCATGGTGCCTATATCTTGTGTCTCTTGTTTTATGATCTTCATACGCACATAATATGGTGATTGGTTGATGAAAAATAAGATAATAAAGAAGTAAAAGAAGCCAACACATTCACAAGTAATTATCAAGAAAGGAGAATCAAACCCTAATATAACTACTTTGATTTTCCAACAGTTTTGAACCAGTGACCTTTTTGTTGCGGAGTGTCATAACAAAGCACCCTATCAGCGTCTATTCTAAACTCCGTGGGATGAGGGATGGGTACATTTTTAGTAGGTTCATGATAGAGGAGTTCAACAACCAATGCCACTGACATCAAGGTACATAGAGGGCTTGGCACTCTTGATTAAATACTAATTGCATACCCTCGTACATGACAAAATCCAATGGAAATGTTGCAATCCCCCCTATCCTGGAATCCTGAAAAAATGTTAAGTCTGTTGGATTTTGAGTGAGACCTAAAATTATACTTTCTCCATATGAAATCCAATGAGGTCAGAACCACTCTCAAACATCTTGACTCATTTCATGGTAATGTTAAAATTTAGGTAAAAGTATCTTTCATTTTCATCCTTTTGCTTTAACAATTTAACATTACCATGAATTGCATAGCAATACTTGGGCCATACGCTAGAATATTAGGTTGCCCCCCCTCAAAAAATTTTGTTTAGTTTTAAAAAAATTGCAATGGAAAACTTTTAGTCAAATTGTAAAGAATCGGTAGGTTCAGTGAAAAAAGGTCGATTCAGTACCAAACCGGCCATTTCCGGTTCCAAACCTTGAACCAGATCAGTTTGACCCCCAAACTGGTCAGACCAGCCGGTTCCATCGGTTCCAATCCGGTTTTGATAACATTCATCAAGTCAACCAAGTCCAAGTCCAAGTTGGCTAAGTTCTAAAACATTTGTGTCATGGAATGTCAAGGATTCATGGATCCCCACAAAAAATCCATGCTTTGGAGTATTAGAGATTTGATTCCATGTTTGGATATTTTATGTTTATAAGAAACTAAAATTATTATTTTTTGTCAGAAACGATGTTGAATGTTGTCTCGGCACACACGATTGTTTCTCTATCTAAGCATGCAAATGGAAAGGGAGACATCGCAACCCTAATTTCATCTAACATTGTATCAGTCATTGTAGGTTGGGGCACTAACCCAATTCATCAGTTGGTGTGGAAGTCACAAAATTTGGGTGGTCGAATGTTAGGTTTGGCCAAATGCTTCAACGAATGTTAAAGAAAGTTGCATTTTGGAACTGTCGGGTCATTGAATTGCCCAAAAACCCACTGGCTAGTTTGTGGGGATTTTATCACAATAACAATTCAAGATAACAAAGAGGGGCTTTTACCCATCAGAATTCTCCAAGGAGGGTCGGCCGCCTAGAATGGCCTCATGGCAGGCTTGGCTTCTATGACCCTAACAAATGTAGAAGACAAGAATAATCAGAGTTTTGGTTCACTTGGTCAAACTTCCAAAAAGTCAAGGGAAGAGTTTGAAGAGGCTTGATTGATAGAGCCATGCTTTTGGAGAAAAATATATTCTTCTTATCATAGCAGAGGCAGACTAGTGCAGGCACTAGGAGAGTTGAACCTCTTAGACCACCAGCCTACTATCTTCTCCATTTCATGGGGCACTGAGAAGATGCAAATTAATAAGACCCACTTCTCACCTGCCACATCCAAAGTGCATGAACTCCACCAAAAGAGTTTGGAATCTATGACCAAGGCTAAGAGGGGAAGAGAGTTGGAATGCCAGGTGGGGAGATGCCATCAACCAGCTCACTGCATTTCGACATGGTTACAGGAGGCACTCAGAAAACTACATTAAATCCAACTCCAATTCAATGTCAAACATACATCTTAGTGACATTATCACTTCATTTAGTGTCTTTAACAGAAAAAGATCTTCTGATTGCAAGGTACTTGTAAATTACTGATATGAAAAAGGAATTTTCGTGTCCTTTCCATATTTAGATACATGGAACATCTAGCCTTGTATAAATGTTCCAATAAACAGACAGAATATACTAAGATATTGGTCGGGACTAAACACTAGTTTAACCCCGCCAGAACATGAACCACGGCAGTTACCATGCTTCCCAGACAATGACTTGCACAAAAATTTGCAAATTAAATAAGTTTGAATATCTATTAAAAGAAACGTCAAACATAATCCATGCTACCTGTTCACAGCATCCAAGGATGAAATAAGTTGATCGCTGAGGTGACGAAAGCAGTGCAGACCAACCAGGTCATTACTTTCCTATACATCACATAGAATGATTTACAGTTAATGAAAAAGAGCTAAGAAAATAGGACAAGTGCGACCAAATGAATCCAATCACTTGAATCACAAAACCAACATTAAAATTTGGCGTCCCACATAAAATAAAAACAATCACGACCTAGAAACATAAGAATGACTTTAAAATGGGTCATGCCATTAATTCATGAAAAAACAAACTTTGAGCAGGCATGCAACATGATGTTGTCAGTAATTTTGACAAGAGGTCAAAAACCAAAGAAAAACCCACTTCCTCCCACTCAATGTAAATAAAAACAACAACAAAAGACAACATATATTAGTCTGAAACTACGGAAGTTCAAGCCTTACCAGCAAATGTTGCAAATCATCAATAACATCAAGAGCGCCTGCACAATCCATTGCTGTCACAAGCTGTTGGGGTTTCAAACATAAACATGAAAAAATTTAGTTTCCTGCTGATATTGCAGTGAGAAGTCCATATAACTCATAAATGAATGTTGAAAAATGTCACTGATCATTCCAGATACAAGATAGCTTTGTTCAAGGAAACATTTTGGAACACAAGAAAGTAAAGATAGAATATTCCAATGTGCATTGACCAACTGAAACCAGATCAAGATATCTAAGAGAAAATATAGAACAAATAACCAGCTTTAAAATTTAAGTTAGCATACAGAAACGAGTATCAATCTGTCAGGATGTGATTGAGTTGTTGAGAAGGGTGCCACCATGCAAACAACACAGGTTCAAACCCTGGAGAGTGTAGAGCCCAAGAAACGTCTCTGTTGGCCAAGTTTGATGGCTCCCACATTGACATGGGCCTGAAGTAATGTGGTGCTCAGGTGCATAGATTGTCAAGGATCAGGAAAAATATCTACCCATACCCAAAAAAAAAATGCAGAATCAAGTGTCAAAACAATAACCATTCTATTCCTAGGGTAAAAATAAAGACAGAAACACAAAAACTGCACAAAATATAAATCCTTTGATCTATGCATTACGTGATTGCTGATTGATTTCAGAACACAAAAAAGTAGATACACAACTGAAATAGATAATCAACCCATAACTAATAAATCAAGTGTCCACCAGAATGCTTTGTTCCAAAACATCTTTACCAAGTCATTATTTCTTCAAAAGAAGACTCTAAAGGAATTAGACCACCAAATAGTGGAAATCACATTATATATTGAGAAAGTTGTGTACATGTTAAAATTGGCAACTAGGGCCAAACTCCATGTGGGTTATCTTATTAATGGCAGCTGATATTTTTCTTGGATCCCTCTCATCGAGAGGTGTAGGATTGATCTAAAGATCATCCAATTCCAATAAGTATTCATGGAGATATGAATTTATTTGTGTTATGGGACAATTCATCAAGGTTGGCCAGCAACCAAATAAACCCCACATGTGCTCAATGTTTTAGTATAAATAGAGGAGGCCTTCAAGTCATTTATACACACTTGGATCTCTTCCTCTCTACTTGTCTTTGGGTTTTAGTCGAAGGAAAGACCCTAAGGGATAACGCTGCCCTAATGAAGAAACCCTAGACGCAGGAAGGAAGGGAGATCTAGCATGGTGAAGGAAGCCTAAACAGCAGACTCTAATGCAGCCTATCATGCCCTAATATATACGCTGTTCTGGAAGGGTTTGGGACAGCCCTTAGAAGTAGCAAAAGGGATACCCTAACAGCAGTAAGGAAGCTTCCATACACGCTGCCCTAATACGCAGCCCTAGCCACATGTTCTAGCCTTAGCCGTAGGCAAGGGAGAGAATTGGCCGCAATCAAAGGAGAGCTCTAGCCGCATCAAAGAGGAGATAATCCGCAGTAAAATAAGGTGCCCTAGCAGCACTCTCAGGAGGCCTATTGAACAGCAAACAAAGGCCCTAATCCACAGTCCAATAAGGTGCCCTAGCTGCAGTCTAAGGAGGCCTAACGAACAGCAAACAAAGGCCCTAATCCACAGTCTAATCAAGGATATCTAGCTGCTGTTTTGTCTACAATACGCAGCCCTTATCAACAGCACAAGGAGGCCTAATGTATGTTGTAGGTGACAGCATGTCTAAGTGCTGTAGGTGCCTAAGTGTGCTGGAGATGACAGCATGGACTAAGCGCTGTAGGTGCCTAGGTGTGTTGTAGGTGACAGCATAGTGCTGTAGATAAAACAGTTACAAGGCATGAGTTAAGGACTGGGAATTCACTGTCATAAAGAAGAAACAGTGAAGTCTGCTCTCTAGGTTGTATGTTATCTAGTGAACACATGACAGCGACATCTTCAGTCTGATGTATGGCATGTCAGATATATACATGTTGTAATAAATGGAGGACAGTCTTGTGGAAGGCAGTGACAGCCTTCCCTTAGAGGACAATTGCAGACAAATCAAGGCAGACATTGTGACTGTTAGTTGACTGCACTTTGGAGGAGTCTAGCTGCTCTGCTAGGCTGTAAGCCATAGCAAGCAGCTAAGACTGGTGAGTGTAAAGCAGCATATTGGATGCAGTAATGAATGCAGCATGATGAGTGCAGCATTGGGTGCAGATCAGTGATGAGTGCAGCATTGGGTGCAGATCCATGATGAGAGCAGCTCAGTGATTGGAGCAGCACAGTGACAGGGGCAGCAGCATGAAGTGCACAGCATGGTCATTAGGTCCAGCACTGTGATGATGGGTGCAGCACAGTGAGGTGCAGCATGATGACGAGATGCAGCACGATGATAGGTGAAGGAGTCACCTTGGAGAATCAGTTGAAGCAGTTTGTCTTCAACTGATCTCAAGTATCATCTTCTTAGAGATGATCTATGCTCTTATCTAGATAAGTCAAAGTATTGACTTCTGTTGTAAATGTACTATCTCTCTCTCTCTGTTGAACTATTGAAGAACATATAAGAAGAATTGATCAAGGGTTTCCCCGCATTGGGGTTTGTCCCTGGCTAGTGCCACATCTTGTGTCCTTGTCTTGGCTTGTCTTTTGCGATTTATGTTTATGTTCTATCTGCAGTTTACTTTAATGCTGATGTGATTGCTAATCTGGAAAAGATATTGAGCTAACTGTGAAAATTGAATTAAATTGCTCTAAGCATAGAACATACCTAAATTTAACATGGTATCAGACGTGAGGTGATGACAATGCCCAAGCAAGAGTGAAAGAGCAATCAATGGATTCCTCATCCCTCTTCAAACTCATCGAGGGTGAAATCAAAGCAGAGAATGTTATTAGAATGGCGCAGTGGAAACTTTCTGATGGCCTACCTAAAGATCACTTCATTGGGAAGACCGGATCTTAGGGTGGAAGGAAAGGCAGATAACTAGTTCGGCCATTATGCGAAGGAGTGTCCGAATGGCAGGGACACATCACTTGATGATGATAACAATCATTCCTGCGACATCTTCAATGATTAGAGGAATGACAGGTAATGCAGGTCATCAAGGAAACGGCCGACTCTTCAGAGAAAGCAAGGAACCCCAGGTATGAAGAATCAAATGTTGTTTCTCATAAGAAAAAGAAGTGTTATCTTGTATTGGAATCTGGCTTATTGATTGTAGTGCTTCAAGGCACTTCTTCGGATAGAAGGGTGCTCTCTCTAATTCGGTAGAGATGGAAACAATCGTGGGATTATACTTGGAGCCAATGCCACCTATCCCGAAAAGGGTGTAGGGAATGTTACCCCTCAATTGAATGAGGGTAACTCGATTCATTTACAAGAATCTCTTTTATGTACCTGATCGCAAGAAGAACCTAGTGTCCATTTCGGCAATGGAAGTCAAAGTTTTCAAGGTGGCATTCATCAATGGAAAGGTACGTAAATAGAATTGTCAAAGATGCTTTTTCTCATGGGTTCAGGGTTGGCAATTTGTATCAAGTTGTAGGATGGTCCATTGAGGATCATGTCAATTGACATATCTCATCTATAACACCAGAGGTCTACTTATGGGGCCCTACTCGATGCGAGTCAGATGCTGATTGGGATGCTTGAATTCAAAATGAGCATGAAGGTACATGTCTGAGATGTACCGAAGGAAAATCTTACAAGGGGACCATTTCCCTCATGTAGCAGGTCCACAGGTTTGGAACAACCCGAGGAGGTTTGAGATTCATGATCGGGAATCTCATGTGTGCAGGTGGAAGAAAGTCCTCTATGGCTTAAAGCAAAACACCCCGCGCTTAGTATGAGAGGACTGATAAGCTATCTAATGAAGCTGAGATTCACTAGAAGTGAAACCAATCCAAACCATTGCTCAAAGGTTGTGGATGATAGACCTCTCATACTGGCACCTTCTGAGGACGACCAATTTCTGACAGGTGCAGACCCTCTCATTTGCAGAAATAAGAGGGAGTTGGATTCCGGATGTGGAATGGTAAACTGCAAGCCTGTGACTACCTCGAGGATCTTAACTTTCAGAAGTTATATGGTGGTGATGCTGGACCATATTTGGGAAATGCCGCTGAGTTTCATAAACTCATTTGCAGTGATGTTCTTGGTGAACTTTCGTCCGGATATATGTTTTGCAGTTAGCATGGTGAGCTCATATTTGGTTGAGCCTCACTGGTTGAGCTCATAAGGAAGTGAAGAGATTTAAGGGTTTTCCTCTCAAGAGGAGAGGTTTTGGCCTGGCTTGCAGCCTATATACTGTGTCATTGTTCTTCTCGGTTTTGGTAGTTGTTTGATGCTTCACACATATAATAATAAGGAACAAAGCTAAGAAGTAAAAAGGAATCACAAGCAATTATCAAGTAAATAGGATTAATCATAATCATTGCCCTATTGAATTCTCAAACATTGCGAGTATCTCAGCTTAGTACAAGCAAAGAACCAGATTGGTTTCTATTGAAACAAGACTGCTTTTGTAAGAGATCTATTGCTCATTCTTCTATCAATAAAATTCTCAATCAAGCAGAGGGTTTTCCCCGTTGGGTTCCCTAGAAAAATTGTGTTTTTGATATTGTGTGACTTTGTTATTTCTATTCTTATTCCACTGCAAAATTAGTAGAGAAAATTATGTGACTTGAGTTACAAGTTAGGTTCAGATTTGTTCATTTAAGCAGATCAGAATGTTCGTGGAATTTCTACATGGTATCAGAGCTAGTGCAAAATTAAGCCAGCACAAGTTGACACATCCATCTCAAGGGCTTCGATCATAGGCTAAGGAGCATCCAGATCTAGCAGCAGACCCTAAGGAGTTGATCTAACGTGAAGAGACGAAGAGTTATGTTCCAATCTCTTGTGATCTGATAAGGCCGAGATAAGGGGAGTTGTTGGTCGAGTTTTTTTTGAAGTTTTGTGCATGTCGGATATTTCTGTGATCTGACCTCGGGAAGATTTGATCCCTAAGATAAGGGTTGTGACTTCTGGAGCAGTGTTGTGGAGGGTGGCATGCCTTGTCTGCTACAGAAAAGAAGATTGCATACAATTGCGGATCAGTGTAGGAAAAGAGATCTGGAATAAGTATCTAACGTTGAGTTGAAAGGAGTATTGGACGCTGCGCTTAGGGCACTTCTGAGGCAACTGCGGGAGCCCTAAAGAGGGCCAAAAATCTTAGGTCATATTCACATAACAGTGACCTTATAAGATGAAAGTAACATCGAGATAAGGTATGTGGATTTGCTACTTCATGTTGGTCATTGCAAGGAGATGGAGAGTTGGTTCTAAAAGTATTTACTACAACAAATCTTGAAGCCATAGTTAAGGTCTTCTCAATGCATGTAAAGTCACCATGAATCAGCCCTTAAGTATGTTTCAACAATGCGTGCTAGGGTACAGAAGTGGGGTGCATCATGAATGGTAGTAGGGTTGTCATGAAGTGTTGAGAAGAGGGCAGATTCAAGAGTTTTTTAAAGGAGTTTTTCAAGGTGTGAACAGCAAAGATTGTATACTCTAGTTAGGACTTCCCTCTAAGGTATGCTGCCACTAAAAGACTATTAAGAAGGTTGATAAGTTTGATCAAATTTTCTATACGTGAGAGAGAGGAGAGGGACCCTAAGAAGGAGACATATAGACAAGGAATAGTGGTTGTGTTGCACAAAGATTCTATGTATATGCCAGTCCTGATGTAGGTCATTTCTAACCTCTAGTAATTGTACAGAAGTGCGAATTTATGGGTAGAGAATATGGTTGATACAATGAAGGGAAATATGGGTCAACATGGAGTAGTCTCAGTGAAAGAGAGTTGTGTTGAAGTAGTTGGAAAGGACTATTCTAAAGGACTTAGGAAAGTAGATTTGATAAGCCCTAGACCTATGCAATTTGAGGAACAAATGGAACAAATTGCAGAACAAAGTGCAGTAAGTTTGTAGCCCTAGATCAGTCACAGCTATATTGCAGGAAATGCTGGGCAGGAGAGCGTTTCAACCAAAAAACAAAAGTCGTACATACGCGGGTTCTGGCAAAATAATTATTATTTTTTCATTTTTTTTCTTTTTTCATTTTAATTTTTTTAATTGTCGATTAAAATAATGTGTGGATGTTTCTAGATGTCTCTCAAAAGTTATAAAAAGAATCTCACCTCATTCCCCCATCATGAATTGAGCAAGTCGTTTCACTTGGAAAGGGGCGATTTTAGAAAGGAGAAAAGAGGAAGAGAGTAGTGGTTATAGCTGGAGAGATTTCAACAGTGAGCAAAGGAGATTTCGGTAGCAAGGAAAAGGGATTTCACACACAAATTCGTAGTGGGGAGTTTCCGGCTACGGCATTCTTGGTTTTTGGCTCAGCTACAGCCACCTTTCTCTTGTGTTTTGTGGCATTTTTGGGTGGCTTCAGCTACAAAAAATTAATTTCAATAAGACGCATTCATTTTCTTATTATCTTCCCACTATTTCTTGTATTTTTTCTTTACAATTTTTTTTTCTTTTTTTTGCAACAACGGCTTCCACCCAAAGTGCAAGTTCATCCCCCAAGTCCAACCAGAGGGTTGACTATTATCCTCTTTGGAGGCATGTTTAAAAGCTTAAAAGATGTGTTGGTGTTGACTCATGGGAATGGTGATGTAATCTTTGCAGTAATTCGTACCCAGGAGTGAAGGCGCATATTTTGAATGGAGGAGAACAGGGGATTGCAGGTTTCCCAAAAACAATACACCCAATGGCAAGGAGGGCATATCAAAGAGAGCAAGATGAGGTTGACGGACTTCAAAGAAGGCATGAAGAGCTTGCTAATACTACTCCTCAAGCTCCACCAAACACTAAGCCAAGGATTGTGGTTGAAGCAAGGAAGAGGAAAGCGGCTCAACAACAACAATTACCACCATCCAAAAATACTAGAGGGGCATTTGCTTCAATTCAAGAGAGCAGAATTGCTAAATTGGTGAATGTGCAAGCTAGAGAAGAAGTTGATTCCAGAGTGGCTAGGTGCATCTATGTGTGTGGTATCCCTTTCAATGTTGTCCAGACTCCTTACAGGCAAGATATGATAAGGACAATTAACAAAGCTCCCACAGGGTGCAAGGGGCCCAACTATGAAAAATTCAGAACTCAACTTCTCAAAAATGAGAAGGAGCTTGTGGAGGATATCTTATCATCGATTCATTCTTCCTAGTGTAGCTTTGGGGTTAGCATAGTCTCAAATGGATGGACAGATACAAGGATAGGCCGTTGATAAATATAATTGCCACTTCACCAAAAGGAGCAATGTTTTTAAAGGCAGAAGACTAGTGAGGAGAGGTAAAAGATGCACAGTTCATTGCTTATGTTTTAATAAAATCTATTGAACAAATAGAATCTAACAAGGTGGTGCAAGTTATCACGGATAATGCACCAGTTTGCGAAGTTGCGGGTTTAATTATTAAGGGGAGGTATGACCACATCTTTTGGACACCCTGCATTGTACATAATTTAAATCTGATCTTAGAGGAGATCGACAATAAAGTTTTGTGGATAAAAGAAATCACAAGGGAAGCAAGGGAGATTGTTAAATTCACCACCAACCACCACCAATCTCAAGCAATATTTCAAGAGTACTCCAAATTGGAGTTGTTGAAATTTGTTGAGACAAGACATGCCTCAAATTTCCTAATGTTGTGTCACCTTGTTGAGGTTGAGCAACCATTAGTTTCTATGGTGGTGAGTAAACTTTGGGCTGAGTGGAGACAACAAGAATCAGAGCGGGGATATATGGTGTGTAGATTGTTCCTTGATGAGGAATGCTGGAGCAAGATAGATTTCTTACTAAATTTCAAAACCTCTGCATTTGAGCTTCTTCGAAATTTGACGCAAACCAGCCTTTCTTAGGAGAGGTATATGATGGCATGGATACCATGGTTGAGAAAACTAGGGAAATCATTTCACGGGAGTCTCCACAGCGTTTGTTTGTTGATGCTCATTTTATTGATTTAGTCAAGAAAATCATTGTTGATAGGTACCACAATTTCAACACTCCATTGCACAATTTAGCGCATGCCCTGAACCCGAGACTTTATGATGAAGAGCTTATTGCTCAAAGAAATGGGAAGAGGAAGGCACCCCATAAGGATAGAGAGGTAGCTAATGGGGTGAAAAAAGCCCTTATGAGAATGTTTCCAACTCATCTACACAAGGAGGTGAAGGAAGAATTTGCCAGTTTCGTTGCTGGATGAGATGGATATTCAAATATATCATCTTTGGAGGAGAGAAGCACCATGAATCCAGTTAGGTGGTGGATTTGTCATGGAGCAAATGGTGTACATTTGCAAAACCTTGCCATTTGTGTTCTCTCACAAGTGGCAAGCTCTTCATAAGCATAAAGGAATCGGAGCACCTATGGATTTATTCATTCTATGAAGCGAAACAAGTTGGGCTCACAAAAGGCAGAGGATCTTGTTTATGTGCACTCCAACCTTCGCCTTGCATCTCGTAGGGGTCCAGACTCCAGAATATAGCAGTGGTCCTTCTAAAGAAAGGGATGTGGATCTAGAAACTCTTGATTTGGAGCTCTCTCTTGCCGCCCTGAATATTGAGGATCGGGAGCCTAGAAGTGGAATTGGTTGATCATCTTCCTCTGCTCCACAATCCACTGTTGAGCATTCTTCTTATTCTATTTTTGACGAGGATTATGATGACGAGCTCACAGAAGGCAAAGGATCTTGTTTATGTGCACTCCAACCTTCGCCTTGCATCTCGTAGGGGTCCAGACTCCAGAATATAGCAGTGGTCCTTCTAAAGAAAGGGATGTGGATCTAGAAACTCTTGATTTGGAGCTCTCTCTTGCTGCCCTGAATATTGAGGATCGGTAGCCTAGAAGTGGAATTGGTTGATCATCTTCCTCCGCTCCACCATCCGTTGTTGAGCATTCTTCTTATTCTATTTTTGACGAGGATTATGATGATGAGGATGAATATTGAAGACTACTAGTCTTTATTGTTTACTAGACTGAGCTCATGTTTTATTTTTGTATGTGTTCATTGTCCACAGTTTGATACTTGTTCATGTAGCATTGTACTTGCAGCCTCATATATAAAGGTTGATTTTGGATATATATGTATATATAAACCTTGTTTATCAAGGCTATTTTTGGATATTACTACTTTCATTATGTGATCATTCACGAGTAAATGTGATGTTAGTATGTTTTATCATCACGTATAATTGAGACTTATAAGTTATAGTTTATGCAATGACATTGGACAATGTAATCATAATGTAGTAATGTATCATGTATGCTTTATGATTGCACATATGTTAAAATTGGCAACTAGGGCCAAACTCCATGTGGGTCATCTTATTTATGGCAACTGATATTTTTCTTGGATCCCTCTCATCGAGAGGTGTAGGATTGATCTAAACATCATCGATTCTGATAAGTATTCATGGAGTTGTGAATTTATTTGTGTTATAAGACAATTCGTCAAGGTCGGACAACAATTAAATAACACACGCATGTGCTCAATGTTTTAGTATAAAAGGAGATGACTTGAGAGTCATTTAACACACACTTCTCTCTTGACTTCTCTCCACTCACTTTGGGTTTTAGTGGAAGAGAAATCTAGGAGAGGAAGCCCTAGACGTTGGAGGAAAGGAGGCTTCCCTAACCGCAGCAAGGAAAACAGGCCAGCGAGGGTTTGAAGGGACGTTGGAGGTCAGCTCCAAGTGACCGAGTGCTGGAAGGAGGGTTTATCTACGCTGCTAGGAGAAGCCTTTTATAGGTTGTCTAAGGAAAACCTATACGCTGTCTAAAGGAGGTCTCTACAAGCCATTGTCGCAGTCCAACAAGTGCCACAAGCTACGCCCAAGACGCAGTCAAGGAGGAGGCCAAAGACAAGCCCTAACCGCAAACAGAAAGGGTCAAGGAATAGCGTGGAAGAGGGCTGCTACAGGAGGCCGAGTTTGGTAAGTCTTAAGGCTGAAACTAGGGCCGAGAGGACAGGCTGCTAGGCCGAGTGGAAGAGGAGTAAAACGCTGGTTGTTTGAGCACATTTGGAGGAGGCTGTGTGGTAAGCCGCAGGCCATACCACCACAGCAAAGGAATAGCGTGAACTGTTTTGTTGTCATATGCCCTAAGGCAGCAACCTAGTAAGGGAGGAGTTCACCTTCAGCTAGCCGCAGTCTTCCAAGGTTTGTTTGGGGCAGCTTGGAGAAGATTAAGGCCACAGGTATATGCTATTATGCCCTAACCAGTCTGACACTAACAGTCAATAGCAAACAAGTTTGGACAAGCATGGATGCCGCTACCTATGTATGAGGGATGGTAGATCTGTCTTGATGTCCTATGATGAAGGTTGTCCCATCTTCCATCCTACATAGCAAACAGAGATCCTAAATTGTGAACCAATGCAGTCCATGATAAGATGTGACAGCAAGGCTAAGTTGCAAGAAACGTTGGAGAAGGGTCTGTTTCCGGCCGGAAACGAAACGGAAACGAGGAAACTCGTACCCTACGGCCTGAAAACTCGTTTCCGGCTATACTGGCCCGTTTATCGAGGAGGAAACATGGCCAGTACAGCCGGAAACACATTTCCAAGCCGTACAGTGGAGTTTCCTCTTCTAACTTGACTTTTTCTTGTATTTTTTTTTATTTTTTCGCTTCTAATTTTTTATTGGGCGACTAAAATATCTTCTGAATGCTTCTAGATGCCTCTCAAGTTATAAAAAGGAGGATTTTTTTATTGGGGCAGCCTAATGTTCAAGCCTATGGCTCTAGTGTTGAAATGTAGTTCATGGTAATGTTAAATTCTTAAAGTAAAAGGCAAGTAGGGTACTAGGGTATGGAACTTGTATTTATTCAAGAGCACTAAGGTCGTTCGACTATGTAGGAGGAGACTCCCAATTAAGCACGAGACAAGAAATTAGAAATTTCTCGTGCCTGATTTTGGATATTGCTATTTTCATTCTGTGATCATTCATGAGTAAATGTGATGTAAATTTAGAGACTTATAGTTTATGCATTGACAATTGACAATTTAATCATAATGTAATAAATTAGAATGTATCATATATGCTTTATGATTGCACATATTTCTTAAATGTCCTAATATATATATATATATATATATATATGCGTTTCCTCGTTTCCAAAATTTGGGGGGGTCACGTTTTGTACCCGTGCCCATTTCGGAAACTCGTACCCGTTTCCCTGTTTCGTGCAACTTAGCAGCAAGGTGACCCATGAAGTTTGAATGCATATTAATAGACATAGTGAAAGTGCAGCAAGATGCATGGGCAGCAGAACAGCAGCATGGTACAGCAATGCAAATACATTGGGACAGCAGCACGCACGGTTCTGCAAACACATTGGGACAACAACAAACACAGTGCTGCAAACACAATGGGACAGCATGGTAAGCATGGTGCAATAGGCACATTGGGACAGCAGTATGATAAGCAAGGTGCAGCAAGCACATGGTGGCAAGCATGGCGCAACAGGCACATCGGGACAGCAGTATGATAAGCAAGGTGCAACAAGCACATGGTGGCAAGCATGGTGCAGCAAGCACATTGGGACGGCAATGGCACATGATGCAGTACACTGATGGTACAATCATGATTGGTAAAGCATGATGAGATGCAGCATAGTAATGATGGGTGCAGCATGGTGTAGCACAATGAGGTGCAGCATGATGATGAGGAGCAGCACAATGATAGGTGTCGCATGGTGATGGAGTCAGCTG
The DNA here is from genome assembly GCA_031772625.1 of Pinus tabuliformis. Classification (NCBI taxonomy): domain Eukaryota; kingdom Viridiplantae; phylum Streptophyta; class Pinopsida; order Pinales; family Pinaceae; genus Pinus; species Pinus tabuliformis. The sequence continues at coordinate 751,049,675 of CM062819.1, forward strand.
CGAGAATCAGTTGAAGCAGCATGTCTTCAACTGAGTTCAGCTACCTCATGTATCATCTACTTAGAGATGATCTATGCTCTTATTTAGATAAGTCAAAGGGTTGACTTATGTTGTAAATGTACTATCTCTCTCTCTGTGCTGAACTATTGAAGAACATATAAGAAGAATTGATCAAGGGTTTCCCCACATTGGGGTTTGTCCCTAGCTAGCGCCACATGTTGTATCCTCTTGTCTTGGCTTGTCTTCTGCAATCTATGTTTATGTTCTATCTACAATTTACCTTAATGCCTATGTGATTGCTAATCTGGAAAAGATATTGAGCTAACTGTGAAAATTGAAATAAATTTCTCTAAGCATAGAACATACCTAAACTTAACAACATAACATTTCCTAAATGTCCACAATATATATATATATATATATATATATATATATATAGATATATATATATATATTGCATTCCCCTGTTTCCAAAATTTGGGGGGTCATGTTTCGTACCCGTACCCATTTCGGAAACTCGTACCTGGTTCCCCATATCGTGCAACTTAGAGTCACAGAGATGACTGTAAGTGAGTGGTCAGATCAAAAAGCATGAGCACTGTTCAGAAACAAAGTTGTGAACAGTGTTAGTCAGGGCTACGGGGGAGCGCCCCCCACCCCTAAATTTGCTCCCGAAGCACGCCCTGCTCAGGAGAGGATCCGAAGCGACCTCGGGAGCATGCTCCCTTAAAAAAATTCACTCCCTACTTTCTAAGAGCGAACAAGGGAGTGATTGCTCCCTGACCACTCCCAAAGAGAATTTTTAAGTCGGGGAGCAATCGCTCCTAACCGTTCTCGCGACAAACAAAAAGGGCGTGGATTTTTTTGTGGGGGGGAATGGACGGGCCAAAAGAAATAAAAGCCATCCTCCCCTCCCACAATGCATCATTTGCATTTGGAGCTTGAGGTGAGTGAGAGGAAGATTGAGAGGGTTGCTTCAGGATTGCAAAGGAGATTGGAGCTTGGGATTGAAGGCACCATTGGAGAGCCAAAGAGGTAGGGTCTAGACTCTAATCCCATTCTTTTTAATTTTCCATGTAGCAGTTGTGTTTTTTATATGTTCATTGTTAAATGAAAGTGTTCTCTTCAGGGTTGCGGGGTAGCGCGCCCCCCCCCCCCCCCCCCGAATCCGCTCCCGAAGCGCACTCCCTCTGGGAGCGCGCTCCCTAAAAAAAATTCACTCCCTAGCTTTTTTCACCAAAAAAAAAATCAAAGAAACAATAATTTTGAGTGGGGCAGCTTAATGATCAAGCCTATGGCCCTAGTATTGATATGCAATTCATGGTAATGTTAAATTCTTTCTCCATTATCTTTCATTTTCATCCTTTAACTTAAATTTTTAACATTACCATGAAATGACTCAGGATGTTTGAGAGTGTTTTTAACATTACCATGAAATGACTCAGGATGTCTCAGAGTGATTCCGACCTCATTGGATTTCATACAAAGAAAGTAGAATTTTAGATCTCACTCAAAATCTAGCAGACTTATCAGTTTTCAAGGATTTCAGGATTGGGGGGATTGCAATGTTTCCACTGGATTTTGTCATGTACTAGGGTATGGAACTCGTATTTAATCAGGAGCACCAATCCCTCTATGTACCTTGAGATTAGTGGCATTGCTTGTCAAACTCCTTTATCATGACCTACTAAAAATGCACCCATCACTCAAACAAAATCTTGACTTGACATGCTACGTTTTTTCTATCTTATGTTAATGCTTAGAGGGTGATATTAATGACAAAGATCCCAAGATAAGCAATGGTTTTGATGATATTTAGGTCTCTGTTGTAGCATGATTTTTTTGGATGTTAGAGGCCATCTATAGCCTATTTTTTGATGTATTTTCGGTTCAGAGATGGATTGCACTCAATGTTATTTTGGTTATGTGTACCAGAGTGTGGAACAGCGAATCGGGAGCAACCTTGGAGTGTGCTCCCGCAAAAAAAATCACTCTCTAGTTTTTTCACAAATTTTTTGTCACAAAAATGTTCCAAAGGCAATTTTTTTCCAAAGAAACAAGAGTTTTTGAGTAGGATGCCTAATATTCAAGCTAATGTCCTTGGTATTGATATGCAATTCATGGTAATGTTAAATTCTTAAAGTAAAAGTGACATTTTCCTTTATCTTTCATTTTCATCCTTTACTTAAATTTTTAACATTAACATGAAATGACTCAAGATGTTTGAGAGTGGTTCCAACCTCATTGGATTTCATATGGAGAAAGTAGAAATTTAGATTTCACTCAAAATCCAGCAAACTTATCAATTTTTCAGGATTTCAAGATTGGGGGGATTGCAATGTTTCCATTGGATTTTGTCATGTACTAGGGTAGGGGACTCGTATTTAATCAAGAGCACAAGCCCTCTATTTACCTTGATGTTAGTGACATTGGTTGTCGAACTCCTCTCTCATGACCCTACTAAAAATGTACCCATCACTCAAACAAAATCTTGACTTGACATGCTACATTTTTTCTATCTTTTGTTAATTGCTTAGAGGGTGATACTAATGACAAAGATCCCAAGATAGGCAATGATTTTGATGATATGTAGTTATTTGTTGTAGCATGATTTTTTTGGATGCTAGAGGCCATCTAGAGCCTATTTGTTGATGTATTTTCGGTTCAGAGATGGACTGCACTCGATGTTATTTTGGTTACATGCACACTTACATGCTATATAAATGAGAACTTGTAACTTGTGGATGTGGTTGATGAAGATTATAACTTCTAGATGATTAATGTTTTATGGTTTAATACATGTTTTTATGATTTTTATATCTAATTCATCATTCTACATGCTTTTGTTGATATATATATGCATCAAGATTCAGAATATATAAAATATATATATTATATAAAAATTCGCTCCCAAGCCAAGATCTTTTGAAAATGTCACACCCCACTTCCGCTCCCAAGTGACCTCGGTTTTCTTCTCTCTTTCCCATTCCCATTCCTCCATTTTATTGCAGGCGAGAAACTATAACCCACCAAAGTTCAAAACTTCAAACATCATGGCTATATGGCTTGGCATTCTCTTGATGTTGGTTCCATTTTTTGTTATGATGGTGTTGGGGAGCAGGAGCGATGAAGAGGATGAAGAAGTGGGTAGTGGTGGATTTGAAAACCCTGAAGAGGAGGGGTACCAAGAGGAAGAATAGGAGAAGGATGATGAGGGCAAAAAAACCAAAGTAGACAAAACCCCCTTGTGGAAATATGTTACTAGGCTTTCAAGAGGAAAATGGGGTTGAACCACTAAATTTACATGACTCCGTTGCAAAAACACTTAAACAAGTTCATACACTCGTGCAGGGAGCATCTCTGTGGGAAAATGGCATGAGATCGAAATAAACAAATAGGAATCAGAACTTGTGGAAGTGTGTCACAAGTTCAAAGAGCCAAATACATAACAGAAGAGGAGGAAGCCCAATACAAATCTAAAAGATCAAAGGGTGACTTTGAACATGACACCACTAGCCCACAATCACATAGACTAAGAACTCCATCAACATCCACCCATGGTAGTGGATATGGAGGCACAGGCACAGACATCCCTTTAAGGTGTAGAACCATATCATATTTCCTTGATCAAGGGTGTAGGGATGATGTGGATGCAAAAAAAATCTGGTTTCTCTATGCATGTGTGATACCATTCAATGTTTTTCACTCATCTTATTGGCATGAAATGATTTCTACCATCAATGATGCCCCTAAAGGATACAAGAGCCCTGCATATAACAGGGCTAGAACCATGGGACTTGATCATGAAAAAGCCAAAATAACACATGCTTTGGGTAAATTGACAAATTCTTGGAATGATTATGGGGTATCCATTGTATCTAATGGCTGGACAAATGTAAAAGGCAAGCCATTGATAAGTGTTCTTGGTGTGTCTGCTAGTGGTGGTGCAGTCTTCCTTTCAGCATATGATTACTCAAAAAAGCTCAAGACCACCATCGACATTGCAGAACCATTACTTCAAACAATTGAAAGTATTGGGCCATACAATGTCATCCAAGTCATCACTGATAATGCTTCTAATTGTAAGACAACAGGAGCAATCATTGTGGATAAATACCCCAACATATTTTGGTCTGGGTGTTTGGTTCAAACAATGAACCTTTTAAAGCATGATATTATTAAGAACGGGCAACCTCAATACAAATGGATTGGTGATTTGTACAAGAGAGGTAAGAGAATGATAAAATATATTACCAATCATAGCAATACCCATGGGCTTTTCCGCAGTCACTCAAGGTTGGAGTTGTTAAAGATTGTGAAGACTATATTCGCTAGTTATTACCTCACCTTAAGGCGCCTTTTGAAGGTAAGAGAGTCATTGGCTAGCATGGTATCAAGTCAACACTGGCAGGTATTAAAGGACAAGACCCCAACCGCACTTGACAACCAAGGTTTTGAAGAGCTGGAGGAGACCGCTCTTGATGGTATGTTTTTGACACACGTGAAGGATGTTTTGCAATACACCAAGCCCCTTTATAACATGATTTGTTTTGCAGATACAAATGCACTAGTGATTGGGGAGGTGTATGAGCAGATGGATAACATGTTGGGGCAAATAAAAGATATTGTTCAGCAAAAAGATCCCAACTTGTATGATATTATTTACAATTTTGTGTGTGCATGGTGGGATAAACTTAATGTTCCACTACATGCCTTGGCGTATATCCTTATGCCAAAATACTACTCTCCATCTTGGTTGGGAAAACCTGCCTCTGGGGGTGGGGTTAAGGCCAAACCCCATACAAATCCAAAGGTACAAAATGGGTATATGACAACATTAGACAAGTTGGTCCTTGACAGGGAGGAGTGTGCTAGATTCCGTCTTGAATTAGGCAAATACTTCACAAGTACTGGAGTGTTTTGTTCTTTGCATGCAATGGAAGATAGGGACAGATTTGATGTTGTCACGTGGTGGGACATGTATGGCAGCCAGGGACTTTTGGGAAAATGGGCAAAAAAAGTGCTTTCACAGGTTATAAATACTTCTTCTGCAAAGAGGTGTTGGAGCACCTATACCTTCATCCATAATGTGAGAAGAAACAACTTTAATGGAAATCGAGCAAAAAGCTTGATTTTTGTGCACTACAACTTGAGGTTGTTGACACATTATTGTGACTGGGCTCGTGATGATACATCATATATGACTTGGGACAACAACCCAAAGGAAGATAATTTGGAGGATGGAGCTCTACATCTAGAAGAATTGGAAACAAAACTTTTGAAAGATGATGATGAAGCAACAGCAGCAGCCATGCCACCCCCATCATCTAGTAGCAATGCTTGAGTTCCACAATCTTTGCCTTTGTTGTCGCCACCTCCATCTACATCCTCACATGGAGGTCATGTGCCTTCTGGTTCTAGTTTTGGACAAGGTTGTCTAACTATGCAGGAAGAGACTCCCAGTGGACCACCACGACCTTCTCAGAAATTAGACATTTCTCGTGGCAAGGGCCAGAGGAAGCAGTAGATAATAGATTTACTTGTCTTTTCTAGTTTCTAGTAGTTTTTATGACTGTTGACTCTTTCATATTTATTATGATATTTTTTGTAAACAAGATATCACAATTTAAGTTTGAAGTTTGAAGTTGGCAATTATAACTCATTCGTAATGAATTATGAATTTGATGCTTCGTGAAAGTTGAAAGTTGAAACTTGAAACATTTCATTTCATGTTAGATATTCTTTGTTATAGTTCGGTTACTTGCTAATGTTAATGGTTACAAGTACAACATTAGTGATCAATGATGATCTAAGTCACCTGACACGGGGATTCGGAACACGTAGGATTCGGGATTCGTGGTGTCGGATTCGGGACACGCTGACCCCCCAGAACAGGACACGTTAGGACACGTTATATATTATTTTATTAAAAAAATATATATATATATATATATATATATTTAAAAAAAAAAAATTATATATATATATATATATAACAATTAGATATTATCATATTTCTTACACAAATTTTAATTAATGATACAAATTTATTGATTTCAAACATAGATCTTCATCTATAGCTATTAGCATGCATAGTACATACAAAATTCAAATAAATGTTGGTATTGGTCACATAAATGATAAATCTATTAAAAATTTAAATCATGATTCATAATTCATAACTGAAAGACAACTTACAACTACAAGATAGTAAGATAAACACACTGACAACTGTAGTTTTCTCATTAAGTCATCAAATCAAAATGTGTTACATAGGTAGTGTTGGTGCAATGCCAATGGCAAATAGAAATAGAAAATATAAAACTACAGGTATACAAGCCTCAAGGCATCAATCAGCATCACTGTCCCCATCATCATGGTCCCCACTGCTCTCCTCTACATCCTCCTCCTCCCCTGTATCCATAGTCGCCTTTGCATCTGCTGGTATGGAGGCTGACCCCTCTAAGTCATCAAATCTAACAGGCTCTAGCACTGGATCATTGAGATCCATGTTGGCCAATGCCAACTCAACAATGGTGTCCAGACCCATATCATCAGGAACAGTGTTACTTGGGAGCGGGAGCAAAAGCGGGGAGCGGGAGCGAAAACGGGAGCGGGAGCGACATATTCAGAAGCTCTTGGTTTGGTGCTCTTGATTAAATACGAGTTCCATACCCTAATACATGACAAAATTCAATGGAAACATTGCAATCCGCCAATCCTAAAATCCTAAAAACTGATAAGTCTACTGGATTTTGAATGAAACCTAAAATTCTACTTTCTCCATATGAAATCCAATGAGGTCGGAACCACTCTCAAACATCCTGAGTCATTTCATGGTAATGTTAAAAATTTAAGTAAAAGGATGAAAATGAAGATTAAGGAGAATGTCACTTTTACTTTAAGAATTTAACATTACCATGAATAGCGTATCAATACTAGGGCCTAGACTTGATTATGAAGCTGCCAAAATGCTCTACTCCTTGTTGCAACAGCACAAATCACTTACCAAATGAAAATATTAATGAGCAAACATGCCCTTTTCATACCCGCGCTGAGCTTAGCGAGTCCTGGAAACTGGACACGTGTCCTAAAATCGCGACACGCCCTCGGACACGACGTGTCCTGTGATTTGGACACGAATCCGGACCGAATCGTGTCGGATTCGCCGGATTCGGGATTCGCAGGGGGTTTAGGACAAATCCGGTTTCCTAGATGATGATAAATGTTATATATTGAATTTTGAAAGCTTGAAATTTTAAGATTGATGAATCATGAGACTCAATATGTTGTATGTTACTAACTTGTGGACGTTGTTGATGAAGATTATAAGTTCTAGATGAATGATGCATCATGCTATATGGTTCAATCCATGTTTTTATGTTTTTTATATCTAATTCATCATTCTACATGCTTTTGCCGACATATATGCATCAAAATATATAAAAATATATATTATATAAAAATTCGCTCCCGACCCAGGAGCTTTTGAAAATGTCACTCCCCGCTCTTGCTCCCAAGCAGCCTTGGTGTCGATTGCGGTGCAAGACCTAATCCAAGTTTGGGATAGAGTTATTGGCAGTGTGTGTACAAGTGGGAAGATTGTTAGAGGGTTGCTAGAAGAGCCCTAAGTACAATTCTGGTGAAGGACTATCAGGTTGTTAGAAGAGAAAAAGTATTGGAGCCTAAGGAGTTGAACCTTGAAGGAGGCAAGGGCAGCCAAGAGGGCTAGTGAACCAGCCCTACTTCATTGCATGAGAAGGACATCTTCATTGGAAACTGGGCAGCCTCCCTTGTGGAGGAGCAGTGAGGCAAGTACTGGGTAGGTTGAAGACCCTATGAGTTGGCATCCTTGATGCACAAAGGCGCAGCTATAGGGCAGACTGTTTGGGCCAAAGATCAGTGACCTAAAGGAGTTGCATTCATTGATATTGGCAGATTGTGGAGCTGGAGATGCACGCTTTCGAAGGGAGCAACCATGAGCAATAAGACAGGAAGTTTTCAAAATAGAGAAGTGACAGACTTGCAAAGCATGGTGGGAAAGAACAGGACTTCAAAGCAGGTTCTGCAGAAGAAAGTAGGGAAGCCTTCTAGTTTAGATGGAGCAGCTACAACAACGGAGAACATGGTAATGTTGGAGACAATTCCATGTGGACGAGGTTCTTCCAGGAACACCTTCCTCACTAAGAGGGAGTGTTGAAAATGTTAGCGAGAAAGGGTTCCATTATTTGTGCCTTAAACAAAGGAACCTCAACGAGTTTCTCCTTGAGCATGCACGAGTTCCTATGAGTTAGGAGTTAATTCCTAAAAAGTAAGATGAGTTCCTAAAATTTAGGGTGAATTCCTAAGAGTTAGGAGTGCAAGAAGCAGTTGACTAGTGCTAATTAGTGGAAGGTCAAGTTTATTGTCTTCTAGTGCAAGTTATTTTGGACAAAGGGCGAGTTGATTGAGTCAAACTCCTAAATTATAAGAAGGGCGAGTTAACACAACCAGTCAACTTTTGTTAACTAATCAATCAATAGTTCGACTTTCCTCAAATAGAACTTGCTAGTAATAGCCTAATCGAAGTGCTTATAAGGAGGAATGAAGGCACAATTTGATCATTGTCTTGTGAGCACGAGTTGGTGAGACAAGGCAGTAGAGAGCACAAGTCAGTGCTTGTGTGTTGAGTCTTGTGCGATATTGATAGAGAGCAAATAGGGATCAACAATCTTGCAAGGGTTTCAAGCCTGGTTCAAGGCAGGAAAACAAGTTTGTTTTCAGATTGAAATAATTTGTATTTGTAAGAGATCTAATGCTCAATTTCTATCAATAATCAAGAAGAGGGTTTCCCCAGTTGGGTTCCCTAGAAAAATATTGTGTTTAATTGTGTGTGAATGTGTCTTTAATCTGTTCTATTCCGCTGCAAATTTGAAGTAGAGAAATTATGTGTTTTAATGAAAAGAAACTAGTTTTCTTTTTTCAGATTGTTCACTATAGCAGTTGCAAAATTTCAAGGAAATTGTACATGGTGGAGTGCAGTGAATGGGCTATACAGACTCAAATAGGGTTGGAAGTGCTACAGACAAGAAAAGCAACTCAGGGTGTTGCTTCAGCTTGGGATCAATAGTAATTTCATGGTTTAGTAGGAAGTAGAGTTCAGTGACGCTCAGTTCATTAGAGGCCGAGTACATGGCTACAAGTTTGGTGAGTTGTGAGGCCATCTAGCTTCACAACATGCTTGTTGCTTTTGAGTTGGATCCAACAATGATTCATTGTGACAATTAGAGCTGCATCAAGCTCTTTGAGAATCCAATGTTTCATGACAAGTCCAAGTACATAGAGATTAGGTATCGCTTCATCAGAGACAGGGTCTAAAGGGAAGTTGTGAAGCTTCAGTACATATCCACATATGAACAAGTTGCAAATATGCTCACCAAGACCTTGGCGAAAAGCAAGTTTGTGTTTTATGGAGATAAGTTGGGGGTGGTGCAAAACGCCTTCCTTACTAGGAGGGAGTGTTGATGTTATTAGCTTAGACAAGTGCTTTTGCATAGGCTTCATGTCTAGCATGCAAAAGATGTCAGGTTGCCTATTTAGGTGCATGGTAGAGAGCAATTTTCTCAATGAGTGAGAGACTCAAAAATTGAAGAGAAGAGAAAGGTCTACAACAAAGAATTTTCAAGAGAGAATTCAAGGAGGTAGAGCTTGAGGAGGAGGCCAAGTTATTTGAGAAGGAGACGGAGTTATTAAAGGAGGTCGAAACTATGAAGAGGATGAGTTTCCTAGTGCGCAAAGGGACATATAGATGGAGAAGCCAAGTTTTCCAAGGCCAAATTTTTCCAATGGGGCCAAATTTCTCTAGAGGCCGACATTTTAGTGGGTCAAATTCCAAGTTCCAATTGTGTTGTAATTTATGCGTATTATCTATGGGTCAAGTTCCTAATTTTCCAAATCTAATAAAGTGGGGGAGAATTTGTTTGGGCAAAAGTTTTGTTGTTCTTGTGGTCAATTTTCATATTTTATTTCCGCTGCAATTTTATTTCTGAAGTTAAAAGTTCCAGTGTTTATTTTTCCAACAGTTCCCAAAACTTTATTAAGCAAAATACTTTCTGGATATAAATTAATTATTGAGGAAAATTGGCAACTAGGGCCAAATTCCACTTTTGGACAACTCATATGATCGAGATGATTATTGCATTGGATTCCTCTTTTCGAGAGGTCTAATTTTGATATAAAGTTCATCTCATTCTGACAAGCAACAGTGGAATTTATAATTTATTCTCTCTCATGCACAAATTGTAAAGGTCAGCCTCAGGGAAATGTAGGCTCAAGAAGCCCAATGGATGTGTCTCCTCACCTTCAACGAATTGTATAAATAGGAGTGACCTCTCTCCTCATTTGGACATCACTCACACACATCATTCTTCTCTCTCTTCTCTTAATTGGTTCGTACAGCTTGGGCAGCCTCTCTCTCTCTCTCCCACATGTGGCATAGAAGGACGAAAATTTCAGAAACAAGTGCAGGCTGAAATTTCAAAGAACAGACCAACGTTGACCAGGGCTTGTTCAACCATCTTTGACTATGTTTTTCTCGACAAAATTCCAATCTCCTGAGGCCGCATTATTTGGCACAAAAATCGAGGCATTTGGGGCAGTTTGACCTGCGTTGACCACATGACTCTTTGACCGTAGCATTCACTGAAGTTTGACTGAGTTTTATTGAGGCTGGGTGGATTGTTTTGGGTTGACTTTGACCCTTCTTGAAGGCCGAATTGGACTGTTGTTGACAGAGCTGCTTGGAGGAATTTTTGTTGTTGTTTTGACCAGCATTGACTTTCTAGTTAGGGCAAGTTTGACTGCAGAATTTGTCAGGGCTGATTTGACTAATTTGATTTTTGTACTACCTCTCTCTTTGTTGAACTATTGAATAATAATAAGAAGATTTGATCAAAGGGTTTTCCCCACCTTGGGGTTTTCCCCTGGCATCCGCCAAAATCTGGTGTCCTCTTGTCTTAGCTTGTTTTCTGCATATGATTTTATGTTCTATCTGCATTTACTGTCAATGTGATTAAGTTCATGTGATTGCTACTGGAAATAATTGGATATTGTCATTGGGCTGCTAAACGAACATTGAAGTAAATTGTGCTAAGCATAGAACATACCATTGTTATCCAAAATTAACATGGTATCAGAGCTCAAGCGAAGACAAAGCGCAAGCAAGAGTGAGGAAAAGCAATCACTAAGGGAAGTTGTTGGACAAGAACTTGGAACTAATCCCAATGAAGACTACATCTTACTTCAAATCCTAGGATAAGCTTAAGGACAAATCCAACTATCATGCATGGAAGATGTCTCTAGATTTGACTTTGGAAGAAAATGATGCCATAGACTATGTCAAAGGAAGAGTAGTGGAGCCTTCTTCAAATGCATGCGCAGTTGCACACACAAAGTACAAGAAAGGTGAGGTTAAAGCTAAGAAAATTATTGTTGATTCTATTCACAAGCCTTTGGTTGCCTATATTTCTGATTTGGAAACATTTGAGGAGATGTATGACAAGCTGGTTGCGATGTTCAAAGTAAATAATGCAAATCAAATTCTCTTTCTCAAGAACAAGTTGAAAGACATCAAGATGGATAGAGGAAAATCCATTCAATCCTACTTCATGAGGATTACCGAAATCAAGAATGATCTCTTATCTATTGGAGAAATCATTGGTGATAGGGAGTTCACTCTTATTGCACTTAGAGAATGGGATATGTTTAACACTGCCATCCTCAACAATGATAGGATTCCAGCTTTTGATGAATTATTGGCTAGATGCACTCGAGAAGAAATAAGGATGATGGAAAGAGACAAGCCCTCGAATGGAAACAATCCTACCGCCTTCTCCGCTCATGCTAAAAGGAAGAACAATGTTGGTCCAGGAAGATAAGGTCAAGGGTTCAAGTCGAGATTCAAAGAAGGAAGAAAAGGAAGATGCTTCAATTACAACAAGTTTGGCCACTTCGCTAGAGAGTGTCCTCACAAGAAGGATACTCCAAGAGATGACGACAACAATAACAATAACTACAAAGGCAATGGCAATCAAAGAAACAACAGGTTCAACAACAAAGGAAAGAGGAATTCTCCCGCTGCTCGAAATGGAAATGGTCATCCTCCCAAGAAGTCGAGAAACTCCAAGTATGAAGAAGTTAATGTTGTAGAAAAGCAAAAAGAATTTTATCTTATTTTTGCCCTCAACACTGCCTCTCCTCTAAATACATTGGATCATTGGTTAATTGATAATGGTACCTCAAGGCACTTCACTGGGTATAAAGAGGCTCTCTCAAACTTGATTGAAAAGAAGACAAATATGGAGATTATACTTGGGGATAATGCCACTTATCCCGTGAAAGGAATTGGGACTGAACTCTTCACTTAAATCAAGGTCAAACCCTTTATTTACAATAAGTGTTGTATGTACCTTATCTGAAAAAGAACCTGGTCTCTATTTCTGCAATGGAAGATAAAGGTTTCAAGGTGACATTCATTGATGGGAAGGTTAATGTTTGGCAAAGTAACCCGAAAGATGCATTCACACTTGGATTTAAGGTTGAAGATATCTATTAGGTTGGAGGAAGTCCGTTGAGAGCAATGACTTGCGATACTTCTCTTCAATTCGAATTATGGCACCAAAGATTTGCTCACCTTCATTGCAAAGCCTTACCTGATGTAAGGAAAATGGTCACAGGTATGCCCGAATTCAACTTAGGTCATGAAGGAGTTTGTCAGGGTTGCGCAACTGGAAAACATACAAAGGGACCATTCCCCTCAAGTCAAAGTCAAACAATCGATATTCTTCATTTAGTCCATTCTAATCTATCAGGTATGTTGCCAGTGACATCTTTGGGTGGATATTGGTACTATGCAATTTTTGTGGATGACTTCTCTTGCAAAACATGGATCTATTTCTTAAAGAAGGACGAAGTGTTCAAATGGTTCCACTCTTTCAAAACCTTGGTCGAGAATCAAACAGGGAAGAAGATCAAAATAATGAGGACCGATAATGGGGCCGAATATGAGTCAAACAAATTCAATGACTATTGTAGAGAAATTGGCATTAAGAGGGAGACCACTACTACATATACTCCTAAACAAAATGGTGTTGTCGAAAGGAAGAATCAAACTATCATAGAAGCCACCCATGCCATGCTTCATGACCAAGGTCTACCGAAGTTCTTATGGGGAGAAGCTGCCAACACCGTTGTGTATGTTCAAAATAGATGCCCGCATCAAGCATTGGACTTCAAGACACCCGAAGAAGTTTTCACCGGTAAGAAACTTGATGTTTCTCATTTTAGAATTTTTGGTTGTCCCGTATATTTTCATGTGTCGAAAGAGAAAAGAAACAAGCTAGATGCATCTGGGAAGAAAGGAATGTTTGTGGGCTACAGTGAAACTTCGAAGGCATATAGAATCTATGTGTCAGGTCAAAGAGAAGTGGAAATAAGTCATGATGTCACTTTCAATGAAGATTTTGCCCTTAGGAAAGTCCGAGATCTTCCTATCCCTAGGAAGGACAATGATGATGATGCAGGAAAGCAAGATGAACCTCCCACTGATGACCCGATGCCCAATGTGGAAGGTCTGATGGATCCCATTGATCCACCCCTAGTGAGCCCTCTAGTTCAAGAAAAAGACCTTCATGGCTCAAAGATACTCTTGAAGATGTCGAGAGACATGTTGCACCAAGGGGAACATTCCGTGAAAGCAAGAAGTCGAACAAGTACCTAGGGTACTTAGTTTCCATGAGTACCATTGTACAATCTGAGCCATCTACATTCGAAGAAGCCGTGAAACACCAAGTCTGGAAGGATGCGAAGAACGAGGAATATGAGTCGATCATGAAGAATGATGTCTAGGATGTGGTTCCTAGACCCAAGGACAAGTTAGTGGTCACTTCAAAATGGCGTTACAAAATCAAACATGGAGCTGATGGGAGTGTTGAAAAGTTCAAGGCTAGGTTCGTTGCTTAAGGCTTCTCCCAAAAGGAAGGAGTGGACTATGATGAGATATTTGCACCGGTTGCCCGATATACCACCATCTGTTCAATCATAGTGCTTGTTGCCTAACAATGATGGAGCCTACACCAAATGGATGTAAAAACTGCTTTCTTGCATGGCTCACTTAAAGAGGAAGTCTATGTAGAACAACCCGAGGGGTTCGAAGTTCAAGATCATAAGACACATGTATGCAGGTTGAAGAAAGCCCTCTACAAGTTGAAGCGAGCCCCCAAGGCTTGGTATGAGAGGATTGATAGCTATCTTATGAAGTTGGGATTTACAAGGAGCAATGTTGACCCAAACCTATACTTCAAGGTTGAAAAGGACAGACCTCTCATTCTGGTCCTTTATGTGGATGATCTCTTTCTAATAGGTGGTGGTCCTCTCATTCATTAATGCAAGAGGGAGTTGGCTTCCGAATTCGAGATGAAGGAACTAGGACTGATGCACTATTTCCTAGGGCTGGAGGTTTGGCAAAAGCCAAGTGAGATTTTCCTTTTTCAAGGAAAATATATTGTGAAGCTACTTGAGAGATGTGGGATGGTGGATTGCAAGTCCGTGTCTACTCTGATGGAACTCAACTTCAAGAAGCTATGTGGAAGTGTTGTTGGGCCTAAATTAGCGAACCCTTCCAACTTGTGGGGGCCCTGATGTTCTTGGTAAACTCTGTCCTGACATATGCTTCGTTGTGAACACGTTGAGTCAGTTTATGGTCAAGCCTCATCACATTCATTGGATTGTTGCTAAGAATCTCTTGAGATATCTCCAAGGCACAATCCATTATGGACTGAGATACACTGCAAGGAATTTGAGGCTACATGGATATACAGATGCTCATTGGGTTGGCAGTATGGTGGATCGGAAGAGCACATCTGGGTGTTGCTTCTCTTTGGGGTTTGCTTTAATATCTTGGATGAGCAGGAAGCATAAATTGGTTGCTTTGAGCACCATCGAGGCCGAATACATTGCTGCGAGTATGGCCTGTTGTGACGCTGTTTGGTTGAGGAAGCTCTTAAGTGAGTTATTTGAGCATGTGTCGGATACCACCGTGATCTTCTGCGACAACCAAAGTGGGATTCGCCTTTCAAAAAATCTCGCGTTCCACGACTGCTCCAAGCACATTGATATCAGGTACCACTTTATCTGGAATATGGTACAACGGGGAGCAATAAGGCTCCAACACATCAAGACAGATGAGCAGGTCGCAGATATTCTCACAAAGCCCTTGGGGAAGGTCAAATTCTTAACCTTCTGAGAGAGACTTGGAGTCATGGAAAGACCGTCCTATGAGGGTCCCGTATGAGTTGGGGTACTTCTTGGAGCTATGAGCAACCATAGGGTGAATGGTTCACCTTCCCCTAGTGGTGCGCTAGATACAGGGTGAGTGGTTCACCTTCCCCTGTGATACCCCATGATGGTTGACATGTGTGTAGGGTGAGTGGTTCACCTTCCCCTACGATTACAAACACATGTATGTAGGGTGAGTGGTTCACCTTCCCCTACCATTGACAAATGCACAAGATGAGTGATTCACCTTCTCCTATGGCATATGAGCAGGATGAGTGGCTCACCTTCTCTTGCCAATGCCCCAGCACACATCCTACCCATGGAGTCCGAGACTCATGGGAAGTACCTCTCATCTGGCCAATGAGTTGGGAAAAGTGGTTAGGGACCATAGCACTAGCGATGGACGCATCATTTACTGTCGTACTCCCTATGACTAGGATGCATGGTGTTCAACAACTTGATCAGGGATCAAGGACTGACTTTTGTCAGTGGAGAGTGGTATGATCTTGTGACTCACTCTCGACCACTTCTTCATTATTACTTCATGGTTCAGCAAAGCAGAGCAAAACAGCGATCACAGAGATGGTACTTGATGACAGGATGGTATGATGATGACAGATGGATTGGTAGGTGGAATTCTCCCTAGTTGAGAGGGAGTGTTAAAATTGGCAACTACGGCCAAATTCCACCTTGGAACAGCTCATATGACGGAAATGATTATTGCATTGGATTCCTCTTTTCAAGAGGTCCAATTTTGATATAAAGATCATCTCATTCTGACAAACAGAAGTGGAATTTTGAATTTATTTTCTCTCATGCACAAATTGTCAAGGTCAGCCTCTATCAAATGTAGGTTCAAGAAGCCCAATGGATGTGTCTCCTCACCCTCAACGAATTGTATAAATAGGAGTGACCTCTCTCTTCATTTGAACATCACTCACACGCGTCATTCTTCTCTCTCTTCTCTTGATTGGTTCGTACAGCATGGGCAACCTCTCTCTCTACCCCACGAGCGGCATAGAAGGCCGAAAATTTCAGAAACAAGTGCAGGCTGAAATTTCAGAGAACAAACCAGTGTTGACCAAGGCTCGTTTAACCATCTTTGACTGTGTTTTTCTGGACAGAATTTTGATCTCTTGAGGCCACATTATCTGGCACAAAAATCGAGGCATTTAGGGCAGTTTGACCTGCATTGACCACAGCACTGTTTGACAACAGCATTGACTGAAGTTTGATTGAGTTTGGGTGGATTGTTTTGGGTTGACTTTGATCCTTCTTGAAGGTCGAATTGGACTGTTGTTGACCGAGCTACTTGGAGGAATTTTTGTTGTTGTTTTGACCTGTGTTGACTTTCTGGTTAGGGCAAGTTTGAGTTCTGTTGACTACAGAATTTGTCAAGATTGTTTTGACTGTGTATTGGGCAAGTGAATTTGATTTTTGTACTCTCTCTCTCTTTGTTGAACTATTGAATAATAAGAAGAAGATTTGATCAAAGGGTTTTCCCCACATTGGGGTTTTTCCTTGGCATCCGCCAAAATCTAGTGTCCTCTTGTCTTGGCTTGTTTTCTGCATATGATTCTATGTTCTATCTACATTTACTGTGAATGTGATTAAGTTAATGTGATTGCTACTAGAAATAATTGGAAATTGTCATTGGGCTGCTAAAGGAACATTGAAGTAAATTGTTCTAATCATAGAACATACCATTGTTATCCAAAATTAGCAACATCGAATTTTAAGTTCCAATTGTGTTGTAATTTCTGCGTATTGTTTGTGGGTCAAGTTCATAATTTTCCAAATCTAATAAAGTGGGGGAGAATTTGTTTGGGTAGAAGTTTTTGTTAAAATTGGCAAGGGCCAAACTCTAAGTTACCAGGAATTGGATCCAGATACGGCTGGGAAACAACAAGTACAAATAGTATAAATATAGTTTTATAATTTTAAAAACAAACAATTTATATAAAAATAATATAATTTTTTATTATTATTATATATATAATATGTTATTATTAATGTATATTTAATATTAATTATTATGAATATAATTATTATATATATAATTAATATTTTAAATTAATAGTCTTATAATTAATGTATCATTTATAAGTATTTAATCTTAATTATTCAAACAAGTTTAAATTAATAAATTTCTTATTACGTAAGTTACTTTATCAACCATGTCACTTTAATAAACTTTACTTTTTAGGTTTTGAATGGTTGATAAAGTTCACATTTAATATAACTATGCCAAATGGCCATAGTTTATAAACATTACTTTTTATATATTTAAAAAACCATGTTACTTTAACACGTTATGTTTAATAGGTTACTTTAATATTTCTTGATATAAACTTTACTTTTTACCTTTCTAATGGTTTATAAAATTCACTTATAACCATGCCAAATGGCCATGGTTTATCAACATTAATTTTTATATATTTAAAAATCTATGTTGAAGCGTCATTTTTGAACTCTACAAAACAAAACCGAAAGAGTTAAATGCTCGAACTCTCCCGTAAAGTTTATGTGAGGACATGTCGACTAGAAGGAAATATACTTATGTGATGACACGACTCATCACGAGGAAACGCTGAAATGCAGATATTGGCGGGAAGGTAAGGCCCAAAACGCTGATCCATCTACCTGCAATAGCGAGATGATGGGAATTCTATTTTCAATTTTACATTAACCCTAACCATTGAAAAAGACTTTGCTGGCAGAGTAATCCATTTACCAGCGTGAAACCCAAAAAAAGAAAACATTGTCTGGTCTATCCTACAGTGCACGAGTTGACACAAGTAACACGATGTTGTTGACCTATCATCCATACGAATCCTGGGCAGATCCCAACGAATCTGGATCCGAATCCGTATCCGATCCAAGGATCAGTGGATCCAGCACCTCGCCCTAACGGATCCGGTAACTTAGGCCAAACTCCATGTGAGTCTTCTTATTTATGGTAGCTGATATTTTTCTTGGATTCCTCTCGTCAAGAGGTGTAGGATTGATCTAAAGATCATCTGATTCTGACATGTATTCATGGAGATATGAATTTATTTGTGTTATGTGGCAATTCGTCAAGGTCGGCCAGCAACCAAATTGCCCCCATCTATCCTCAAAGTTTTACTATAAAAAGAGGTGGCTTGCAAGTCATTTGGTACACACCTCTTGTGATCTCTTCCTCTCCACTTGTCTTTGGGTTTTGGTGGGAGGAGAGATCTTAAGATGATACGCTGCCCTAAGAGGAGATGCCCTAGATCTAGATGCAGTCATGGGAGAGAAGGCTCTACGCTGCCCTAATGAAGATCAAATCATGTTGTCATGAAGAAGCCTAACGCAGCCATGGAAGAAGCCTTAACGTCACTGTCCTAAAAGGCTCCCATACGCAATTCTAAAGGAAGGGATCCATCCTTACCCTAGCCGCAGTAAGGAAGAGTCCTAAACACAGAGATCTGGCTGCTTCCCTAACCCTAAATGCAGTCTCCTAGCCGCAGCACTTAAGGTTGCCCTAGGCCGCAATCCATGAGGGTATATACGCAACAAGAAGGGACACTTATACACAGCAAAGGAAGCTACTTTAACGCAGGCAAGGAGGCACCCTTATCTCAGCCCTAAAGGAGATCTAAACCTTAGCCCTAATACGTTGTCCTAGGCCGCATTCATTAAGGGTTTGGATGCAGCAAGGGGAGGCCCTTAACAAGCCCTAACCGCAGTGCAAACAAGTGTTTTATGCTGTTGTTCTAAAGCCCTTATCACGGGTCCAGTAATAACTCTAATCCGATGTCCTAAGAAGACTAGCCACAGGTCTAAAAGGGAGTTTGAGACTCAGTTTAGTAACCCTATTCACAGTAGTAAGGAGGCCTAGAAGAGGCCCTAATCTCAAGCTTGAAGAAGCAATAATTCGTTGTCTCAAATATTGCTATCATTGCAAAGGAAGCCTAGCAGCAGCAGTGTTAAACACTGTTGTTCTAAAGCATGGGTTAGGTACGTTTGGAGCAGTTGTCTCTATATTAGAGGACTGAGGGAAAAGCTGTTTGTTTGGACCTGTTGAAGGAGTCTGCAACTATAGCCTAGCTGCTCTGCTAGGCTGTAAGCCATAGCAAGCAGCTAAGGCTGATATGCATTGAGTGTAAATGGTTGCAGCATATTGGATGCAGTATGATGGGTACAGCATGATGCAGCACAGTGATGGATGCGGCACAGTGATGAGAACAGCTCAGTGATGGGTGCAACACTGTGATGGGTGCAGCATGGTGATGGAATCACCTTGGAGAATCAGTTGACGTAGTACGCCTTCACCTGAGTTCAGATCAGCTACCTCATGTGATATCTTCTTAGTGAAGATCTCTGCTCTTATTTTGTCAAGTCAAAATGTTGACTTCTGATGTATATGTACTATCTCTCTCTGCTGAACTATTGAAGAACATAAGAAGAATTGATCAAGGGTTTCCCTACATTGGGGTTTGTCCCTGGCTGGCGCCACATCTTGTGTCCTCTTGTCTTGGCTTGTTTTCTGCGATTTATGTTTATGTTCTATTTGCTTTTACTATCATGCTACATGTGATTGCTAATCTGGAATTGATATTGAGCTAATATGGAAAATTGAAGTAAATTTGCTCCAGCATAGAACATACCTAAAATTTAACAGTTTTGTTGTTCTTGTGATCGATTTTCATATTTTATTTCCGCTGCAAGTTTATTTTTCCAGATGTTTTCAAAATTTTATTAAGCAAAATATTTTCTGGATATAAATTAATTGTTGAGGAAAAACAAAACAGACCTGGTATTAAAAGTTAACAAGAGGTGCACTCCCTCATTTTTACTCATGGTTGGACTGGGGGAGAAACCCCTTCGCGCTTCCGAAATTTTGTTGAAGACTTCTATCTTTTTCTTGTGCAATGGATGGCTAGCTAGAGCAGTCCCTTGAAGGTGTTATCTTACGGATGTGTCTCAATGGATAGATAGTCAATGAATGAATGCCTTTGTGTGTGATTTGATGAGTAAGTGGTCTCTTCATTTCCTTGAGATAATTTATCTTGAAAGGTTGTAAATATGGTGTTCTTCTTTAGTGGTGGTGGTGTGTCCTATGCTACCTTCTTGGATAAATCCCTTCTCAAAGACATTGGAGAAATTCTAGTGGAGAATTTTCCACTTGACCTTCTTGAAACTTATAAAGCAACAAAAGTGATCTATTAGGGTTTGTAGTAGATTTCCCTAATTAACAGCTTTGGGTTCAATTGTAACATTCTAAAGAGGAGCGTTAGTTGACCCCATATGCCCAATGGAAAGGCACTATTTTCCAATCCTCCCATCATTTTATTCCCTTAACCTTTCAAAATAATAAAAAACAAAAACAAAAAAATTGCTAGATTTAGTCTTCATATCACCTTGAAACGCATTGCCCTATATCCTAGCAAATTTTACACTAGGGAAGCCCCCATCGAGCCAAAAGAGAGCTGGCCTGAAGCAAAGAAGAGAATTGCTGAGATGACAGTGGCCTACCTCTTAGTTACACCAAAACCACACTTGAAACATTATCTCATAAAGTGTGAGTTTATGTGATAACATTTTGCTGTTGTTGCCGGGGAATAAAGTCCATTTCCTACAAGACATCAATAGATTAGCTACAACATTGGATGAGGGTTTCTTGAAAATTTGTTCTCATCTGGGTGACTCCACTGGAAGAACAAGGACCTTCTTCTTTGCATATTTTGAAAAATATGTACTTGTGAGGTGAGACTTGTGAGGTGAGACAAGCACCATTGTGAAGACATTGACAGCTCACATTGGTGACTCCATGATTATCAGAATTAAGCTCTCATAAACGGCTCTGTGGGAATTTCATGAACTATATAGTGCCATTGATGTCAAGAGAATTCCTAGATATCCAAACCACTATTCTCCAAATTTGTTGGAAGATAGACCAAAATTTGATGGTAATCACTCCTTCGCCATCTCTTATATTGTGAAATTCCTGAAATATACTTCAAAAAGTAACACGGTACATGAAGACATGCCGATTCCATTTACTTGTTCTTTGTAAGCACAAAGGGATTAGCTTATATATCGTTGCTGACCAGACAGTATATTTCTATTGCAGATATTTTTGAAAATCTTCTCAAGAGCTGTGGCCCAAGATTTCAGTATGAAGACACTTGCAGGGATCTGGTAGGAGCCCTACATGAAGATCTTTTTAACCCTATTGAAGATACTGTTGAAGAAGGCAGCCCTCAAATGTGACATGCATTTCCTGCTCGATCCTTGTATTGTAAGAATAAGATAATTTGATGTCATTTTGCAAGCCTATCAAAGCAACTGCACAGAATTGCTTGCCCAAGAGCCCACTGAAAATTATGAGGCAGTGAACTCACTGTGTGCTGCTGTAAAAAAGAAGTACAGCAGAAGTAAAGCACAGATAAGCCCCTGCCAAGAACCCCTAAACAGTAATCAGCCCATCATTCAGTCCAAGGATCGGCTAGAACTTGACATAGCAGAGGAAGAGTAGGGAGATCCAGAAGAAGATATCCCTGACAAAGAAAAACTGACTGCTACCCAAAAAAAGGTATGTGATTACGCATCTAACACAGATTCCATGAACAGATTAGAGAAAGGACCTGAATCTCAGCCATATGGTGATTTTGTTGCTACTCTTGATGACAACCCAGATTTGCATCCTAAATTTGGATAGAGCAAGGATGGGATTTTTCATTTTAGGATCATACTTCAATAATTTTCTCATGTTAAGTTCTGATGGTGATTGTGATGGATGTGAGGACAGCTTTGTTCTCATAAATGAGTGTGATATGTAAATGAAAGACCAAGCACTTGTACTGCCTCCCACCAAGGACTCAAGATTATCTACAGCACTTGTCAGGTGATCATATTTTTTCTGCCCAAAAGCACCAGTCAGATGAAATTTCCCCCAAGATAACAAATTCTGAAAATTTCCATAAAGACAAAGGAGTACTATCTACAGCACTTGTCAGGTGATCATATTTTTTCTGCCCAAGAGCACCAGTCAGATGGAATTTCCCCAAAGATTGAAAAATCTGAAAATTTCCATAATGACAAAGGAGTAGAATACTTTGGTTCTAGAAATGTGGCACTCATGATTATGTACAGCCCAATTTAGATCTGATTTTCGAAACCATGACTGTAAATTATTGCCAATGAACTGAAGCAAAAACAAAGTTGATTGATACCCATCCCAAAGAGGAAGGTCCCTGTCATCTTGTTGAAGAACACTTAGCCGACAAACACAATGGGGATTGTCAAAATGGCATTCAGCATGATGCTAGTCCAGAGCTCCTTCACGATAGTTATGGATTGAGGATACCGTATTCTGACAATTTTCCCACACTTGACAACAATAAGGATCGAGCCTTTTCTAGCATGAGAAATGAACAAATCAAGCAGATATCCACCAGTTTTGTACCCTGTCTGGGAAATCCACTACAGAAGGAAAGGATCATGTCACACTTCTCCAAGCCTGATGACTTAGAAGATCCATCAGATGGTTAGATTTTCAATGAAAGGTGGAACAAAACCTTGAATGCAGGTAATGAACAGAGTTGTATGGTAGAAGAGCAGGTTTGTGAAGCCTTGAAGGTAGAGGAATCTAAATTTTCTGAAAACAGGGGCAATGGAGCCATTGGTACCTACAGCAATACATAATTTTGATATGAGTTTGAGCAAAATAATAATGTGATTCCTATGCTGAAATCTGATGATGATCATTGGTCCATCCATTCTGGCTGATCCGTATGGTAAAGTGAAGGTTAGTTGCTCCCTGCTTTCAATTATAATTTTGAATACCATGGATTTTGTCAAAATTTTGAAATGTTGGATGAAAATGGAAATTGTGATGAGAAGGAAGAACAGTGGTGTCTTCAAGTTGAAAAGGTGGATATCTATGCACCTGATCCTGTGGCGAATCTAACTCATGAAGTCAAAACTGACGAAAAGTTAGAATTGGAATGGCAACATGGGATCCAGGAAACGTCTTTGTTCCATTGATAACAAAAACATCTACATACAGCTCAAACACTGGAGACATAGGTCATATATTGTATTTTTTTATGGACCTCCTATATATGATTCAGACTATTTCAAGAAAGAACAACAGAGACGTTCTTACACCTGAATTTGTCCAAAAAATGACTCGTATGTGCAGAAAAGGGAACAATAACATGGTAAATGTAATGAAGCTCTGAACATGAATAGAAGAGCCCTTCCTAAAGCACTGCCCAGAACAGGAGGTATAATCTGTATTTTGAAGGGTCCCCTGTATATGACATTGATGATGACACCCAGAGTAGAACAGTCTTTATGTTAGACCCAGACCCAGTGGAGGTTGAAAGCTTGTGGATGCTAATGGACCTGCAGCCTGAAATATACGAAGGACATATGCCACAATGGGGAGAAAAATTTCTCAGCACAATGTCTCTCCAGGATCATATTTGCCCCAAATATGAGTTTCTAGAACTTGCTATGGAACTTCCAGCACACTGCCCAAGTTTTGATTCAAGCCTAATATATCAAAGAGTTTGTGAAGACAAAGTTATGTGTTTCAAAATGAAATCAATAGGAAATAAAACTGTCTTCAATGGAAACCTCAGATGATTTTGATGAAGATTTTTCATTTGTAGAAATATCCCCTCGATCAGGTGATGGAGGGCTATCTAATGAGCCTGTAGTAAATGCATATATTGCCACCCTGAAGAGATACGATCAGAATCAGAAAAGAATCTGTGTTGAAACGACCATGACCAATTCTCATCAACCAGTCCAAAATACGATTCAGCTGGACAAGCATCTATAGAAGGTCCAGACCTAAAAGAAAATTGGTTATTCCGGCATTCAACCCCCAAAATTGTAGTTTCCAGATGTGAGACTCTGAAGCCTATAGACCACAGAATGAAGAAATCAGAGGCTGAGATGTTTGTTTCTGGTGTGTTCTCATTACATTGTCAAGATGCCATTAGAAGTTGTTTCGCCCAAGTGACAAACAGACATGAGAAAATGGGTGATGTGTCAGGACCGAAAATTGCACTGTCATTTACAAGATATCAAAAAAGGAAACTGCAGTGTTCAACACAGAGTGTTTTTATCTGGCTGAGGACAAACAATGACAATCCTGCACAAAATGACCTCATAATGAATGTTCAACTAGGGCCTTTAAATGCAGAGCAATCAGGACTCCGTGACCACAGATCCAGCATTCATGTTGATGCCTGTAAATAGGGAAAGAAGATTCATCATGATCAGATAATGACATGGCGAAATTCCACAGGGAGCCTGCTGAGCAGAGGCAGATCCTATCTCATTTCACCTGTGTTACATAATGATCTCTTTGTGACATGAAACAGAGGTCAGTCCAGGAACCACTCAGATGGCAAAGAGACACAGGAGTTTTCTGTTCATCATTCAGAGATCCTCATATGGCATTTTAAAGAATCCAGCTATGGTGTTACATTCCCAGAATTCCTTCAAATAAAGCTGTGTTATCCCAGAGTGACAGTAGATGAAAACCACATTTGTGTGATCACTGGAGCATTCAAGAATACAGTAATGGGCCTTGTCAATGTTTGTGATTTTGATATGCGGGCCATATCCATCTTTCGTATTTAAAGAAACCTGAGAACAGCCCTTAAAAGGTTATTGGGTCCACACATTATGCTTACTGGCAACTTGTTGAGCAAACATTGTGTCTTTTCTGTCAAAAATCAATTAGTTTGTGAACCAGATTTTCAGCAGCAGGCTTTTAAGCAATGACATATATTCTCAGGTCGCATCAAAGAGAGGGTTTTAGGATTGACAACAGGGCAAGAAGACATCTCATTGCCTGACAGAGTCTACAGCAGCTATCTTCAGTGGTGGATAGACGAGGCATGAAAAAGCTTATGCTCGTTTTTGCATACAGTGAAGGACATCTTTGACTTGCAGATACCCATTTTCAGCCCGGAAGTGACAGAGTCTCCAGCTTACAAGCACCCATACTTCAATGTTGCCCTATTTTATATGATAATCAAACACAGAGGGAGAAAGCCATCACATCCATGAGATGTTGTGATTCACATGCACATGACAAGATTCTCACGCACTCCCAAGAAGAGCACACATCCCCAAGTAGGAGCCAGATGTTATCCACTATTTTTGTATGAGGATAACATAGCAGCTCTATCTTTTTGTGGAAAGGACTATGATCCAGATTGGATCATTATATCATTTGACATCCATCTTGATGCAATGGAAAAATTGAAGAAATCAGCTCACAGGACCATTTTTAGCAGCAGGTCCCAGTTTGGCGAATTGGGGTCAGAAACCTCCTGAAAGCAGTTTGTGGCATCGAACAGGGCCTTTTGGGGGTAAAACTTTGTTGCTTAAACGGTACACCCCCTAGCACTATTCTACACACATATACCTTTCCAATGACGCAAGAATCACCTCAATCGGAGTCCACATGCAAAAGTTATGCACTCGGAAGTTGACCTACCTGTTTTGACCACCATGATTCAAACGGATGCCACATCAGCCCCCATTATTCAGGGAAAAGGGGCTAGCCACGTTATCATGATGAAAAAGACTCTAAAACAGTCGATATTGTAACTCTAGTTAAAAGTTGGAGTCAAACTTAACCACTCGTAAGCCATTGAGTTGTGTTATAACTGGGTCACTAGGAGGAAAAGTGGTTCCATTCAATTGGAGTGCATTTTGTTCCATAGTTGAACATAGTTAAGAGCTAAGTCACCGGGTTCAGCGAATTTTATCCTTGGGATTCGAAATTCGCTGAACCTCAAACGATTTCGAACAAGTTCGATTATGTACACTGAACATAATGACGAATTCGAACTCGAACCTAATGACGAATTCGAACTCGAACCTAATGACGAATTCGAACCCGAACAAAATGGCAAATTCCAACCAAAAAAATTAAATTCGGCAAAAAAAATTGATTAGGTTCAATTAAAAAAAAAAAAAAATCGTAAAACCAAAACACAGAAGAAAAAATAAAATAAATAAATAAATTTTGGGGGTTAGGTATTTCAGTGGGTAAAGCCGCCCGAGGTTTTAACTGCGCAATCACATGACTCATGCCAACCAAGGCCCACCCTTGACTCACTGCTCGAAGTCGACCCTCACCTCACTACTCGACCCTTGGGCCTCACTACTCGCTCGACAGCTCTATTCAGTGTTCACTACCTCGACGGCTCACTGGTGACAGCCACAGGCTACAACCTCGGCCCTCGACAGCCATAGTTCACAGCGCATTCGACAGTTACTCGCCATCTCACTCAGTCGACGGTGATAGCCACCACTACCCTCACAGTTACTCAGTTCGACCCTCACAGTTACTTAACGGCTCACCGGTGATCGCCAGTCCGCCACAGACTCAACCCTTATGCTACTACTCAGTGCTCAGGCATCGACCCAGTGACTTAGGCCACAGCCCAGCAGGCATCCACAAGACCACAGCACACAGGAAATTCAAACCTACAACCCACAGGCCTAGCAGGCAGCCACAGGCCCTCAGCACACAGGAAATTCGAAACCACATCCCACAGCGAATTCGAACCCATAGTCAGTTCCAACTTCCAGCGTCCAGCTCCAAGTAGCCAAAATGCATTCTTTTTTACTGCAATTTTTTTTACTGTATCTGGACTGTCATGCATCAGCCTTAGCAAATCCAGATCTGCTAAGGTTGATGCCTGAGCTGACAGTCCAAACACATTCACATAATATATTAAAAAAAAACAAATTACAATTTACAGTCTACATTAAATTCTGTAAAAAAATAATTCTCCAAAAAGATTGAAAGTAATTCAAATGTAAATTTAAAGAACCAAAAACAAAAACAAAAAAAAAATTGCAAAAATGTCAGGCCTCACTTCAGCAATCAAAACCTTCAAATTTCAATGGCACCCCCAAAATCAAAAATCAACTACTGTAGCATGGAATTTTGTCAAAAAAGATGGGAAAAATCTTTTGTGTCAGCTGTGTGGACATCAATTCACTGGCTCTTTAACTAGAGAAACGGATCACCTTCTCAGTATTAGCAATGGAAGTGGAGGTGGTGTGGAAAGTTGCACTAAGATCGTTGATGAACAAAAAACTGCAGTGGAGAAAGACTATTTCACTTCAAAGATGGAAAAGAAAAAAAGGGAAAATAGAGGCAACGAATTGAGAGGGAGATTGCCATGTCTTCCTCAAACACCATTAATTCAATTTCAACCATTGGTGGATCAAGTTCTACTCCAGTAAAAATTGGTGGAACCAAACATTAAATCAATTATGGAAACCTGTGGAGAGACAAGAAGTTGATGATGTTGTTGCAGAATTCTTTTATGCGTGTGCAATTACCTTTAATGTGGCCAGGAGTCCATATTTTAAAAATGTAATTAAAAATGCCATTGATTTTGGGAAGGGCTATGATCCTCCCAGATATGAAGCTTTCAGGACCACTTTGCTAAAGAAAACAAGAGACAGAGTGACAAAAAAGTTGGTTCAAATTGAAGAGTCTTGGAAGCATACAGGATGCACAATTTTGAGTGATGGTTGGTCAAATTTGTGTCATTGCCCATTAATCAATGTGCTTGTTTATAGTCCTCAAGGGATACTTTTCTTGAAGGCAGTTAATGCAATGGATCGAGTGAAGACATCAGAATTTATTTTTGGAATTTTGGATGAAGCAATTCAAGAAGTTAGGGAGAAAAATGTGGTCCATGTTGTTACAGATAATGCATCAAATTGTGTTGGTGCAGGGAAGTTGATTATGGAAAAGTATAATCACATTTATTGGACCCCTTATGCAGCTCACTACTTGGATTTAATGTTGCGTGACTTAGCCAAATTTCCTTGGGTCAATGAGACAATCTGAAGAGCCAAAACAATTGCAAACTTCATCATCAACCATCATCTCACTTTGAGCATATATAGGAAGAATGCATCAAAAGAATTGTTGAGGCCTTGTGATACAAGGTTTTCCGCTTTTTATATTGCTCTGAAAAGAGATGTTGAGGAAAAAGCAAGCCTAAGCGCTGTTTTTTGCAATACTGAGTGGGAGAGATCTACCCTTTCAAAAGAAACGAAGGGGGAAAATGTTGAACAAATAGTGCTCAATAATGACTTTTGGGAAAATGCAAACAAGGTTTTAAAAATATGTGGCCCAATTGTTAATGTGCTCCGCATGGTTGATGGTGACAAACCTTGTTAAAATTGGCAACCAGGGCAAAACTTCATGTGGGTCATCTTATTCATGGCTGATAATATTTTTATTAGATTTCTCTCGTCGAGAGGTGTAGGATTGATATAAATATCATCCGATTCCGATAAGTATTCATGGAGATATGAATTTATTTTGATTATGGAACTATTATCAGACCGACCTACAACTCATGTAGGCTTAGAAGCCCAACAGTCGCATCTATTCAAACACCAACGTTGTGTATAAATATAAGAGGACTTTTCCTCATTTGCACTCACTCTTCTCATCACATCTCTCTCTCTACTGCGCAGAAATGAGTCTCTTCTCTACTGCGCCGAAATGGGTCTCTCTCTCACACATGTGAAGCCGGAAGCTGTTGAACCTGAAGCTGCAATTGCAGAAGCAAAGATTGACCTGTGTGGCCTAGAAGATCTCCTCTTTGGAACTATGTTGTAGGTCCATCTGGATCTCCTCTGAAAGTCGCAACTTTTGGTGGTGGAATGAAGTCAATCCGACAAACGGTTTGCAATATATTGACTGCCCTAGTTTGAAGCCAGAAACCAGTGAAACTGAAGCTGCAACTGCAGAAGTAAAGATTGACCTGCGTGGCCTAGAAGATCTCCTCATCTGAACTGCGTTGTAGGTTCATCTGAACCTCCTCTGGAAGCCACAACTTTTGGTGGTGGAATGAAGTCAATCCGATAAACGGTTTGCAAGATATCGACTGCCCTAGTTTGAAGCCAGAAATTGCGAAAACTGAAGCTGCAACTGCAGAAGTAAAGATTGACCTGTGTGGCCTAGAAGATCTCCTCATCTAAACTGCGTTGTAGGTTCATCTGAACCTCCTCTGGAAGCCGCAACTTTTGGTGGTGGAATGAAGTCAATCCGACAGTCGGTTTGTGAAATATCGTCTGCCCTAGTTTGATAATGAAGCTGCTAATGCTGATGCTACTGATCTAGGATTTGCTACTGCTGATATGAATCAAATTTATTGTACTATTTATCTCTGCTGAATTATTGAAGATAAAAGAAGATTTGATCAAAGGGTTTCCCCACACATTGTGGGGTTTGTCCCTGGCTAGCCGCCACATCTTGTGTCTCCTGTCTTGGCTTGTTTTCTGTCGATCATTTAATGTTCTATCTGCACTTTACTTTATGTACATGTGATTGTTAATCTGTGGAATATAATAAGAAAAAGAAGTAAACTGTTATAAGCATAGAACATACCATAACTTAACATGGTATCAGAGCTGAGGTGAAGACAAAGCCTGAGCAAGAGCAAGAGCAATCACCGAAGAGAAGATTGGCAAGGCTATCCTAAAAGAACTATGGGGTCCTCAACACTCTTTCTTGCCGAAGACAAGCTCCGTGAGAAAGATGACTATCACGCATCGAAGATGTCTATCGATCTAACCCTAGAAGATCCAAAAGTGTTGGACCATGTAAGAGGCAATATTGTTGAGCCTCCATCAAATGCATCCGCTGCTGCATGGAACAAATGGAAAACCAAAGAAGTCAAAATAGAAGATCATCCGAGCCTCTATCGACAAGCACTTGGTGGCCTACATCTCTGAACTAGACACCTCCAAGGAAATCTACGATAGACTAGAAAATGGCACTCACGACTCTTGGAGGATTACCATCCGAATGGTACATGTTCAGGACTACTCTTCTGAACTATAATGTAATTCCTGGTTTCGAGGAATTAATGGCTAGATGCATTCAAGAAGAAACAAGGGAAGAAGAGCAAGAAATGCCCATGCCTAAAGGTCCTCCTGCTGCCTTTTCTTCTCATGCTAAAAAAAGAAATAATTCCGGGACTAAATCAAAAGGAAAGGCTGGACCTAAGGGTGGAAGAAAATGACATCTACAATAAAGCAGGTCACTATGCAAGGGAGTGCCCTGATAGAAAGGAATCACATCGGGACGATGATCAAAATCCCTCTGATGACAAATCAAAGGAATGACAAATTCAACAGCAAAGGTAAGAGGAGAGCTGGGGATCAAGGAAGAGGACAACCATTCAAGAAGGCTATAAAGTCCAAGATGTATTAAATGCACCTGACCTCAAAAAGAACCTAGTGTCCATCTCGGCAATGGAAGACAAAGGCTACAAAGTAACTTTCAGCAATGGCAAGGTATGTATATGGAAAAATAATGTTAAAGATGCCTTTACTCTTGGGTTTAGTGTTGATCAATGGAAGTCCGCTAGGTGTCATGTCTTGTGACATAACTCTTCAATCCGAACTTTGGCATCGAAGGTTTGCCCACCTTCATTACAAAGCTCTACCCAATGTAAGACAGATAGTAACAGGGATGCCCGAATTCCAAGTAGAGAAAGAAGGTGTATGTCCGAGATGTGTCGAAGGAAAGCTCAAAAGGGGACCATTCCCCTCAAGCCAAAGCAAGACCTCTGATATATTACAGTTGGTTCACTCAGGCATATCTAAGGCTGGCATTAAGAGGCAGACTACTACACCACGTACTCCTTACCAGAATGGTGTGGCGGGAAGGAAGAACCACACGATTGTGGAAGCTGTCCGGGCCATGCTACATGATCAAAGACTTTCGAAGTTTCTATGGGTTGAAACTACAAACACTGCCGTATAGCATTGGGTTCCAAGACTCCTGAAGAAAAGTTCACCGATAAGAAACCTGATGTTTCTCATTTTAGAATTTTTGGAAGCCCTGTATATTTTCATGTGCCGAAAGAGAAAAGAAATAAATTGGGTGCATCTGGAAAGAAGGGAATTTTCGTGGGCTATGGTGAAAATACTAAAGGCTATAGAATCTATGTAGCCGGTCAAAGGGAAGTCGTAATTAGTCATGATGTCACCTTTGACGAAGATATGGCTCTCAGCAAGGTGAACAATCTTCCGACTTTGAGGAGCTCTCAAGAAGCCGACACCAAGGAACCGAAAGAAAAGGATGATGGATCAATGCCTGATCTAGAAGAACCCATGGATCCGATTGATCCTCCTCCACATGAGCCTTCCTCTTCTAGGAAGAGGCCTTCATGGCTTAGGGGGCTACTTGATGATGCTGAAGGACATGCTGCACCCTGAGGAACCTTTCGTGAAAGTAAGAAACCTAATAGGTATTAGGGATACCTGACCATCATGAGAACGACCATACAAAATAAGCCTTCATCATTCTCAGACGTCGTCAAGCATCAAATATGGAAGGATGCTATGACCGAAGAATATGAGTCTATCATGAAGAATGATGTCTAGGAAGTAGTTCCCAGACCCCAGGACAAGACAGTTGTTACTTCCAAATGGATTTACAAGATAAAGCATGCAGCAGATGGAAGTACGGAAAAGTATAAGGCTCATTTTGTTGCTCGTGGTTTCTCCCAGAAGGAAGTTGTAGACTATGATGTGATATTTGCACCTGTTGCCAGATATACGACCATCCGCTCGATCATAGCCCTTGTCGCTCCACAAGGATGGAACCTACATCAGATGGATGTCAAGACTACGTTCTTACACGGCTCGATCAAAGAAGAGGTCTACGTGGAGCGACGCGAAGGATTTGAAATTTATGATCGAAAATCTCATGTATGCAGGTTGAAGAAGGTTCTCTATGGGCTAAAGCAAGCACCCCGAGCATGGTATGAGAGGATCGACAGCTACTTGATGAAGCTGGGATTCACTAGGAGTGAAGCCGATCCTAACCTTTACTTTAAGGTTGAAGATGACAAGCCTCTCATACTGGTGCTGTATGTGGATGACCTCTTTCTAACAGGTGCAGACCCTCTCATTCACAAATGTAAGAGGGAGTTGGCTTCTGAATTTGAAATGAAGGACCAAGGACTTGAAGTATGGCAGAAGCCAAGGGAAATTTTCCTATCTCAAGGAAAATATGTGGTAAAGATATTGGAAAGATTTGGTATGATGGACTGCAAGCCTGTGACTACCTCGAGGATCTTAACTTTTAGAAGTTATATGGTAGTGATGCTGGACCAGATTCGGGAAATGCCTCTGAGTTTCAAAAACTCATTCGCGTTGATGTTCTTGGTGAACCTCCGTCCGAACATATGTTTTGCAGTTAGCACTGTGAGCTCATATTTGGTTGAGCCTCACTACATTGATGCCAAGAATCTTCTAAGATATCTTCATGGCACAATTACTAATGGATTGAGATACACTACCGGAAATATGAAACTGCATGATTATTCGAATGCTAATTAGGTAGGTAGTGTGGAGGATCACTGGAGCACTTTTAGTGTTGTTTCTCTTTGGATTCTGCTTCGATATAATGGATGAGCAGGAAGCAAAAGTCGGTTGCCATAAGCACCGCCGAGACCATATACATATCTACGAGTATGATCTCGTATGAAGCTGCCTGGTTGGGGAAGCTCTTCAGTGAGCTGTTTGAACACATACCACTGTGATTCTCTGTAACAACCGGAGGTGGGATTCGATTATTGAAGAATCTCGTATTCGTCGATTGCTCCAGCAGACAGACATTATCTGGGATATGGTAAGATGATGAGCAAGGAGGCTCCATCGCATTAAAATGATGTACAGGTCGATACACCTTGTCAAAGCCCCAAGGAAAGATCTAATCTGTGATTTTCCCAAACGACTTGGAGTCGTCAAGAAACCCTTGTACAACGGTCCTGCATGTTGCATACATTGAGCTCTGGGAGCTCTGAGGGCTTGCGGTTCTTATTGGAGCAACATACGACCATAGGGTGACTCACCCTCCCCTGGTGGTGCGCACTGAAACAAGATGACTCGCTCTCTTGTGGGACAAGATGATTCGCTCTCTTGTGGAACAAGATGATTCGGTCTCCTGTGTAGCAGGATTTATGTGTTCTCCTGTGAGGCCTAGATTGATGTGTTCTCCATGGTGATTGTAGCAGGATTGATGTGTTTTCCTGTGAGGCCTAGATTGATGTGTTCTCCTATGAGGCCTGGATTGATGTATTATCCATGGCGGCCTAGATTGATGTGTTCTCCATGGCAATTGTAACAAGATTGATGTGTTCTCCTGTGAGGACAGGATTGATTAGTTTTCATGTCGAGGCATCCTACCCATGCAGTTTGGGACTCATGGGAAGTACCTCTCATCTGATCAATGAGCAGGGAAATGAAGTTAGGGACCATATTAGTACCGATGGACGCATCGTTGTATCTATCATACTCCCTACGCTAGGATGACCTCCATTGATCTGGGATCAATGATACTGGTCTGGGACTAGTGGTAGGAGTTGTACCATACTATGACGTTGACTTCGGGTCGGTTGAGAATGGTCTGGGACCAGTGGTACATACTCCGAGACTGACTTCGTGTCAGTGCAGTACTGGTCTGGGACCAGTGAGAGTGGTACATACTATGACATTGACTTCGAGTCGGTTGAGACTGGTATGGGACCAGTGGTACACTCTTTGAGACTGCGATACTGGTCTGGGACCAGTGGTAGGAGTTGTACCATACTATGATGCTGACTTCGGGTCGGTTGAGACTGGTCTGGGACCAGTGGTACATACTCCGAGACTGACTTCGTGTCAGTGCAGTACTGGTCTAGGACCAGTGAGAGTGGTACATACTATGACGCTGACTTCGGGTCAGTTGAGACTAGTTTGGGACCAGTGGTACACTCTCTAAGACTGCGATACTGGTCTGGGACCAGTGGTAGGAGTGGTACTTACTATGAAGCTGACTTCGGGTCGGCTGAGACTAGTCTGGGACCAGTGGTACGCACTCTAAGACTGACTTTGAGTCAGTGGAGGGTGATACTGGTCTAGGACCAGTGGAGTTGTACTCACTATGACACTGACTTCGGGTTAGTTGAGACTGGTCTAGGACCAGTGGTACATACTCTGAGACTGACTTTGAGTCAGTATGATACATCCTTGATCATTTCTTCTTTTTCATAATTCGAACAAAAGCAGAGCAGAACAGAACAATGCAAGAGCAAAGCAGAACAAAGCAAAACAGTACCTATCAGTACAGGGCAGAACAAGACAAAGCAGAACAGGCAAAATAGAGCAGAGCAGGGCAAGGGTCAGGCTGTACAGGGCAGTGCATTTGATGGATGAATAGTAACGACCGATATGCAGATTGCAGATGAAGTTCTCCCTAGTTGAGAGGGAGTGTTAAAATTGGCAACCATGGCAAAACTTCATGTGGGTCATCTTATTCATGGCTGATAATATTTTTATTAGATTCCTCTCGTCGAGAGGTGTAGGATTGATATAAAGATCATCCAATTCCAATAAGTATTCATGGAGATATGAATTTATTTTGATTATGGAATTATTATCACGCCGACCTACAACTCATTTAGGCTCAAAAGCCCAACAGTCGCATCTATTCAAACACCAACGTTATGTATAAATATAAGAGGACTTTTCCTCATTTGCACTCACTCTTCTCATCACATCTCTCTCTCTACTGCGCAGAAATGAGTCTCTTCTCTATTGCGCAGAAATGGGTCTCTCTCTCACACATGTGAAGCCGGAAGTTGTTGAACCTGAAGCTGCAATTGCAGAAGCAAAGATTGACCTACGTGGCCTAGAAGATCTCCTCTTTAGAACTATGTTGTAGGTCCATCTGGATCTCCTCTGAAAGCCGCAACTTTTGGTGGTGGAATGAAGTCAATCCGACGAACGGTTTGCAAGATATTGACTGCCCTAGTTTGAAGCCGGAAACTGCTGAAACTGAAGCTGCAACTGCAGAAGTAAAGATTGACCTGTGTGGCCTAGAAAATCTCCTCATCTGAACTGCGTTGTAGGTTCATCTGAACCTCCTCTGGAAGCCACAACTTTTGGTGGTGGAATGAAGTCAATCCGATGAATGGTTTGCAAGATATCGACTGCCCTAGTTTGAAGCCGGAAACTGCTAAAACTGAAGCTGCAACTGCAGAAGTAAAGATTGACCTGCGTGGCCTAGAAGATCTCCTCATCTGAACTACGTTGTAGGTTCATCTGAACTGCGTTGTAGGTTCATCTGAACCTCCTCTGGAAGCTGCAACTTTTGGTGGTGGAATGAAGTCAATCCGACAGTCGGTTTGTGAGATATCGTCTACCCTAGTTTGATAACGAAGCCGCTAACGCTGATGCTGCTAATCTAGGTTTTGCTACTGCTGATATGAATCAGATTTATTGTACTATTTCTCTCTGCTGAATTATTGAAGATAAAAGAAGATTTGATCAAAGGGTTTCCCCACACATTGTGTGGTTTGTCCCTGGCTAGCCACCACATTTTGTGTCTCTTGTCTTGGCTTGTTTTCTGTCAATCGTTTAATGTTCTATCTGCACTTTACTTTATGTACATGTGATTGCTAAACTGTGGAATATAATAAGAAAAAAAAGTAAACTATTATAAGCATAGAGCATACCATAACTTAACAAACCTTGTATGGGTTTTGTTTATGAAAGCATTGATCGTTGCAAAGAGGCCATTGCAAGTGCTTTTAATAATGTGGACGCTGATTACCAAGAGATATGGGATTTAATTGATCAAAGATGGAAGATGATGCATAGTCCATTACATGCAGCAGCATGCTATTTGGACCCTAGATTGTTTGGGTTATCAAGACATAGGGATGAAGAAGTCATGAATGGACTTATCCAAGCTATTGAGAAGCTAAATCCAGATCGAGTAATTGCAAGTTTGGTCAGATGTCAATTGAGGGCATACAAGTTAGAAGAAGGGTTATTTGGAACACAATCAACAAAGTATGATAGGAGCATAAGTGACCCAGCAGTATGGTGGGAATTTTATGGTTCATGGGCACTAGAATTGCAAAATTTTGCAATTCGTATCTTAAGTCAGGGATCAAGTGCATTAGCATGTGAAAGGAATTGGAATTCCTTTGAACACATTCATTCCAAGAAAAGAAATTGATTGTTATCTGGAAGCAGTGTTTACTTGGGAGCGGGAGCGGGAGTGAAAGCGGGGAGCAAGAGCGACATTTTCAAAAGCTCCCGTTTGGGAGCGAATCCCAGAGAGATTTTTATATAATATATATATTTTTTATATTTTGATACATATATGTCAACAAAAACATGTAGAATGATGAATTAGATATAAAATAAAAAAAAAAAAATAAAAAAAAAAAAAAAAAAAAAAAAAAAAAAAAAACATAGATTGATCATTGAACCATATAACAACAATCATCTAGAAGTTATAATCTTCATCAACCACGTCCACAAGTTAGTAACATACAACATATTGAGTCTCGTGAATCATGATTCATCAATCTTAAAGTTTCAACTTCAAGCTTTCAAAATTGAAAATTCATATATAACATTTATCATCAGTGATCACCAAAGTTGTACTTGTAAGCTAAGTTTAACCATTACAAGAAATAATATCTAACATGAAATGAAATGTTATAAAATAAAATGAAATGAAACAACTTTCAAGAAGCATCATATTCATAATTCAGAATCATTACCAATGAGTTATAATTGCTAACTTCAAACTTCAAACTTAAATTGTGATATATTGTTTACAAAAAATATCACAATAAATATGAAAGAGTCAACAGTTATGAAAACTAATAGAAACTAGAAAAGCCAAGTAAACTGTAAATCTATTATCTACTACGTCATGTGGCCCTTGCCACGAGAAGTGTCTGATGTATGAGCAGGTCGTGGTGGTCTTCTAGGAGCCTCCTCCCGCACAGACCGACAACCAAAACCAAAAGGCACATGCCCTCCACGTGAGGGTGTAGATGGAGGCGGCAACAGCAAAGGGACAAGACTCAGAACTCGAGCACTGCTACTAGATGGTGGAAGTGGTATGGTTGTTGCTTCATCTTCCTCTCTCATAAGTTCTGCTTCCAGTTCTTCAAGATGTATAGTGCCATCCTCCAAATTATCATCCTCTGGGTGGTTGTCCCAAATTTTATATGTTGGATCCTCATAAGCCCGATCACAGTAATGACTCAACAACCTCAAGTTGTAGTGCACATAAACCAAGCTTTCTGCCCGGTTTTCATTGAGTTTGTTTCTTTTCACATTATGTATGAAGTTGTAGGTGCTCCAACACCTCTCTGCAGAAGAAGTATTTACAACCTGTGAGAGAACTTTTTTTGCCAATTTTGGCAAAAGTCCCTGGCCGCCATATGCTTCCCACCATGTGAGAGCATCAAATCTGTCTCTATCTTCCATTGCATGAAAGGTACCAAACAAACTAGTGCAACTGAAGTATCTGCCTAATTCAAGACACAGACTAGCACATTCTTCCCTGTTAGGTATCAACTTGTCTAATGCTTGCAAATATCCTGTAGATACCTCTTCATCTATATGGGGTTTGACCCTAACCCCACCCCCTAGTGCAGGTTGGCCCAACCAAGATGCAGAGTAGTATTTTGGCGTAAGGATATACGCCAAGCAATGTAGTGGAACATTAAGTTTATCCCACCGTATACACACACAATCGTGAATCAGTTTATACAAGTTGGGATCATTTTTATGAACAATATCTTTTATTTGCCCCAACATGGTATCCATCTGCTCATACACCTCGCCAATCACTGGTTTATCTGTATCTACAAACCAAATCATGTGATAAACGGACTTGGTGAAATCCAATACTTGCCTCACACGTGAACAAAACATATCATCAAGAGCGGTCTCCTCCACCTGTTCAAAACCTTGTCTGTCAACTGCATTTGTAGCCCTTTCCTTTAATACCTGCCAGTTTGGACTTGATACCATGCTAGCCAATGACTCTCTTACCTTCAAAAGGCACCTGAAGGTGAGGTAATAGCTACCAAATCTAGTCCTCGCAATCTTCAACAACTCCAATCTTGAGTGATTGCGGAAAAGTTCGTGGGTATTGCCATGATTAGTAATAAATTCTATCATTTCTTTGCCTCTCTTGTACAAATCACCAATCCATTTGTATTGTTCATTTTTGTTCTTAACAATATCATGCATCAAAAGGTTCATTGTGTGAACCAAACACCCAGACCAAAATATGTTGGGGTATTTATCCTCAATAATTGCTCCCGATGCCTTACAATTAGGAGCATTATCAGTGATGACTTGTATGACATTGTATGGCCCAATACGCTCAATTGTTTCAAGTAATGTTTCTGCAATGTTGATGCCGATCTTGAACTTGTCTGAGTAATCATATGCTGAAAGAAAGATGGCACCACTAACAGACACAGCAAGAACACTTATCAATGGCTTGCCTTTTACATTTGTCCATCCATCAAATATAATGGACACCCCATGGTCAGTCCAAGAACTTGTCATTCTATTCAAAGAATGTGATATTTTTGCTTTTTCATGATCAACGGTTCTAGCCTTGTCGTACCCAGGGCTCTTGTATCATTTAGGGGCATCATTTATGGCAAAGACCATTTCGTGCCAATAAAGTGAGTGAAAAACATTGAATGGTATCCCACATGCATAGAGAAACCTGTAAACTTTTGAATCCACATCATTCCTACACCCTTCATCAAGGAAATCTGATATGCTTCTACGCCTTAAACTTGGTGACCCTGTGCCTCCATATTCACTGCCTTGGGAGGATGCTGAAGGAGTTCTTTGTGCATGTGATTGTGAGCTTGGTTCAAAGAAACCCTTTGATTTTTTAGATTTGTATTGGGCTTCCTCCTCTTCCCTTATGTATTTGGCTCTATCTGCGGCTGACACACCTGTACAAGTTTTGATTCCTATTTGTTTATCTCCATCCCATGGCCTTTCCCGCAAAGCTGCTTTCTGGCACGGGTGTATGAACCTGTGTAATTATTGTTGCAATGGGGGCAATGAAATTTAGTGGTTCCACCCCCTTTCCCTGCTTCAGACCTATTAAAATATTTCCACAATGGAGTTTGGTCTTGCTTATTTTTTTGAGACTCGTGTTCACTCTCCTCCAGCTCCTCCTCTCTAGGGCTTTCATCAAATTCACTATGACCCACTTCTTCATCCCCTTCTTCATTTTCAACTCTCCTTTTTTTACTCTCCAACACCATAATAACCAAAAAAGGAACCAAGAAGAAGAAAATGCCAAGAAATATAACCATGATGTTTGAAATTTGAAGTTTTGAATTTGTGAAAAAATGGAATGGCAATGGGAATGGGAATGGGTCCATGGGAGAAAAAAAATTGCTAGAATAGAGCCTACCTCTTTGGCCTCCAATCTCTCCTTGCTCCTTGCTCCTTGGCACTTGCTCTCTCCTTGCTCCTTGCTCCTTGCTCTCACTCTCACTTGCTCTCTCTTGCCCCTCACTCTCTCTTGCTCCTCACTCTCTCTTACTCTCACTCTCACTCTCACTCACACAATTTCTAAAATAATGAATTCATTGGAGGGAGGGTTTATTTATATTCCCTTCCTCCCTCCCTTTCCTCCCTTCCCTCCCTTTTTTCCCAACGGATTTTTTCCCACCCGTTTTTTTGGCCGTCGAGAGCGTTTTTTATAGCTCAGGAGCAGTCGGGAGCGATCGCTCCCCGACCACTCCCAGGCTATAAAAATCACTCTGGGAGCGACGCTCACGAGTTCAATCCGGCAAATGGCAGGGAGCGAAAAAAATTCCCCTGGAGCACGCTCCCAAGTCGCTCTCGCCCAGAGCGCGGATTGGGAGCGGGATCGAGGAGGGGGGGGTGCTCCCTCGCAACACTATCTAGAAGATTAGAATATCTTGTTTATGTTCGTAGTAACTTGCAGTTGGCTTTGAAAAATGTGGCTAAAGAGTCATCCAATTCCTCTACACTTTGGATCGGTCCTATTCCAAATGCATCAAGGGATGAAGCTGATTTTTACATTGATAGTGACATTGACAAGGAATTGAGTGATGAACCTGATGCTGAAGCATCTAGTGGATTCACAGCTCCTACTGCTCTTGATGATATAGAACTTTTTGATATACCAAATGGGCCACAGGAACATCAAAAATAAAACTTGTGTCCCTGTTTTAGACTTCTAGTTTACTTTTTGCATGAACAATTTTCTAAAACTGCCAAGCTACTTTAAACTTTCAAGTTTATGTATTTCAAATATTTTTTTATCAGATTGTTTTTCAATATATGAAATCTGATATGGCCCATGGTTTTGTTGAATTTGATATGGGTGCCAATGTCTATGATGAATTTCTCACCTTGTTTACTATGTATGGAAGTTGGTTCTTTATTGGCACTCGCTTTCATGGTTTATAAAATTATGTGGAAATGATTTAAATGTTTGAGCAATAATCCTATGTGTTTGCAATGTGCATTATGGACTTTGAAATTTGACTTTAAATTGATTTATATATATATATATATATATATATATACATTTTTTTTCAAATTTCTATATGTCGAACTTTATCGGCAAAATTTTAGGTGCCGAACTTTATTCGAATTTCAAGGTCGCCGAACTCAAACGTGAACGTGAATGTGGTGACTTAGGTTAAGAGTGGATATAGAGAGAGCAAACAGAGAGGGCTTGTGTACTGTAGCAGACCATAGGCCACAAGTCTCACTCCTTTGTATTTGCATCTTTTTCCATTTTGAGAAAGAGAGAGCAGAGCAGCCTCACCTTTCAGCTCGGTTTTCTCTCAAAACGGTTTCCCAGATTATATCTTCTGTTATTATGGTTGTGAGTGATGGTATTTTTGTCTATTTTCCGTATTTTATATATTGCATGCATGAAAACAGCAACTTAATAAATCAGAAGTCTAAGGAAAATAACCCCCATTGTGTAGATTTCGGATTTT
Organism: Pinus tabuliformis; assembly: GCA_031772625.1. Classification (NCBI taxonomy): domain Eukaryota; kingdom Viridiplantae; phylum Streptophyta; class Pinopsida; order Pinales; family Pinaceae; genus Pinus; species Pinus tabuliformis. The sequence goes on from CM062819.1 coordinate 751,090,861, forward strand.
AAGTATAATTATTATCAGATCTATTGTGACGAACTGTCCAATGGAATATCCACAACAGTTTATGGATCAGACTAGGTGGCAGCATCCTCATCCCTAGTGTGTGTTTTTGTGCCTCATGAAGACCTACCAGAAGGATCCAAACAAAGGAACAGATAGCTCTTTGCTTTGCTAGTGCTCAAAGTGCAGATAGCTCTTTTTTATATCTCCCTAGGTAAATCAGTGACACGAGGTAGGGGGAGAGGAAACAAGAACTAAATATTTGTCTGATATGTCATAAAGGGAGCTGGCATGATTTCGGTAATCTATCCAAACAAGAAGGAGCAGAGGCTTTGAGTGAGCTCACAGACGATATACTTAATGAAATTAAGGATATCTTTGAAGAAGTAAAGCAAGCTAAAACTCAATTTGGTATGATAACCCAGCGTATGGCAAGTTTTGAATGATAGGTGAACCACATCAACCATACTTTTAATTTCCACCTTAGTTGCTTGGGGTTGATATAAAAATTTGAAGTGCCAAGAAATAGTAGAAAGAGTGACACAGAATGAATGAAGAAGGGGCCAAGGACTTCTCCATCATAGTAGAACAGTTGACTGCAGCTCATATGCTAACAACTTTTTTGGCTAGCCTCTCTCACAGACTTTTTGTCAACAATTGTCCTGAGCATTGCTCACCAGCACAAGCTAGGAAAAGAAAACTTGAAAGGAAAGTAGTCTGGATCTAGTTTTACAATCCCTGTATCAGCTTTTGCTTTCTAGTAATGGCCATAAGCATAAGTTAGGAAAAGCAAACCTGAAATGAAGGTAAGCTGGTTTAGTTTTAGAATCCCTGAAGTCCGGTCTACTCAGTTTTTACTTTCCTGTAATGGCCACCTATAAATTTTTGATCTCACTAGGCCATTTTGTAATTCTATAGGGAAGGGGAACCAAACTTGCCCCCTCAGCATACCCCATTTTTGGACTATCTGTATACTCTGCTAACATAAACACCTAACAAAACAAGGCAAGAAGAACAGAAGATTTATCAAATCATAAAAAGCCTGATCAAAAAACAAAGCTTTGCAAAAGAAAATCACGTAAAAGTGAGAAAAATGGATACATATAAAACTCTTACTAAAATTCAAAAAGAAATGAGCCAAAAGGCCTCCTCACAATCAATGTACTTGCCCGCCATACAATATAATTAAAGGAAAATGGAAAATACATGTGTGGACTTTGCCAAGCTTTTCGAGTATGCCATGGCTGTTTTATCTAATTGCATTCAGAGAGTCCTTGGTTGCGTTGTATGGAACCGGCCAGTTACATACAGAACAGTGAAAAAAGGTTGCTTCAATACCAAACAGATATTTTCCAGTTCTGTGCCACCAGTCGGACAGGTTTAGGCCTCAAAATGGTCAGACCGACCAGTTCCATCTGTTCCGATAACACTGGTGGCAACCAGTCTTTAGATAAAAAAAGAGAGATTGCCTTGCAATATATAGTGATTTTCTGGATCCTCCAATAGCAACATGTATTCTGAATAACATATGCATTCTATGGCATCCATATACATCATGCTTGGAATTTTACGGTAAAATTCATATCCATGTGTGAGAGGTTTCAAAATCCACCCTGACCTAGGGATCCCTATGCCATTGCAAGTCTATTAACAAGGCTATCAGAAAAAAGAAATAGGAAATCTGTACGTCAAATATCCCAATTTGGTCTTTTGATTAAGGATCCATATCCATGTGATAGAGATTTTATGGAAAAATATGTCATCAAGGGATGGATTTTACATCAATGACAGGCAAAAAGTCCAATTGTATACAAATGAGAAAGAAGAGAATTATCATATCTCATGTTCTTTTCCAACTATGGCAAAAGTAAGTATTCCCTCTATGGAAAAAGAATTGACGGTTTAAAGCATAAAAAGAAATCAACTTGGCTTACCTTCCAGCGCTGTTGAGTGACAACTTTTAAACAAATATCGCAGATGGGGTGGAGCATCAAAGTATGAAGCCAACTTTAACCAGTTAAATTGGAAAGCAGCTAAAACTAATTAGAAGATAATCAAAAAGATAAGCATGAAAGTAAGAAAGTGAAAGTAGCCTGAATTTTTTGCGATTGTGATCTGGTATTAGATCATACTCTTTCCATTGTCCCTCTACGGTGTAAAGGGGTCATCTTTGATGATAAGTGGATGGTTCGGCAAACAAAAAGAACCATATATGGAATACTATAAGTTGACAGGTACCTCCTCTCTATAGTGAATAAGCTGCTTAGCTACTTTCAAAGGAGAAACTACGTCACTTAACCTAGGGGAAGTTGCTGAGTTTAAATTTGATTTAGCAAACTAGCTTACAGCTCGAATAAAATTTTAAGAAAAGATACTCATTCTCTTGAAGTTGGTGACAAGGAAGGCATGCTTGCCAATCTTGCTGATATAGGAAGGGGGAATGAGCAGGACCCTACTTTAGCTGGTAGTGTATGAATATATGATATATTTACTTCTGTGCATTAACTAAATCTAAGATGCACCAGTTTTATCAAAAAAGAGGAGAAAATAATAGAAAGGTAATCCATACCAATTTAAGTGCAGAAAGTGCTTGATTAACATATGACATGAGCTTCAGCTTTTCATGGATGGCCAGCAAGTTTGCGCGGTTTCCACTCAATTCTTGAATCTGCCTAGCAGACTCCACCAGATCAACATCTAAGAGCTTCACTGTCGCCTTCAATTCACGAAGCTGCCCGCAAGCCTCTACTATCTGTCCATTTAAATCCTGGAGCTGGCCTTGCGCCTCGAAGAATGAATCCGACCTCACCGAGATCTCCTTCACTAAATGCACTTCTACAATGTCCAAGTAGTGAGACAATTTCTCCTGCAGCATAACATTTTGCGGAATCGACGAAAAGGGACAAGCTGCCTGAAATGTCGCCCCATCCTCCAGTGCAAAATCCTCTCTAAAGTACAGGGAAGGAACTTCCCGCAAGCACGCAGCTAATGCTTCCCCCTGTCCCCTAACTTCACCTTCGACCTGATTGCTCTGTTCACGGCTTGAATGAGACCTCACATCTTTAAACCGATTGTAGGATTCAGCTATGAGGTCCAGGTACGGTTGAAAATCAGCCCTAGTTATTTCTGGAAAAACTCTAGAGACTGTGATCGGGGCGGACTCCACTGAATTTAGGGAGCTCGATGGCCACCATGCGCCCCAAGAGGCATCTGAACTGTAAACACCGGACTTTCCGACGTGCGGATTGTTGAGAATGGATGCCAGGCTGTGCCCACCATTATAAGAAGAAGACTCCATATTGAACCCAGATCGAGTCCCAGAAAACGAAGAGCTACTCGGTGACCTCGACGTCGGGGGACTGGAAAATGTATGGCTGACGTCTAAGCCCTTCTTTAAAGGCCTATTACTGTCATTGTTCTGAGCGTCCGCCTGGAAGCCCATGGCATTCATCTTTATAGCTCAGCTTTTGTTTATCTCCGCTGAGAATCGAAACCCGCACATTTTGCAAAAATGTTTGTAATTCCAACTGACAACAGCCTCCTCATTAACCCTAAATTCCAGATCCTGGATTTCACGAATGATGGCAATTGAGAGCCAGATCCGTGGCCCTACATCGGATTTTGATAATATGCCCAGGAATAAAATAAAGGTGTGTAAGATGTTAAAAAAGGCAAAAGCTTGAAGGAGAAATCCATTATTTAAGGGTTCAAGAATGAATAGACATACCGAGTCGTTCGATCTGTGATGACAAATGGAAAGAAAATAACACTGCAATGCAGAGGCTGAAGATTTTGCTTTCTTAATCCCTCCTCTGAATCTGGATGATGCTTGCTTCCTACGTTCTATTGTTCTTTTTTTGAATCACGGAGGAAAGGAAACCTCTATATTTATTTTTACTATTTCTTTTTTAAGTTCATCAAGGAAATTAGGCCTTTGATATTCCCCTGTCTGAACAGAGGAAAATGAGCAATTTAGTACTAATTATTTTCCACTGAAATTCTAAATTGTTTATGTACAACACTTTCGATGAAATTTATCGATGTCATAAAATATTAGCCCAACTCGGCTAGTAAGTCTGGGTTTTAATTAAGTTACTGGTTATTAAGTAACTAGAGTAAAGCTATATAAAACTTATTAAAAACTGGTTTATGCTACATTTTAATGGGTGATCATCATGTTATAAAGTATTATGTAAATCATAAATTTTAAGGTCTAAATTTTCAGGGAGTTGTAACTCGAATTGTGTTTTCCATTCATGTAAATAGTGTTATATAACATAAGGAAGTGTCACTTTTGGGATTCATTTCCCAAGGTCATTTTCTATTCTGCCCTTTCATTTTCTTTTATTTTCATATTTACATTTTACTCACCCAATCACTGAAGATTAGATGTTTAACATTCCCCCCTTAATATGAAGGGGTGTTTATGAGTCTAAGCATCATTTAAAATCTTTCAAACTTTTCATCATCCTTGCAGAGTTTGGAGCTCAGCCCTTTCGGTTTGAGATGGTCTTCAAATTGGTTTCATTCTTGCATCGTGTCCAGGGCTTGGCAGACTCGATAAAGAGTAGGGATTGTTATGCTTACTAGGCATATTGCTCTTCTGAGACTATTGCCCGTTCTACTCCCTCAGGGCGAGCCAGATGTTGGTTTACATGAGTTTCAAACCTCTTAGAGTCAGTGGGAATTCAGTTGGATCATCTCCCTCCTTTCTGATATTCCTTAGATGCCCCTGGTCATTTTTTACCTACTAGACACAAGCTAAACAAGATCATCAAGGAGGACATCTATAGGTAGTTTGTCCAGGTCACCTGGGTCAATCCTCCAGGAGGGTTGCGCCCAAAGATGGCCTTCTACGCTGAGCACTTCTTGGAGTTGAGAGACGGGCTCATTGTTCGACCCCAATATACGTTTCACCACTGGATGCATACTCTTTGCATTCCTCTAGACCATTTCAGAGTAGTTTCTCATAGACTTCGGGTAGAGACAGACCACCAAATGGATAGACTAGACAGACTCTGCCAGGTATGTCATTTACAGGAAGTGGAGACCAAGGTGCACTTCATCCTTGGATGCCTTGTCTACTACGAGATCAGATTGAAGGTTTCATTGCTTGTTTAGAGATTCTCGAACCCTCACCAACTTTTTCAAGTACCCCGATCAAAGATGTTTGGCCCTATATATGCAGGAGGCTCTTAGGTTCCGAGCATATATTCTTTAGCCTCCCATCAGACCAGATCCCACACAGAGGATCACGACATTTTTCAGGGTACTACCTTTAGACAAGGGCACCAAGAGATCGATTGATACTAGTACATATCCAAACTCCATATCAATGAGGATCCGTGGGACCTCACCCTGCCACACGAGATCTCAGCAGCAGTTTCGTCTCAGATCCGTTCTTGGGAGACAGACTAGGTCCTCCAGCATTCAACAGCGTGTGAACCCCCTCAGGATTTGATTTAGTGGACAGTCTCCATTTGTCATTGGCTCTTCATCGGGTCAACAGACTTTGTTGAGTTTCTTCAATGTTATTCATTCAACCTCAGATGTCAGGAGAGATGGGTCTGATCCTCAAACCTATTAGCTCCTGGATCTTCTCCGCTAGGGCTAGATGTTGATTTACTTCATGCATTGTATCTTTGATTTACTTTCTGCATTGTATCTTTTATAGGAGACCGTTTGGTTCTCCCACTTTGTATATATATCAGTGTACTCAACAGTCCCTTTGACCTACTTTGTGGTCATTAGTTGGACACAAGTATAATTATCTTATCTTATCTTATCTTCCAAGTGCTTTGATGAAGATCATGTGATTTACTCATTTGTGGAACAATGACGTAGATGAATAGTCTTGGCCTCTTCATGATGTCAAATCAAATGATACTTTGTGTTGATATGTTTGGTTTGATCATGGAATCTAGGATTCTTGGTCATCTTAATTACAGAAGTATTATCAATCAGAAGAGGAGTATAGTTCACTTGTTTCTCCTGCATGTCTTCAAGAACTTTCATGAGCCATACAATCTCCTTGGTTGCTTTTGTAACTGTCACATATTCTGCTTCTGTTGCAGAATCTATTATAACTGATTGTTTGTGTGACCTTCAGTAAACAACATAACCTAAAGTAGACATTATGTTCTCCTTATCTCCATCAAATTCTGAATCATAGTATCCAACCAAATTGAAGTCATCCACTTATGAATATTTGAGTCCAAAGTCTTGAGTTAATTTCAAGTACTACACTCTTTTTGCAGCAAAGCAATGTCCTTCATAAGGCTTTTGCATAAACCTGGAAAAGATTCCAATGACAAATGAAATGTTTGGTCCTGTAGTGGTGAGGTAAATAAGACTTCCCATAAGCTATATGTATTTAGTTCCATCCTCAAATTCATATCCTTCTTTAGATGTGAACATCATATTTTGTTCCATTGGAGGGGCAAAGGATTTCATTCAGCCATGCCAAACTTGTTCAACAATTCTCAAATGTACTTCCTTTGAGAGAGGAATATATAACTTGGATGTCCAATCACTCCAATGCCCAAGTAGCAGTGAAGGTGTCCCAAATTTGTTATCGCAAATATTTTCTTTAACTCTTTCTTTATGGATGCGATATAGTTTTCAATGTTCCTTATTATCAATAAATCATCTACATATACTACAAGATAGACAATGGTTTTGCCAACTTTCTTGACAAAGAAAGTTGCATCATCAGGATTAAAATATTTGAAATTTAATTTTAGAAGATGCTCAGTCAAATTTTCATAGTAGGATCGCAATGCTTGTTTTAGGATATATAAAGATTTTATAAGTTTGCATACTTTATGTTTTTGTCCCTTCACAACAAAACCTTATGGTTGAGACAAAAGATGTTTTATTTCAAATCTCCATTTGAGAAAGTAGTCTTCACGTCCATGTGATGGACTTTCCATCTAATTTGAATTGCTAAGGCAAACAAAATTCAGATGCTGCCCAATTTTGCTAAGGGGGCAAAGGTCTTTTCATAATCAACACCTTCCTTTTGTGAAAATCCTTTTGCCACGAGCCTTGCTTTGTGATTTTCAAGTGAGCCCTATTATTTATACTTGTTCTTGTGGAGCCACTTGTTCTTATTTATAATTGGTTTGGTTCCAAATGGAGAGTCCACTAACTTCCATGTTCCATTCTTTACGAGAGCATCATACTCCTTTTGCATTGCTTCTTTCCATTCATCACGAAAAGCAACTTCTTTGAAGGAAGTTAGTTCAAATTTAGTAGACAAATTCAATTCACAATCATATGAAACATCCATATCATCAATACAATCATAATCATCTACACCACCTCCATTTTTTCTGGTAGAACTTCTAATACTTGTCTTTTTCGACCTTGTCAGGGTGAACACTCTCAATTGCTTTAGTGAGCCATCTTTGATTACCTTTGTGAGATGGTTTGTGTTTCTCTATTAATTATGATGGGGCCACATCAAGATTTAGCCTTCCAATTCTCTCAATCACATCATGTAAAGGGTCTTCTTAATTTGAAGGAGTCGTCGAAACTTCATGAGGAGGAGACAATGCTTCAGAAGGAGATTCCATAAATTGATCTAAGATAGGGATCCCCCCTTCAAGATGTGGAATCTCATTATTAAATTAATGATAAGGTTTTGTGTGATTAAAACTATCCAAACAATCAAGTTGTCACTCAACAGTATTGTCAATCTTGAAAGATTTAAGAAAAATCACATCTCTAGATAATATAAACTCCTTATTTACCTTATCGTAAAGACAATATGTTTTGATGGTATCTAAATACCTTAAAAAGATACACTTTTGACTCCTTGCATCAAGCTTGTTTCATTGTTCCTTATGAATCCAGGCATAGCAAGTGGAACCAAAGATCCATGTTGTGTATTTATTATATTATTTCCATGACTAGCTACAGGCATTATTACGTTGTGGCAGGCGCAACGGGGGGGGGGGGGTTTGGGTCGCAAGGGGGGTTGCCCCCCTGCACGCGTTTGGGGTAGCATGCTGGAATTTCTTTTTTATGTGGACCCAAGGATGGTGGGTGGACCCACCCATGGTTTTGTGCATGGTTTCGCACATGGTTTTTGCCCATGGTATTTTGTATATCCAATCAACGGAACTACGATTATGTTCTAATCTAGGATTAATGGATTGGGGTTTATGAATGCTTCGACATGTATATAATGTATTGTAACATTGAAAGGAATATAATGAAAATCAATCTGGTTTTCCTAGTTTGGGTTCCAAGAGAAAATCTCTATGTATATTTTATGTTCTCGTCATTGTTTATTTTTTTATTTTAAGAATTTGTTTGTAGTAATTTTTGTACAGGGTTAAAACCTACATCTAGTATCAAAGTTGTTTCGGCTTCAAGGGGATGCCTTTGCTACTGAGGGGTTTTGGTCAGGCCTGTAGTAGACCTTGTTACAGTAGGAGACCTGTGAGATCGATTCATGAGGTGAAAGAAGATGGTGAATAGTGGAAAGATAGAGATTGAGAAATTCAATGGATAGAGTTTTGAGTTGTGGAAGCTCAAGATGGAGGATCTATTGATGAAAAGAGATTAGTGGATCATTGTATATCCAGGTACAGCACCAACAGGAACGTTGACAGAAGACTGGGTGAAGGTAGATCGGAAGGTGAAGAGCGCAATATGATTGTATCTCTCGAATTCAGTGTTGTTAAATATATAAATGGAAGCTAAAACAAAGGTTTTGTGGGACAAGTTAGGGACTTTATATCAATCTAAGTCTTTGGTGAACAAACTGTTCCTGCGGAAAAAGTTGTATAATTTGAGGATGAAGGATGGAGACTCAGCGACAGAGCATTTGAACGCCTTTAATATTGTGGTAAGCTAGTAGTCATTTGTTGATATTAAAATTTCAAATGAAGATAAGTGCATCAGTTTGTTGTGTTCTCTACCAAACTTGTGGGATAGTCTAGTTGTTATTGTAGGCAATAATACAACTACCTTGAACTTTGATGAAGTAGTCTCATCCTTGTTGTTGGAGGAGATGATATGGGGAAATATAGAGAGCTAGAATGGACATGCCTTGTCTGTAAGAAGACGACCCCAAAATAGAAATAGAAATAAGTCCTCAAGTGGGAGGTTTAAATCTAGAGGAAGATATAAATCTCCAGGAAAACCTTTAAAGGTATGCTGGAAATGTGGAAAAGATGGGCACTACAAAAAGGATTGTAAATCTAAAATCATGAGAAAGGAAACAGATCTAATGATGCTCCTTCTGTAGAGGCGAAAACCACCTCAAATGAAGGCGGGGATGTGTACTTTGCTTCTTCTTAAAGTACACACGTAGATCATGAGGTATGGTTGATTGAATTAGGTGCATCCTTTCGCTTCACTCCCCATAGGGAGTGGTTTTCCGAGTATGACAAATATTATAGTGTTGATGTCTTCCTAGGGGATGACAGGAAGGCCACAATCATAGGACGAGGGAAAGGCAAGCTAAAGTTATAAGGTGGAAGGATTAGAACACTTCCTGGTGTTCTGCACATTCCTGCATAGGCCAGAAATCTAATTTTTGTAAGCAAGATGGATGATGCAGGTGTAAAAGCAGTGTTCAAGAAAGATACCTGCAAGATGGTTCGGGAAGCACTGGTACTAATGCAGGGAGTTCAGATTGGAACTTTGTACAAGCTTTTGGGTAGCATTGTTATTGATGGGTGCAACATTTTTGTGGTTCCTGAAAGTGGAGTAAAAAATATAGTGGTCTCTGGAGAAAATACTATGTTGTGGCATCAAAGACTTGGACATATTGGAGAGAAGGGCCTTTGAATACTAATGGTAATGGTATGGTAGAAGGTATGCCTAATTTCTCTTTGGATTTCGATTTTTGTGAACATTGTGTATATGGGAAGAAAAATCGGGTGAGTTTCCCCTCTGATGCTAAGAGAGTGAAAGGGATATTGGAGCTTGTGCACAGTGATGTTTTTGGACCCATGTCGGTTCCATCATTGGGTAAATCTATGTATTATGTCTCGTTTATATATGAGTTCTCAAGGACTACATGGATATATTTCCCTGGGAGGAAATCTAAAGACTTTGACAGGTTTAAAGAATTTAAGGCTCTGGTGGAAAATCAGACAGAGAAGAAGATCAAGGCGTTGAGGACAGATAAAGGTGGAGAGTTTTGCAAGAAGGAATTTGAAGAGTTTTGTAAGAAGTGTAATATAGCACGACAAAATACTACTCCATACACACCACAACAAAATGGAGTTGTAGAAAGAATGAATAGGATGCTGATGGAAAAGGCAAGAAGGATGCTCAGTGGTGTCGGGTTAGGACAAGAATTATGGGCAAAGGCAGTGAATACTACATGTTACTTGTTTAACAGATCACCTTCATTGGTGTTGGAGGATAAGACTCCACATGAGGTATGGATTGGTAAGAAACCCGCTCTCTCACATATGAGGGTATTTGGCTATGATGCATATGTACATTTTCCAAGGAGAAAAGAACCAATTTGTATAGTAAATCTGAAAGGTGCATCTTTATTGGGTACAAGGATGGTTTAAAAGGTTACAAGATTTGGAACCCGGAAACAAGGAAGGTTGTGTACAACCGAGATGTGGTGTTTAGAGATGTAAAAGATGTTATTAAATGTGAGAACCAAAGGAAAAGGAACATGAGAAGTTAGAGTTTGAACTAAAGGAGGAAGAATTAGACTCTACAATAGAACAAGAATAAAAAAAGGAAGAGCCATACACTCCAGTTTATAAGTTCAAGAGAGATGGCAACCAAAGAGGAATAGTCCATCTGCTTTCTGTTCAAATTTTGCATTATCTATTATTGATGATGATCCCAAAAATATGAGGGAGGCAATGGATTTAGAGGATGACAAACTCTAGAAGGAGGCCATGGTTGAAGAATGGCACCTTTAGACAAAAATGAGGCTTTGGGATCTAGTGGAGTTGTCGGTTGGAAAGAAACCCATTGGAAACAAATGGGTGTTTAAGAAGAAGATGAATGCAGAAGGTAAGGTGGAGAAATACAAAGGTCGGTTGGTAGCAAAAGGTTATTCCCAGATGTCAGGTATTGATTTTGGTGAAATTTTTTCTTATGTTGCCAAGTTAGCTTCTATTAGATTACTTTTAACTATTGCTATTGTTTTTTATTTTGAGGTAGAGCAGATGGATGTGAAGACAACATTTCTTCACGGGGATCTGGAAGAAGAAATCTACATGAAGCAACCAGAAGGCTTTCTTGTGAAGGGCAAGAAAGAACTGGAAAGCAGGTTAAAAAAGTCTTTGCATGGGTTAAAACAATCACTAAAGATGTGGTATAAAAAATTTGATACATATATACGGGGACTTGGCTTCATAAGGAGCAAAGCGGATAACTGTGTGTATTTTAAATTAATTGGTGAACATGTTATTTATTTGGTATTGTATGTGGATGATATGTTGTTGATTGGAAATGACAAAGAAATTATCCATGGAAATAACAAAGAAATTATCCAGGATTTGAAGACCCAATTGTCTTCTAAATTCTACATCAAGGATCTTAGTGCTACAAACTACATTTTGGGCATGGAAATTAAATGAGATCGAGCAAAGAGGACGTACTAGTTAAACTATAGGAAGTATGTCGAGATAATATTGTAGAGGTTTAATATGCAGGATAACAAACCAGTGAAGGTTCCTATTCCTGTAAGTGTAAACTTATCTACTGAACAGTGTCCCAAGACACAAAAAGAGGAAGAGGACATGTGTCGTGTTCCATATGCAAGTGCAGTTGGTAGCTTGATGTATGCAATGGTGTGTACCATACATTGCACATGCTGTGGGAGTATTGAGTAGGTTTATGTCAAAATTAAGGAAGGATCATTGGATGGCAGTGAAGCGAGTTTTAAGGTATGATTATGGTCTATGCTAACAAGGAAGATCAAGATTGGACAAATTTTTGGATATACATGGCTTTGTTGATGTAGATTGGGTTGAATATCTAGATCGGAGAAGATCTACAAGTGGCTATGTGTTTAACCTATTTGGAGGAGTAATCAATTGGATGAGCAAGGGATAATCTATGGTGGCACTTTCAACTACAAAGGTTGAATAAATGGCAGCCACTCATGCAAGCAAGGAATCCGTTTAGTTGCAGAGATTGTGTTCAAGTATGGGGTTGGTACAACGAACTATAAGCATAGACTGTGACTACCCAAGTCCAATTTTCTTAGCAAAGAACCCTGCTTATCATTTGAAGACAAAGCACATTAATGTTCAATATCACTCTGTTAGGGATATGGTTGAAGACAAAAAGGTGTTGTTGGTAAAGGTGGGCACTATGAAGAATGTTGCAGATGCATTGACAAAGTCTGTGAGCACTAAGAATTTTTCTTGGTGTAGAAAAACAATGGGCATTGCAACTCGGGACCAATGACTTGTGCACTCTTTTGGCCCCATGTGTGGAAATAAAACAACAAGTGGAAGAATGTTGGGTATGTATTATATTCTTTCAATGACTAGCTACAGGCGTTATTACATTGCATTGGGCACAGCGGGGGTCGCCCCCTGCCAAGGGGCTTGCAGGGGATCGCACCCCTGCACGGGGTCTGGGGGAGCTTCCGAGGATTTTATTTTATCTTTTTTATGCGGACCCAATAATAGTTGGGCAGACCTAAGGATGGGGGGTGGAACCAAGGATGGTGGGTGGACCCACCCATGGTTTTGCACATCGTTTTCACACATGGTTTTGGGCATGATGGTTTTTTCCCATGGTATTTTGTAGATTTGGTGAAGGGAACTACGACTATGTTCTAATCCAGGGTTAATGGATTAGGGTTTATGAATGCTTCGACATGTATATAATGATGCATTGTAACATTGAAAGGAATATAATGAAAAATCAATATGGTTTCCCCGATTTGGGTTCCATGAGAAAATCTTTGTGTATATTTTATGTTCTCGCCATAGTTTATTTTTCTGTTTTAAGAATTTGTTTGTAGGTAATTTATGTACAAGGTTATAACCTACAATCCTAAGATGCCTTACTGAAGGAATGTGACCATATCACATTTCATAAGGAGTCTTGTTGTTGAGGACATGAGATGGACATCTGTTTTTTATATATACTACACATAGAATTGCATCAACCCAAAATATAAACTTTGAATTTTTTAAGAACATCATTAAGCGAACCATATTCAAGATAGTCATGTCCATTCTTTCAACTACACCATTTTTGGGTAAGGAACAATAGTTTGATGTTCAATCCCATGTTGGTGAGGATAGCTTTCAAATTCATTAGAAGTATATTCTTTTCCATTATTAGTACGAAGAAAACCAATATGTGATTGTGCGTCATTTCCAATCCATACATAAAAAATTATAAAAGTTTCAAAAGCTTATAATTTACTTTTCAACAATTTTTTTTTTTACTCCAATGAAAATTTTATGGGGAATTGGTAACTTCGAAACAACGACTGCTAATATTACACCATATACAATTATTCCATAAATTCCACAACATGCCAGTTACAAAATGTCTCTGGAGACTTGAACCCACATAGCTGGGGAAACGAATTGTTCACCAAACCACTTGAGCTAAGATCCTTTGACTACTTTTCAACAAGTATACCCAACACATTCTAGCATAATCATCAATAAAAGTCATCATATATTTATTTCCATTTGTAGAAGAAATAGGCACAAGGCCACATAAATCAAAATGAATTAGTGAAATCATTCTACATGCTCTGGAAGGAACATCATGAAATGGTTGTTTGCTATGTTTCCCTATGATACAAGCATCACATTGCTTTGGTTTTCTTGGAATAGTTGGCAAACTAGAAACACCATTCCTTTTCAACGAACAAAGATTGTCATAATTACGATGTCCAAATATTGCATGCCATGGAAGACAAGATAGCAATGTACCTCCATTGTACTAAGAATGATTCAATGCACGAGCAGATGTTCCTTACAACTTCAACAGTCTTTCCTCCTCTATTCTAATAATGACAATTGTGTTGTTTCATTCTTTTCTTATATCAACTTTGTCATCAAACATATGAATGGAGTGTTCTTGTTGGCGAATGTGAATAATAGATAACAAGTTTCTCTGTAGTTATAAAAGGTATAGTACATCATGTAGAAGAAAGTTAGGAAGCCTATGCAATTTAAGCATGATGGTGCCAAGCCTAGATGGCTTGAGACTTGACTTGTCTGGAAAGTAAACTACTCCATGTGCATTATTACTGAGGTCTTCAAAAAAGCCTTTTCAAAAGGTCATATGGCAGGTTGCACCTATATCAAGTAGTCATGCATCTTTCCAAGAAGCAAATGAAGTATGAAACAAATCTTTAGTTACTCCAATATTGCAATGGGAAACAATGTAATGAGCAGATTCAAGTTCTTTACCTTTTGTTGGATCTGGTGTTTTACCTTTGTCTTCTTTGTGTTCTTGCTTGATTCTTTCCCAAGGGATTTTTCATATGGATGCATCATGTCCATTTATATCAAGATGAATGCAGTGGAGATTAAACCTTTCTCCTTAATGGAGTTTACCCCCCCCCCCCCCCCCGCCTCTATGATTCTCCCTTCTGCATCGTCTTCTTTCACCTCTTCAGTTAAGAGAATCTTGTAACTAGTTCTTCTCTTTCTATTCAAGGCACGCTCCTTCTTCAGGAGACTGAGAAGTTGTCTTCCTCTTCCCATGAGCTTTTTCCCGTCCTACAAACTTCTCCTCAAGAGTGTCAAATGTATTGTCCTTGAGTTGGGCACTAACTTGTGAGGACTCAAGATAGTGAGACTACGTGGGGTATAGGGTCTTGAAAAAGGTTGTAAGAGGAATGTTCTTTTAAACTCCAGTGGCTTCTACATCATGCATTATAGCTTTAATCCTTGAGGCTATGGCCAAGGGGTCATCATCCTTCAACTCCAGGTTGAAGAGCTTAATCATCAACTAAACTAATCCCAATTCTAAGTGTGAGTCATATAAATACTTCAACTTCGTCAATGCATCACAAGCATTTATAATTTAGAATAATAGGACGACTCATATATTCATTTATAGAATGTTGAAAAATGCAGCAAGAAATTATAAATTTTATTTTGCCTTGATTAAATTGAGAAAGTTCGAAATTCCACATCATCAGACAACTTGGAGGAGTTAACTGAGTTGACATGGCTCTTCTCACTCAATTAATTTGAGTTAGGGACATGAATTTCAGTTGCATGTAGTGATTCCTAAATTTTATGATCCTAGGTTGGGTTAATTTAAGTTGTAATCAGTTAAACTAGTTCTAACTATTAATAGAACTAGTCGGTGGCTATTTAAGTAGTGGGACATTAGTCTAACTTAGAGATCATTTAGGTAACTGATCAATCAACTAATAATTAGCTCATGCATACAAAGAATATGATTTTCCCAGTTGTGGTGGTGTTTCCAAGGTAGTTAACCAACAATTGTAAACTAGTTGAGTGTACAGGTGTTGCATGAGGTTAGGTGATCAACCCTGAGGAATTGCACAAGTATTTTGGAGGAAATTCCTAATTAATAGGGGCTTGTTTCCTTAGGAATGGCGCAAGAAAATAGGGACTCAAGCAGAGGCAATATTTGACTGAGTCTGGGTCAGAGCTTCTCAATGAGCAGAGAGATAGATTATGCACTTGCAGGTTGTGCTCAGTTGAGCAAAGCAATTGTAATACATCTCTATTCATCAGATTAATGAAAGCATGCATTAGGATTTTTAGCAGTTTTCTTTCCCTAGGAAAAATACTATTTGCATGTGTGTGATTTCTTATTGCATGTCTAATATTTTTGTTCTAAATTGTGAATTAACTTCCGCAAAGCAGTAGAGTAGGTTTTTATCTTGTGATTTTGATTAAAACTTCATGAGAAGTTGCAAATCTACACCATAATTTATACACAGAGCAAAAATTAAGGCATAGGACTTGTTGTCCTTATTATCCCAAATAGCTAGCTCCTTGTGTAATGTACGCTTGATAGGTGCATTGTCACCTTCACCTTCATAGATGCCTTCCACAAGTCATTGAAGATGAGGGTATGTTTGGTATTTCTAAACCATTCTTGATAGTTTTCATTGTAAGTTAACAATACACCAACAATGGAGATGAGGGAGTACATCTTTACCAATAATTGCACCTCGTAATACCTTTACTTTCCTTGAGATATTTGAGTGTAATCCAAATTATCTACTTGTGCAAACCTTCAAAACAAAACTTATGAAAAAAAACACTAACCCAAGAATGGAAGCCTTCAATTCAAAAGCTTATTCATCAACATATCAAAGCATATTTATGGTACGTATATTGTTATAATATTTACCAACACGTATGTATCACCTTTACCAAAATATAGATTGGAAAAAGAGTTTGAAGGAGTGACCCAACATCCTGTAGAAATAGTTGCAAGAGCTGCAAATATATCCACTACAAATCATCAAGACTCATTCAAGGTTTTCAACTTCAAAACCTAATTTACAGGTCTCAGCCTTAAACCTCAATAATAAACTCCAAAGAATAGAAAGATGACGTGGAGGATTGGATATTGGTTGGGATGAGAAGTGTCCAATATCCAAAAAGCGCTAACAATCCATCCCAATTTCCATTTCCAATCTCGAGTAGGACATATTTATTTTTCGACATCATCAACATCTCTAGATCAAGCCTCAAGCATGGTGACCGAGGGACTGGATGTTGTATCAAGGTGGACTAGCTTCTAATAACCTGATACATCTTTGGTTGAGCGAAAGATGGTTTGCCAATCTCATTATGCCCAACCTTGTGATAATACACAAGATCAACAATGACACCAAACTGGAAGGTTTGTTGTCATTATGCGGAAAGTTTGCATGCATGCATGACAAACTTCTACCATGGTGGATATGCATGGAGAAACATGGCTAGGCATACATACCATATACAACAAGAATTATTATGCAAGAGATGTGTAATGCCCCTTTTTAAGGAGATCAATTTAATTGTTCATTTTCACTTGGAAATAAAAACAACATCAAAAAGGTGAAATGAATAACTAATTTATAATGGGGTATAAATGGAAAATCCATGGTGTTTTCATGACCCATGGTATTGACCATGGAAATTCAGTGACCCGTAGTATTTCATCCATGGTAATTGGAGGGGAAAAATATGAAAAGAAAGATGAGAGTCCATTCAGGGTAGGGTTGAGTAATGATATTTTGATAATTCTTTCATGAGCTCAAGTAGCTTATGGTGCGAGGGAGAAACCCTCAATATTTCCTAGTTTCAGTGTTGAAATATACACTCTAGCTAGCGATAGTTGGTTGGAGTGGCCGTGAGCCACCCTATCTAACCATTTTCTTTTGCATAAGAGGTTGAATTGATTATTCAAGGAGGCCAAATTTAATAATCCAAGAGGGTCGAATTGGATTATTTAGAAGGGTTGGAGCACATTGCCAATTCATTATTGTTACACATCATTTTGTCACCATGACACTTGACTGTTAAAATGGATCTCTCGCCATCCATAAACATGTTCCATTACACTCCCATAAAGGTCAAACAATAAAAAAAACCCTTGAAGAAGATGTGAATTTTGGGTTAAATGGCTTTATAGCTTGTTTAGTATGACCTGTGCGCTTTTACTAGTCAATTTCCACACATTTGCAGTTTCTCTCCTTGAAACTTGTGCAAAATTGCGCTCTGTCTTCCACTATAGACCGCACACACAACTAAAAAAAAAGTAAAAATAAAAGGTGAATTCCCGAAGCATTGTTGGGCGAATATATCCCAACTGAAAGCTTCTAGGTCATATCTATTCGAGCCATACCCCTCAAATCATAGAGCTAATTCCCTCTCATCAAGGAACCCTAATCCCCTAATTAGAGGATCTCATCCTTCCCTTTTGGATCTAAAACTTCTTCCTCTTGGCTTATAAATTGATTACAGGTTAGAGGGATTAGGAGGTTCATAAAAGATAGACTTATGTTGTTGGATTTAGATTGGTAGGCTTCCATCTAAGGAGAGGGTTGGAGGCATTTGGGAGGAACCTCATGACATAAAGGCAGAGGTTGCAAGGCTCTTCTTTATCCTTTTTTTGTGTAAGTCAGATAGATATATTATGAAACAAAAATATTGTACAAAAAATCTGCAGTGGCAGATCGAGACCTGATGAAGACAGTACAAAAGACACAAGACACCAGCCCTGAGACAACCAGAAACTATGATATTTCAAAAAGCTAACCGCACACCGCGCAGGGTGGCCTTATCCCTTTATCTCCTACGCATATCTATAACATAGATAATTCTTGAACTGCATCACTGTAACTGGTACACTATCAGGATAAGACAAAATTACAGTTCAAGACATCAGACAGACACCAGACAAAAGCCATAAAGGCCTACAGAAACAGACAACAGACAAAGCCAGAGAGATGGCACAAACATGACAACAGACAAGGCCGAAGAGATGGCACCAACAAACCCGATTCACTGCGGGGGCATTCCGAATCTACTTGCAATGTCCAAACCTTGTTCCAGGACATGCCTGTCCACTCTTTCCAGCAGGGATCGGTAGTTGTGAATTTCCTTCGGCGGTGCTTGCTGCTTGCTATCAGAGCTCGGTGGATCCGGACATATGGTCTTCCAGAGAATTTGAATAAGCAGAGTTAATTTCTTATTGACAGTTTCCGCCACATCATGCACAACTGAAATTTTATTGTCCAACGCTCCGCAAATCTCCATCAGACTATTTAGTTGGGCTTCAGATATATGGTTTTCCCCTTGAGAATTCTGGTTCCCAGCTTCCATGGAAT
Source organism: Pinus tabuliformis (assembly GCA_031772625.1). Taxonomy (NCBI): domain Eukaryota; kingdom Viridiplantae; phylum Streptophyta; class Pinopsida; order Pinales; family Pinaceae; genus Pinus; species Pinus tabuliformis. Next base: position 751,109,645 of record CM062819.1, read on the forward strand.
CCAGAGCTTTCGCCAAAAGGGTCTTGATCCGCCAGCTTTCTACTTGTGTGCGCACGAATTGAGTGGCACGCCTGGATGCAGTGCCTGGGTCGATCAACCAATCTACCTCCCTTGCGATTTCCTCCTCATTGCGCGGTTGTTCCTCCTCCTTTACCGCAGCCTCCATCTCCGCAATTCTTCATTTGTTTCTTGTAGTTGTTCGAGTTTCATATGCGCTCCTTGCAGCCCGGAGCTCCTGGTTTGCGCTGATGCTCTGACAATTCCCAGTATCCATATCGTCCCTGTTACCCGTCGCTTGAATAGCAGCTCGGACTCGAGAACAATTGTAACCCAAAGTAATGCCTTTAGAAGGAGTGAATGAAACGTTGCTCCAGCAGTTAGTTAAATAACTCTTCGCCATGAGGTTTCCCACGCTATGCCTCGCCTCCCGAAACATCGTGGGAGTACTGCTATCATAGTTCCTGTGGGTGGTCGTGAAAGCTGCGTGATGTCGCCTGCTATACAAATAAATGTTGCTCATGCCTTGATGAATATACTCGTGCCAAATGTCGATCCTGCTGAGGGGGCAGCTGCAGTAGTCCCTTCGAAATATCCACTTGAAGATGTGATTTCTGTGCACCCTTTGTTGCCATAAATGCATACGCCTAGCTTGTCCTTTCGATTTGTGCCAACCTTCGCCACTCATATCGTCTCCCGAGTATTTCATCATGAGGGACCGATATAGTCTGCCGCTTTCCGGTTAAGCCCGGTTTAAATTGCCCACGTCCTCTCTTGCCAGCTGTAAGCATCTCTCCTTAAGGTGAGGACAGTCCACTTGCTGCCAACATGTGTCCCATCCCCTGTCTTGGTTGTCAATACTGTAGTTTGCCAAGTAATCAGCTAGCCCATTTGCCTTACGCCTGACCGATTGAAAGACTAAACCTTTCATTTCGCCGATTAATTTTGCAATGTTCTCCGTCACCTTGGCGAGCCTCCAGTGTCTTGTGGCTTTGCATGCCTGAGTGCCTCCCTGAATTCTCTTTGCAACCGAGATAACCAGGGATGAGTCGCCTTCTACCACTGCATTGCCTGTTGGTAGATTCCTTAGAATTTTCAATCCTTGTTCTAACGCCGCGAACTCCATCTCATTGTTCGTGCCTTCCCCCAACTCTCTGCAGTAAATATGCACAATTTCTCCATTCTGGTCTCTGATAACACCTCCAATGCCAGCTATCCCGGGGTTGCCTCTAGAGGCACCATCAAAATTCAGCTTCAAACCTCCCGCTGGCGGACAAGTCCATCTATCGGCCTCCGAGTTTGGTTGTTGCTGGTGTCTCGGCGTTGCGAAGCTGTGGTTGATTTCCAGTTGAAAGCACTTCAAGATTTGTAAGTCTCGATCCGAAGGCTTTTCGTTGGGATCTGTCTTGCACTTTGTCTGAATCAATTGTTTAATATTTGTAAGAATGGTTGCTTTTGAATGCTCAATACTCCTGTTTTCATCCTGAAATACCCTCCTATTGCGCTCTTTCCATATTGTCCACAGTACAAAGCCTGGCATGGCTTTCCATATGTTATTGACTCTCTGGTTTTTGGAAAAATTGTTTTGCCAGTTTAAAATCGTGTTTTGGATGGACTCTCGGTCTCGGTCTGATTTCTGCATGATTCCCTCCATCCAGTTCCATAGATGGTTTGCCCAATCACACGAATTAAATAGGTGGTTTATGGTTTCTTCTTCACCTGAACACATCGGGCATCTGGAAGGCCCTACGAACCCTTTCCTTCGTAGATTGTCCCATGTCAGGGTTTTGTTCCGCATTAGTAACCATAAAAAGGTCTTAATTTTTGGCCAAAATAAGCTGTCCCACACTTTGTTGCACCAGGGCGTCGCTTCCTCCTGTTCTGCCTTTACTAACAGTTCCCTTGCTTCTTTCAAAGAGAAATTCCCATTTCGTGTCATACCCCATCTGAGCTGATCCTCTTCCTCTGTTTTCCTTATCCTTCTCTTACGAATCTGACTGTTGAGTTGTTTTATGCTTTCATTTCCCTCAATGTTGTTATCAGCGGTGAGGTGTGTCCATTCTCTCCAGTTTGCATCTCTGCTGCTCAAGTCCCAGTAATGGCAGACTCTGCTTCTGCCTTCGAGCTGGCTGAACTGTTTGAGATGTGCTAACTCTGGGGTGTCTAATTTGGGGAATTGGTGCCATGCATCTTCCCAAAACAGGGCTAGCCTGCCATTGCGTATTTCCCAAAAGCTATTTTCCTGCACTAGGCTGCGGTTTTGTCTTGCAAGATTCCATATGGGCGAGCCCTCTGGAACCTCCTGCAATCTTATGAGATCCTGATGATTGTAGTTAGGGAAGTACTTATGTTTCCAATGTCTGGCCCATGGCAGATTGGGCTCTTTAATCCATCTCCACCATAGCTTTGCTCCACAGGTTATGTTGATCACCGCCGGATCCACAAGATTTAGTCCCCCCAAATATTTCGGCTTGCATAATTTGTTCCAGGCTACTAACGCCCATTTTCTCTTGTCCCCATTCCCACTCCATAAAAAGGATCTCTGTATCGCTCTGATTTGTTGAAGAATCCCTTTGGGGGCCGGTAGCATGGATAATAAGTACTGCGGTATAGACTGTAACACAACCTTTGTAAGGATTAATCTTCCTGCAAAGTTAAGCGCCCTGTGTGTCCAGTGTTTGCATCTGTTTTCCATATTGGCTATGATCTTTTCCCAGTGCACTTTCTGCCAAGGCCTCAGAGTAAGGGGAGCTCCTAAATATCTCGAAGGTAAACTGCCTATTCGGAAGCCTAGAAGATGAGAGAGGTGAGCTTGAATAGCACGATGAGTGTTGAAGAAGAAGATCGTAGATTTGGAGAAGTTGATTTCCATCCCTGAGGCTCTGCTAAAGAGATCTAAGATTTCCTTGAATGCCAAGGCCTCTTTCACTGTGGGGCTGCCATGTAACATAGTGTCGTCCATGAATTGTTGATGAGTAGTAGCAGGAATAGTTGGGATTGGTTGAAGACCTTTGATTGCCCCTTCAGCTTTCTTCTTGGCTATAGTTCTGCTGAGACCCTCCATGAGGATAATGAATAGGAAAGGGGATAAAGGATCGCCCTGTCTTATTCCTCGCGAAGGTGAGAATGGTTCAGATGGGGCCCCATTGACTAAGATCGAGAATCTCGCGGATTTGATGAGGGCCAGAACCCAGTTAACCCAATGCCTGTTGAAACCGAAAGCATTCAAAATTGCTTCGAGGTATTTCCAGCTCACTTTGTCATAAGCTTTTGATAAATCTAGTTGCATTAGCATCCCTGCTTTTTTCCCCAAATGTAGAGTTTGGATCATCTCTTGAGCAAGGATAATGTTGTCTAATATCTGCCTTCCCTCTACATAACCCGATTGCTCTTCCGAGATGATCCCCGGGAGAATGGGCTTCAACCTATTGGCAATAACTTTTGAAATTATTTTATAGATAACATTACAGAGAGCAATAGGTCTGAACTTTTCAGGTGTATCAGCTTTCTCTATCTTGGAATTAGCGGTATGAAGGTCGAATTAATGGATCTGAGAATGGTTCCAGAATGCCTGGAGTCCTCTACGACCTCCCAAATATCCTGCTTCACAATGTTCCAGCAGGCCTTGTAAAAATTGATTGTGAACCCGTCCGGCCCAGGGGCTTTATCGTTTGGCATGCTTCTTACAGCTTCCTCTACCTCTTCCAATGTGATTTCCCTATTAAGGGCCCAATTTTGCTCAGAGGTTACAACTTTAGGAATGGCTTTTAGAAGTTCCCTAATGGCTTCTCCTCTGTTTGACTGCGGTTCCTGTGCTATGGATCTGAAGTGAGCTGTGAGCAACTCTGATATGTCATGGTGGTTCTTAACTGACTCCCCGTTTTCATTTCTCATCTCAAGAATTTTGTTTGAACTTCTGTAATCTAGAGCAGATCTGTGAAAAAATTTAGTATTCTGCTCTCCCTCCTTTAGCCACTGAATCCTTGATTTTTGCCTCCATAAGATTTCCTCATGCCGACATCGACTATGCCACTGTTGAGTTAGAGTCTTTTCCTGTTCGATGGATTCCTCACTGCTCTGTCCTGCTGCCCATTCTCTGTGAATTTGTTCCAGCTGATTTTCTATAGAGGTTTTTTCCTTGAAAATGTCCCCAAAAACTGTTCTATTCCACTCTTTTATCTTATCCTTAGTAAGTCTTAATTTCTTCTGCAAATTGAACATTTTAGAGCCTTCGCCCTCCCTAGGTTCTGACCACCATTTTTCAACCATCTGAAGGAAGCTAGGATGATCCAACCAAAATTTTTCAAATCTAAAGGGTTTATTCCTTGGTGTGCCATGAACATCTGCTATAAGCGATATTGGCCAGTGGTCCGAACCTCCACTGGGAAGGATATTAGACTCTACAAGGATACCATCCATTATGATGCTCTCGGAAACCAAAAACCTGTCCAAGCGAGAGGCTATCATTCTATTCCCCCCTTTCCCCCTCTTCTATTGTTCCAAGTGAAATTGCCACTCTTGGTGTGAATGTCAACTAATTCAGCATTCTCAATGAAACTAATGAAATACTCTGCATCCCTATTGAGTTTCCTAAGACCCCCTTTCTTCTCTAGAAGGGTTGTTATCATATTGAAGTCACCCCCCATAATACATTTGGACATTGGGTTCCTGCTAATAAGCCTATTTAAAGAATTCAGGAAACTGATTTTGTCCTCTATCTTCTGAGGTCCATATACATTTACACATAAAAAAGATTCAGAATTACCTGTGGGTTGAGCTTCCACAGCGATGAAGTGCTTGTTCGCTTCTGCAGATAATATTTGAAGTTCTCTTGTGTCCCATAGGGTTGCCAGTCCTCCTTCTCTGCCCTGAATTTCAACTTCTAGAAAATTTATGTGCCTTCCTATCTTCTTGGTTAACCTTGTCATGTTGGATCCATTGCATTTTGTTTCTTGTAAGAACATGATTTCCGGTCTATATTTCTGGAATTTGCGTTTCAGCATTCTGTGCTTTGCTTGGCTGTTTAGCCCTCTTCCATTCCAAGAAATGATCTTCATGATAAACTTAAGGGGTTATTGAAAGGACGGGAAGGCGCTAAGAGCCTTCATTTTTCCTGAGTTGATCATTATCATGCCTAGCTCCTGCAGAGCTTCATTGCTTGTCTTTCGGCCCCTTTTCTTCTTTTGCCGTGAGCTTGATGAGTTCCAAAGAAGACTCTTCGGGTGGAGACTATTACCTCTTGCGATGCCTAGCTTTCTATGTTGTCTTTCTAGAGCTGCTTTCTGCCTTGCTGTAAACAGATCACTGATTTTTTTTATTTCTTCTTCTGGTACCGTTTCTATACCTTGATTTTTCCAATTCTCCACTATGGCCTGTAAATTCATCCCTTCCCGGGCTAAAACTTCCTCCAAATCCATGTCCTCGCTTCCTCCATCACTTGTCATCATGTCTGTGTCCTCCTCCGGCTCTTCTGGTTGCTCCCCCATTTGGACTTCGTTGTTGTTGTTGTTCTCTTCCTCTTCTTTCCTGGTTCGTTCCTCCTTGTCTCTTGGCTCCTTAACAGCTGCTTTGGTTTTCTGTAACTCCTCTGAGTCTGTCTCCAGATCCAAGAGCTCAAAAGTGTTGCTGTTGTTGTTTCTTTCTATTCCTGTTCTATGAGCCCTTCTTCTGTTGGCTCTCTGCCTTGACTTCGGGGTTATAAAGTTATCTTTGCCTTTGTTTGCTGGTTCTGTTTTAATGTCCTCCTCCTTCTTGTTCATAGGGCATTCCCTTATTAGATGTCCGTGTTCATGACATTTCCGGCAGCGAAACGGGATCTGCTCATAGTCTATTGCCTGAAAGTAATCCTCATCTCTGTATTCGAGCCATAATCCCTCGTACAATGCCCCTGATACATCCATTTCCACGCATATTCTTGCGTAGGAAGTGTATTTCTTCTGCAATGTTGCCTCTGAGGCTTTAACAAAAGTCCCCAACTGGTCTCCAATCTGCTTTAGAGCATTCAAACCCCAATAGTCTATCGGGAGAGAAAACAAGCGGATCCACACTGGAACCTGAGTGAAGGATTCCTTCTCCGGAACAAAGTTCGGTTTCCATGGTCGTATGTATAAACCAGCTGAGGCCATGAAATAAGGGCCTCCGTCGAAAATCCTGTCCTTGTCTTCCAGGTTAGTGAACACAACTGTAAAGAAACCTTTGGCTCCCAAATGCAGTTTGACATCTCCTCTGGGCTTCCAATGCTGTCTAATCCACTGACACAAGGCTCTTTCAGTTGGCCACATTCCCATGAACTTGCAAATGACTGCATGTTCTGTCATGTGCTCTCTATAGGCTTGTATTTCTGGATCCGTTATTACAACTCTAAGACTGTCAGCTTTCCTTGGTTTACAAATATTGTTTGCTGTTGAGTCTTTGTTGGGGTTCGAGCTTGTGTCCCCTTCCTCCTCTTTGTTCACCCGCCTGCTGTCTGTGGGCTCCCCGTTTGCTCCTTGTTGTTTTTCCTTGTTTCCTTTCAGATTTTGTCTTGAAGCGTTTCTGGCTTCATTGTCTTCCCGACCCTCATCTTCTTGGCCTTTGTTTATTGTATTACTGCTTGGTACATTGTCTTCCACCTGTGTTTTCTCCTTGTTTTTCCCGCCGCTCTGCTTGAGCCTGTCATTCCCGGGGATTCTGACTCCCTCCTTTGCTTGTTGTCTCTGTTTCTGCATGATTATTTGTTTATAGGTGGGGGTCCCAATGGACCCCTCTGCACCCATCTGGACAGTCAGCCTTTGTCCCCTTCTTAACAGTGCTGCTATCCGTGATCTGTTCACTTCCAGCTCTAAAACTGTAGCAGTTACTCAGAAACCCTCGTTTCCGCCCCAAAAGAGAGGTTTTCACCTCATCCGGCTCTTCTTTATCCTTAAATTAATACAAATGAATCATTTTTTCCGTTGTATTGTCTTACTGAAATGATGAATGATTTATGTCTCTTGCGATATTCATTAAGATGATTTCAATTTCTAATATCCTTGATCATTAGATTAAGCTTGTTTGAATTGTTATATTGCATATGCCTTTGATCTTTCTTATGTCTGTTATTGCAGGTCTTTTTTAGAATTGAGAAGTTGCATCGGGATGAAGCAAGGATCTCCATCAAGCATTTCACAAATAGGTAAGAGGCTTATTCTCTTTCTCTTGTATTTAAGATTCAAATGAAGTAAGCTTAGGAAAAGAGTTATTCAATTGTCTGTTTGTTTCTAGTTTCCTTTAGGATCTAGGGAAATAACTCTTATCGGCAAGAGGGATTTATCCGCCTAGCAAATTGGTGACTCCGTTGGGGAATTGTTTCAATCTCTGTATTTTTCCTTATTTGATCTTTTCAACCTACTGCACAAGCCTTACTTGAGTGTTTGGAAAGTTTAAAAATTTGGATTTTGGGTTGGATTTGGTTTATTTTTATTTTTTCTTGAATTTCCCCATTATGCACACTTTTACTTTAGGCATAGTGCGCAGATCTGCGCACTTACCCTTTAGCAACAAAGCGCAGCTGCATAGTTCCTTAAGAGAGAAATCGCGCAAATCATGTTTCTCTGTACACTAAAAATTACCGATGTGTGCAGTCTCGATGAAGGGAAACCGCGCACATCTGAGGGTGATTTTTTCAAAATAGAACCCCCCCAAAAAATCAAATAAATGCTTAAAATTAAATTTTAAATAGATGAAAATGAAGATATTGGAGAGATTTCTTACATGGAGGAAACAACTTGTGATTGTGTCCACCGGTTTGATTGAAATCAGCCTCAGAAGTTTGGTGGTAAAAATCCCTCTTTCTATTCTAAACTTGCCTAAAAATGAAATTACTTTTTGATTTTTTATAAGTTTTTGGTGATTAAGATATTATTTTTTATACCTTGAACCTTTTAAAAGTCAAATTTCTAGTGTTTTTTACCCTAATATCAAGCATTTGTGATAATTTATTGAGTTTAATGTGCAAAACATGTTACAACATAAAAAAGGATCGTTTTGACTGCGAGCAAACTTTTATCACTTTTTTGGGCTCTTGAAAATCATGAAAAAGCAAAACCCTAGAGTCTTCTTTTAAACCCTTTTCAAACTCTCAAAAAATGAAAAGATTGTCGAGTACTTGAATGTTCGAACTTGTAAAAGTAAATGAACAACCGTCCATTCAGTATAAGTTTACCCCTTTTACGGACTGGACATGACTATTTACGAAAAAGGTATATGTTATTGTCAATGTTGAGCCTAAGAATTATCCTTAAAATACATCCACTTTCACTCCATTCACACATTTTCTCACCTCTATTCCACCACCATGTCATCACATTCGCTTCACTTTCATCATTATATGGGTTACCTTTGTGTTTTCCAACACATTATTAATTCTTGGTATTTTTAAGTGAATTTGAGGTTAAACTTCAGAAAATAATATGCTTATACTTATACCTAACAATTGGAATGAGTTTGTTGACATGTGTAGGTTAAAAGGAAGCTTCCAAAAGCCTCTTATGTGGCCTCCCAAGGCTAAATTCGAATTTGAGAAGATATACCTCATGGAGAAGATAATGGGAGATAGGGTTATGTGTCACCATTGGTTGAGAAATATGTGGATCAAAGGAGGGAATAGTGGATTTACATTTATGAGTTTGTTATCATATCTTGTTGTATAAATAGGAGTGTTATCTCCTTGATTGAAATTTAGTCCTTCATTTGTAATTTGTAATTTTAGAATCACTGTAATAGAGAGTTTAGAACCTCTTGGAATGTAGAACTTGGAGCTTGTAATTGCAATTTGCAATTGATGATAAATAAAGTGGATTGGATTTTCTTTTACATTTGACTTCTTTCTAGGTGTGCTTGTGGAGCTATGGAGGGCCCCCATTGCCTCACTTGCATACTTGTTTTGTTTTGGTAAACTTTCATTTTATGTTTGTTTGTGAATTTCATTAGATTAAATTATTGGTTCATATGTTTGAAATATTAATGAATGACCTTTTGTAAGAAAGTATTAATGTTTCCTTCAATGAATATGATTTGTTATTTAATGTTTGGTTTCATTAGTTTAAGTTTCTAATTTATATGTTTGAGATATAAACGAATAGTCTTTCGTAAGAAAGCTTTATATTTCATGCAATCAATCAGAATTATGTTTAAGTGCTTTAATTTCATTAGTTTGTTGATTAAGATGATTAGAAATATTAATGAACAGTCTCCTGTAAGGGAGCTTTAATATTTCGTACACTTGTCACAATGTCTTTTAATTTTTAGATTTCATTTTGTTAAATGACTAAATAGATGTTGGAAATCCCAATGAAAAACCTCCTGTAAGGGAGCTTTGGCATTTCTTCACCTAGCTTAGTTTAGTTTGTCTCTAAGTCCACATATAGTGGATGTTCCTCAAAGTTTTACTTTCCTGGTTTGATAGTAAATGAAACTCTAACTTGCATCCACATTTTAGACCCAACATTTTGGCTTTGTTACCGGGGATCGAAACCGGGTCACCCGCGTGACAGGCGGGAATACGCACCACTATAATACAAGCTTCAAGGTGTTTTTAGAAAAATATTTAGGCTCAAGGACTATGGACTCAATGGTGTATGGAAGCAAGGTTTTATTTGCAAGGGTAGGAAAAAGGAAACTGACAATGAATATGTAAAGTGGAACAAAAAGCTTGTAAATGAGCTTTGTTACTTTTATTGGTGGGTTAGGATTGATGAAAATGTATTGAAGTGTATGTGGATAATGAGAAATGTATAATGACTCTTACTGGGAAAAAGTGAATTATGGCATGCAAAATCTCAAAAATAGCAAATCTGCTCATTAATTATGGAATCTCTGCTAAAATAGCTGAGTTTGACCAGCGTTGACCAGTCATCTATGGACTTCGAATTCAAGAGTGGATAGCTATTTCACCATCCTTGGACATTTAGGAACAAACCTCAGATCTTCAAATTTGCTAATCTGTCATGCAACATGTCAAACCATTAAGCTATTACAGGAAGTTGCAAGAACTTGTAATTTTCTAAAAATTTCGTTTATGATCATGGACTTGTTCTTTAGAATTTCTCATGAAATTAGTATTTTGAAGACCAATCGCTGGCACAATTTAATCTCCTTAATGATCAGTTGATCACCCAAAACCTGCAAAAAAAACTTGGCGTAAAGAACATAAGTGTGTTCAAGAAGAAATGGCCTTTCCCTTCCTGATTCTTACGCAAAAATTGTATGCCAAAATGAAACAAATTAAGGAAAATCAAAAGGGTAATTTTAGTCCAATTCATGATGTTGATAACAGTCCCTTTTTAATAAATATCCATGAAAAATAAGTTAACTCCATGTTTGTGTCAGAGGACTCATGAAATGTGCATGGAAAAAAGCTTGGCATTATAGATTTGTTGTGTCCTGCAGATTAGTACGTCACATAAAAGCATACAACAAGAAGAAGTCATAATTTTAATGCCAACTCTAAGCTGCAAGAATTTCGTTTTCTAAGTAGTTATCCCGCAAGTATAATGCTCTTAGCACTGTGCATTTTCCTATATCTAGAGGGATAAGTCCATGCTAATATGTGCAACTTGTTTATATGAACACTGTTATCAGAAAAATAAAAATAAAAACCAATAAGAAAACAGATCCGAAATACCAAAACAAGACTTGTGAAACCACGTCACGTTAACACAATTCTCATATCCTAAACTCTCGACCTTTAAGCAGTAAACAAAATACTAGACATAATAGTGTAAATATGGTTATGAAGTGAAAATTCCATGTAATATCTTCTTCTTCCCACGGAGAGCACGAACGGAGGCTGAAGATTGCAGAACGATTAAGCTCTACGAAAGAGAATAATCACGTTCACCACAAATTGTAAAAGCATTCACTGATCATCATCTGCATAAAAATTTCACTTGCTAATAGAAACAATAAAAGCATTTGTCTTGGCTCTTAGTCGTCTAAGATTTTTTTACGCCAATTGCCAACACCCGTGAAGGAGAATTAGTGGAATCCCAAAGCTTTTCTTCGACCCCGCTGTAAAATTTGGTCGCAGGGGACCTTTACATTCGATTCGTGCGCCTCGATTTTGTTTTCGAAGTGGAAAAGATTGAAATAATTTGAGTTGATTTGGATGCTGGGTGGCCAAACTCAACCTATGGATAGAACTCAACCTCGAAGAGAGTCAATGTGCTTGACTTGTTGAGGGTCAATTCGAATAGCAACGAAAACAAAATATGTGGAAACCACTTGTTCCCCTACCTGAGAGAGAAATCCCTACTAGGGATTACTGTGATGGACGACGGCCCTAATGAACGGAGGTAAGCTTGAACTGGTCATGGTCGTCCTTAGGTTTTCCCTCGACCTCGTTAAGAGATAAGCGCTCGACCCAAGGTCTTCAATAAGCACTCGACTGCTTCAAGTTCAAGGGTTGAAGCGCTCTCTATCTATAATGCTGAGAGGCTTCTTCTTGATAACAACTTGTGATACAGATAGAGAGCGTACTTTCCTTTCTGAATAAGCCGAGCTCAGAAATGAGGATAGATAGGGGTCGGTTGAGTGTAGTTCTCAAGCTCCTTCGCCCCACTTGGATAAGGATAAGCACTCCCTTACCTCTCAAGCATTTTGAGAAGAAGGTTTCAACTTTTTGATTGTGTCTGTAAGGGAGCTTTGGCACTTCTTCACCTAGCTTAGTTTAGTTTGTCTCTAAGTCCACATACAATGGATGTTCCTTGAAGTTTTACTTTCCTAAGTTGATAGTAAATGAAACTCTAACTTGCATCCGCATTTTAGATCCAATAGTCAAGATAATTCTCTCCTGCATTATTCTATCTTTTTTCGAGCATGAGGGACTAAATTTACGAAAAAGAACATTGTGGAGTATACTTATGTTTTTCTCTTGACTCCCTAAAACTGAAAAACACAGAGCTTTACTTTCTCCGAGCTCATTAAAATTTTATGGTAAAAGAGTTGAACAAGTTTTCTTTTTGTGCATGTTTCAAACTCTTTAAACATGAAAACGACATCAAGTTACCCCTTTACTCTACTCCTAAAAATTAAATAGTATAGGACTCATTAAACATGACAAGATCAAAAAAAATATTTTGGAGGACTTGTATGAAGGATGAGCTTAAATGACAAACATATGTTGTCCTCCTCAAGCTTGTGAACAAAATAAAGATGTACTTTCCAGTAATGGTGGGGGGGGGGGGGGGATTATGAAAATGTATTCATTTTACATTCATTACAAAGGCAGTATGTTTCTCTTGAACACGACACTCTGTTACACCTGTGTCCGAGTTGGGAAATCCATTTGTCTTACAATTAATCGAAGCCCAATGAAAGTCTTCAACTGGTTTTGAGTATTATCGTTGAGTCAAAAACTGCCAAGTCAAATGTTGTGTCACTATGTGTTTAAGAGAAGTTCAACCTCAGTTCATTTTACTTTGAAAATTTTAGCCTTCAATCACGTCGCCCATCCCTGAGTCAGTCCTTGCAAACTATTCTTCAAAACTTGACATTGTGTTTCATGTCGTAGGCTCTCCTGCGACGGGTCGCTTCCTATCGACATTAGCTCATTATCTAGGAAATAGATCTAGAAACCTTAAGTACCTTGAGGCCTACATGCCTTAATGGCAGGTTTCTCGCCTTCGATGACAGGTTCTCATCATTGGCCTTCGATTGAACAATTCCATGAGTGTTCAAATTCAAATAATCTTTTCACACTCTATAGATTGTACTTAGAGTACCTTGATAGCCATTGTCATTATTGGTGGTTTCTCTCACACTTGTTAACGATTCACATCATTGACCGGTAATCAAGTGGTTTCTACCATGTTCGACTTCGAGACATTCACTCACATGGCTAGATTCATACTACAGATCGAGAGATGGAGATCAAGACCCTAGATCTAGTTTCATCAATCCAGGTTGCGAGGAGTTATATATTCATGATTATGTAGACAAATTCATAGTTGATGGTTGCGCCCATACTATGTCTACTATTGATATGATTCTTGAGTTTTTTTTTACTTGTTCATTGATTTAGTTTTACTCTGTGTATGGGAATGCCTACCTCAGTGATGATTATATATTGCATTGTAATCCTTGAATGATTCTTGCAGGTTTCCGACCATTGTCTCTGATCCAATCTTTGGCATGATAAAATGATTCAATCTTTAAAAAATTACTTTTCAGACTTCACACTTTAGGGGGCAATCTGTTACATGTCATTTTTTCACCATGACACTTGACTATTAAAATGGATATCGCATCATCAATAAACATGTTCCATTACACTCCGTTAGAGGTCAAACAATCAAAGCTGTGGAAGAAGATGTGAATTTTGGGTAAAATGGATTTATAACTTGTTTAGTATGACCTGCACACTTTTCCTAGTCAATTTCCATGCATTTGCAGTTTCTCTCCTTGAAACCTGTGTAGAATTGCATTCTGTCTTCCACTATAGACCGCGCACATAACTCAAAGAAAAGTAAAAATAAAAAGTGAATTCCAGAAGCATTGTTGGGTGAATATATCCCAACTGAAAGCTTCTAGGTCATATCTATTCGAGCCATACCCCTCAGATCATGGAGCTAATTCCCTCTCATCAAGGAACCCTAATCCCCCAATTAGAGGATCTCATCCTTCTCTTTTGGATCTGAAACTTCTTCCTCTTGGCCTATAAATTGACTATAAGCTAGAGGGATTAGAAGGTTCAGAAAAGATAGATTTATGTTGTTGGATTTATATTGGAAGGCTTATCATCTAAGGAGAGGGTTGGAGGCATTTGGGAGGAACCTCATGACATCAAGGTAAAGGTTGTAATGCTCTTATTTATCCTTGAATTACTAGAAATGAATCATTTTTTCCATTGTATTGTCTTACTGAAACGATGAATGATTTATGTCTCTTTTGATATTTATTAAGATGATTTCAATTTCTAATTTCCCTGATCATTAGATTAAGCTTGTTTGAATTGTTATATTGCATATGCCTTTGATCTTTCTTATGTTTGTGATTGCAGATCTTTTTGAGCATTGAGACATTGCTTCTGGATGGAGCAGGGATCTCCATCAAGCATTTCGCAAATAGGTGAGAGGCTTATTCCCTTTCTCTTGTATTGAAGATTCAAAAGAAGTAAGCTTAGGAAAAGAGTTATTCAATTGTCTGTTTGTTTCTAGTTTCCTTTAGGATCTAGGGAGATCGCTCTTGTAATCAAGAGGGATTTATCCCCCTAACAAATTGGCGACTCTGCTGGGGAATCATTTCAATCTCTCTCTTTTTCCTTGTTTGATCTTTTCAACCTGTTGTGCAAGCCTTACATGAGTGTTTGGAAAGTTTAAAAATTTGGATTTTGGGTTGGATTTGGTTTATTTTTATTTTTTTTCTTGAATTTCCCCATTGTGCGCGTTTTTACTTTAGGCACAATGTGCAGATTTGTGCACTTACCCTTTAGCAATAGAGCGCAGCTACACAGTTCCTCGGGAGAGAAACTGGGTAGATCGCATTTCTCTGTACACTAAAAATTATTGATGTACACAGTCCCGATGAAGAGAAACCACACACATCCGAGGGCAATTTTTTCAAAATATAAACACCCCAAAAAATCAAATGAAGGCTTAAAATTAAATTTTAAACTGATGAAAATGAAGATATTGGAGATATTTCTTACGTGGAGGAAATGGCTCATGATTTCGTCCACCGGTTTGCATGTAATCAACCTTTGAAGTTTGGTGGTAAAAAGCCCTCTTCCTGCTCTCAACTTGCTTAAAAAACAAATGGTAAAAGATAAAATTAATTTTTGAACTTTTATAAGTTTATGGCAATTAAAATATTATTTTTTTATACCTTTAACCTTTTAAAAGTCAATTTTAAGTGTTTTTTACCCTAATATCAAGCAATTATGATAATTTATTGAGTTTAATGTGCAGAACATGTTACAACATAGAAATGGATCATTTTGATTGTGAGCAAAATTTTATTACTTTTTCGGGCTCTTGAAAATTACGAAAAAGTGAAACCATATAGACTTTTTTTAAGCCCTTTTCAGACTCTTGAAACATGAAAAGATTGTCGAGTACTTAGTTGTTCAAACTCTTAAAAATAAATGAACAACCGTTCATTCCATATAAGTTTACCCCTTTTATGGACTAAAGCAGACTATTTACAAAAAAGGTATAGGTTGACTAATTATGGTCAATAGAATTCTTTGCTACATTATTTTATCCTTTTTTGGGCTTGTGGAACTAAATTTACGAAAAATAACACTGTGGAGATTACTTATTTTGTTCTCCTGACTCCCTAAAACTGAAAAACACCGAGATTTACTTTCTCCAGGCTCGTTAAAATTTTATGGTAAAAGAGTTGAACGAGTCTTCTTTTTGTGTATGTTTCAAACTCTTTAAACATGAAAACGACATCGAGTTACCCCTTTAATGGACTCATAGAAATTAAACAATATAGGACTCGTTAAACATGATGAGATCGAACCACTCCTTCTTAGGGTTTGTTAAAAATACTTCGCAGGACTTGTCTGAAGGATGAGCTTATATGACA
Source organism: Pinus tabuliformis (assembly GCA_031772625.1). Taxonomy (NCBI): domain Eukaryota; kingdom Viridiplantae; phylum Streptophyta; class Pinopsida; order Pinales; family Pinaceae; genus Pinus; species Pinus tabuliformis. The sequence goes on from CM062819.1 coordinate 751,125,191, forward strand.
CGTGTATGTTATCCTCCTCAAGCTTGTGAAAAAAATAAAGAGGTACTTACGAATAATGGTGGGGGGAAATTGGGAAAATGTATTCATTTTACATTCATTATAAAGGCAGTATGTTTCTCTTTAGCACGACACTCTGTTACACCTGTGTCCGAGTTGGTAAATCCATTTGTCTTACAGTTAATCGAACCCCATTGAAAGTCTTCAGCTAGGTTTGAGTATTATCGTTGAGACAAATGTTTCCAAGTCAATTGTCATATCGCTATATGTTCAGGAGAAGTTCAACCTTAGTTCATTTTCCTTTACAAATTTTAGCCTTTAATTGCATCGGCCATCCTTGAGTGAGTCCTTACAAACTATTCTTCAAAACTTGACATTGTGTTTCATGTCGTAGGCTCTCTTGCGATGGGTCTCTTCCTATCAACATCAACTCATTATCTAGGAAGTTGATTTAGAAACCTTCAGTACCTTGAGGCTGACATGCCTTAATGGTAGGTTTCTCGCCTTCAACGATAGGTTCTCATCATTGGCCTTCGATCAAACGATTCTATGAGTGTTCAACTTCAGATCATATTTTCACACTCTATAGATTGTATTGGGAGTACCTTGAGAGTCATTGTCATTATTGGTGGTTTCTCTCACACTTGTTAATGGTTCACATCATTGACTGGTAATCAAGTGGTTTCTACCATGTTCGACTTCGAGACATTAACTCACATGGCTAGATTCATACTACAGATCAAGAGATGGTGATCAAGACCTTGGATCTAGTTTCATCTATCCAGGCTATGAGGAGTTATATATTCATGGTTATGTATAAAAGTTCATAGCTGATGGTTGCGCCCATACTATGTCTATTATTGATATGACTCTAGATTTTTTCCTAATAGTTCATTGAGTTAGTTTTACTCTGAGTATGGGAATGCCTACCTTAGTGATGATTATATATTGTATTGTAATCCTTGAATGATTCTTGTAGGTTTCCAACCATAATCTCTGATCCAATCTTTGGCTTTATAAAGCCCTTCAATCTTAAAAAAAATACTTTTCAGACTTCGTACTTTAGGGGGCAATCTGTTACACGTCATTTTGTCACCACAACACTTGACTATTAAAATGGATCTCTCGCCATCCATAAGCATGTTCCATTACACTCCCTTAGAGGTCAAACAATAAAAAACCCTCGAAGAAGATGTGAATTTTCTATAAAATGATTTTATAACTTGTTTAGTATGACCTGTGCGCTTTTCCAATTTGGTTTCCATGCATTTGCAGTTTCTCTCCTTGAAACTTGCGAAGAACTGCGCTTTGTCTTCCACTATAGACCATGCACATAACTCAAAGAAAAGTAAGAGTAAAAAGTGAATTCTAAAAGGATTGTTGGGTGAATATATCCCAACTTAAAGCTTCTAGGTCATATCTATTTGATTCATACCCCTCACATCATGGAGCTAATTCCCTCTCACCAAGGAACCCTAATCCCCCAATTAGAGGATCTCATCCTTCTTTATTGGATTTGAAACTTCTAACTCTTGGCCTATAAATTGACTACAGGCTAGATGGATTAGGAGGTTAAGAAAAGATAGACTTATGCTGTTGGATTTAGATTGGAAGGCTTATCATCTAAGGAGAGGGTTGGAGGCATTTGGGAGGAACCTCATGACATTAAGGCAAATGTTATAAGGCTCGTCTTTATCCTCAAATTAATACAAATGAATCCTTTTTTCCATTGTATTGTCTTACTGAAATGATGAATGATTTATGACTCTTTTCATGTTCATTAAGATGATTTCAATTTATAATCTCCTTGGTCATTAGATTAAGTTTATTTGTATTGTTATATTGGATATTCCTTCGATATTTCTTATGTCAATGATTACAGGTCTTTTTGAGCATTGAGAAGTTGCATTGGGACGGAGCAGGGATCTCCATCACGCATTTTGTAAATAGGTGAGAGGCTTATTCTCTTTGTCTTGTATTTAAGATTCAAACAAAGTAAGCTTAGGAAAAGAGTTATTCAATTGTTCATTTGTTTTTAGTTTCCTTTAGGATCTAAGGAGATCGTTCTTATCAGCAAGAGGGATTTATTCGCCTACAGATCAGCGATTCCATTGGGGAATCGTTTCAATCTCTATCTTTTTCCTTGTTTGATCTTTTCAAACTGTTGCACAAGCCTTACTTGAGTGTTTTAAAAGTTTAAAAATTTGGATTTTGGGCTGGATTTGGTTTATTTATTTTTTCTTGAATTTCCCCGTTGTGCGCACTTTTACTTTTGGCACAGTACGCAGATTTGCAAACTTACCCTTTAGCAATAGAGTGCAGCTGCGCAGTTCCTCAGGAGAGAAACCGCGCAGATCATGTTTCTCTGTAAACTAAAAATTACCGATATGCGCGGTCCCGCTGAAAGGAAACCACGCACATTCGAGGGCGATTTTTTCAAAATAGAAACCCCCAAAAAATCAAATGAAGGCTACAAATTAAATGTTAAACTGATGAAAATGAAGATATTGGAGAGATTTCTTACTTAGAGGAAACGACTCGTGATTTTGTCCATCGATTTGCTTGGAATAAACCTCAGAAGTTTGGTGGTAAAAAGCCCTCTTTTTGCTCTCAACTTGCTTAAAAGACAAATGGTAAAAAATGAAATTACTTTTTGAACTTTTATAAGTTTTTGGTGATTAAAATGTTATTTTTTATACCTTGAACCTTTAAAAAGTCAAATTTTTAGTGTTTTTTACCCTAATAGATGCCAAATTTCTTCGTTGCTTTCTGTTGATTTTTCATGAAACTGATCTTCGAGATATTTATATTTGTTCTTTGATGCCTAGTTCTTTTGTTGAAGTTTTGTGATTTCTTTCTTTAATCGTTTTATTTGCATCTTCCCATTGTCTTGATGCTTGTCTATACTAAATAATCTTCAACACCTTGGACAACGTAAATTGCATTTTTTTTTAATATATGTATATGCAATTATGACTAGACAACTTGGACATTTAATCCAAAATAATGATTGTCGTGTGGGACTCATCTTAAGTACTTCCTTCATTATTTTCTAATTAGGATCCATTTTTCTTTACTTGATAGCCTTCCTTGGTAATTTAATTTATTTTTTTAAATTTATTATTATTATTATTTTTATAATATATATATATATATATATATTATATATATATGCTCAACAATATTTTTTTATTATTTTTTTTCACTTTATTTTGTTATATATATAGATATATATATTGAAAAGTTGCAACCGGCTATTCACCTCTTTGGGGTATAATATAAAATATATGTCCACTTATGTGCCTTTGACTCAATGAAAGTAAACTTACCATTCATATAAAGAAATTTCGTATCCTTTTTGTTATTCTTTTACCACAAAAATACCATGGGTTGCTAAAACCACGAGCTTGTAAACCACTTAATGAAGAATCAAGATAATCTTATTTACACTTCCTTCTCTTATGTATAGTTTTAAAGATATTTGGAAAGACTCTCTTTTGACTTTATCATGCACTTTTTATCAATAATGTAAAACCCTTATATATATATGAATGTTCTCCTTCAAAATTTACATTGGGCTATTTTTTTTAACTAGAATCATTGAAATGTCAATGGCCAAAGACATTATTATTATTTTATTTATTTTTGTAATTAAATACTTTTTTTTTTAACTCTTTCCTTTTATAATATTTTTACCAATTCAATTTTTTTAATTATTATTATTATAAGTGGCCAAGGGCCTGCCCAAAATGGAGAAACTCGAACTCGTGTAGCGAAACACTTTAGTTGTGACAACAAGTTGATGGCCAAAGGCTGGGATCTGCCAACGTGGCTATGATACCAATGTAACGATCAAAAGTCGTATACGCAATGGAGTAATCTTCAAAAGACTTGGAAGACGTAAACATCCATAATAGGGTAGTAATTGTATATTAAATATTATATAAAAATTGATGAGATATGAGATGATTACAGATGAGAATTAGAGACTGCTTATATACCCTAGGAAAGTGCCCTTTCATGAATGGTCATGTCTCTAAGACATGCCTCTTCATTACTAACTAACTAACCACTAGTTAATTAATTTTTATTTATTATTATTATATTTTTATTTATTATTTATTATTTTTATATGAATTATATTCATAATAGTGAAGAGGTTGTCCATTTTCATCTACCAACTGCTTGCGATATGCTGCTCTTGATAAGAGCTTCCAATGTTTTTGAAATGGAGGAATATTTTCTGCATTTGAACTCGATTCTGAATCAGGATCCTACAAATTTGGACACATTTTTATTCAATATGACATGGATTAAAAAAAATCAATTAGATAGTTGAAATA